>CM073772.1:73444880-74094087 GCA_037158775.1 Hetaerina titia | reverse complement strand
CTTTATCTGCTAATGGTTGGGGCGAAAATTCCAGCATCATTGGATCGGCCGCTTTCATCACGCTAACCCTCGAACATCCAAAGATTCTCTTCCCCTCCTGGTTTCTTTCTTCGTACATAAAAACTGCCCTTCCTACTCTCTCCGTTTTTTTCACCGCTCTCACGCTTGATTCATCTCCGTATGTCCCTTTCCTTTGGATCTCCACTCCAACCGCCTTTTGTTTCGCCTCTCAGATTATGTCATTTCATTCTCTCTTTGTAGAGGTGAAATATTTCCCTGAATTAATTGTAATCAACTTTTATAATGCCGTTTAATCTTGTGGCTTGTAAATAAGATTTTTTTTAGTGAATGGAAGAATCTTAATTCTGTAAACCTTATTTTTTAACGTAAAACCCGTTTTCATATGCGTGTGAGGCAATCCAGGTAAGCAGTGATTTCGATAATACGTTTCGATTTTATTGAGTGAACAGTGCTAACCCTGCTTAATTCAAAAGGAAATGCAATCCGCCAAGTCTTGGGCTGCGCAATTAAGCTTAAAAAGTTTGAGATAGATTTAAGCAAAAGGATTTAAGAAAAGGAACACGCCGCGTGCAAGTGGCGTATGCGATCCTTTGGGTCCCCATCCCATGGTTACAGGCGGTATTCGTTTTATTGTATATTGCTTGACATGTGTAATTTCTATAAATTTGCTGTTAACGCTGTCGTAACTAAAGTGAATTCAGTGTTTGTCAGTGAGTCTATCGGTGTTATCTTTCCATTGTGTTCATCACCTTCTGCCACCTCCCTCTTATTCCTATCTCAGTATCCATCATCCTTTTCTTCAGTTTTCGCTCACACACATCCACTCGTTCTCTCTATATCCCCTGCCACTTTCCTGTTCTCCTTCAATATTTTCATTTGTTTGCTCCCACCACCCTTCTCCCACCTCCGCACAATCCCCCCTTCAATCCCCATGCGTCCTTAACTCTCTTTCTCTCTTTCTTTCTCCTTAAATCGCGCCGCGCCGTCCCCCTCCCCTCTATCACGCTGTGCCTCCCGGCATGCCTCGGCGGGCGAACCTACCTACCTGCCGGCCTCTCCCCTCCCCCCTCGCTACCTCCCAACCCCTTCACCCTCCCCGCTCACCTTGCCGCAGGCCATTGCAAACACCTGCGCTCCTCAAGACAGGTCTTGCCTCCTTCCACCCCACCTCCCTCCTCTTCGCCTTTCACCGTTTGCCTCCCCGTCCCGCAACCTCTCCCACCCGGCATTTAATTCCCACCCACTCCTTACCTACATCTCCTCCCCATCTTTTTCATTTCCTTTTATCGTTTCCTTCCCCTATCCTCCCTCTCCCCACTCCGCCCATCCGTCCTCCACTCAGACGTATGTACTGCTGCTCCCCGTGGCCTGCCCACATCCCCCTTAAGACTCACGATAGCATCTAGCGTCGTATCAACATCTCGGGGCGGAACTCCCCTCTCTTATGCACCTAGGCCTCAACTGATATGGCATGACGAATGAGCCCATATATTGCGTTATTGCATTTGTGCGTACGCATGCCTTTGGATTACTTCGGCGAATTTTTTCCCGCGCCACATCTCCACTTTCCTTGGAGTGAAGAAAATTGAATCCGTTGATGGTATTTCGAGTTCGTCTTGGTCCCACGTTGACTCGTGGGACGAAACTGAAAAATATCGGTGAGGACTAAAGGTCGCCCGGAGACTTTGGGTTTCCTCTCGCATGGAGGATACTGTTCTTTATTTACCTTAAGACTGTCTATCGTAAATAGCCGATAAGTGATGGGTTTCGGAGTTGGTGTGACGGTTTCCTTGTTTGTTTGCTGTGGAAGGGCGTGTTGAGAGGTGTTCCTCCGGTGTCGGTCAGTGGTGGAGGATGTCGAAATTGGTTTAGGCCATTTTCCTAAGCTCTTTATTTTTATCGGCAACCTTGGATGTACACCTGGGTATCGAAATTTTTAAATTATATTGGGTGTTTCCAGAAAGTAGTTACCATCGGGCCCGCCTATGTTTCCCAATATACATTTAAGAGAATCGTGACCTTAGCAGTGGTAATATTTATATTTTGGCTTATTTTTGACTTCATATTTTCCTTCTCGGGACTTGAATCTATTAAGATTAATTCGGAAATCCGAACGTATGTGAGGTATAATTGACTGGTGCCTAGAAATAGTGTGAAACGATGGCATAAAGTCTGACGTAAATTCAATGGTTGTAAAAAATCTGGTTGTGTCATGTTTTGTGATTTTTATTAGTTATATTGAACATATCCAAATATACTTTCAATTTAAGTTTTCAATTTACTCATAGGTTGGATTAGTCATTCTACTGAAAGGTATACGTAAAATTTATTTGTGGTTGAATGAAATGTTTGGAAACGTATTCTTCTGAATAAATAGGTAACTACTTCTCTTCACCCTCCACTTTAACGTTTGAAAACATAAAATGTCGGTACTTATCTTACAAGAAGTATTTTAATGATATGGATCAGTGGTCGTGGTATTTAATAAAGTAAGTCGCTTGCCTAGTAGACGAGGTAGTTTTTCCCTAAAAAAATAACACAAAAAAGTTTTAATTGCATATTATTTATTTATTAATTCCGTCAAAATATATTGACATGTCGAAGACGGGAAAATAGCTAAAATTCTTGTTCGACATCGGATGTTTTAAGACTTCTGAGTAATAATCCAAACTCAAGCGATTCCATTTTACGGGAAAGCCAGCGTGTCTTTACAATGAGGCGAACTCTTGGCGTCCATCACATATAATTCCAAAACGCTTCTGGTTACAGACCTATGATTGGCTTTCTATTCCATCCCGCTGATCGTTCCACCATCCAGTCCTATCGCAAAAGCTTTTCCAGCACTCGAGAAAAACGCGCGTTATAATGAAATGTCATTCGATCGTAAAGATTGAATTAGAGGATAAGGTAGGCTTTAATTGGCCTTCAGTTTCTTTTTAATGTTGTCGTCCTATCACACATTTATTAATGTCGTGGCGGTATTTGGCTCTCACTGAAGCAATTACGGCGAAAATGCGCGGCAGTTCATGGAGCAAAAAAAAGTGGGCGTAGTTTTATTCCGTAACCCGGATTGAGCAAGAGCGATAAACCATTTTTTTTTAATCTTTGGATCGTGGTCGTATCTGAAATTCGTTTTGCTTGAATGTTGAGGCTTGCATGTTGGCATCAGCATATTGCTTCAGGTCCCCATCTGCTGACAGTTTTTCTTCGGGCGAAGCATTCGGTGCTTCGAATCTGAAATGAAAAATCGAAAACTTCTTTCACAATGCGAGGTATTCGGCGTTGAGTATTTAGAAGGCTTAGAAATCGAGGGTTTAGTGTTTTTTTTATTAATATGGCCGAAATAATTGTGGTTTTCTGTTTCATCTTAGAGACGTCTGTGAAAATTTTTTTAATGGAAAGCGGATTAGAGTAGTCCCCGCTCGACATTTGTGCCTCCGTCCTCTTTTGCTGAACCCCTACCCTCTCCTCCTAACCTCCCGTTGTGGCTTATTATTCAATTCACGCCCGTCGCATTTTGATGCGAAAAAGAGATTCAAGCCCCCTACCTACGTACCCCACTCCTCTCTCTCATCTCTCGGCCTCAACAATGGATGTGGGGGCCTTTGGTGATGCTGCTCTCTCCCTACCCCCATGGGGGCGCCACTTCCCTGAATAAACGCAATTCACAATCTTTTATCTTCCCGCTTAATTTTCTTTTTTATGTTTCCACATGATGTCACCGCCTGTATGCCTTTCACTTTTCTCGTTTAGGTATTTTAACGAAAAATATCTGCTTACAAGTCTTTGGAGGGGTGACGCGATGTCAAGGGAATCTCTTTTAAGGCTGTCACGCCTACTTTGGCCCCTCTGAGTACCACTAGAAGTTAATTCAAACCGGAATATTGAAATATCCTTTTGAAAGCAAGTATTAAAGTATATATTTATATGCTCGACTCGCGGAGGATGTGCTGATTGCAATGGAAGGGCAGCGAATAATTGTCTTAGTTGAGTATTGAAAATATTTTCTTTGCAACTGCAATTCCTTGGACAGAAATGATCATAAATGGGTAATTTATGAAATTTTAAACATGTAGGTGGTATTTATCGATGCGTCTGATAAAACTCTAGCAATATAAATGTATGTTCTTTTTGTTGTTAAATTTGTCTTTCTCAGGATTGAATTTTTTCAGTTATGGTGTCTTTGTATTAGGATTTTTCATAGACTGTTTTGACATTAATTTTCAATTTTTTCTTTAATTGTCATTTGTATGCAGTGTTTTGTCATGCTTCTCTCTTTTATAGTGCAGGAGAAAAAAGGTGGTCTAGTTGCACTCCGACAGAATTTATAATTTTCCTTAAGGTTAATCTGCGGTATTTAAATAATAAATAGAACTACCTTACCTGTTTCCGACGTGAGTTGACTTGAGGTCATTTTTAAAAGATAAAATATGTATCTTTCAATCAATCTGTTTTTAAGCTTTGCTTTTGATTCAGTAATTGCGATAATACTTCCTTCGCTGGTGGGAATCAAATCAGAGGAATAACGTGATACATATTCCAATTAATTTCATTAGAAGTTCCTTCGTCATTTTTATCAGGTCCCGCGTGAAAACTGATTGACACTGAGGCGTCAGTTGTCATAGTAGCGAACCAGCATACACTTACATGATTTCTTTCACTTTTGTATAATTGCTCGATGCCCGGGATAATTGCTAAGCGGTGGAGAAGTAATGCGGAGATTCCTTTGTTCTAATGACTCTTTTTACGTTGGAAACTTATTCTTTTGCAACCAGGTTAACTGTTCGCGTCATGCTGTTATACTAGAATGAGATAACGGAGTGTAAATAATAATGGAAGGAGTAAGAAAAGGTTTTGTGTGCAAGTTTACTAAGATGAAAATTTGGTCTGTAGAAGAGCAAGTTTTACGGGTGATTCGTGTGGGAGACTTTCCAGGCTTTTAGAACAATTCAGACTTTTTAGAACGGCGTGCGACAATTTGCCTATCTTTGACGCCTAGGAAGTAATTGAAGACTCACACTCTTGTCAGCAATGTGGGCCACGTAGATGAAGCTCGTTTCACATCCGAAAAAAAAACAATGTATTTATATTTCTGGTACTCTTAGAAGAAATTATTGGCCTCGTTTTTACTCCCCCTATTTTCTTTACAACGGTTCATGGAATATCTTTAGATTCCTTTGTAATCACTATAAGGTCGGTATCTTATTATCCGCTGCTTGCACGTCCACGTGGCGGCTGGCATGACATCATGTAGATGTAACGTATATTCCCTGTATACGGACGGATGGAGGAGGATTGCGCGTATCGCTTTCCTCTTTTATCCGTAATCAGGCGGCGGAACGAGGCGGATTCATCAACACGTTTTTCTCCCCCCGAAGGGATTCTCCCGTCGCAACAATGTTTCACAGATTCGTCATTTTCTCCTGTGCCTCCAGTTGCAAATCAGGAACAGGCATATACACAAACCGCGCACCCCTTTCTCTCTCTCTTTCCCCCTCGGGTCATCTCCATACTAACTCTACCACGGCAGGTCCCTCCTACCCTCTCCACCCTCTGCCCCCAATCCCGGCCTATCCCTTAAAATATGTCTCCCCCCCCCTCTCCCTCCCCGTCCCCATTTTATTCAGCCCCTCTCCTCCGCCCGCTCTCCTCCCCCACAATCCCGATAGGACGCCGGGTCTCCCCGCTGGAGTTTTGCAGTGTGATCTCTCTCAAAGCGAACGCTGTCCGTCCATGCATAACGTGATTCGGTTACGTATATCAGAAGAGGGAAGAGCTTCATATCAATCGGCGTGGAAAGTGAAAACGACACATACTCTATAACTCCTACTACTCCGGTCCCTTCCCCCCCCCCCCCAATCCCCCTTCTCTCGTCCGTCCCTCCTTCCCCTAAAAATTCCGCAACGCATTATGCTCCCCCCTTTTCACTCCCATTATCTGTTCTTCCCCTCCCTCCTTCCAACCCCACGTGTTCTCCTTCTCTTCCTGTCTTCCATTCATACGCGTCGCGCACAATCACGCTGATCACACGTTTGTAGATTCGTTCTCCTACACAAAAGGCACGGTGGTGACCGTTAGTGCGCGTGTTCTACGCGTACGGCACACACATATGCACCTGTTCTCTCTTTCCTCTCCTCGTTCTTTTTTCCCCTTTTTTTCTGTCGTCTCCTCCCGACTCCCAGAGTCATGCCCGGAAATGCCAGCCATGCGAAGATTTAATAAATTTTTAGCTGCCATGGTATTGGAGGGGTTGAAGCGGTTTGGACTGTTCCAGATGTCCCCTTCTATATATGCGAGTGAAATGATCGCGAATGCTCCATTTCTTTTTTCACGTAGGGTGCTTGTCTCCATGCAGGTTTAAACGTACACGTACATGCAATTGTGCTGTCTCTACGAAGAAGGTGGAGATTTGAGGTGTGAATTGGAAATTACTAGTTTGCCTTCGATGCATTAAATCATATTAATCACTTTTCGTGTCTTGAAATTCCTCTTTAATTTTTTTCCTCTTTATATGTGTGTTTTTTACTAATCCTAAATGAATGACAAACCTGATTTTTGTGGGGGCATTGACCAATAAGTGACTGAAATGAGGTCCATGGTTGTAAAACTTAAAATGTAAGTTTCTCATAAAGAATGCTTGAATGCCTATTTATTGCGGCTCTGACCGAAAGTTGATATTTGTGGGAAATCCATTCTCAAAGCGTTTCACTGCGAATGTACGAAGTGATCTTTTAAATATTCATATGACTTGTGTTAAAATGAGAAATAAAAAAGAAAAACATTGTGCCGAACAAAATATCTCAGTTTTTGTTAGTCTGTTAACGTAATTGACGAGTAGAAGGTTATTAACAATGCAAAACGTTTTATATATTGGCATACCGTTCTGTGATTAAGTTCGAAGTCAAAACTTTTAAGCATACTGAAGATCATAACGCCGTTACATATACTATATGTGTATTGCTTCACAAATTATATTTTAAATGCTAGAATTAAGATATCATAAATCACTGTATGGCAACGAGATAATTAAATTTACGCTGTTTTCTCCTGCGGCGTATCAAAAAAGAGGTGGCATGAATTATGCATCGTACGACCATAATGTCACGTGTCTGTCCTTGTTAAGTTCATATTTTGAATTTTAATGAATATGCGCATTTTCGGTGAATTTGATTCAGGAGATAAATTATTCAGAAATTAATCCCTACTCTGAACGAATGTGGCAATGCACTAAATAATTCCTACTTTAATCCATTCGTGATAAAAGCTGTAGGCGTTGTAATCCGAATAATTGTGGTTTACTTGGGTAACTGTGATTAGTAGGGCTCTCGAGTTCTGTTAGGAACGCCCTAGCTTTCATTTTATTTCATTAATGCCGATGTCTCTGCGCTGCGCAAGTGATGGCGAAATGTCGGAACTGCCGCCGTCTCTTTTTCTGCTTGCTGACCTCTACGTCCTGTCGTAAACCGATCTTTTTTCCTGGAAACATACATCTCCAATATTGCTGTCACTTCCGCTCCATCTTTCTGCCTCCGTTCGCTTCACCTTTCTCTTCCCCTACCCATATTCCCATCTTTTGCGTGTCTGAATCTTTGCGAAACTAAATGTTCCATCCAATCAGCTCCTTCATCTGCCGCTCATGTCTTTACCCTCAGAAGTCGCGTATGAAAAAGCTAAATTCTTTCCTGCATTACCATCTTTCACCCTTCCGCGCCCGTCTTCACGTCGAGCTATTCGACAGGGAAAGGCCAACCTCTCCTTTAGACATTTTTCTGCGTTATTTTGAGTTATTATTTGTTCGTCTAATGTTTCTTTCTTAATTTAACAACCAATACTTAATTCTTAAACTAACTTAAGGCTTACGGAGATATTTGATTTTATTTTACCATTAATTTAAAAAAAATACTATTCAGTTTCGCGAGACATAGGATTAGTTAATTGCAACAGATAAAATTATGGAGGAAACTGGCTCTAGGTCAGTGTAAATACTAAACTGAAGAGAAAATGGTTACTGAAATGTGTGATGACCTTGGATACTCGTTTTCATCATCCATCCTGCATCTAAGTACAAGGAAAAGAATAGTATTATATTTGGTAAAAGCAACATGTCTCCAATATTGTTAGGGATATTTTAGTTTATGGCTATTTTTCAGCGGAATTCCTAGAACTTATGTTTTCCTTTGTAACTAAATCTTGTTTTTTTCCCACTTCTTTTTTGAAACCCGTATTTGCATTTGCTGGGCTGGCACATATAATTACTGCCACGAAGCGTCAATCATTCTAACATTCCCCTCACCAATTTTATTTCATGTTGCCTCCATATTCTTAGTATTCTTTTCTTTACATAAGTACATATTCCTGCGGCCCCCTATACTTAAATAAGGTAAATACCTTATTTATCACGTTTTCCCCAATTTCCTACGTGTCCAAAACTCTTGACATCATTTCCTTAAGAAAAGCTCAATTAGCCTTCTGCCCATTGCTTGACTTCTCTTTTAACAAACTATGAGAGAAGAAGTTCTTTCTTGTTTGCCTTTTTGTGTTACAATATATTTGTTTATAATATTTAATATCGCACGTATTTTCGGGTGTTAATTTCTAAGTCAACGCCTTCCAAAACATTTTTATGTATTTTTCATTTCGAAATCTTTGCTATCCGTTACGTCGTTTCCAGTTGTAACATCTTCTTATTTTGATTTGGCTTGATGTTCCGTGCTTCCTCTCTCCTTTCAACCCGTACTCATGCGCTCCTGCGCCCTTCAGAAATCCCTTCCTTCGCTTTCGATTCGTTGTTCTTCTCGTTTCTCTTCCGCTCTTCTAATTCCCCCCAGCCTGTCGACGTTTATTTCCTTCTTTCCCCCGACACCCCTCCCTTTTAAAACGAATTCTCTCGCCTCTTTCAATTACCGTCTCTATACCTTACTCATCCGTCGCCCTCCTCCGTCCCAGTCCCCTTCCTTTGCCCTCAGTCTTGCTTCTCCGGAGTAGTTTCTACCCCACCTCCGTCCCTATTCCTTAACTTCTCGTCTCCCGACGACCACGAGCCAATATATCCCCTCCTCTCGCCCTCTCACACATATCCAGGCTAACCCCTCCACACTCCACGATCCCTCGTACACCCCGATCCCCTCGCACCCTTATCTTCTTACTCCTAAAAAACCGTCATCTCTCCCGTTCTCACTCCTTTCCTACTCGCTCAACCCACCCGCCCCCTCCTCGAAAAACTTTATCTCAATCAATATCCTCTCGTCTAAAATCCCTACCCATCCCCTTCCTACGCCCCCGCTTTCATCTCGCCTCTGTCCCATCGCATCTTCATCCTTCCTCTCCCCGTTACGCGCATCCCCCGTGTTCTCCTGGAAGTGTAGGAGTGAGGGGGACGGGGTGAGAGAGAGAGAGAGAGGGAGAGAAAGGGACGGGCAAGAGGGAAAAATAAAAGTGACGTATCGCAGTTTTGGGTGCCGCGCTAGATATATGGACTCGTGTCCCTTCACTGACGCCGCCCTTTTTTCTCGTTCGCCATCAGCAGGAGGGCCTGGAGGGAAGACACGAGGGTTGGTGGAGGGAGGAGGGGCTGGAGTGGAAGAGGGTTGGCACTGGGAATCGGAGTTGAGACTGGCGTGGGGAGGATGACTTTTTCCAGGAAGTTTTTTCGCGGTCTAAGTCACCTACGACGCCACCCCTTGCGCCTATCTCATCCCTTCCATCTCATCTTCTCTCTTCCCTTCCCCCTTCAAGTTTGAGGGATGGGTTTTGGACCGGGGTGCGGAGTCGGAACGGTTGAAGGCGAAGGGGTTGTAGGGAGACCGCGACTGTTATTTTGGCCACCAGCAGTTCCTGCTGCTCTCCTCCTCCTCCTTTGCCCCATCTCTCTCCTCCTTTTTTTACGAATAAAAATGAGTTTTCTACGGGTGGGGGGAAGGGCAGGTCTCGGTGGTGCGTATTCAAGAGGGGTCCCCGCTGTATCCGTTTGTCGGCTCATTTGTTTGTGACCTTTATCTCACTATTCCTGTCTTCAAGAGAAACCGACATTGTTTTGCAACTCAGATTTCTATATATTTCCTTCCTCCCTCATTCGGGCTCTCTCTTCCTTTGCTCTGCCCAAAATTTACCATTAACCTCCATGTGGTGGGCCTGTGTTCACGCATGCGCGTTGGTTTTGTGTGCTTGACGGAACTAGAAAATCCTCTCTCATGCACACACTGTCTTATTCAAAGGGGGCGCTGTGTTTTATATCGCTTATCTCTCGAATTGATCATACACTTTCCGACTTGAGGAGACTGCTTTATAGCCTCTTGGCTAGGAAATTTGTATCCTCTTCTATGACCTCTTCCTCCCACCAACCTCATCCCCAGCTCCAACTTAGATAAGCATCGGTTAATTTGTTCCCTGTGTCGGATTGCATATGTACGGTCATTAAGTTGGACGTTTTTACCTGTTTTGCCGCGGTTTCTCTTGGTATTTTTTTTTATCTTTGTCGCGAGTTGTTTGGAGTCCCCAGCGGATTTTCCGTTTCATTCAACATTAGTTCCACTTTTTTTTTATCGGCGGAATCCATGGGAGAATATGTTTTCGGGAAAATAAAAAATAGAAGGCTCAGAATTGTCTGGGGATTACTTTTTCACGCTGACTAAAATATCATATTTCGCCATTGCTTTAGGAAGGACACCCATGTTTAATTCCGTAGATTGTCGGTAGATATTGAAAAGTAGCGGGACGCGTCAATGCGTTTAACGCGAGAGGTTTGAGAGACCAGTATGATCTATCTCGGGAGCTTTTGATATTTCGACACTGTAACTAGACACAAAGGCAAAGGTTACTACGGGAAGGCACATGACGTAGGTGCTATTTAAATGTTCACTAACATGCCATTGGAAATAATGCCTTGATACAAGAAGTAGTAATTGACGAAATAGTCCCAAGGCTTAGCAGAAATTATTGATGGGTTAAAAACTCGGAGGAAAGATACTATAAAGTAAGAAAAAATATAGTATTGTTTATGTAAGTATTAAGATAAATTCGAGGACTTTTGGTGGAAAAGTAGTAGCTGAAAAGGATCAATAAAACTTTTCATCTTCCGCTTATGAGCTGCCTTTCTTGCTAGCAGTTCCGCGTATTTTTGTTCTATTGTCACCTTTGATCGATTTGAACAAATTTCTGTCCCGCTTTCATTTCCGGAGTATTATAATGAAGAGACTCCGAATACAATGGACCACTGACAAGAGCTTTGGATGCTTAAGCTCATAATTACTGACGTAGAATAATACTCTTTTGCTTGGTACCGATATTCTTCACGCCATCTTGGCTACGAGGTAATTATTCGAATGTTAATTAATCTTGTCCCTCGGGGTGTCTTCCAATTGACGAAGAGATAATAACGCAAGTCGGTTAACCTGGAATGGCTTTTGCTCATTCGCGGTGTGAGCGGGAGGGGATGAGGTCCAGCGAGCCAGGAAGGCGAGCGGGAGGTCGCTTTCGATGAATAGGGCCCCAAATGTATAGCCGAGACTTGTCATTGTCGTTCCTTTTGTTCCGTTCCCGTTTTGTTTTGTGTTTCAACTCTTTTTCTTTTCCTGATCGCCAATCTCTCTTGCGAGAAAGCAAGATGGAGACTCCCCTCTGTGGCAGTAGTCCTTCCACGGGTCTCCCGCCGAGTCGCGTACATTTCTCGCTCAATGCTCAATTTCTAGTCCTCATTCCGGCCAACTGATCACAGTTAATCATTTTTCCCTTTGTCTTGATTTGTATCTTTCCCCGGCAGCTCCTCCTTCCTGTCCCAATTCCTCGCAACACGTGTCCAGATCCTTATTTCCTCTTCCCGTGGAAACAGTTTGTTTTTCTGCTCTCCGACTCCGCTCAACCCGTCTCTCTCTCCAGTCTCTCCTCCTCCTCTATACCCCTGCATACCCACTCTCCCTCATGGTTTTTTTCCTTTACATTTCAAATCATGTCCCCTAACGTTTGGGTATGCGTCCACTTCAAAGCCTTCTTTTTTCATTCTTTCAATGATTCAAAGGGTCAACGCCTTCAGCCCGTGTGCTTAAGTTTGAGTGTGACATTCAAAGTGAATTTTCTCATAATTTGCTTGTGTCTTCGAAATTTAATTCCACTTTATACGCGTCGAGTGGTTTGTCAATTGAGCTTTAGTGTCACAGTTGGGAATTTTCCTTTTCCCCATGATATCCTCCATGATGCAATGCATGATGAAAATATTTGGTTTAGGTTTTGGTGTAAAGTTTTGGAAAAGATTTTCATTGCTTAATTTCGATCAATACAAAGTTTTAGGGTAATATCTTCCGTGTAATGAGTAAATTTTCGAGGTTTATGCCTATTTTGCGAACTGTCATTGTGCAACGTTTTGTAGTGATGACAGTAGCCCATGTGCACAGTAATTAAGCTTCCTTTGTGTTATTCGTTGACATGTCTGATGTGGCATGTCACCTTTCACGAATTTTGTTGCACAGTAGACTGATGGATCGCATCTGTAGTGCACAGGTCTTCACTCATCAGAAGACTTGGCTCGGTCATATCTCGCTTATTTATTACCCGAAGCACAGACATCTACGTATATGTGTGCACTTAAGGAAAAAAATTAAGAATTTGAGCTGAAACGTTCTGGGGCTGGACAGGTAGGTCTTCGGGGTTGGAATGGTTTTGGGTGCATTCTCGTGAAACCCTGGACTGATTTAGCCCCTAGTTCAAGCTATTCGTATGGAGGGACTCCACTGAAGTAATAGGAGATTATATTAGTTTAGCTTCTTCTTTAATTGTTAGTTTCGCTGGAGAGACTCAAGAGTGAGTTACAAGGCTTTCTCACATTTAGATTTTTTCCTTATATTGGATCTTCCCAGCTTTCACTGTTTTCCTTTCGGTGAAAATCGTATTACATGCCGTTTACTCTTTAACGTGATGCGTTAAAAGTTGGAAGGAAACCAATGAAGTTCATTGAAGACCCACAAGTATTACCTTGCCTTACAAGACGTCCTCTATTCAGTTTTTTTGTTGTAACTGCAAGTTGACCACGCTCGTCTATTAAAATGCATGGAGACACCGGTATGCAGCAGTTGAATGAGGAATTAGAAATTTAGAATAAATATATTTTAATTTAGATTTGTATATTTATTTCGGAAAAAATAGTTTGCCTTTATTATCTAGATTTTGTATTCAGGCATAAAGTTTAAATAATAAAATTTAAGAATTTTGATTTTTAAGCTCCTGGTTTAATCGCATTTGCAACTTTTCAGGCATCAATTTTTTCTTTAAAGCTCTTTCGTAAACTGTCTTTCACGGAAATAGTTACTATGATTGCTCGTGGTTTCGTGGTTCGTGAACATATGTAGATGGTAAATGTATTATGAAGCAAAAGAACTCTGAATTATTAGAAGTGGAAACTATGAGAATTTTTAATAGTCAGATCAAAGGAATTTTCACTGTTAAAACGTAACATTCACTTCATAATTTCATAATTACTCTAATTATTTATTATGATACCTATTTTTATTAGGTAATCTACCGGTTAAGGTAGGTTTTTGGATGGATACAACTATCAAATAACATTTTGTAACTCCAAGCAAAACCCAATCCAGCAACCTAATCTACATCAGGTCCCTCTTCATCTCTGTGTACTACTTTCTTCCCTTCATCCCGTCCAACATCCCTATCCTGTTCCTGCCCTTTCCTCGCTTGCCCAACATTTTCCCCTCTATTACCTTCTTCTACATTCCACTACCGCTCAATACGCCTTTCATCCATTTTTCCTGCCTCCATAGGATTTCTCCCAACAAACTCCTATCCTCACCCGCCATCCCTAGTATTTCCTCATTTGTTTTCCTTTCTGTCCGGAAAAACGTTCCTTCGATATCTATTCCACATATCCTGGACCAACACATATTATAAACCCACTACAAAAATAGTCATAACACTGAAATTATAAGGTTTTCTGGCCTTTATATCTGCCACTAATATCCATATATTGCTTTCGCTAATCAAAGGAATTATAAAGTATAAAAACGTTCACTCTTGCACTAAAGTTGCACAAAGGTCGGGAAAACAGAACTTTGATTATACTGGCCATTCTTTTATGCTCAAGTAAATCAAGGAAAGCAATAAAACTCCTTAATTGCGAATTCCGTAATTCCTAATTAGTTTACATTTGTTAATTACTAAGGGTTCCACTCCAGAGAAGTATACTGCCGCATTATTGTATCACCACTATTGAAAATGAAAACCCTCCACTGTGACGATCGATGCATTCTTGATTTTTTTATGATGTTCGTTTGACATAGCCATTTCTGGGATTAAATTATGTTGTCTTTCTTCCTTCGACTTCTTTTTCAGGCTCCTCAAGTTGCTTGCTGTCGCTATAATGCTTACATTTCCATGCCCATGAGGCTTACAACAATATTTCTCGTCTTCACAGTACCATATTTCTCCGCCTTCCTGCTTCGTGTCCTCTGTTTCTCTTCTACTCATGCGCTTCTCATAACCCCCTTCTTCTTTAAGGATGCTGCTCTTCTTTCAATTTATCATGCAAGTCGAGTGGCAGCATTGCATTGTGTAGCAGACGGAAGCGAGCGCGAGGGGTGAGGCAGAGAGAGAGAGGGGGGGGAGGGCGAGAGAGAACGATAGAGGGAGAAAGAGATGTGGAAGACGGCGAGGAAGAGAAGAGGGGTTAGGAGGAGATATAGAGGGCATTTATTATTCATTTAGACCAGTTTCATCTTCCCTTTTCTTTCCCTCTGCGTTACTATTTCTCTCTCTCGAAATGTCTTTTTTTTTGGGCGCGAGCGATACTCTTTTGTTTTCACGCCTCCCCCGTGCCCATCCTCCCTGTCCCCACACTCCCCTCCATCCCCCATTCTCCCTCTGCTATTTCGCTTGTACACCGCGTGTGAGCGTCCTTGTTTCGAGTTCCGACGGCTAATTGCGTCTTTGTCGTCTCTCCCTCCTCCCGCTCGCCCTTCCGCTCTTCTCATTCGCTCATTCTGCATCCCTCACTTGAGTTTCCCATCTCCCCTTCCGCTCTAGATCCAGGTGTACAGGAAAGGGCACGGGCACACGAAAGGAAGAACTAACTGGCTATGAGGAGATGAAAGTTTTACTCAATTTATAATGTTTGTTTTTTCCTATCCCCGTATCTCCTCTATAGCTGTGTGTTCTGACGTCTGTCTTCGTCCGGAAGGATAAAAATTATTTTCCGCCCTTTTAACGCAAGGTCGCCATCAACTGGCAACTAATTTATCCCTCGTCTATGGAAACCAGTTTGTGCAGCTTCTTAAGAATCTTGTTTCAGTGCCCAGGGAATCTTTTAGCTCGAAGCTATTCACTTTATTCGGAGACAGGGCCTAGTAACGCCAGTCTATACTTAATCGGGCTTCACGTTTTCTTCCACTTTTCCGCCAATTTAAATGACAATACCTAAGCCTGTATTGAATGTTAATCTGCTCCTTTCACAGACATGGATTAGATATTAGTTATTGACATTCGAGACGGGAAAATATTTGTAATCATCAGCTTTTTTCTTATATTATTTTCTTTGCTGTTTTCTTCTGTCTGTAAAACATCGTCCCGTTTTATGTTGTTTTACATTTCAAGCAATTCTCTTTTTTCCTTTCTGGAGGGATCATTGTTTTTTATTTCCTTTAGTTGATGATTTTGAAATAGATTTCAATGGCCATTCCTTTTAACTTCAATTTCAATTCTAATATGTCATAAATCTCACACTGTCAATTTTTAGGGGTGTGATACTTCATGTTAAGTGAGTGTGCTTACCCACTCGCTCTTGTTAAGGGTAATTAACCTTAACTTTATTTTCGATCCCAAGTACTATATAATCGAGGTGTAAACTAAATATTTTGGTAAAATAACACAATTGAATGATTGTTCCAATGATTGTTGACAATGAATGAATCCATGGTAGAAAAAGGTACATTGCGTCAATAGACCTTAATTCTCATTTACGATAAAGTTTTTTGTGTTGTATGTAAGTTCAGAAATAAGTTGGGTAGATCACTGTACTTATAATTTGTAAAAAAAAGGCACATGAACGTATATAAGTACTGAATGTAAACAAAAAATACCGGGACCGTAAACTTGAATGGCACGAAATAGTAATAATAATAATAATAAAATAAAAAATAATATAATAAATAAAAAAATAATAATAAATAATAATAAATTTAAATAAATAATAATAATAAAATAAATAAAAAATAATAAAACAAACTTACAGCCACTCGATCACTCGGGTGAGTTACGAAATAACTTTCACTCTCGTGAATCACATTCACACACACACACTCAGGGTTTGCAAGGATCCCTCCTATGTCAGTGACCCGTCAATCACATTTCATCATTCATTTACCATTAAATCATTCATTCATTTATTTGTGTGATTGACGGGTCACTGACATAGGAGGAATCCTTGCAAACCCTGAGTGTGTGTGTGAATGTGATTCACGAGAGTGAAAGTTATTTCGTAACACACCCTAGTGGTCGAGTGGTTGTAAGTTTGTTTTATTATTTTTTTATTTATTTTATTATTATTATTATTTTATTTCAGTGTGTGTGTGTGTGGATTATTATTTATTTATTTATTTAAATTTATTATTATTATTATTTATTATTATTTTATTTATTAATTATTTTATTTATTATTATTACTATTTCGTGCCATTCAAGTTTACGGTCCCGGTATTTTTTGTTTACATTGATTCACGACCGTAACTACGTTCCTTGTATGTTTAAGTACTGAATGATTTCAAATTTGACTTCGTTGAACTACCGTATAGGAGGTAAGGAAAAGAGAGCTCAGTCGACAAAAAGGACTAATTTTCCTTACTAGTTTCAAGCACGTTCAAGGCGCCACCTTAGAAATGACAGAAAACTCGAAAAATCGTACGGGAAATGAGGTTTTTTGTGTGAGGAATAAACTCATTCTAACTTCAATTCATGCAAGCATATTTGCTCTAAAAGAGTTATTCGGTCTCTTTCTTCTGCTGTATAGAATGTAAGCTCCGGGAATTCCTACTTTGAATAATTGACGAGTCGAATCTTCTCTCATTCGAGAAGCTTGATGACCTTAAAGAAGAACCATTAAAACGTCCCGTGGAAGAGAATCCATGTTGCAGGATAACCTATAAAATAGAAAATGCGCTACCGCCCTAAAAACCTCTTATATCATGC
The DNA here is from genome assembly GCA_037158775.1 of Hetaerina titia. Taxonomy (NCBI): domain Eukaryota; kingdom Metazoa; phylum Arthropoda; class Insecta; order Odonata; family Calopterygidae; genus Hetaerina; species Hetaerina titia. Next base: position 74,076,885 of record CM073772.1, on the reverse strand, counting down.
CCTTTACGAGACCTTGCTTTAACGTTTCTGTGAAGGCATCTCCTCTGTCTCATGCCGTAGCTTCCTCTTCTCAAGATATTCTTGTTCTTTCTATGTGGTTTCTCAATCCTCTATCGTGAGATAGTTGTCTTGTTTTGTGTCCAGTCTTTTCCATTTATTTACCTGAGCTGGTGGCTCATTATTCAGTCCTAATTTCTCATCCTTTTGTCGTCGATTGTTAGAAAGTCATATGTGAGAAAACTATGATGCTTCCTCATCCAAGTTATTTTAAAGGCTAAAGTTTTATGATGACGTTGATCTAATGTGACTAATAAATAAATATATGAGTAAAGGGGAGGAATAAAAAGAATGAACAAAAGAACGAAGTTTGACGCCGCATTTCAGTGCATAAGAGTTCAGAGATATCGTATTCGAATTAAAATGGGTTAGTGCAGAAAAAAGACAAAAATTAACAAAGGTGTTTCTGTTTTCTCTTTCAATTTTCCGTGATATAATATATTTTTATACGGAGTCTCTCTGACATGAATACTTAAATAATTAAATCACACTAGTTTAAAAACTAAAGTTTGAGGTGTCTAAAAAAGCAGTTTTAGGTGAGTATTTTGAAGGAAAGTTAGACAAGAAGATAGTTAAAAACAAGTTAAGACACACGACATGATGCTACATAAATTAATTCAATAATTGAATTTTTCCCTAATTGGTGGATCAGGACCATGTTTGGTCATGTACGAGGTGAATGCAATCATCGATAAAAATAACTGTAAATTGACTACATTTGGACGTCACTTCTCAATTTTTCATCCTCACGTACTTGTTTCTTTTTAGAAAGCGGAGTTTTATAATAATTGAAAAGATTTTATGTAAATACACATTGCAGCAGGTCGGATAGCGTACTCGAAATGAAACTTGACGGAGTCCAATTGCTTTCGTTCCCCGAGGAATAAAGCATGGGAACGACACTTCCTCTGACCTCAAGGCTGCACAAACAGAGGACTCAGTGGGATGGTAAACAGGACGCATCTGTGCTGATCAAACTGAAGGATTGCTGAATGTAAGAGCCTTTAACATTTTCTGTTGCCGTCAAAACCTCCTTCACACTTCGTTCCCCAGGGTGTCCACGTGTGATAAAAGGGAGCGAGGTAGCTATCCGTGTTTGTTTGTTATAGGCCCTTTTAAATCGAGAAGATGTAGCAGTTGGAAATCTCCTCGGTACCGCCGTCTGGAGATAGACGATGGAGAATGAAGTAGGAGGGGGGTGATAGCGAGGGAGAGGGGATTGCAGGAGGGTAAATAATGCCAAATGAGTGAGTACTCATTTTCCACCGTTCCGTCCGCTCACCTGTTCTGACCTCCCACTCTCGGAGCTACTCCTCCCCCGCCCACCCACCCCACTCACCCACCCTCCCCGAGCACTGCATTCCGCACTTGAGTGCAGTGCAAGCGTGCATGCATAAACGCACGCCACGCCCCACCGGTGCCAGATTCTTCCACTCCGGAATTACCCAGTCTCTTATTTTCTTCCTAGAAACACTCTCTCCACTGTAATCTCCGCTATTTTCTCCTACTTTATTTCTATTCACGTTGTCATTATTTACTCCGAATTTACTGATATTGCTGATTTATTTTCCCTTCAGACATTATAAAACGGTGCTCATGAATCGCGAAAAGAATGTCGGCAATTTATTCGGAACGCATCGCAATTGCTTACGCAATAATTTTCATTTCCGCATGAGTATAATGATTAATGAATACAATATAGTTAATGTTTCGTTAACTCTAAAGGCAAATGAACGAATTCCAAATGAAATAGCGATTTTTCTATTAGTGTTGCCCACACTAATTTTAATAATGATAACACTAAGTTCGACATATTAGTATCTTTCACGGTTGAGCGTACAATTAATTGATCGATTTAAATAAATTAGGTGAAATATTGTAATTGTGAGAATGCCATAGAAGAGAGTAAATTATCCGGAAAGAGTGCTTTCATTGGCCTGCTGAAACCTTTCCTGAAGTTCTACTTGGGGCTAGTGAGAGAATCGCAAACTCAGTCGCAACTCTATTACTCTTTGCGCCGGAATAGAGATGCTATGGTTTGATTATTATTCACTCTTTCTCATGGATTCAGATACATTGAACATGGGAGAATGGGAAGTTTCAAGTCCCTCGCGGTAGAGAATGATTTTTATATTTCCAAACATCTTCCAGGCACATTTTTATCTTATATTAACTCGTACTTCCATGACTCCTTGTACTTGTCCAGTCAGTTTTCACTTCACTCTCGTCTGAATCGTAAAAATAACGGGAATCACGTAGTCAGATTTTGAGTCTTAAAAAACTTTTACCCACCAGCATATGTGTCTCACTCCATTCCTTCGTTATCCTGTCCCCCTTCCCCGTCTTTCCCCGGTTCCACTACACGCTCTCTCCTCACTTCTGCCGAATGCGCCCATGCTTTCTCTCTGTGCGTTGGTACTACATCACTTTCTTTCTCTCAACGCCCTCGTCAGGAACTGTCGACTCCCCTACCCCCAACGCCTCTCCCCCTCACTCCTCAATCCCCTTTGGGAACACGTGGGTGGCTGGAGCAAAGTCGCCTCCGGGAATAGACGACTGGAATGGGAGGATAGAGAGAGAGAGGGAAAAGACTGATGGCTGGATGGGGTCATATGGTAATGGTAAGGGAAGGTCACCCTTGCCAACTTAGGGTGTGAGGGAGAAGGAGAGGGTTGCGAGTGGGAAGGAAGCAGAGACAATGGCAGTGGCAGAAGCCGAGTTAAAACTGGAGTTGGGCGTAGAGCAAGGGAGGGGATGCTGCGGGAGTAGATTCGTAACCGTTCCGAAAAGCGGTTATTTAATGGAGAAATGGGGGGCATCATTGCGTTTTTTTCGAGTGCAGAGAGACAACGGTCGCAGTGGTGTTCGTGCAGTTTTTTCTGGTCTGGCGTCCTGGAACGAATCGGAATTGCATCACACAGAGGACGTCAGCGTTAATTTTTCTCGGTCCTTTTGAAGAAATTGTCGTGGTTTTCCGAGTGGTGAATTAAGACCGCCGGTCTTCCAGGAAAATTGAAAATTGCAGCATGATATCGTTCATAACCGCATATACTGTCGTCCTCTTTTTGTTTTTCTTTGATGGAAAATTCCTTGTGGATACTCCGTAGCAACATCTAGGAACAAGTAGAAATTATTATTTTTTTTCGTCTGCTCGTCCATGCTTTTTATTAAGTTCTCAAATGAGTTTTGAAAGAAAAATCATCTCTTTATGCATCAATATTTGCCATCCCATTTAATTTGGGAAGTAATCAGGTCAAAAGTTGGTTAAAAACTAAATATGGTGTAAAGACGCTGGCAATTACAATAAGACCAGTTATGCTCACAGATGTATGGAACAAGAGCACCATAGGAGGAAACCACTTTTTTACTACATCATTTCAGGTATAATACTATGTGAAGAATGACGAGGACTTTTACAACTTGTTAAATTCATTTTAAGAATATTTCACTCTATGTATTTAGATAAAAGTAAAAATATTATATCTGGAAGTATCAACGACCCGCTGTCGTTGTAGTCTCGGTATAATTCCAGTTAACTCTCTCTCTCTTAAATAATTTGTTGTTTCGTAGAACTCAAAATTTCCAATAATCCGATTAATCGAAGGTACTTGGAATATGAAATCTCTGAATAAGATTTTATTAGGTAATCTACCGGTTAAGGTAGGTTTTTGGATGGACACAACTATCAAATAAACATTTTGTGACTCCCCACCTAGCAAGCTAATCTATATCAGGTCCCTCTTCATCTCGGTGTACTTCTTTCCTCCCTTCATCCCGTCCAACATCCCTATCCTGTTCCTACCCTTACCTCGCTTGCCCAACATTCTCCCTTCTATTACCCTCTTCAACATTCCACTACCGCTCAATACGCCTTTCATCCATTTTTCCTGCCTCCATAGGATTTCTCTCAACAAACCCCTCTCCTCCCCCACCATTTCTAGTACTTCTTCATTTGTTTTCCTTTCTCTGAATAAGATGTACCCTATTAATTTAAATACGACTATTATTACAATTATCTACCACTGTATTTGACATTGTTAAAAATGAATAGCAATTATATAATAATATATATTCTATCAAAGCTGTGTTGTTATCATAATGTTACGAGTTGCGTGTGATATAATGTTTACCTTTAAACGAACGGTATAACGGACTGAGACCCATGTTTATTACGTTTACTCTGCAAATCAGGTAACAAACTGAAAACACTCACGGGGGTAATATTTGCTCAAGTGAGTTGAGTTCGATAACATGATTTGTTAGAGGACTTTTGTGCCGAAATTACCAGTGAATCTACAAGCCTACGTACGCATGTCGACCCACCTAATGAGACTTTTGAAGCCACTATATCTACACGTTTAATCATTCTTTTGTATGATATTGCACATTATTTTTCTATGCATAGAGCATTGCCATAACAAAATATTTATGGTGCCTATTTCAGATCGTGGTGAAATACACTTAAAAAAATCAGCATCATCTCATGATCAACAGGATTGATGTCACAGAGGGGAAGCAGACAATTAAGGTTCGAAATGGGAATAAAATACGGTTCACGGAAAATTAATGCGTCACGATAAATTTAAAGACACCCAATTTCACCCACGCTGCATCGCTAGAATATGCGATTCACTTTTAATAAACTTGTGCGAAGTGGTAATTGCTAGGAATAGCAGCTTTGCTTAAATCATTTCCAGAGAACTGCAAACAATCGTAACATGAACGAGTCTAGTTCGCGATGGTCTGATAGTCCGCACATCCCTCCGTCTGCAAACAATTGTTTCTATGCTAAAAATCCATCGGAAGTAAATGGTAACACCATAGGCAGTAGCGTTGCTCTCCATACAGGGAGCTACATGGTCGTGTATTTTTTGTTTTGCCTTTACATTCGTGAAAGTGATGGGAGTGCCGGGACAACTTTTCCAGCGCTCCCCACCTGACTTGCGGGACGGTCCCTGATCCTCGCGGTTGCCATGACATTCCACCGCTTATCATCATCATTCCCCTCCTTCTCTTTCCCACCCCTTCGTGGACAGGTGCGCGAACTCACGCAGTCTGAGAGGAAAAGCGGGGAGGGGAGGAATGAAACCGCCGCACGTGTCGCGCGCTGTTTCGGCTTCGATACAACCAAGGCTGCTGCGATCTCCTGCCCCGCCCCCGGTACACACCCATTCTCCAGTTTGCCACTGAATATTACGAGCATGGTGGACGTATGTAATACAGCTTACCTCGCACTGACTTTCTCCCGTACCAGGCTTTCCCATCTCTATCCTAAAGTTTATTTATATACAGTGTCAGCTGTTAAATCTTAAGTTCGAGGCTGTTAACCCTGACTAAAAAACAGTGAGCCGTATTTTTCTTGGTGCTTAGATATTAATTAAAGTGTTTCAAATACTATTAAGTTCGAAATTATTGTGCATGTTAGGAAATTACATTGGGATTGAGTCGCATATTGCGCTCTATTTGATCAATAAGCGAATGAGCAAATGAAAAGAGGTGTTATTTACGAAGTCATTTCTTAAAAGCTACAGATATTTCCTGCCAGAATAGATCCTGTCGCACTCCACGTTCCAATTGTGCTGAAATAGACGGATTACTGGGAACGCTAGTAGTCGTTATCCCTGCCATGTGGGTAAAGTCTTGAAGGTTGTCAATGACGTAGAATCCCGAAGGTACACTAATTAAAAAATGAATGCATCGAAGTAATCTTGAGGAATGTATTCATGTCTCCCGAAAGTAATTTTACCATTCAAGTTGGCACGTCGGTTTTAAGAACCAGTTCATTGATAAAATAAAGCTTGGTGTTTATATACAGGTAGTCGTCAGTTGTTTGCGTGAGGTGCGAGAAACTGGATTCCTGTGGCCTACGAAGTTCGTTGTGACCGTGGGACGCATCGACGTGTTGGGAAATCACGTCCGGTACTTCAATAACTTGGCCGTCCCACATCAATCACTTTCTCACGTGCATTATTTGTTTTTAAAAAAATAGGCAGCGTGGCTCTTATGGCTTGCTCCCTGCTCCCTTTCCTTCGAAAATAATATGGATACCACAGGGCTTTCCATTCCCTCCCCATCTTTGCATGCGTTTCCTTGCTTATGGTTTTAACTCCCCCTTTTTCCCCTCCGCCCCATATATTTCCATTATGAGACCCGACGTTCCCTCCTTTCCCCCGTCTTCCCCGCCCGTTACTATGTGTCCCATCCTCCCCCGCGTCCCGTCGTCCTTCCTTCTCAATTATTCCTCCCCTCCTTCCATGGCACCCCTACTTCCACCGCCATTCCTCTCCTCTCCCCTCGGCCCTTACTCTCACCCCACTCCCTCCTTGCCTGCCCCTTTCAACCATCCACACCAGCACCCACCATTTTAAAGCCCATTTTTCCATATCCCTCAACCCACCTCCCCAGTAAAACCCACCCTCTCAATTCCCTTCTCTCCCTGGCACCTCGGCATCTCCGTCGCCCTCTCACTCCCAGCCATGCACTCACTTCCTTGTAGCGGCGCCCTTATCGATCTTCATTCCAGAGGGGGTTCTTACTTCAACGCAACCCTTTCGCCTCATCCTCCTCTCTCTCGTTCTCTCTCTCTACCCAACACCTTTCTCTTTCTCCCTCTCCTGCCCTCTTTGCATGCCCGTTGCTCCCATGTTGTCCTACCTCTCGGTGAAACATCTAGAATTCGTCCGAGAGTTAGTCCAGCACAGACATGCTTCACTGGGAACATTTATATTTCCTGTACATCCTTCCTCTTGTCCACAAATTATCGAAGACTTTTTTGAAGAATTTGTTGCATATTATTACCATGTTTATAATACATTTTGATAGTTATGTTTGGAAAATATTTTACACAGTTGAACCTGCATGTTGAAAGTAGATTTTGATACTAATAGCGTTTGATTTAAAAATTAAACTTATACCGAGATACGAGTACGAGCTCGTACTATTCCTTCAGGGAGGAAATTCGTTATTAAAAAATAAAATATTGACTCGTTTTTCGTACTAAATTCATCGTGTCATTTGCTTCATTGAATCTTAACCTTCGATAGTGTGATTTCGGTCATATAATACGTAATTCACCATCTCTTGAAGAACAAATGTATTTGCCAACTACGCATCGGTCCCCTGCTAAAATCTCTGCAGCCCACTGTACGTCTAATGAATTTTTCATATTTTTATTTTCTGATAGTCATTTCTGTTTCATCTTCTGTATCATTATCAAAATGCCTTTGAAAATGCAACAATTTCAGAGTGTAGAAATCATTCCCCTTGACCGGGATCTCGGTCAAGGCGAATGATTTTTACACTCTGAAAATGTTGCGAAATGCATATTAGTGGATGACTCCGTTAAAAGTTATTATTTCGGCATCTCTCGCAGTTTCTTGGAATTTTCCTTTGACGAATTTCCATGCATTTTATCGAGTTTTTGTCCCATTTAGCGCATTCTGTCCGCTGCTGATTTTATTTCTCATTTATAAACTGTTCTTCACCAAATAGATCTGATATTATGTGTTTATGTCGGATGTTAAGGTGTCTAATATATATAAATATATATATATATATATATATATATATATATAAATAGAATATATATATATTTATTTAAAGAAAACGGGTTCTCACTCACAGTATGCAGTTTACTTTTCGACGGCACGACCTTCGTCATCAGATTATCGTATTATGTATCTGTATGTTTGTGCGTCGCCGGAGAGCTTCTATTTCAAAGATATATATATATATATATATGTGTGTGTGTGTGTGTGTGTGTGTGTAGATATATGTGTAGATATATGTGTGTATATATATATATATATATATATATATATATATATATATATATGTTTGCGTGTATACATACTATATTATTATGATATACTAGAGTGTTTTTAAATAATCATAGCTACTTATAATGTAATTTTAAACGTTAGATGTTCGTTGCTCTTCCTTACTTCATAATTTAAGTTGAGCTTGGAAAAGATTTCCGATGATATTAGTGTCACCCTGAGGAGTACATTCTTTGTTTTCCTTTCTAATGCCGCCACTCCCAACTTTCGTCGTTATTATTCATAGTGACCGCATTACCCTTATTTCATCCATTATATCTCTTCTTAAGGCGTCTAAAGATTGTGAAGTTTCGGGTACCAGATCTTCCTGGGAAACCTTAAGCGGCCTGGAGGAAGGAACTACTCTGTGTGACTTTCAAATGCCGCCATGTATAATACTGCGTGAGCTCTACGCTCACCTTTCAAACCAATCTTCAGGTTGATGACTGTGGTGATCTTTGATAGCGTTCATCATCCAGATATAACTACTTTGATACCTCTTAGAAATCATATGTGTTTATTTTGTTAATCCGCCTCTTAAAAATACGATTTGTTCATTTTGCTATGCATAAATAATTCACCGCTATAATTCATGAATGTGACATTCTTTATCATTTTGGAAATTAGTCAAGCATCTTTTTTGTCCAACCTCAAAATTAATGATTTACCCATTCAAGCAATCTCCAATCCATGTTCATGGTTTTTTCTATTGTCATCGTAAGGAGCAATGGCTTTAATGTCTTTGTTTTCGTTCACATTTCGCGTCGCAGCGACTCCCTTTGTTGCGCTCCTTCCTTTCCCGCCTCCGTCTCCTCCTCCAGCTTCATCGACCACTTTATCACTCTCACTCTTCATTAAGGCATAGTGAGGCTTCTGTGGTCGCAAAGCTGTGTAGGACCGATAGATTCCTCAGCCTATTCTTTTACTCATCCCGCGCTCTAATGTAGAAAGCGGGTTGACGTAAGAGCCCGGTCATTTATCACCAATTATCACGTTTACGCCGACCGGCTGTTCCCTTCCGTTTAGAATAAATCTGTCATCAGTTAGAGCCTCGGAAGTTTTCTAAAATAAACGTCCGAGTCACTTGTCCTAAAAGAGCTATAAGTGTTTTGTCCCCACAAACTTTGCTTAGAAAGACATCTCTATTCCTAGGCCTAAAATATAAACCAACCCTCGGAGATTTCCTCGATTTGTTTAATCAAGCTTTGGCTTAATTGTGAGCTTCTATTTTTGCAATGATTTTTTTTCTTAATTTTCAAGCCCGTCGGTATTCATTATTTGTCAAACACGAAGTTAACATACCATTATGTGTCGTGTGTTCCTTGTATTTATTTGCCTCAATAGGAATCTTATGTGATTTTTATCAAAACCTCGTCTTGGTCTGTTGAAATATTTTTCCTCAGTTTTGTTTGCTAAGGGTTACGGAATATGTAGTTCACAATAAGAATTGATATTAATCTAAAGAAAATGAATGTGCGTCTACCTCTCTGGCACTTTGCATGCGTCACTAATAATTCAGCTATTTACCTCTCATTTCATAGCAAAAAATCTTTTTGTAAAAAAGTGTATCTAATTATTACTTAGTTCTGCTAAACGGTTATTTTTCCTTTTATTATGCACGCAAGTTTGTGCCTTGTTGTATATATGTATGAACTTGAATGAAAGGAATGGAAAGAGACTTAATCTCGAGGAAATGAAGATAATGAGATTCTCAAGAAATAGGAAGACTAAGATAAATATTAAAGCTATGGGACATGACCAGGAATAGGTTTTTCAGATCACCTACTCGAAAAGTATTTTGGAGGAAGATGGACAGAGTAGAAGAGACATTAAAAGAAGAATTGCGTTAAATATAAAGAAGCGTTTGTCAAGCGGCGGGAGTTGATAAAAAGTATCAAAAGTAAAGATGTGAAGAAAAGATAAGCGAAAACTTCTCTGTGGATTGTCGTTTTGTACGGCTCAAAAATTGGGCTAAGGCAAAAGGGTTAGTTTAATTTGGCGACTTTTGAGATGTGGGCGTGGAGAAGAATGTTAAAAATAAAATGGAGAGAAAGAAAAACAAACGATGAATTCTACTAGGCATGGTAGGGAAAGCGAGACGGCTGCTGGGAGAAACCCGATGAAGTCAGGACAAGTGTGGATGCAGCAGATACTGAGAGGCAACGGGGTGCTGAAGACGGTAATGGAGGGAAAGCGATACAGGGTGATGGGCAAGAATAGTAGATTTTGATGAAATGAAGAGAGATAGAAATAATACTGAGCTAAATACTTAGATATTTTCATAGGCAAAGTGGTTATGAAGATATTATGTTTCATGTTAGTTACGACTTAGGAATACAGTAGTTTATAGTCCCCGAGTCTGTCGAAAACCTATTCAAAGCCGGTAGGCTTTTGGTAGTAATAATTAAATCAGAATAAAGATACATGATGGCCGATTTTTCGACTTTTTCAGATGTTGTGGTATTTTTCTTAGAGGGGTCTGGTGTTCGTACCTCTTACCGTTCTTACCGTCCTACTTACAGTCCTCTTACCGTGCATGTTGTGACTGGATGAACTCATTATATAGAATATTATTATTAGGTAATCTACCGGTTAGGGTAGGTCTTTGGATGGACACAACTATAAAATAACATTCTCATTATATATATATATATTATATATAATGAGTTATTTGTATGTGTGTGTAGTGGGTGGCGGTTGCCCAGGGGGGAGAGCGTTGGACTACTGACCGGAGGGTCCCGGGTTCGATTCCCGGCCAAGGCACCCTGGGTACCTGCAGCTCCACCCAAGCTAGTTGATCTTTCTGGGAAACCATAACCGGCACAGGTGAAGGAACTGGCCCCCCAACCCTGATGTGTGAATATTCACACGCCGCGCCGTCGGGCTTAGTACATGGGTGAGCTCTACCATCACCTACTAAACCGATCTTCGGGTTGATTAATGTGTTTATGGTTTATATGTGTGCATGTATATATATATATATATTCTAGCCTCGTGGAGTAGAACAAAATACATTTCTTGTTGTTGCTTGTTTGTGATCAACTATTACCATTCCCAATGGTTTCAAATACTAAAAGTGTTAGTTCTCTTCGGGAAATGGATTAGGTCTCCCCTTTTCTGAACGTCTATTTCCATCTCGATTCGGTACTTGCCAATTGAAATGCGCTCAGGATTGTCCCCGACATTCCAACAATCTTTCCTTCGCCCATCTTTGCCTTCCTCCCCTGCCTCAATGATACTTTATAATGTCCCTCCGCAGTCGGCATCCCTACCCAGCCCAACCTCTCGCATTGAAATTCCAATCCCACCCTCCCCCTACCGCGTCTTCTTCTCTCCCATTTGCTTAACGACGATTCAATTTTCTCATTAGGTGTTCCTTTTGCACCGCCTTTCCTCATCCCATACTTGCATTCTTTTCTCACCAACGGAGCCCCCTCCGTCTCCTCCAGAAAAATCTTTTCAATTCTCTTCACGGTCAATTTTCTCTCGCAGTTTTACCAAATCAAGGCTCTCCCCGTCTTTATTGGTACTTTTCTTGGATTATTTTTTTCTTTTCGTTTACGCATCTTACGAACAGCATCCAATTCCCTGTTTTTACGACGTGCAAATCTCCAAACGCAAGTTTTTCTGTCCGTTATTCCTTACTGTATATCCTTGTTTTATGTATCAGCGAATCTGTTCGTGAATCATTGGTATTCCTCTTATATTTTACACAGCATAATTTTATTATACGTAAACACAGTTGCGTTCGGTTTCCATGGCATGGGACGGAATTTCTTCGTGACTTATTCAATTTACCGTAAGTGCTAGATGCTTCGTCTCAGGATAGAAGCAAGATATGCGAGCATTTGCTTTTGAAAACGCTTGGTAATTGGAATTTAAGGGCGTATTATCGAGAGGCGGAAACACTTCGATAGCTTCTCCCAGATGAACTATCATTAAATGGGGAACATAGTTTTCACTCTCCTATGAGTTGCCTCGCGTGTTTGACGAGCAGGCCTTGAATTTGCGATTTTCACTGCTTCTAACGTCTCGATTAACCCTCATCATTCTCTCGTCCTCAGTCAGCGATGCGTACAGTATATTCCAGACAAACCATTCGGGAGAAAGCGCGCGGGGGTCACGGAGAGAGGATACTTAACCCACTCTCACCTTACCGCTTCGCTTATGTTGGCTGGGGGATCCGGAACACGAAGAGCCGTCGCATCCGATCTCTTCATCGTCAGCCTGTCGAAACGGCCCACCCTTCATGCGCCACCTCCTTCTCTCACCCTTCGTGCACCCTCTTTCAGCTTCGCGTGCGTGCGCCATTGTTACCCTTCCGCCTCTTTCAGATCACGCAGGAGCACTTGGGTGAATAGCGGGTGAAATAATGGGGACTGCTTTTTTGGAGAAGCTCGGTGGGAGGGTCGGTCCAGGGAGAAGGCTACTTCTTATCCTAAATACTATATATCCTCTTATTAGTCGAAGTCTGCTCGGTTCCAAGTCGCCATGCTACTGATATGTATGTATGTATGTATGCATGTGTGTGTGTATGTACGTATATAAACTTATGTGTATATATATTTATATATGTGTGTGTGTGCGCATTCTTTTTTGTCGGCTCCGTTCTTGGCTTCATTGCCTCTCTCTCCTCGTCATCGCCGCCTTCTCTCTTCGTTCCTCATCGCTGCCCTCCTGACGGCTTTCCCACGCCTCCGCGGCCGGGGAGAATGCGCACTTGACCGCGTACTATATCCTCCTCTCCACTCACTCCCCCCCCATATCCCTCCTCCCCCCCCTATCTTTTCCTCCCTACCGCCACTTCTTTCTCAATATCCCCGTCTCTCCTACCGCGATCTTCCTCTCGCCTCCTCCCCTCCCATCTCCCTTTCTCATATCCCGAAAGCCAACCACTCCCACTCTTCTTGCCGTCATTCCCCCTCCCTATGTTTCGCGTCCTTCGGGTGGAGAGGTGCGAGTTTGCTGCCCCGGGGAGGGAAGTGAAAGAAGCTGGAGGATGAGGATGCCGAGCGTGGCGGGGGCGGAGGGGTAGTAGTGGAGGAGTGTGGGGTCGGAGGTGTCCGTGTTATAGGAACGGCGGCGCAGGTGTAAGAGATGAATGGTGGGGAGGGAGCGGGGAGGGGCGGTTGTGATGCCTCTTTCGCACGTACATGCGATGGAGAGGGGAGATGAAGAGATAGAGGTAGCGCATTTTGTGGAGCGGGTGCCGAGGATGGCGGAGCTGATGGCGTTTGGCAGCCGATAGAGGATGGGGAGAATAAGGAGGAAAGATTGGCATTTGCGAGGACCATGCGCGGTTTTGTTAAGGGGCAAGAGTAAGGGATGGGCATGGGAGGATGTGAGGGGAAAGGCCGATTCGTGCGCTGGCCCGCAAGGTCCGTCTCCGGGATGGGGCCGGTATTTTTTTATTCCTGGATGTTAATGCTAAAACTGTCGGGTCGTAGCCGCCGTCTGACGAACGGATGGGCGTCGGTGAAAAAAAAAGAATTGCCCATCATTGACGTCTCCCGTGCCATACTTTGGCCGGCATTTGCATTTATTTGGAAGTTGCGATTTTCACTACGACGTTGAAATCGAAGTTTTATTACTCAGCGTTCAGTTACCTCTGCCGTCCGATCACTGTGGAATCATCATTGGGACCCATTAAGATTGTCATTAACTGCAACTGTCGAGGCATCTACTTTTTTATCGTTATTTTTTTTGCCTACATTTTTTCCAAGGGTCTGGAAGGTATTTGAGGTGTGAGGTTGGGAGTGGGTAACATTTTATGATTCTTTTTTAATTTTACTGCGCTTTAAAGTTTCTCATGGGTTGAAATGTGCTGATGCTGAAGCGTTGCTCTTGGGGTCATCGATGTGACTTCTCTTGAGTAAAAACCATCAAACAACAATCCCGAGAGGCGTTAATTAGTTTGCATGAAGTTTACAGTCAACAAAATATCATTCCAAGGTTAACAAGTTTTTATCATTAATGGAATAAGGGTCTCTTTAATTTACACCTCGCGGAACTTTTGGCGTTGTCTATCAATTAAGATATTAGTATATTTATTCCTAGCTTCTCGAGGACATTTTTGTCGGCTTTATCTATTACGAGAATATATCTATTATATATGTGTTTGTATGTGTATATATACACATTTATACATCGTAGGAAATTATTCTTTTTTTTAAACATTGTGACCGAAAGGAAACGTTTTCAACCCGTTGTGCCGGCACCGACCTCCGACTCAACCTCTTCGGATTTGTGAGATTTCTGAATAGCTTTGTTCTAATCTTACCGTTGTACTTTTCTAACTTGAGATGTTAGTTGTTTACGAAGAACTTGGTAAAGGATCATTTTTCATTTGGAAATAAATGTGATCGCATGAAACCACATGTATTCCAAAAATAACTCTCATTGCATTCAACTACATATTTTCTTATTTTCGATTTTTTTTCCGCTGCACGTTATTTTTCCAGTGTCGCAAGTATGCGACATATTATTCCTTCCCTGGCTCCTAAAGTTGGGTATGAAAGCCCTGGTCGCGGGGCGAAAAGGAGCCAGTTGGCTATCTGGCGGTGACCGGTAGAACGCTAGGTTTCGGCTGTGTTGCGCTTGTCGCGACAGCGTCTCCTATTGCTGACTTTCCGACGGATGAGGGCCTTGCTCGTGTTACAGTGTCTGTAACAGCGTTAGCCGATGCCGCACTCCTCATCGGACCTTACCGACGGACGAGGGCCCTGCTTGGGTTATGAGTCTCGTGACCGCGTCTATCCTGCCTTTACCACGTACCAGGCTATGTTTCGCCCTGCTAATGTTGTCCGTTCTCGCGTTAGGTTACCAAGAGTCTAGCCATTCTTGATACTCATTTGCTTATACTTATGTAAATGGTATAATGTGTCTGAGGTTGTATAATACACGATGTATTTGGTAAGACTCGGAGTATTTAAAGTACCTTTCCCCGATACCCTCTGTGTCACACCCGAAACGCTCCTTGCGACACCAGTACCCTTGGCTCATAGAAGTGTACATGCCAGGGAACTCTTTATATATGTGGGTGACTATGGTATTCTTTAAGCAATGGGTTTCATAGTGTGGATACTTAAGCAAGAGATAACTGTGATGATACCTTACGTGCTGATTGCCGGTTTGCCCCTGGTTTCTAGCGTAACCCATGTTTGTTATCGTATCGTGTATGTGAGAACCTGAGAATCACTTGCCCTACAGCCTTGAAGTATTTTCTACAAATACCATCCTTCTATACCATTCTTCTATCTACCATTTGTTTTCTTTCTTATGTTTACATGGCCAATTAAGTGGGGAGTTTCGATGAGTTATATACGTATATATGTACTTGGTGTCTTAACGACTTTATGTTGGTATTAAGGTTCGATGTTTAAAATTAATGAAGAGTTCATTCCCCTTTCCTCGACTCCTTCAAATTATTTTTTTTTGTATCTTTCTCTGTGACGGTACCTTTTATCATCCAGTACTTAGGTATCAGATTGCAGGAATAGAATACATTTTTTGCCTTGGATTTTTAGCCGAGTAGTTAAGAATACCTAAAATGTGCTAACGAAGATAAAATTTTACAGCATTTTGTGAAGATATCCGTTAATTTAAAATAATTTTCAGTTTCTTTTTTTTGCGAGTAGTTCCATTTATACCGATGAAACCAGTTATACCTGCAGTCTCCCGCTCATGTTCGTCTGCGGATGCAAGGATAAAATCCATCATATTATTTTCCCTTGGTTGATCGCACAATTTTTTCCTCCTTTCATTGGCTGGGAACTCTCTGAGGTCCAGCCTTCCAAGTACGGTAATTATTCACTTGGCGTGATTTTTGTAGCTTTCTCATAAAAGTGTTTTCATCCAATGACTTCTTCTCGGCGACACCCGATGGTTTCTCTTTGTAATTTCATCTTGCGTCAGGGGATATTCGAGCCTTCCCCATTCACGCAGGATGGGCGCGGTGGGAATGTGAAACGAAGCGATTGCAGGTCCTTCGGCAGGTTTTCAATCGGCGCCTGCGACCCGCGTCCGTGTGCCGTTCAGGACCTGTTCTGCAACGTGATACCAGCCACAAAAGGCTACTTCGTCCATTGCCTATGCCGTTGGCTATATTTCATGTTTTTTGGCAGTATGTGTGTGTCTTCTCCCAAGGTCTTAAGAGGGTCAACCGTTCAACAAATGTCATGTGACTGTCATATTCATTCGTCTGAAGCTCATGGAATAATTCACCACGTTCAGTGAAAAGAGAACATTGTTCTTTATTTTCATATGGTAATGAGTTTAATTCAAATTAATGTTTGTAAAATTTGTAAAGATCAAAAATGTAATAAACGCTATAAATAAATAATTTTGATCAGACCGGAAAAGATTACTCGCGTATCTTGGTTCATTTGATTCTTGAAATACTGTCCTCAGTCGCGTAATTAAGGTATTATGTAATGATACTACAAACGCAACTTCATACTATGTACTTTGTTTTGATGTTTTGATCTTTGTACTTTATGTTTTGATGGAATATTTCAATTTAATTAGGGATTAATTCGAAATTATTAATGCCTCCCGATATGATGACTCAAGCGACAACATTCATAAAAGCAAAGATTTGGTGTGCATGACGAAATTTCCCTAGGAAAAGTTTTCCCTTGAAAACTTCAAAAGGGCGCGTATATACGTACGCAACTAATTTTACTTAAATTTATTCGTGTGGCCATGAAGCTGCTTATTTCGTGAATAAGCGAATTACGAAAAAGAGTAAAACTAAGACTATTCACCGAAATAAGCGATCATATAAAACAATGAAAAATAGGAAAATATATAAAAAAATAACGATAATCACTGGTGGGCACTTAAATATTTAGAAAAATAAATGCCCCTGAGATCATCTTATGCCTATTTATGAAAAATAAATGCCTGAGAGATCATCTTATGAGAATTATTAACAGCTGTTTAATCAAATTCGCTTCATGTGCTCGAGTAACAACGCGTCGAAATAATTTGCAAAAGAAACAAAATATAATATTTAGCATTAATTTTATTTGCTATTCCCATATCGCGATACTCTTCGTATTGACGAACTATTTGCCCCCTAAACAACTTTCGTGATGAAATATATGTAATCATACGGCATGGATTCACTGAAAATTCCATTCATCATAGTATATTTTATTTTATATATAAGTACTGTTCAGAGATATTTCTTTCTACCATTCTTTTTCCATTGGCCCTGAGCAGATTATAAAACGCTTTGTACAAACGCGCCGCTCTCTTTTAATCCTTTAAAAGAACCTTTTCAAATCATCTCCCCCCTGTAGCATTTTCTTTAAGCGGAGAGGGGTCCCATTCAAGGGTGCAATAGGCGGGAATGAATAGAAATCCCTGGATAATAGACGAAAACTTTTTTTCCTTTATTGGTCCCGGCTTCGCCATAAATCTCATTTTAAAAATAGTTTTAAATACTTGGGACTTGTGAGCATAAACCGTGTGTGAGGGGGAAGAGAACTAGTAGCTAGTCGAGAGCTATTTTTTTCCTATAAGAACGGTGGGTCATGTGCTGGGAACCCTCTTCTCTCCAATAGAACGTACAACGGTGGGTTGCTTTTGATGGATAGGAAGCGAGTACTCATAGTGAAACAAGGGTTGGAGTATATTTCGAGGGACAATCACGGGCGGGATAAATGGAGATGGGTGAATTGAAATAAAGAGGTAGGAGAAAATAGGGAAAAGGAAGAGAAAAGAATGCTTTATCTGTTTGGGAAAAATTTATACGGAAAAAGAAATTTTACTTCGTCATAGCAAAGCACTGAAAACTCTTCCTATAGTTGGCTACTGCTATTAAAAGGCTCGTGTATGTGTGTATATATATATATATATATATATATATATATATATATATATATATATATATATATATATATAATATATTTTTTACACACACACGTCTTATACATTTGCATACATATAAATTATATCATATTGTGCTTTTGTCTCCAGAAAAGTGAGATTTATGTGCTAATATTATTCGTCATTATAGTAAAAGTTGATTATAGCAGGTAAGAACAGAACTCTCCTCTCACTAAGGCTTTTAAGAGGTGTGAGACTAAACATATGGACTCAACAGCTTTCTTTCCAAGTGCCACCATTTGTTATTCTACAAATTTCTTGCTGCTAGAAAATTGCATCTCCCGAATCTTGGGTGGGGTTGTCCAAAACCATTACCCGGGAATCGAACCAATTGCACATCAGTCAGTACTGAACGATAATTACTTATATTTTGCTCGTGAAATTCATTTGGATAATAACATATCGTTAGCCATTCCGCAATAAACATTGGGATTCATTTTTACATCAATTGATTGCCAATTTTGATGGAAGTAAATAATAGACACGCGGACATTTGTTAAAGCCATTATCGGCATGGTTTTTGATATGATGAGAATTCGGCGGGTGCCTAGCAACCTGAAGGAGAACTTCAGCCCCCGAGCGTTGACATTGGAATGGATCATCGCACAGCCCTAGTCAGGAAGACCTCGCTGAAAATGTAACGTTTGGGGAACAGCCAGCCTGCAACAGCATTTGAGGGAGACGATGGTCTCTAGAGATTACGGATGGAGGTCAAGATAGGGATGCTGGAGGGAATAGAGTGATTATTAGATCGAGAGAGAGAGAGGGATGGGATGAGGTAGTTGTTGGATGCGAGGAAGTGGGAGTTAAATTAGTGGAGGGGAGACGGGGACGAGAGCGGAATGTTTATGTCCTCCTTGTGTCCTAAAAGACTCGGGGACATAATAACGCCAGTCGAACCGACGTCCTGGGCACGACTAACATCTTCCTCTCCGTCCACTCCATTCTCTCTCTCTCTCTCGCTCCGTACGTCTTCATCCATTTATTTTCTATTAAGGGTGAGTCTCGCGTTGCATAGTCTTGACGGACGAGTGAATAAGTCGGGATTCCTCCGAGATCCTGGCGCATATATGGATAATAAAGTTTAAAAACGACTTGGGAAAAATGGATGTTGAGCAATTTTGTATTTTTCGTCTAAGTGTAGCCTCGAGCCCATAGCAGTCGTTATCATAGGAATGTGACCGCGGTTGAACGCTTAGCTGGAATATACGAGCAAGGTGTTTTTCAAACTTCTGCTCGTAATCGAGTTCAAATCTATGGGTCATTTGCGTCTTCATTGTTTACTTTCGTATTCCCTGCATAAATTGTTAAATATATATCCAAAACTTTGCTTTTTACGGCTAGTATTATGGTGTACCCGCAGTGCATTACCTTAGGAGCATAAAAATATAGGTACAAATATTTACTCTTGGAGATTTCGTAGTAAAACATACGTTGCTACGCTCTACGAAGCACCGTTTACTGAAGGAATTGCATTGAATAGAATATGGGTGACGTAACTCTTCTCTATTATCAATGGCTAGTTGAAAAATATTTTCATACTTCATCAGTTTGTTTGCTGGTACCTTAATCCTTTACCTCTGCTAAATAACGATGCCTGAGAGGACATTATATGATGATTTTGATGCTGAAAATTTTATAAATTCACTCGGTAAAAAATACAAGTATATAGAAAAGTACACGTATATAGCAGGCGATTCGTACTTACGCTGATATCCATAAATCCTACAGCAGAATTTCAAGTAAATAATGAGTACCTCTTTCTTGTATTTGAATATTAAGACGTGTAGTATTTACCATCAAGACAGTGGTAACTAAGGAGTGCATAGGACATGCGGAAGAACATAACTTCTTCTCTCGCTTGATATAACTTCGTTTGAGAAAAGGATCGTTTTCTCTGCGGACATTAACTCTACGTTCATTTTAATCGAGCACTTCAAAGGAAACCACCAACAGCCCATTATGTTAGCGCTGGAAGTAATATGATCAAGGAAATAAAAGGTGAATGACTTCTTTGAAACACAATCTTGGCTGCCTTTTTTTTATTGCTGGTTCCCAGCTAGATTCTGCAGTAATGAAAACAAGACCTGTTTTTTTAGCGTATGATTCTCAGAAAAGTGTAGCTTCAGGCTTATTTTTATGCAGTAATGCGGGAATAGATTTGAATCTTATTTTAACCATTAATTAGTTGTATTTCATGTTAAAACTGTGGTCTGTTATTCATCCACTTCTCTTCGAGAATTGTCTCTTTTGATATCGCTTGTCTTTCCTCCTCTGCAAGTACTAACGCTCCGCGTCGCACTACCTCATGATAGCGTGTCATGAAAAAATATTTCAGGTGTGACAGTTATTAATGAGGGTTGCGTCATTCAATTGAGTTTCTCTGCAATTGTGACTCAATATTTGACCGAATCATGACGGCCGGGCCCGACGCCTAACAACGCCCTGTCATTATCTCAATGTATTTACGTCACTCGTGATTTTCATCAGTTCTTCCATTTTCTCCCTTCTGGAGGTCCCAATTGCGGAATATTTTGTTCTCCTTCTGTTTCGTCATTTATTTCTCGAGGTGTTTTTTTTTTACTTTCTCCGTTAACTCGCTCCTTGGAAACCCAATTCCTTTTTATTTTTTTTTCAAGAGATTTAGATTGATGGGTCAAGTTATGTTTGAAGTGGATCTTTGGTATTCGTCATGAAACCGTGGGCCTAATATGATTTTTTTTCATAGGTAGAAAAAAGTAAATCGGTTTCCATTTACTGTGACCTATTTTCTCCAAATCGGAAATGTAGTCGTAGGCGTTAATAAATAGCTGCTTCAACTTTTTTCGCAACTTTGAACACACGGAAACCCATCAGCAATTAATAATGAGCCCAATGGAAATAAAATAATATTAATTAGCTTAACACCTTTTTATGCACATGGCATTCGCTTTGATGGGAAAATTTCAGCCATATTTTTGAAGGGAAAGTTGTAAAAATTATGTAATAATACCAGTATTTATAGTCAAGAATTTTTCCTAAATGAGCCTCTAGGGAAACTACGAAGTATTTTGTTTACAGCAATGTTGCAGTTTAAATGTTAGATAGTTCGATTAGATTCAATAAAATTCGTTTTAGAGACAATTTCTTTAAGTGTTTAGTTTCCGCCAATGCTAGGAATCATTCGCCTACATTAATCACGCATACATATTTCTTGCGGCTTAACTGTGATATGTCCATCAATATTAGTCAAAAATTTATAGCCTACGTAAGCATTTCTCGAAATTCTAATTTAACCAGGCAATGCCACATGGGTCCAAAATATTAACTCTTAGGCGCTGTATTTTAAAATTTCCCCACTGGTAATCGTGGGTTATTATTAAATTGAAGTTCGTTGCTGAGTTTTTTACTTCAACATTCCTGTCAATAATCAGAACAACTCTGTAATAATAAAGGCATAAATGAGAGTAATTTGATAATGGAATGTGGTTTTTTCCTAACACCTAGCACCATAAAATGGTGTTTGTCACTTCTTGACAATCTACTATTATGTAGTAGGGTTTAGCAATTGCTAATTTGTTTCTTGAAATTTTCATTGAAGCTTTTTGACATTAATTTCATTGTACTTTTTATTAAATCATTTACCAAAGGAGTGAAAAATGCTCGGGCAGGCAGCTTAAAAATCTTCACTCTCATTGATTTTTTTAAAGAAACAGTCATTTCAGTAATTTGCAAGGTTACCAGAGAAATACATACTTTCATAACATAGCGAGAGATTTTTTGCTCTGTCGTCGAAATTGTAGTCCTGATTATGTAGTTCATACGAGCGTCACCTATGACTGCTCCATTTCTCTACCCCCAATATTTGCACCTCTTTATCGCGAACTTAGGTGGCGTTTGCATATACTGAGTTTATGATTAGCGAAGAATACGATCATTCTTTCCAAAAGGAGTCAAATATTATGTGATCCAGAATTAAATACATATCTTTTCTGAATGTAGATCCTGCAGAGTTAGCCAGGCTCTCCCCCTCTCTTAATTAACACAGACTCGGGCCTATGAACGTTCGATCCTCGTGCAACTCCATGTGTATTTCTTTCCGCATGTTTCCCGGTTGTTCTTACTTACGTACTTCGGGATCTTATATAGGCCCGCTGCTACAGGTGTGAGGAGGAATTTAAGGTGCCGTAAGGCGATGAATTTTGGTGGATAAACTTTTTATACGAATTTTACGCCAGTGTTCCGTTTTGTATTAGACTCAGTAATTTAATGCACCATGCTTCTTCTCCGAGAGTCGGGATTATGAAATAAAAACGACGTATGTGACTTCATCAACCCGTTTTGCAGATATTTTTTCACGCCCTTAAAGGGACGAATGGGGTCGTTCTGCGAAACATGATGAATACCTTTGTTACTATTCCGTAAAAATAAGAATTCATTCGCTGAGGGAAGGTACGGAGCTGTGGAATTGAATCAGCTTTTCATTATAGCACAAAAAATACATAAATGGGGTTAAAAAAAATGAGTCCTGAGTCCAAATGTTTTCCTTTCGCGGGAATGACAGATTAAAAATTCCGTAAGGAAATTTATTTTCGCAGTTCATGCATCGATAGGGTCACAAACTTAATAAAGATGTACCTACCTTTAAATTTGGGCGTATTTTGAATTTATATTCAGCATCATATTTTTGGGACGTGATAGAAAAAGATTTAAATGAAGTCAATTTAGTTCAAAATACTTTTTCAACCGTCGAAAAAGAGAAGTACTAAGACTTTGTTTCACATACTAAAAACGTAAATTTTAATTAAAAAATTCCAAATGTTTGTGATTTCATGGTGTCTCTACAATCTGTTTCATACGATATTCTTGTTGTAACAACGCACTTGTAAGCACTTTAAATGTAAAACGGTGAACTCAGAAAAATGTTCATTAGTGAACAAATGGTACGGTGGAGAAAATTTTGACCCCTGGAGCCGGCAGTAGAAAAACGTTTGCCCTTAATTCCAGTGGAACTCATTGGACTTGGGTAGCGGAGGGGAGCGTATTTCCCACATTATTTTCATTGTTATTTTGTGCCTTAGGAACTGATAATTTTATGGAAGAATAGCAATGAGCAGAATAATAATTATTGTAGTAGGGATAGGGAACATATGGATGCTGACGTTCGATGTCTGAAGAGCGGGCCAACTATATAAAAACATCGCGAAATCCTTACTATCTAATCAGCATGAGGGATTCTGTTCTTAAATTATTCTTTTGACCAGCTTACATAAAAAAAATTCGATTTTTCTAATGTTCCTGCGCACAGGAACCCTGAAATATTTAAGGTACTCGTTGGTATATAGTAGAATCATTCGAAAAGTACTTTGTTATTCCTAAAAATGCCACCTTCAGGGAAGATCGCCGTTTAGGATGTTAGACGATATGGTTTTTGGTAAGCGATATTACGTATGAAAGCATTATCTATGGTGATACCACTATGCTATTAAGTTAAGACATCAATAAGACACTATCCGTTATCTACAAAGAGTATAAAGCGGTAATAAAATGTTGAAGTTTCCAAAAAGCAAACGCCTATAACGTAAAACGTCGAATGCCATAGTAATAAGTGATCAATGGTGCAACGCTACGAAATTCCGAAACCGTCAGCTGACGGTGCCTGGTACTCAGGTACGCTACTCGGCGCTGCGTGCATTTATTCTTTTAAACACGTGTGTTATTCATGCTCTGAAACTATGGAGTATACTCGTATGTAGGAATGGCTTTTGTTGTCTCTTGTTCCGTTCTCTCACGCTCTCATTCGGTTAACTTCCCCTGAAGCAACTTAGAATTGTAATGGCAGAAATCCCCAGTGTTTACAAAATTCATTCGTAGAGTCGGGTTTTGAGCTACCCAGGGTAAAAAAATGAAATCCACAGTTTATTGCGGGGTTTATAGCGCCCACTTTCCCAATTAGGCATACGTAATTATTCTTAGGAAATTGAGTGGAGAAGATCAATGTGGGGCGTTGAACGACCGTATAACGTGGTTATATACCACCCTCACGGCCGGCAGAATTGGTTCCCTTCTCTTTTCTTACTTGCTGTTCTCTCAAATGGCAAGAGGTTCCGCGGAAAAATAAGCGTGTGCAATTGGAGAGCGAGATTTAGATCTCGAGGTGCCGTCGAGAAACCGTTTTAGAGGATCACGGTGATCACGATTTCAGGAGGGAAGATGAAGAAGCGGAAAATGATCACCAGAGATGTAATCGGGCGAAACTAATTTTTTTTAGACAGACAAAGAGGGAGCGGGAGAAAAGGAACAACTTCCTTGTAAGCCAAGGAAGAGAAGTTGAAGATAATAGGGTTAACGAGAAATACATTTCGGATTTTCCATGATATTTGATTGATAATTTTGTACAAATATCTTTTGTTCATGATGAAAAATTGGCATTCCGATAGGTACTCTTCAACATCATGGGTTTCACAAAATTTAAAAATAAAAGAAGACAAAGTGCAAAAGATTTCAATGATTTCTTGTAACTTTTGCACGGTAAATTATTATTTTTAACAATGGATTTGCAGTCTTCGCTGTTTAAATTCATTGTATTTCAATTTTCATTAGCATCCTAATTAGGATGACCGCTCATCCTGTCTTATGATTATGTTGTCTAATGAGTATGCCTTTGGGTACAAGGCTATACTAGTTATGATAAACCATAAACACAGTAATCAACCCGAAGGTCGGTTTAGTAGGTGATGGTAGAGCTCAGCTATGTACCAAGCCCGACGGCGCGTGAATATAGTATTCACACATCAGGGTAGGGCGGCCAGTTCCTTTCCCTGTGCCGGTTATGGTTTCCCAGGAAGATCTGGTACCCGAAAAATTAACTAGCTTGGGTGGAGCTGCAGGTGCCCAGAGTGCCTTGCCCGGGAATCGTACCCGGGACCCTCCGGTCAGTAGTCCAACGCTCTACCCACTGGACTACCGCGACCCACACTAGTTATGATATCAAATTTGCATCATACACTACCTTTCATTTGCTAAAGCAATACAAAAAAGGTACTTTTTCCTTTGCTATTGTTCCTTTTAGTTAGATTTATCAATGTTATAAATCGGTTTGTATAGAGTTATCTATTTAGGAGACTGAATGCCTGAAAGCGGAGAAAGACTAGAAAACTGCTTATGGGTTTATTATGTATCAGAGCTGTAAGTGTTTCCTTTGGGAATAATGAAGGCACTAGTTTTAATTTCCCATTTTTCTCAAATATAACGAACTATCATGCAATTAATGTGGCAAATATTCTGCGATATTTGCTGCAATTACGATAAACATTATTTAATGCTTAATATTTAAAAGAAATATTATTCACGATGCTGACGAGGAAGTGAAGCGAATTTACAGAAATAATTGAATGTATGGAGGTCACTGTAACATTCTACTTATAAATTTGGGTTAGTCGTTCTGGTATTAAGTAAATAATGTTGCATTGCTTAGTAAATGCTTACAGCATCTACGTGAATGAGGAGCAAATCTTTTTGTTAATTTTTGTTTCGATGTTTGAATAAGTTTTCTTAAATTTTTCCATAACTGCACAGGTACATAAACAACCGGCATTAATTATAATTATTCTTTCCTTAGCTATGCAAGGATAACAAAACTTAGTGTTTTTAAATAAGTTCATTGCGATCAGTGTTGAGTAAGAGTTAATTCAAATAGCGAATATTCAGAATTTCAGCATTGAGCAGGGAAATGTTGCAAGGATGTAAAGTACTATGTCAAAACTAAATGAAGAAAATACGCTTCTTTGAATCAGTCAAACCTAAAAGTCCTAAAAATGTTGTTCATCGTATACTAAATATTTGAGATTCAAAATACGCTGCTTTGATCCATCCATCGTTTTATGGGAATGGCCTATTTAAAAAGGTGATTTCCAGCAGTTATTATTCAGTCCTGGCACGTCCATGTAAGCCACGGTGTAACTTCTGTGCTGATAATCTTTGATTATAAGCAGTGGGGGACGCGATCGTGCGCTCAAGCTTCGTAATGATCTTGTCACGTAGTTGAAGCTTAATAAAATTTTCGTCTCTGTTCATCTGTAATTCTTGGCACACCATTCAATATATTACCCATTCTTCTTCCGGTCGCGACCCATAGTTACTCAAGGCTTTTTGCTCGTCGTGATCACGGAGCATGGAGTAGCACGAAAAGAAATGAAGGCTTGAAATAGAAATACAACTCGGATCAACTCCTGCCGTGAAGTTTTTATCTAGCCCCGAGAGATTTTATCGTATTTCTGACCTATATTTTCCACGTTTTTGAAAGATGTGGAATGCCATCCATGCACATAACATGTCGAACCGATTCAACTCTGCCACATGGCACTTACATAATTTGTACTTTCTCTTGTTGAAGTTTTATATGCCGCGGTATTGATCATTTTTCAAAACTTAGAGCAAAAAGATAGTTTTTTCTACGGATTTATCACATCCTATTAATGTAGGTATGTTTACAGCTATGAATTATGGGCATTTCTTGTCAATGTTGAATGTCACTTAGTGTCAAAACTTGAAAATGATTTTCTTTGATTTTAAGCTGTTGATCATAGCGAAGCTACTGGATTGATTGAATAAACTTATTGTGTCAAATCTTATCGGATGTTGCGAAAAAACTGTGAGCATGCTTGCTGGGGTGTATATTTTTAAATGTTTCATTGTCTGGTATTTGTCCTAAATGAAAGCAATTTTTAATGAAATGAATGTTTGTCTATCGATGAAGAGATGTGCATAAAGTTGGGTACAATGTTTGCTATCTTGCTATAATAATATTTTCTCCTCTTACAGGTAAGTCCACTTCTTATTCCAAAGGAAAATGGGATCTCAGATGTTAAGTCGGTGAAGAGAGTAGAGCGAGCAGAAAGTATGGTTATACTATCAGAGCCAAACATGCGACCTTCCCAGGTAAAAATTCTTCGACATTATAATTCAGCAGGAGTTCTGCGAATTTCATGAGTACACGAATGCTGCAGGCACCCAAAGATTCCATGTTGTTTTTCAGCACGCGAAACAGCATTTTTTTTATTGCAAAAGGAAGTGTCTCCCGTCATAGATTTCTTTGCGCGATCAGTGATTTGGAGTTTTCTTTTTTCATAAATAGTGAATTTGTTACGATCACATCAAGTAACCAATGCTGGAATTGGGTTTTTCTGATTAACTTTGACATCCACCAGTCTCGTTGTATGTCTCTGCTGCATGTTGTGGACGTGTCTTTTGATAGCGTAATGGAGTTTTGGTAGCCTAATACTCACTTTGCCTCAGGCCAAGGGGTTGAGGGCAGATATCCACCGGGCAACCCCACCCCCTTCCACCCCGTTTTCAGTTTGATTTTCCCGGTTCCCGTTAGATCTGAGATACTGCAGGCGGCACGGGTAAATAAAATGTTCCCCCAACCCCCGCATTCGCTTAATGCGTGATTTCACGCGCCGTTGGGCTTTGCGCGAGGGGAGAAATCTACTCCTCACCTATGAAACCAACCGACGCAACGGGTCGGTATCATGGGTTTGGTTGCTGCAATAGACTTAGCCGACAATAGTACCACTGTTCCTCACAATTTTTCTTAATCCCTTTTCCTCTCTCTCTCTCCGTCGTCCCCCATGCTATCTTCCTACAAGTCCTTGTACATGCCATAGGGTCATTTGAAGTATAAATGAGTGAAAATCCGACTTCAGTTGAGAGCCCTGGGCGTATGGATCGCTATTATTTGCATTCGGGAGGTAGCCCAAGCGTTGAAATCCGCTGTGAGTCTAAAAATTATGAGCATGAGAGGACAAGCCACTCATCAAACGCTGTGCCTTCGCTCTTTCCCCGTTCGGTGGGCGCGAGTGGGTTTCGAGTGGGGAAAGGAGGGTGGGTGTCAGCGGGGCCGAGCGTATTGAGCCGGAGGGGGGATGGTGGGACGGCGTGATTGGCAGTGCGAATGGGCAGAGTTGATGTGACGTCATATTGCCGCTGACAACGAACGGAAGGCATTTGAAATTCGTTTTCTCGAGTGCTTACGCTACATGCATCCTGACGCTGGCGAGGTAGCGCCGGGAAATTAATATATCTTGATATAAATATTCATGGAATCTTTCTTTCTTTTTTCGACTGTGGTCCATTTTTCCCCTGGTAAAATAAAAGGGTTCTGTAAATGTCATGTGGGAAATAACCTACTTTCCTTGCAAATTGCTCTTCCTTTTGGAAGAGCAATTTGCCAGGAAGTCTAGAAGCGTTGTTACTCAGAATCGCTAATTAAATGTTGAACGAATCGTACTCAGTACCTTGGAATAAAACATCCCTACTAAAATCCTATGTATGTGCTCTTCCTTGTTTACTTAACATGTTACCATCTTACTGGTATTATCGTTTAAAGTGGCACATTTTAAGCAGATAAAATTTGAGGAACCAGATCATTAATTGCACAGTGAATGGAAACTGCTTATATACAGGCTTATGTACAGTACGTTTACATTTGAGAGAGGCGATTGGTGATATGACCCAGTGTCTGCATACGTATCTATCCCACATCTTCTTTCTATCATGGTCTTTGGACATTCATGTGTCAATTCGAACGTTGAAACCGTCGAGCATCACTGAATCATTAAGACAATATTTTTGGATGTTGTGAAGTCTCAATGAACCGTATAGTCCAAAAATACAAATTCGTTTATCATTAAGTGGTACATATATTACGTATATTTGTTTCTCTTATAATTTTTTGGTTTGACTCTTTGTGTTGATGAGGATTCCCTGACTGGATGGCAGTTTTTAATTCGTTTATCTTAAATTGATCATGAGAACGTAGAGCAAGAGAGTCCTAAGTATTTTTTGAACGTATTAAGTGTGCATATAGTAAGCGTACGTTGACTTATTTTAGTACGTATTTCATGCGAGTACTAATATACATATAAGTAGCTACTAAAGTTGCACCCCGACCGTACCACCTGATTTTTAGTCTATATGCATGTGGTTCAGAAAAAATAAATAATTTTTTTAACGGTTAAAATTCTATTCCTATAAGTATGCATCTCTTATGCTGGGATCTGGATATTCTATGGCAATCGCGACTCATTCTTGATGGAAGAATCTCTGTTTGATGTGTAAATGTCATTTGTATAAACGTTTCTTTGAGACCTAGCGTTGCAACGACGTTTTGGCTGCATTTTGCTTTCGCCATGATTACAGGGACAAACAAGATTGCCACCAAAGAGAAGGAGGAGTTCTGTAATGTATCGAGTTAATTTAGATCCTTTATTATTATTAATTTAATTGATTATTAATATATGATCTAGGACGAGTATTCTATGACGACATAAGTACATTGCGCGCGTGTAAGGTACTCTGGGAGACGCGTTCCCGCAAGAAGTAAACCTGCCTAATATCTCTTCGTTTTTTTGGCTGATTTAACGGAAATGAAAATCGTGGGACGAGCGAGAAAATTTCTTAGGCCTTGTTAAGAACAAGGACAGCGCATGTGACGATATTTTGGAAGGACAAGGCTCAAAGTGACGAATTTTCGAACGATAATACCCCACCAAAGTTAGGAGAACAAGGATGAATAGTATTTCACCCACCCCTCAATTAAAAATTCGATTTTTTGCGTGTTCATTAGTAAACGAAAAGGGAATAATGGCACGGAATGCTATCAAAACGGGAGAAATAGAAGGAATGTCAAGCGTTTGAATTTTTAATCCTTTTGTAGATATTTCCATAGATTGATCGTCAACAAATTTAAAGTTAGCAAAAACACAAATAAATTGCATTAATGATGCATCAGTCATATTCATGTATGAAGGTGGGTCCCAAAGCCTTCTTCTGGCGAAGACGCCGGAGATTTTCCAGCTGAATTTATTTTCTCAAAATTAGAATTTGTTTTGAAGCAGTGAGAATATGTAGAAGGCATAATGATTCGAATTTAGATTTAAAGTCGACGAATCATATGATGCAACATATTAGTAGCGTCCATAGCTGAAGATTAATTCATCTATTAAAAATCATTATTTTTCATTAAAAAGAAGTCTTAGATGACATTCGAACCGACGCTGGACTTGGTTTGCCGGAATTACCACTTGGTTGACCCGGTCGACTTTGAAAATCATCGCGACTAAAAAAGCCTTGTTGGGTAACTACAAACGCAAGTTGCGCCTCCCATTTATTGTCATTGAAATTATACTACTTGTTTCGAAATTGATCCATTCTAAATAAAAATGCTCTTGTTTATGCATTTCTTTCAATATATCAGTGTTGTATTGTCCGCTACATCTACTGTCCGCTTGATTCACAGTCGGAGTAACCGTTTAGCGGATACCTAAGCAGTTGCAACGTAGAATCAAGGCAAAATACTCCGCAAAGGGGAGGAAGGATGAGGAAGGGGAGGTGGAAAGAGGGAGAGAGAAAAATGTTTTTGATTTCTTCATGGCCATGTCGGTCGCTCAGTGCGCTCATTTTTCGAGCCTTCCCGTCCCCTGCTCCCCTCAATCGCCCCCTTGCCCTGCCCCTTCCCCTGGCACCACAAACCCCCGCTGCCGCGCCAGCCCCTTTCATTCGTGCCTGCGACGGCTGTGTCAGTGAGGTGGACCGTGCAAGGGGTTGTCGACGGCGGGTAGATGGAAAAAGTTAGGGGTTGAGCAAAGTTGGGGATGGGGTAGGGCCAGTGTAAGGTGGGGTTTCGGTGGGGAGGGATTTGAGGCGAAGTCGTGCGGAGTACTGCTGGAGGGAAGGGGTTGGGGTGGTCGGCGAGAGGAGGGTTCAGAACGGACCTCGGAGGAGGAGGGGATGAGGTTCAGGAGCGAGTTTTTGGGAGGCGAGGTGTCGACATTCGAAAAATGCAGTCGGGGGAAAATTTGTGGAAATCAGTGGAGGGGGGTGAAAAGGGACGAGGGAAGAGGGCGAGAATTCAACGAAATAAGGGAGGAAAGACGGGGGTGGAGATTAAGCGATAGTGGAAAGGGTGGTAGGGGAGAGAATCGGGATGAGAGAGGGAAGGGGGAATAGAAGAGGACACGGGGTCAGAATGAGGGCAAGGGAAGCATTAAGGGAGAGGTTTCAAAACGTTGGTATGTTTTGGGCGAGATTTTTTTTCAACGCATTCATCCCTTCTTTTGTTTGGTTTAAGGCCGTGAATAATGATTTAATGTCGTAGCCGCCGAATGTTTATTCTAAAAAAAACTATATTTCCTCCCAAATATGCTCCAAACTCCCTGATGTACAAAGGCCTCGTATGTAAGGGGCGCTGATGAAAAACGTGATTAATTTTTATTTGTTTGGGCTCTTCAGTTTAAGCCTTTAATCGCGTATATTCATTCGGGAAATTAATATGGAATATGGCCATTAAGGCTTCACGGGTAATTCAATCAAATGGCATCATTTGTAACTCGTGTTTTACTCAAAGTATATATTATGCATTCGCTCATCTAGTGTCAAAGGCTGTGTCGTGTGAAACAAATTTTGCTATATTAACAATGAGTTTTGAAGATGGGAACCTATCTTATTATTTTCTCATCAAGCATAGTTTCACAGGAAAGTCAGTCATGTTATGAATTTAGATTTTCATTTGATAAAACGTGGAGACTGAACGACGAGATACAATGTTAAAGCCAACTGCAATTTATTCATACAGGGCCTTATTACTGTACATACATGTATGCAGACGTTTTAGGGATACTATTTAAGTAATACCGTCTCGTATCTGGCTCATATTCGTTGGAATTAATCTAAAAATCTTATTTATTTTTATTCCTTCTACTGAAAATTGATGGCTAAAACGAAAATTCTTTATGAACTGCGATGCAAATAAAATATCTTTTCTTTTACTCAATTTCCCTGATTACATTGGATTAATGCGTGTCGGTCTGGAAAAATGTATGTGCAGTCCGAATGGCAATGTTGGCATTATAAAATAATATTAAATATTTGTACGCACCGTTGATTAATCATCATTTTCCCACTTGGGAGCATCATTTCATGACCTAAAGTTCAATTCGTTTTTTTTACACCTTTGTTAATTTTTAAGAGATGGTTATATATTATTGGCCTACTTATGTGTGAGATATTGCCAATGATTACAGCGATCTATAAAACACCTATTCCTCTTGAGCTAAATTTCTGTTAAAATTCGTGGTAATTTTATATTTATCTCATTCTTATTCTGGGAAACTGTATGGCCAGGTGTACACACTTGACTACAGTCAGTACGAGCCCCGCTGTCGTGTGAGCGTGTTAATGTTGATGTGCCTTTAAAGCGCTAAAGAATACTGATAAGCGTGGAGAAGATAAGCTTGTCAGTGGATGTGTTGATGGCAATGGAGAGTTGTACATTTTATTATTTCGGGGAAAATAGTGATTAGTGTCTGAGGAAGGAATAAACTTTACATTGAAAGACAGGATGGTAGCCGCTAGAGTTACGGAGACTAAACGTAAGACCTCACCTACTGGATAGGTACAAATTGAATGCTAGCACTGAGGAATGGCTCTACCCTCAAATTGAGATTGAAAGGTGTTGAGAAGCGAAAGGGAATTGTTTGTTGCACAAAACTGGTACACGAAATCTATTTTCCCTTGCTTAATTAATAATCGAAAGGGTCGGAATCAGTATGAACAATCATTCAACATACACGAAAATGTAATATTACTTCTAAACTCTTTTCGTAATGCTGCAACAGGTTCTTTAATCCAAAAGTACTGAAGTTCGACTTCTGGGCATTGAACCAGTTGACAATGGTGGTCTTGAGTTTCTTGTCGCCTTCAAACCGCTGTCCACCAAACCATTGTTTCAAGTGCATGAAGAGGAAGTAATCGCTAGGTGCAGGATCGGGACTGTCGCTAGTGGTCCAAAAGCGCCCGTCCGCTCAAGATACTTTGCTCTTTGTGTTGGTCAGTAATCAGTTTCGTTACCCACCTTGCACACAATTAGTGATATCCGAGCTCTTCCGTAACAATCGTGTTAAATAGTGGTTCGTTCAATTGGAGGGAATTTATCAACCAGAGCACTAATCGTCAATCGTCGATCAGATCGTAGTTCTTGTTCACTTATTGAACGAGTTCATCGGTCTGGGTACTGGGCCTGCCACTCCGCTCTTCATAATGCACAGTTATGCGCCATTTTTTGTCTCTACACCAGTGTCTAACCTTCTTTCACTCATTCCTGCAGATCCATAAACTTCAGCACAGCTCTCGATGAATTGGGGCAACTGATGAACCTTTGCGCACAAATATCGAATCACTGACGGCAGGTACGATTTTCGCGGGCTCATTCACCGTTAGGCAAACGACTACTGACTCGAAATAATAGCTTCAGTGGCTTCGTAAATAATAAATAGATGGTGATGCATGTACAATTTTTTTTTGACCCGCCAATAGTTAAATTTAAGAAAAAGACCCTTACTCTTCCAATATACCGCGTATAAACTGTTATATAGCAGTTAAGCAAAGGTTATGGCCAAGCAAAGGAGTTGAATTATTACTTCTGGCCTGAATTCTTTAGAGATTCCTGCTCAATGTTTTTGTTTGTCTCAGTATATGCTGTTCTTTCCTTATTATTTAGAAAATATGAAGCTATGTTCATATTAGCTAAGGATGTTACGCAGTCGATATTTATAACTCCAGTGCAGTAAGCAAGCTCGCTTTTTTTAACATCTACATTCCAATGGTTTTAATGTATTTTTTTGTGAAATTTGATAATGATATTCACATTTTAATGGAAACAGATATTTTATATTAATTCGGTAGGTCTGTTGCATCGACTGACACACAACAGTCAATGTCAGTGACGTCCCTTTTTGACTTTTTATATGTATATTTATGTCGTGAAATGGCATAAACAGTTGAAAATTCACACTTATATTGCATGGATTCAATTAAGATAAATTTAATGGAATATGTCAATCAAATTTCACCCTTCGTTAGAGTTTACTCCAACCACTCTTTCGGTTTATTGATACGAATATTCGTGCTCTGCTTATTTTATCATTTATGAAAATAGGCGCATGCTTTACACATTTCCAGCTGTTTTAAATATAATTACTGATCTCTCTTAATATTCCGCGTATCAAATCCGCGCTATCATAAATCCATGAGGAACAAAATGGAAGATTGAAAGAAAGATTTCCAAACATGAGATGCTTTCGCGTGAGCCTCCGGAAGGGATGTTGGTAGGACACAAGGATAGAGAGGTGGAAAGGAGAAGCTCGATTGGAAGGAAAAGGCGAGTAAGGATAACAAGCGGTTGTAAAAATAGAAGAGAGAATAAAATATAAGTCAAAGATAGATTATTAACGCAATCGGTTTTTAGAAAGAAATCAAGGACTCTACGGCCTCAGGTTAAAATAATTAGGGGGGGGGAACTCCAATGGCCGTAATAAACAGTCGCAACTCTCGTCAGACCAATTGCTGTGTTGGTTTTTGCGGGAACCACGTAAGGGACCAACCACAACCTCTCAACCAGGAATACTCTCTGTGGTGGTTTACGGGAAATTAATCCACGCCAGGGACCACACACAGCCACACACACAGTATCCTGCCTGGAATCCTTCACGAGGCTGTGAGACCCCGTTAAAGATTCTAGGTGGAAATGTAATCCTTCACGAGGCTGTAGGGAAGACTCCGTCAAAGGTACCAGGATGTTCTACAAGTGCACACTCTGTGACTATCCACGAAGGACGAGCACAGACCATTCACACACACTAGCACTCAATAAACACACACACACACACACACACACTCAAAGGTCCCAACTTCTGGGAGAATCTGAAAACAAGTAGAGCGCAGACGAGGATATGAGAAAGAAGGGTTACGGTCAGAGTGAAGAGGGCTTACGAATCTTATAGAAAACCCAAAAAATAACTATCCGGTCGGTGGAGAATCAGTTGGAAGGATTCGATAAGCGAGGGAGAGGAAAAATGAGATTGCGAGTCAGAAATTACGTAGGAATGGGATCAGAAGAAACTTGAGGAAGTGGAGAAAAGACGTAAAAATGAGATTTGAGTGGCTGTTGAGTTTAAAAATGATAGAAAACCAGGAAGAGTCTGGAAAATGGAACGGAAGATCTGCAAAGTCATAAAAATTGATTGAAGTACCTTGAAAATCTGAGAATTCGTGAGTAAAACCTCAGAAAAATTTTCAATCAAGTGTTGAGTCAAGATTTTGTGTTGAATGAATACTTTTGCCATCAAGATAGAATGTACTCTCACCCACAGTATGGTTTGAGACTTCTGCTGAATGACTGGAGTTTAAGGGTACTTGGCAATTATCTCATTATATGGATGGGCTTACTAAATATCCATTCATTGAATTTGCTCTGATTCAGATATGAGTATGGTAAATTTGAATTTTTTTAGTTCAATAGTTTGGAAAATTAAAGAACATTATTATCAATTGCCGCTTGGAATTATGGCATGATGATGTTGCCTTGGAACGAAACCATAGCGGTGAAAAATAAAAAGTTCAGTGGAATCTCCAAAGTTAATGTTCATCCTTTACTATGAAAGATTTCCGCCAAGTAACGCCTGAGACAGTGTCTCATAACGCATAGAATCGAATGTCTCATGACGCATGAATGCAAGGTTATTAATTGTCAAAGCTTGCCTCGCTCCCACCTGCACTAGCCTAAATTATGGAGATTTACAATTGACCACTTACGTTACTTATTTCATAGCTGGTGGATACAAAATGCACTCCTATACTGTGTTCCATGGAGGATGGGGCCGGCAATTTTAGAGACACCATGCTAGGAGGTTCACAACGTACTTGACATGTTTTCACATCCATCCTAACGAATTATTAGTGGTTGGGCGGTCGCAAGGTTCACCTTAGGCAGATATCGATTCGCTTTTGTCAAATTTGAACAGAATTCAAACACGAAATACTGCCATATGGCGAATAAATATTCATTCACATTGAAATAGAGATAAGGAAAATGGTAAAGGAACACATATAAAGGACGAACACAAGAGAGGTGGGGATGGCGGATGTGAGCAGATCACGAATGTAAAAATATCTTCCTCGACCGGGACTTGAACACCGGATCTCTCCACTTGCCGGGTGGATGCTCTAACCACCTGAGCTATCGAGGGAGCGTACTTTCACATTGAAATCTATGAATATATAATATAATAATATAATATGAATGAATATATATATATATACATATATATATATGATATATATATATAGTCTATAAGTTTGAATCATAGAGAATAAGAGTGATACTTGGGCGGACACGAACGAAAATACGGCAACAATGAGAATTCGGTTGTCACTTTGGCCACATATTTTATAGTTAACGGGAAAATATTTGCAGGGGAATAACGAAAAGAAATCCCGCGGAAAAGTAAAGGATGCTTGTTTAAGATTTTTTTGCACTCGAGCTGTAGTCCGAAAAAAGGGAGTAAAGGAGAAGACTAAATTGGGAAGATTAGTCGCATAAGAGGCGAAGTGTTTAAATCCAGCGAACCGCCCTCGCTCGCCTCGCCCTTTTCCTTGATTCACCCTTCATTCTCGTTTCCTCATCCGAATCCCTCTCACACCTGATCCCATTCTTTTTTTTCTAACTTAATCCATTTTTTTTAACTCCATGCCCTTTATTTTTGGGATCGATAAGCTAAGGGTTTACGCAAATGAAATTGAAAAAAAATAAAGGAATTCGGTGAATTTTTAGACGTTTTATTTTGAGAGAAGGAGAGAGAGAGAGTTAGATTATAAAGGATTTTGAAAATAAATGGCAATGCCAAGTTAAATGAGAGCAAATAAGGGGCTATCTTCTTTTTTTTGTATGTGTAATCTTCTTCTCAGGAATATAAATTTGAAAATATGGAGGATCTTCGGTATAACCCAGTGTATATCCTTGTAAATTTACATTGAATCAAATATGCGTATGTGTGTTTGGTCTTGCTGTTATGACACATGTAATTGGGTTTATCTGTATGTTTCCAATAAATTATTATTATAATGAATGCCAATGCATGTAAATATACATTTATGTAGAAAACTCTTTGAGCGCTTTTAAAGGCATCTTTAGGCAAGAAAAAACATGAACAAACTTACATGGAAACCAGTGCAACTACAACCAGGGATAAATTAAATCCGAGAACTCTTTGAGACGCAACAAATGACTCATTTCCCTTCGCTGAATGAACGAATTTTTAGGTTCTGCTTGTTATAAATACCATATGCTAATTCACTTTGAATATTTCATGAACAAGGGACCTGAAAATAGAACTGTTCAGTTAGGAAATGAATTTACCTACAATAACCTCTTCTTAATATTAATTTTATTATTTAAAAAAATTCCATAATGTGTAATTTTACAAAACTATAAGATTCATCATCGTTCGATCCATATCAGGTTCTTTGATCGATTAAATACTCCCAATATTCAATTGTTTATTTTAAAAATACATTCATGCAAGAACTAAATTAATTCAATGGACATTTTTTTCGTAATTATCCTCGTATCTGTGCGTGAAACGATAAATTGTTCTCAGGTACTTGATACTTCCATTTCACGGAAATATTATTTTCCAATAGCCTTTTCACAGTTTCCATTTTGAAAATATTATCCTCTGCTCTATTTCTTGATGCTCATTTACACGTATTAGGTTGATATTTGTATAGCTAGCATAGTCATGATGAACGGCAATCAGATACCTAATGATGACGTTCACAATTTAGAATTTGTCATGAAAACTATGACGGCATTTTGTGGTTTAAATTTTTAAA
This sequence comes from Hetaerina titia, assembly GCA_037158775.1. NCBI lineage: Eukaryota > Metazoa > Arthropoda > Insecta > Odonata > Calopterygidae > Hetaerina > Hetaerina titia. The sequence goes on along the minus strand of CM073772.1, from coordinate 74,039,407 downwards.
ATTAATTTGGCCGGCTAAGGGGTAATAGTATAGGAGCACTAACTAATCGATAACCGATTAAAATCGAATCAACCAAAATTTATTAAGATTGGTTGAGTAATCAATGAGTGTGCTTGATTGCTGGTGTCCCTAACCAGCACACGCGTCAAGCGGTATGACAAACTCGTTGGCCAAAGTGTCACGTGTCTCTCATGCCCCCCTCGGCGTCGATTATAAAAAAAGGAGAGACAAATTCGGAGAGTTTGATGTGGCTTCAGGGGTGCAGAGAGATCAGCACTGGTATTGGTGTTTAGGGAGCGTTATACAAACAGGGAAAGGTGTCTGAGAGTGAGAATGTACGCACGGGTATCGTTGGATGGAACAGCCTTCCCCGAAAACTCGAGGCCGTAAGAGTTGTGAGCTGGGAGAGGGGGGGGAGGGGGAGAAGGCGTTTGAGAGGAAAGCGGCCGCGGTAAACAAACAGCAGTAAAACGAGAGGCCATTAGGGTGAGGGGGACGAGGGGTCCCAATATTGTGGCGAGGGGTGGGAGTATTGGATGTGGGCTTTAGTGATAGGGGAAGCTGAGATAGAGCGAAATGGTATGAGTTGTTTTTGAGTCAAAGTTGAATAGTAGTTGTTAATTTACAAAATTTTCAGGTATAAATGTTAGCTTCGAGCTCCCCCAAGGACGAGTGGAAGCTAGAACAACATTCCTCATTTCTGTAATTGTGAGCATTGTGATGTGTACTCTAATGGAATAGGAGGATGGCAGCAAGATCTTTCAATCATCATATTTGTTATATTGCTCAGTATACGAGTTCCGGTATCTTTTCTTTTGTCTTGTTTGTCTTGTCCGTCTATCGGTACGTAAAATAATAGCATACGAGTATGATGCAAGTAATCTGCTTAATTGATGACCGGAGAGGCTGCTCTCTTTGTTTTTTCAGTAAATCTTCCTTATGAACTTTTCTTTACAAGGAATTTACGATAAATTTCGCGGACTTTGTCCTTCTTTTTCATAATTATCACTTTCTCCAATTAGTTCTACGTATCACGTATTCTAAATGTTGCCAGGCTAGAGTCATAATAGCCGTATCCCAAAATTTTATTCGGATTTATTGACTGACAATCATTTAATTGAAACCTATTATGTCTATGAAGGATATGCATTTTCTTCTGATCTACTCTCTGAGAAAGTTAGTCCAAAGATTGGTACAACTAAACTTCATTCCATCTATTAAATAACTTAATTCCATTCGACCTTAGGCAATGTCATGGTTTTTATTAATTCTATTATTCCAGAGGAACATTACATTTTTACGTTATTAATATATATGCGTGCATACTAACCTCGATGAGGTCTTATGGTTGTCTTTTAAGTTTTATTTTTCACTCTAATAAATCTTTTAAATGTTTATTCTTCTTTTGAAGAACATTTTTTATTATAGCAAAGCGTGATGACTTTATGTGCATTTAAATTAACGTTTGTGGGTAGTTTAATGAAATCTACAGTTACCTTTGTTGATGTTCTGTGTGTTTAATCGAGTATTCTATAGCGGTTAGGATATACCATGTGGACTGAAGGTACAGGTTTAATTAGTTTGATGGTACATCTGTTATCGTTTATTTTTATTCGTGTCGGAAACGTGGATGATCTGTAAGTTATAACTAGGTGTGCGAGCATGCCTTAAGACTTAAGGGGAAAGGTGGGGCAGACGTCTTTGGTTTGTAGAGAGAGTTCCAGATCTGGTATCAGTAATTTCAGCGAGGAAAGTGAGGGAATTGATATGAGTAAGGGAAGGAAATTGAATACGTTTGACTGAAAGATTGCGTTTGAAAATATCTAGGAGTAGTCTTTACTTAGATTTTTAGAAAATTCAGAAATATTCTTATAATATTACATCTTTTTCAATTTATTTTTTTCTGACTTCGCTAGTTTTCTCTCTCTAGACCAGAACAATTAAATACCCTGAAAATTAAAGAGCTAAAGTAAAATCTTTCGATTTTAACCTTTACTATCTACAAAAAAATTGCATTAAATTATATGTTCAAATACGTAAATTATATAAGTAAACTCGGATTTTTAATTGACCAGTGTTTACTTGTACCGTGCTAAACAATTAGCATATACGTTTATAAATATTTTTAAAAAATTGCGACATTTATTTAAGTTGTATTGGAGTGATAATAATGCTCTCCACGTTTCTTTGAGCGACATCGCTAACGGGAGAAAATATGTTATCGGTGATATCTCGGCTTTAGTATCATCGGCGTTGGATGAAGTTTTAGCTGTAAAGTCCATTGTAATTCAACTGAATGTGGTAAATTTTCCAATGACATATACTGCTCAAACTAACCACTTTAACAGAGGTGCATGCTAAATACGTTTGTGTTTATATATAAATGTTCGTTTTTGAGACTCTTTGCTTGTTTTGTTATTTTCGCTCAAATCAGAGAGAATTTTTGAACCTTCTGTTTTTTTTATGACTGGCTAGGAAATCGACTTTGTTACTCAGAATCGTAGGTTCCCGCGATCAAAATACAGGGCTGAAAACGTCATTATCATTCTGGTATTAATTCCCATGAATTTTTCCGTGCGATTTCTTCCAGGAAGATCAAAGCAAGTTCGTCGAGCGGAAAAACAGGGATAAATCAATCGTGTTTAATTAAAAAAAAACTCACCAGAGTAAATTGATACGCGTCCTACCACCGTTGCTTCGTCTCTTTTCCCTTACCTTCAGTAACTCCCCCCGCCCCACCTCCTCCAGCGTCCCGCCCCCGTCGTCCCTCACTCTTCTAAATAATTTTTCCGCGGTCAAATAAATCAAGGGCCAGAACGAGACCACCTCTTTCCCCCACGAAGAGTTAATCCCCTCGTCAATATCAGTTGGGCATTAAAATATTTAACCCCCCCCCTCCCTATCACTCCCATGGCCCGCCTCCAGTGCCTGTCGTCTCCCCACAAGAAGGGGAACTCCGCCACCTCCTCTCCCTTCATCTCCCAACTTTTTGAGCCATGCATTTTTCACGAGGCACGAGTGTTGGTTAGTTAGCATCGCATCCTTGGGTGGTGCGTGTGTGATCTTTTCCAGTGGACTTCTTGGCGCAAACTCGCGATGGCTTTCAGTATACTGGTTGGTTTGGGTGGGTTTTGAGGGGGTGGTCTGTAATGTCTCCTTAACACGCACAGCCTTCGGTGGCGATCCACCCTTCCTGCCTCTCACGCACCCAATCCTCTCCCCCTCGTGTCCAAACCCCTTCCCTGCTCCCTTTGCTCTCCCCCTCGGTCCCCTTCATCTTCCTCCGAAAGTCGTGTCCCGAGCTCCTTTCGCATCCCTTGCCTCTTCCTTCTTCTTCCTCTGCATCCCTTTCGGTGTTTACCGTCTCATCTTAGCCTCGAGACAAAATTTCAAAATCTCTCTCTAAATGCCCGTCTTCATATTCTTCAGGTTTTTGGTGTTTTCATTTAATGCTCCAGTAAACAATTTTTCAAATGTTTGCTTAATATTATTGAATGTTCATAGTAAGACCTCATGGAGCATTAAGAATGGAGCTTTGAGGAGAACATGGGGCAAAGTATGAAAAACATTTATGACAAGAGGGGTCAGTACACTGTGTCATAATATAATTTTGATATTAACGAGAACTGAATGGTAGTAAATTTCTCGTAAACTTAAGAATCATCTTCGTCTGGGTGTTATGTAATTATGGAATTTTCAATATCTGAACGTATTATCTCATATACAGAACTAGTTGGTGGTGTATTATCATGAATCCGTCATTATTTCTAATCTTGGTAAGTATGAGTATTGCATTGTCAAGCCAGAATTTATAGTCAACATTTACGGCGGGAATTCACCCCAGCACTCAGGGCTCTTAATTTACCAAGTATAACTACAATTATCTCTCCCGGATCCGGTGCTATTCATTCCCTGCCATGCCTCTTTCCCTTCCTCGCCACCCAACCCATCACCCTCAAACCGCAACTTCTCTTCTGTTCGTTAATTATTCATTACACAGTAAATTGCTTGGGTGCTCTCAAGGGGGAGTCGAAATGGCAGCGCAGTCGGTTGCATCTGGGGGTATAACGGTGACACGGCTTTGATAAGATGGAGGGTGCGTAGTGTACACGCCATTCCTCTCAGAAAATCGATGCTATTGAGTCTGGTCGGGTCATTTCTACGTGCTATTTGTTACCGTTGGGTGCCTACTCTTGAAAGTTTAATAAGTACGTAAAATAATAATTAGTAGCAAAAACTCGTGGCTTCATTCGAAAATTTCCCGGATTTTCTTTTTGGGAAGGGCAATGTTTTTCTCCCAACCTCGGTCTACCCCATTACATTTTTGAAATTCTAGTTGGTACGTGTATTAATTATTCCCCTATGAGACTCAGGTGTGTCTTCGTTATCATTAAACATATAGGGATATTTAATTATACTTGAATGCAATTTTCATTTTTGTAGGTTGAACTAAATATTAAGGCATCACCATCAGTTTTGTGACCCGCTGGTTTATTTTTGGAGAGAAATGCGGGAATTTAGAATGTTTTGGGCACCGTTCCGGTAACCCCCAGGTGTATATGCACGCCGCAGGTACACCTGGGGATAAATTTGCTATCGCTATTCCGAACCCTTGTTTTGGCGATAAGGGGGACTGGGTGGGGTGAGGAATCGTTTCCCTTTCCGATGGCAGAGAGGAAAAGAGTGCGAAGCCAGTTCTCCCGAATTTTTTCTTCCGCACCATACCCGGCAAGGAGCCAGGCTCTTTTTTATTTGATGCCCCCTTCGTTGTGACCCCATTTAAGCAATATTTGCATTCACATTTCTTTTCCCGGTCGCCCCTTGATTATCACCATCGTCATGTATTTTTGCCCACCGGGCCTCTCTCACCGTGCTCCTCCCTCTTGTCTCTCACTCTTCCTCTCACGCCCCCCTCCCCACTCTCGCCAGGCTCCTCCCTCCGGCATGTTTAACACCCACCCCCGCCGCCTCCGCTTCTTCCGCACCTCCTCGTTTTCTCCTCCCACGTCGCCCTTCGAAACCGCAATAAGTTTCCTAATTAACTCGCCGGGAGTTATTTGAATACTCATTAACGCAACGAGGGGGGAGTATGACGACATCCAACCGTGCGTAAGGGTATGCATAGGTTTTTTTTTGGTCGGTTCGCGTCGCGGTTGTTTTGTCATGGTTTGTCTTTTGTTGTCATTTCTCGCGTTTCTCGTTATCCACCCTCTCCCTTGTTTCTATCCTCCGTGCGACGCTTTCCTTTTACGTCTGTTTTTCTCTTGCCAATGGAAAAAAAGAATTGTTTACGCAGTCATATGTTATCGATTGAAAGAAAATGCAAGACTTGCCCACAGCACGCGCTGGGAGGAGTGATCAATTTTTTTCCGGTATTTCTCATTAATTCTCGTTGTCGTCATTTTGCGTCTCCTCCTCCATGCCTCCTTATATCTTTTTTTTCTGGGAAAAAAATAATTTTCGCCGCGTGGCGTACTAATTGAATGTTCTCTCTCCTCTCCGATGGCGTTCCGCACCACGTTACCTAATTCGGTTTGAATATTTTTTTAGCTCGAGACGTTTTTTTCGTTTCGCTCAAAACACGTGGCGATGTTTACTTTTGATATTTTTGAGTTTATTCGTCATTTATCATGTTGTTGCGAATTTACGAAAGAGAAAATGCAAAAATGTTTTACCCTGTAACGTCCTTTTTTCGGTTTACTCACTGCTTTCCAAGTTTCCCAACAGATTTCCTCCTCACTTCTGGGAAGTATTGCCATGTCGATTAATTAAGGGTTTAACAATGAAGAGTCATTAAACACAAAGTTAAAATACGACCAGTATATTTGTATCGGTGTAAATTGAGAGTATGTCACACTAATTTAGATCAATAGAAACATACAGATAGCCATTTGTATTGAAGTCCAGAAGAAAACGTGGAGGAAGAAAACGATGACCCGGTGATGGCCTCGCTAACTTCCTAACTCTCCTATGGCATGCTCGTACATGCATTTTCTTACGGAATATAAAGTTCGAGACTTAAATTCCTAATGAGTAAAGACTGGTAATAAACAGTATATCGATTTTTAATGTGCTTGGACAAGCGATATTCCATTGCGTTTTTCGATGTTAAGTTTATCTCTGTTTACATGCAATGCTTACTTTCGCTCGCGATAAAATGATATCCAAACGATGACGATCCAAACATTTTTGGAGAAGTAATCACCATAAATATCCTTCAAACCTCCCTGCAATGTCTATCGACATGTCTCCATGTGAGGAAAATAGGAAGGGTTTTTTGTCGCTATTCTGTCTGAATGTCGTCTGAAATTCAAACAGAATGGCGACAGAGAACCCTGACATAAATCTATATGTCTCTTATATTCAAATCGCAAGGTCGAAGTATTAACACTTCGACAGTTTGAGATCTATTTTACTTCGAAAAATCATGCCTGTAGTTACCTATCATTATAGGGACTCGTCATCTGTGACGCACAGCGACCGTACTACGTATCGGCCTCAAAGTAAGCTGAATTCGGTCCTTGAAAGATCTTCCCTTGTTATCCAGGACGACTGTCGTATGGCGTGTGTGGGGTAAGGACGCGGAGGAAAAGGCGGGGTTGAGGAGATTGGGGGGATTTGGGGAGAGCGGGATGCTCGGGAGGGCGGAGGAAAGGACGGAAGACAGGGAAGTGTGTTGGGGCGGGCGAAAGTGACCGTGGCCAATTCCTCCCTCCCGTCCTGGCCCGGCAGCTCCATGTGTGCACTGCGGAGCCATTAAAACCGGCGGCGAAAATTAACTCACATCTGCAGGCAATGATTTCCTCCTACACGGAGTCCACTTTCCCTCTACACCACTGCTTGCTCCACAGTCCTCTTCCTCGCTCTCTCTCTCTCTCTCCCTCACTCCCTTCCTGCTTCTTCCCCCGCCACTCCCTCTGTCTCTTTCTCTCTCTTCCGCTTGGGCACGGGCGAGGGAAGGGGATGAAACCCTCGTGGATGGAGGCCGGTGTTTAAAAAGGAGTTTATTACTTCCAATGACCGTCTTAATTAAAGTTACGCATATATTATCCTCCGCGTACACGTATACGTATTTCCTCTCTCCCTCCCGTTTTCTTCTTTATGGACGGCGGGGGACGGGCGCGTAAAAAATGATCCCTTTCTCTATGGAGTGGTAGGTGGGGTGCTTCATCTTCCCTTCCCCTCTCTCGCACGCATCCCCCTTTTCGGGCCCCTTTCTTTAGAAATCCATAGCTTTTGCTTTATTTTTTTGTTGGATCCTCATTTCTCAGGGAAAAAGAGAAGCGTGATTTGAATAATTAGGTAAGGTTGGAGGACTTAATCTGTCTCGCGTAGTACTTCTGGTAGGGCCGCTTTTATTTTTAAAATTTTTATTTTTCGGGGCAAGAAATGCTCCACTCCAACTCAATTTTTTACGGAGTTAATTGCGTAGCAGTAATATGTTTATTGAGATAAATTATGTAAATGTATCCTGAATATTTTAAGTAAGAGCAAAAAGTATTGTTAGGTTGAATGAATTCAAAACTTTTCTGGAATCTACCGGGGGTCATTAGTTCATTGCAATAAATGTCTCAATATTAATTTTTACGAGATGTATTATTATTTCACGGGCAAAGTGTTAAAAACGCTGCATTCTTGGGCTTATTTATTCTTTCTTATCGCGTCTTTTTATTGCAAGTAGTTGCAAAATTAGTTTTGCACCGATTACAATTTTCTATTAATTTATTTTCTCCATTTTGAAATTTATAAAGGATTGTAATGAACCCTTACCTTAAGTTGGACGTGTATTTTATATTCTAAAGCCATGCCGTGCATTGGTTTTTAATATACTCTGTCGTGGGCAACTTTCAGACTCAGAAACAAGGCTAGAAAAGACACGCCCATCGTCGTAGTCTTATTTCTTACAAAAGGACTGCAGCCTCCTTTAATGAAACGATCGGATGAATTATCACTTCTTACGAAACGTCTGAGTGAGTTACTCCGTAGCAAAGGACTTCAGTCCATCCCATTTCTCAATATCGATCTCCTGAAAGATAAGAACTCTTCCAAATCGTAACCCTTTCGGAGATTTTTATGGAGTTAATTATTTTTTCATTACTATGCTCAGAGGGACCGCCGTGATCACGGTGTCCTTTCATTCAAAGGGCTGGCCTCCAAAAAATATCCTGATAGCATCAAATGACAACCAAATGGAATCCATTTCAAGAATGATCTAGAGAAATGAGTGATGTGGAACTCGATTTCAAATGACCGTTTAGTGCTCGCGTTTGAAGATGTTCATTTCCATAACCACATTAAACGGGACGAGGTCAAAGAATCGCCGCTTTGTCAATAGACATTCATGATGCTGAAAGGTGTTTTCTGCAAGAAATCACTGCGTTACTTTAGTAACTATCTTTATCTCCTTTCGTGTGTGATGTCCGCAAAACTAAGGGATTCATTTAGATTGTAAAGGGCACGAATCCATTAATTGGTTTATATAAAATTCGCTATAATTTCATTAATGAAGAGAGTAAGCCTACTTAGTGTGAGTGCACTGTAAAGTTTCCTTTAACACAAATAATTTGTTATTCAACTCTCTACGTCCGCGGATGGAAAATGCCTTCTATCTTACCTTTTGTCTAAATCCTTAGCATTGTATGGGCCTTATATAATGATCTACTATTGTGCAGCATTGCGTGCATTAATTTTACGGAGCTACAGTGACTTACGTTTCATAATTTTAGGCAAAATCCTAACGCGAAAAAAATGCTTTGTGACGTAATACAGGTATGCATGTAATTAATATTTTTTCATGACGTCCTTGGAAATATCCCCAGGCAAACCTCTTGATTTTAGATCATTTTCGGATATCATAAATTTTCAGCTGATATGTTAAACGATTATATTCTACCAACACATGGTATGAAAGTTGAGTGGGTAGGTATCTTTATGATTTGCGAGTAATAAGACTTGTTTTCAAGTTATTATCTGGTAGAACTTCTGAACTGTTTGCCATCCAAACGCAATGGATCGATGATTTAACTATTTTCGCAGGTTATTGTCTCTGTAAGTCATGTTCTTGTCCTACGATACGTAACATCTTTAATCATTTCATTGATAGGAATAGTGAGTAGACGTATGCATCGTCGTCTGCACGACCACCCTCGATAAAACTTAAAATCTAAGCGGAATTCAATTCTTTTAGCCTTCCAAATAATTTTCTATATTTCGCTCCATTCGGTCTTCCTAATTAAATTCGGAGAAACGTTGGGGAAGAGCAGCCCCTTCCCACAACTTCCCAGCTTTCCTTTACGCCTTCCCCTCGTCGGCTAAAAACATTACGGCATTATGCTAATGTTCAATGCGTGGAGTATAGGGAGGAGGGTGGGAGGAGTGGGAAGCTCTGTCCGAAACACAAAGCGCAGGAGATGTACATGCAAATGAGAAGGGACCTGCTACATCTCCCACTCCATGTTCCAAGCCTCCCACACTCCCGTCTCTCTCTCTCGCTGCTCCCCACCCGATGGACCCCGCACCACTCTCCATCACATCCGTGCCACCCCTAGTCCTTCTCCCTCCGGGACTAGTCGCCACCGCGGCACTACAGATGGCGGCGACTTATAACTATTCGAAGAGACAACGAAGGAGCCCTTTGGGAGAAAAAAACGATGGGCCAACACGCGCGAAAACATCTGATTCTGGGCATTTAAGATGGTGCTTAAGGTGGAGGATAGGGAGAGTGTTTTTAAGAGTCGGACGGAAATAATTCCGACGCGATGTTTATCTGGTCGTTGGTATTTTTTTGACTACACATTCGCCGCACGTTAGTTACTGCGGCCAATTCATCGCATGGATGGAGTAGGTGCCGCACTTAAAGGATTTGCTTAGCTGTTTGAGAGGAAGAAAGGATTGAGTGGTCTTTCGCAGTCACAAACATACCATGGACATGTCTTATAATTCTCTCGATACACGGGAGTCGAAATTCCTGTACCTTCGAGAGACGGGTTGTGTCGGTTAAATCCGTACGTTATTTCGTTAAGGTGTTTTAGAAGAGGGTTTAGTCCTTGTTACCTAAGGGATGAGTTCAAGTGAAATCTCCGGGAAGTCTCCATGGAAATACTTTCCCACGAAGGACGATGGAGGTTGCTTTAGCGATAATTTTCAAACACGGTTTCAGTTAGGGGAACTCCGATCTTCTCTACCTTGGTTGAAACCTATTTTTTGTGATATTTAATCGATTAATCATACATTTCTCCTTAGCATGTGCATTGAATAATATGACAATAATACTAAGGTGTGTTCATATGTGCATACATATGTACTCATCATCTTTAACGAGGGAGTACCTATTACTTCTATATTATTAATTTATCCCTGTTAATCAATCATTCCTGAAAAACTTCAACGTCCCAGTTTCTCCTCGTAAGCTAAACTGTAGATGTAAAATAAATGCAACAAATTATGATCATTCGAGGTTATTATTTGGTTTCGAAGTAGTATGGGCAAGAGGAACTTGGTTGAAATCACCAGTACTTTGCTTCTCGGAATAAATAAACTTTTTGGTAGAAAGCCATGTTAGTTAGATTTTGAACGTTGAAGACTATCAAACATACCAGAACCTACTTTTGGAAAGTAGTGGACTGTTACGAAAAACATTTTTTACTTCCCACCTTCAATTTGTCGTACAGTCTCTTTTTTCCTTCCAAAATACGTATTATTTTGTTCCCCCCTTCCGCTTTTACTTAACAATCTCCCTTTCATGGTATCCTTCAATATACTGCTAATTCTCAGCTTATTTTTGCTGCCCCGTCTCAGTTAAAGGGTATGGCAGCACAGATTTTTTGTTTCTTTTAGGTCGGAGTTTATTAATTTTTCTTTTCTACAATCATTTTTCATTGGCTAAAACTTTTGCTGACTCGACAACAGTTATAATGGTTTCATTATAAATACAGAAAAAAATATTTGTTCCGGTCAGTTTCGTTTAAAACGCAACTTTTTCCCGTGTTACTCCGTACTCCACGTATCAAAATTTCCTGAAGAGGTTTTTGGACGGTAATTGCAATTTAATTTGCCGCAAATAATTGCGATCCAGTGTAAATTTGGTGTGAGCCGTCTGCTCCACATTATCTTCGTGAAGTTAATGCGCATGAAAAGTTGAGCCGGTTATTTATATTTAACCGACTATTTTCGGGCACGCGTAATCTGATACGCCGTGGAAAATCCGATAAAGAGTCCCGCACAGTCGGGTCTCTCTCTCTCGAGCCGACGACGCATGCATGTATGTGCTTCCACCCCCACCCCTTTCTCTCATCTCTCCCGCACCCTCCGTTGCCGCCCTTGAGCCCTTACCTCCAAAACATCCACGAGGACCATCCAAAAATACGCAAGGCGTGACTGACCTGACCAACCGCGTTGCCACCCCGACGACGCCGGTCGGCGCGGCGGGGCGACACTTTCCTATCTGCAGGTACGAACTGAAAAATAAGCTCGCGCCGCGTGAAAGGAAAGGGAAGAGTACTCCCTCTCCTTCCTTCCCCTCTTCCTCCCACTCACCGTCTCCCTCCAAAGGTGGTTTGAGTGCGAGCTTAAAGGGAAAGACCCGTTTCCGCGATCCTCTTTAATTAAAGAGGCTGGCGCGTGGAATCGGAAGGAGTGGGGGGATTTCCCTTTCCCGCAAGCCTATGTCTCTTCTTTTCATCGTCCGCTTGCCTTTTTCAGCCGTCCCCTTCCCTTTGACCTTGTGGATTCAAAACGGACGGCTGTGAGATTCGATTAAAACTACTAGGTATCCAATCGCCGGACGCCGCGGACTTCATCCCTATTTGAAATTTAACCTTTAGTTGCAGGAATTAGCTTCCTCTCCTCGCTAAAATTCTAGCAAAAAATTGATGTGCCAATGGAAGCGTTTGAATCAACCGTTGATGTACAGAAAAGCAGATATTTTACTACGTCTCTCATACTTGTTAAAGATTATGTAAAATCTGTATGAAAGTTTTCTATACCAACTCTTCCGTTGAAATTACGTTTATTTTTTTCGATCTCTTAGCAATGTGCAAATGAGAATGTCTAGTATAGAAACACCCCCTAGCACGGCCATGCAGACGCACATATAATTCGTGTTACAAATTGAAGTTCAAGCATGTCAAATAGTTTCGGAAATGTTGAAATTAATGAGGCTATTTCATAATATCGGTTAATTTCGAATCCGATAGTTTTTATTACGATGAAACAAAAAGAAAATTTTCAGCCGTCCCATAAAATCAGTATCTTACATTTTTGTTCTACGGTAAATATCGATTACGATGCTTTCTATAGTTTCAGGCTCAACTTTGTGGAAATTCATGTCCATTAAATTAATAACATAATGTATACATCCACTGTTCTTTAACTACTACTTACCTAATGATGACACCTAAGCGTTGAAACTAGTTGTACGAGAATAAAGAACAGTGGATATATTTACATTGTGTTATTAATTTAATCAATTGCGATATGATGGAAGGCTTCAAAAAGGAATGTTATATTATTCGGTTTTTTTAATACAAAAGGGTCGTGGTGGCCTAGTGGGTAGAGCGTTGGACTACTGACCGGAGGGTCCCGAGTTCGATTCCCGGATAAGGCACTCTGGGCACCTGCAGCTTCACCCAAGCTAGTTGATTTTTCGGGTACCAGATCTTCCTGGGAAACCATAACCGGCACAGGGAAAGGAACTGGCCCCCCTACCCTGATGTGTGAATATTCACACGCCGTCGGGCTTGGTACACGGGTGAGCTCTACCATCACCTACTAAACCGACCTTCGGGTTGATTACTCTGTTTATGTTTTTTTTATAATACAAAAAAGGAAAAAATCAAATTTCTTATTTATTTGAATAATGAATTCAGTCTCCAGAATATTCAATAATCATATTGATACAATACAGAAGCCTGTAATATTAAAGTAATGCAAAAAGTACATGAAGTTGTCAGTATAATTATGATTACGAATTCGTATCTAGTGGTCTAATTACGTGTAGAAATGTTCCATATTAGTCTATGTTTCTTATATTCACATTATTAATGTTTCGCGATACTAATATCAAATCTTGTCATACGATGACTTTAATTTTGGAATTCACGGAAGACATCCGTTTCAAAATACTGATTTACCTTGTCCATGCAAGGGATATCCAGCCCTACGATGCATTTTCTGTCTGCTTTCAGTTAACGTTCCAAACCTGCCTAGAAATTTATTTACAACGGTATTAATCTCGGTATGGCCTTCGCAGTTTACCTAACTTCAGTAAACACAGCTATTGTGAGTTAAGTTTCACGACCTACTTAATGCTCTCACGGTGACTATGCATGCATGTTGTTGGCATACGACGGATGTATATTCCCAGTTCTGGACTGTCGTGTTGAACGTTTGCCTAATTAAACTTTAAGCATGCTCGATTATGCCCCGTAGTCCGCGCCCGTCCTCCCTTTGCCGTATGCATTCACTCACATGGCTACCCGAAGTCACACACGATAAACGGAAGCTGTGGCTCATGCAAAAATGATTGTGCTCCCGTGCCACCCCGTGGAAACCTGAACGAATGTTTTTACGCCCTCGGCTACAATTAGCCCTTGTCCAACGGGATTCCCTTGGGCTGTTTTGATTATGCACGTTTAAATAAATTGGACATCAAGTTTTCCGGTGAGAATAAAATTCATGGCATACGTCCGTTGCCACAAATGACAATTAAGTACTTAGTGAGAACTGCGTCGTATTTGAACTTCGCTTTAGCTCACTTTGGACGGAACCAACGCATCCGCGGGCATTTTATTGCCATCTTGGCCATTCAAAGTTGTATTTCGGTGTTGTTCAAACGACAAGCGAGGATTTTTGTGCTGTCGCCAGCCATCAAATCGCTATTGCTCTTTCATTCTCTTCCTGGTCGTTGATTTAAGTTTGAAACGATGAATTCATTGCTAATGGTATCTCCTTGGTGCAGATGCACTTGCTAAAGTTCTATTCTTTCTCCTCCCTAATGCTGCAGTACACATACACACATTCAAACGCGGAAACCCACCTCATGGCACAAACATATTAATTAACAAGGATACAGATAAGGACAAGGGAAAGGAACACATTCCTATCCCTTTTCCTTATACATGTGTCCTTGTGAATATTCGCATCTGCTTTAGTCTTTTATGTTTATGCTACTGCTTTCCCACCATCGTGTGATCACTGCCATCACATCTTTAAAAAAAACTGGTACCTCTTGTTGGAGTTTATCGTTGTGCTTATAGCTGCAAAGTTTAATAAAATCACAGCTTTACCTAATGCTGTTAATGCACTTTGAATTATTGGTAATAACTGATCTTCGGAAGGATATTGGTAATGTTTTTCTCGAGGTCAAATAAATGTACACCCACATTTTTGAGAACCGATTGACATTGAACCTTCGTCGCATGTATCCACCAGCGTTTGCTGTATCCCAGCGCTCCCTCGTGGAACTCCAAGCCTTCCTATACCTGTGCACGCCAAGTATCGCGAGGTAATTGGCACGATAGGCTTCCCCTTTCCCTTACAGCCACTCACTCGACGCACCCTCGGACAACATAGCTCGCACACGCACTCAATCCCTCAAACCTCTACTCATCCCTCCTTGCATGAGGGAGGGGAGGGCACTCATCTCTTATCCCAATCCCCTACCAATCCCTTGAGGGCGCGTCAATCTTGCTTTCATGGCCCTCAGGGCGTTAACAAACCCATCCGTTTGCGAGAGAGAGAGAGAGAGCGTGTGAGAGAGACAGATTAAGAGCGGCCGGGAGTGGAAGGGATAAGGAGGAGGAAGATATGCTCGTGGGGAGTGTGAGGACAGAATGTGTAAAGGGAGAGGGGATTGGGGTATGGGATAGGATTTGGCTTTTGGGTGTTTAGGGAGTTAGCGTGTGAGGGGGCTCGGGGGGAGGAGGGAGTGAGGATGAGTTGCCTCAGGGGGGTATCCCGAGGATTGGGAAGAGCAAAGAGGAGGGAGATGAGGGAAAGAGAGTAGCGGAGGACGGTGTGGAGAGGGATAGAAACCGAGAGGCAGGAATTGCTTCTCCTTGGTGGGTAGGAGGAAGAAGGGCCTCTCTTGAGTGCGGTTGTTATCCCCGTGGACCACGCAGCCTGTGCCGCGATCCTCAGCGGCGCCTCTGTTCTTCACGCCCTTTCGCCGCTCGCTTCCCGTAGATTTTTTTTCTTTTTCGCCACTCACTTTGTATCCCAATGCCTCGAAATCTTTTAATCGAATGCTGATGGGGCTACACATTTGATTATTTTTCACTGAGGGCCAGCTTATTTCACGGTATCTCTACCAAGAATAGGTTTTTTAATCGTCTAGTTTTCCAAAAAGGAAACTGATTTATTAATGACCGAAAAAAAGAATCCTCTTGATGAATAAGAAGCCTGAGTTGTCATTCAAATAAGCAGCATGTGTAACCCGCAGGATTTGAAGAATGCAGACGGAATGTGTCTTTAAAAATAAAATAACATTTTACGTCAAAAATTAAATGGTATCACTTCCACCATTACATGCAAAACGCAAATATATCATTTATTTAAACTTAAATTTGCGCTGTATAATTTTACTGCAATGCATTCCAATTTTAAACTAAGATATTTCCTTTTAAATGTACGTCGATCTGTTTCTTTCAGTTTGCTTAATAGAGGGGATACTTTAATTTCTTCGTGGCCGTTTAGCTCTGGCAAAGAATTAATTTTGGTAAATAATTTCCTTCCATGGGTTTTATAATCAAATACTTGAAAATATCTATTGTCATTCCATGTTCTTGTAAGTTTCTACAGAGGCAGTTACATTAATATATTTCATGTATGCTTCCTTAAATTACGATCAATTGAATTTTCTCATCGCCGTTCTAGATTTTGATCAAACCTTTGCGAAGTATGGTTGGGTAGAAAAATGGTATTTTTGTGCTTTATTGATATTATTTCCTTGTTGTTAAGATTATAAATAACGCCCTTATTATTGAATATTTTAATGCTTTTATTAAAATGTTTTAGTTCTTGTGCAAATAACTTCCAGGAATAGATTTGTAGTTTTACCAAATGTAAAGAGTTTGGGTTTCTTTCATTTCTTTGACTGCGTGCTCTTTCTTGTGTGATCCTGCTGTCTTTGTGCGTTCATCCATCTACTTCTGCAGTATCTCCCAAATTTTTATTTTCCATTCCGATCTTTCACATTTGTCATCCTCCAGAAGTCATTCTTTACATCTTATCATAAATTCGGGTTTGGTATCGTATGTGGTTGATATGTCCTTTTTCCTTTTTGCCAACCTTTCCCCATATTTTCAATCATGGTTTCCACCCCTCTCCAAACTCTTTCTTGAACTTAATTTTTCGCTACCCGCATTGAGCTTCTAAATATGGTTTAACTACCGACTCTCATTCCTAATTTCAGGTGTGTTATATCACTGTCACAATCATTCATTTTTAGATGTACTATGGGTTTTATTTTGTGGTGGCCCTTCATTCTGATGCATTTCCCGTCAGGAATTAAAGAAAGAGCCCAGTGCCATTGAAATGCATGTTGGAATGACAAAGAAGTGGGAACGAGAGTAAGAGGGATGAAGGAGTGGAGTTGTGGGATAATGAAGCGGTTTTCTGCATAAGTAGTGGACATAGAGCGGAGAGCAGGGTTGACAGAGAACAAAGGCAGTGATGCGTTGGGTTGGAAGCGAAGTCTTTGGGAGGACTACCGTAGAACCGACCGAAGTGATGGGAGGTTTGCGGCTAGAGCATATCACATGGGTGAGAAATATTATTGGTATGGCATCTCGGGGGAATATATTGACAATAATTTATTTTTAACAAATATTTTGGATTAATCACGTAGTAAAAATACGTTATCCTGTAGTTGCTGCAAAAGTGGGAGGAGAATTTTCAAAATAATGCTTACGCTCGAGGGAATGTTTGTACAAATCTGCTGTTACTTTACTGAAAGGAAGAAAAAGAGTTTTTTTTGCTTATATTGTCTTTAGCCTAATTTACTCACAGTAAAAGGTGTAAGATGTCATTGGATTATTAAGGTATACTTCTACAGATCGTTATTCCAAAATGAATATTCGTAGTGTTTAATTAAGGTAAACTTTCATTAAATTAAAGGTAATCGTTCTTATTTACAATAAATTTAGTGTTTCCCCTAATATTTATTTTTTATTAGCGATGTATGTTGAAGTGCATAATACCCTATTAAGCCAATATTAATATTAAAATTTTGACCAGGTAGTTTAGCGATTTCATTGGCGTTATACTTCCATTGTAATAAATGTAATTTGGTGATCCCGTCTTGTATCAACTCGTGTGTTGTGACATGTGTGCAACTCACGCGGCATCTCAAGCGGTTCATTGAATTTTTCATGTGTATCAGCTATAAAAACTGTGGTGATTATTTTGTTAGCTTTGCGTAGTCTTAATAGCTTAACTCCTTGAATAATAGATGTAGGCGTCCTCCTAAGCTCCGACTGCTACAGTAATTGGTACTTAGAATGAAGCATGGAAAAATATCGCTGGTGTTTCAAGGAGCACATTTAAAATTTCGATAAGAACTCATGCTTGTTTTGCTCAATTATATTATTATTTGCATGCTAAATAAAAATCGAAAATTATTCCGAAAAAATCCCCAAAAGAATCCGTATATTCTATACAATTATTTTTCCTTGATATTGCTCTTGGTGTACGTCGTAGAAGCCGAACGTCGACCTGACGCCGGGTATTAAGGTTTCACTGAATGTAAAAGTTATACCGGGGGGGGGGATTCGGAGAGAATCATTGAGGAATCAGCGTGGAAGTTTTTAACTTTGTTTGGGGATTGGTGGGATGAGAAGGGGTTGACGGACGTACAGTCGGGATTTTCCAGGTCTCGTGCGTGTTAGACTCGGAAGTTGATGAATGGCGCATCTCCAGAAGAGGGCGTGTCTGAAGGCAGGAGCGACGATGTTCTGGCTCCATAATCCCCCGTCCAAAGTTTTTCAGAGGAAGAATACCACAAGATTTAGGCAATCCCGTTAGTTTGAAATGAGAGTTGATGAAGTTTTATTTTCATTTATAGGATAATAAAGATTTCGGAGAACTTCGACCCCCGTTTCCCGGAACTCTGGTTTCTGAAAGAGTTAAATGATTCGGATAAGTGCGCAAAATGTTAAAATTAGAACGGAATTAAAAATATCGGGCATGATAAATTAAAGAATCACAGGGTTCCCCTCGCTCCCATTTTAATTATTCTTCGTTTACTGTCACCCGGATGAACGAAGATGTAGTTCGGTCAGCGGAGGGAGTAATGTTAATTTTCCCTCTTTTGAGTAATGACCCCACTATGTTTGTTGGCTCTTGATAGCCGCAGGGGAAGGATGGGACGAGTCGGGGATGCTAGTTACTTAGGAGTCGTCGCTAATAAATTTAAAAGCAGGGAACCAACCTAGGCCAAATGGGGCCGAGATCCTCGGGGGGGGAGGGGGGGGCAATAGTGAGATATTTGGCCATTTATAAATACGCCACCTCTTGACACATCTCGCGAGACGACTCTGGCCCTTAGCCAAGCGACGAAGCTGATTAAATCCGC
Source organism: Hetaerina titia (assembly GCA_037158775.1). Taxonomy (NCBI): domain Eukaryota; kingdom Metazoa; phylum Arthropoda; class Insecta; order Odonata; family Calopterygidae; genus Hetaerina; species Hetaerina titia. The sequence goes on along the minus strand of CM073772.1, from coordinate 74,020,836 downwards.
AAGTGATATCTTGGATTATGATTTAAGACTCCGTGTAACAGCCCTTTTCATTTTCTTCGGCTGTGTCTACATAAGTCAATACATGGTACGCTTTTTTCTCGTTTTTGCACAGTCACATCGCTGAAGCCTAAGACGATGGTAATGACCAATGTTCTAACAAATAGAAATGTCCTCTTTGTTAAAAATAATTTATTTGAGTTCACATTCCCTAAGCAGAATCAATACATGGGGTTTCCATTTTATATACGCGTATACCAAGTCTCATCCATTGAAGAAAAGGGTATTTTCCTTATTGTCGTCGTTTGCTTGAAATCATCTTATTCCAAACGAAATTAAAAGTTATAATTTTAATCTATTTCTCGGAAACTGTTGCATGTATAAGTTTATATTTTTAGTTGGTTAATAAAATATATCAATACATTTTATATTTTATAATATATCTTGATATATGTTATATTATTATGCGAGGAGTACGTTTTTGCACGTTTATTTCACAATGAATGATTTTTTAACCTTTCGCTCATAAATATCCTGCTTCTTAGTCAATTATTCGAGTAAATTACCAACGTTTAATAATTTTAGGTACACTGTAGTATTTGCTGATTATGGCGGATTCTGAAATTCCTAATGGGTACATTAACAACCATTAGCCGTCAATTATTATTATTAGGTAATCTACCGGTTAAGGTAGGTTTTTGGATGGACACAACTATCAAATAAACATTTTGTGACTCCCCACCTAGCAAGCTAATCTATATCAGGTCCCTCTTCATCTCGGTGTACTTATTTCCTCCCTTCATCCCGTCCAACATCCCTATCCTGTTCCTACCCTTACCACGCTTGCCCAACATTCTCCCCTCTATTACCCTCTTCAACATTCCACTACCGCTCAATACGCCTTTCATCCATTTTTCCTGCCTCCATAGGATTTCTCTCAACAAACCCCTCTCCTCCCCCACCATCTCTAGTACTTCCTCATTTGTTTTCCTTTGGGTCCATTTCACCTTCTCCATTCTTCTCCACACCCACATTTCAAAGGCCTCCAATCTACGTCTATCCTCCTGCTTCAGCGACCACGTTTCCGCGCCGTACATAGCTACGCTCCATATCAGAGTTTTTACGAGTCTTATCTTAACATCCCTACTCAACGTCCCCGTCATCAACTCCCTCCTCCTTGAGAAAGCCTCCTTGCCTAGCGCAATTCTTCTCCTTACGTCCCTACCACCATGACCGTATTGGTCCAAAACGCTTCCGAGATATGTAAACTGTTCTACCTGCTCTATTTTTTCCCCACCTATTTTAATATTTAGCTTAGCCTTTTTCTTTCTGGAAAATCGCATAACCTTTGTTTTATTAATATTGATTCTCATCCCATATTTATCGCACTGAACCTCCAATTCACTCAACAATGCTTGCAACCCCTTGGCTGACTGAGCAACTAATGCTTGGTCATCAGAAAACCTAACCGATTTTACGAATTCCCCTCCGACTTTCATTCCTACCTCCAGTTCTTCCCATGCCTCTTTAATCATTTCCTCTACATATACGTTGAACAGTACCGGTGACAATGGGCAACCCTGCCTTACACCTCTTCCTAACACTGCCCATCCGGACTCTCCGTTCCCCACTCGCACCTGAGCAGTCTCAGACATGTACAGGTTGCGGATCAGTCTCCTGTCCCTCCAATCCATTCCTATTTTCTGCAATACACGCATTAATTTTTCCCAATTCACTCTATCAAACGCTTTTTCGAAACCTACAAAACAGGCAAATACGTCCTGGTTGTATTCTATATTCCTCTCAATTAGTAATCTCATTACTGCAATGGCATCACGCGTACCTCTTCCTTGCCTAAACCCAAACTGATCATCCCCTAAGTAATCATTTGCTTTACTCTCTATCCTTTTGTTGATGATCCTGAGAATAACTTTAGCTGCGTGGGATATCAAACTTATTGTTCTGTAATCCTCACATGACGAAGCCTTTGCCTTTTTTGGAATAGGAACTAACACCGATCTCACAAAATCTTCCGGCCAGATTCCTTCCTCATAGATACTACGAATCAGTCCATATATGGCCATCTTCCCACCTTTCCCTAACCATTTCAACATTTCTACAAGAATATTGTCCACCCCCACAGCCTTATTTGCTTTCATCTCCTTTAATGCCCTTTCTATTTCATCGTCGAGTATGCCTGGACCTAAGTTATCTTCTTCTACGTCATGTTCCCTTTCTTTGTCTAACCTTGTCGGCCTAAGTTCTTTACCATACAGTGTTTCTATATATTCCTTCCATCTCTCTTGTATTTTTCCTGGTTCAACTATTATCTTACCCCATTTATCTTGTCTATGTTAGCACAGATCCTGCCTTCTTACTTCCCGACAATAACTTAACCTTGCTGTATAGAGCACCAATTTCACCCTTCTTCTGTAGACTTTCCATATCCTCGCATTGCGTTTTCCACCATTCTTCTTTTGCTTTATTTGTGGCCCTTCTCAATTTATTGTTTAACTCTTTGTACTTCATTTTGCCTAACTCTGTGTTTACATTTTTCCATCTTCTTCTCTCATCCATCTTTGTAATCATCTCATCCGTTACCCATGGTTTCCTTATCCTTTTCCCGTTAACGGTTCCTATAGTGTCTTTAGCGGCTTTCAATATCCCTTGCTTAATACATTCCCATTTTTCTTCGATAATACTCAGTTCTTTACCGTCATCCATCATTTTCTCTACAGCCTGCTGATACTCCTTCCTCGTTAATCCATTTACTGCTTCTAAATTCCATTTTTTAGCCCGCCGCCCTTGCCTTATCTTCTTGAAACGAACATTACATTTCATAACAACTAAATTGTGGTCAGAGTCCGCATCCGCTCCTGGGAAACTGTGCGAATTTATCACACTGTTCCTAAACCTGTGCCTAACCATAATATAATCTAACTGATACCTTTCTGAGTCACCTAAGCCGTCAATATGGACTTGAAATTAATATCGGCCAAGACAAATATGATCATAAGCGAAAGCTGTATTCCCGCATTGGACTTGAGAACAATTAAAAGAGTAGACAAATACGCATGCCTCGGCACGTTCATTAATGATAAGTGGGACAACTCTGCAGAAATTAAATGCCGTAGTGAAAAGAGCAGAAACGTATTCATTAAAATGGCTTCAGTAAGTAGTAGTCAAGATCTATCTCTGCAAAGTTCAGAATGTTATGGTGTCGTATACTCTCCGTATTACTATATGAAGACAGGATTCATGGCTACTGACAGAAACAATGGAAAAAATTAAAGCATTTGATGCGTAGCTTCATATACGGAGCATGTAATCAGCACTGAAATCCTTTGAAAAATGTCAAAGGGGAAACACATATTGAATGAAATCAAAACAATGAAACTTCGATATATAGGTCACATAATTAGAAATGAGGGCAGGCATACCGTAGTTCACAGGGGGATATAAGTAGAAAAGAAAGTGTTGGAAGGAGAAACTTTTCGTGGATGAAGTATTTCTGAACCTGGTTCTCCATAGTAAACTCAGACCTAATCCGATCCGTGAAGCTGCAAACAAATGGATTTATTAGTATCATAGCCAACTTCTGGTGCAGATGGAAACTGAAGATGCTCAAGTTTTGTGTTCTCTTGAGAGTCATATGTTGAAAAATATGTGTTCATTTCATCATACCTGACAGAAAACATATATTATGGCGTAAAGTAACTGTATCAAGAACTTTTACTCTCCGTTTTTTTGTCCTTAACCGTTAATGAAACATAATTTGCGAATCAATAGTTTTTTCAAATCCTTTTTGAAAAAATTTGAAAGTTGAACAGACCAACCTGTAGTTTTTCCCTCCAGACCAAAGTGAAACATCTACGGCTTTGCATTAGAAGCCAACTTTTGGAAACCCGTGACAGAGATGTCCGGTGTCTGGACGCGGTTTTCTCTTGTCCCGGTCTTCTAATTTGGGAAAAAAATTCGTTTCCTCTTCGTCATGAAAGAATCTCCAATTTTTTTTCGGTGGATGACTGCTTCTCTCACGACTCCTCTACACGGTCGAGTTGATTTTTATTTTTGCGTTTCAGACAGAAAATTTGACATTCAAATGGACTTCGCCGCAAGTACGCGCTCTCTGCCTGTGAACCCATACTCCTCCCCACCCCCCCTCTCCAACCCGTTTGGTATTGCTGTCATCGTCTCCCCCTCCCCAAAAGGTCCCCCCCCTATTATCTGAAGGCATGCGTCTCGCACGGGGTTCTACAAAAAATGATGAAAAAAGTCGACAAAGAGTCGTAATGCGCATTGTTTTCGCCCTCATTCGGGACGTTAGCCAAATGAGACACGCTCGATAAATTCGAAACAACAGTTTTTTTTATTTTTTCCACTCACCCGTTCTATATATCTATCTCTCTCTCTCTCTCTCCCTTCATCCTCCTTGTCTTTCCTCTCTACCCCATTTTTTCGTCCATCGCTTTTTCCTTTACCTCCCCATTCCTCTCCAAACCCCTACTACCTTGGGGAGGAGTACTCCACGCATTATCACTGCCTATACACTCGATTCCAATAACGCTCTTCCTTTTTTTGTTTCTCTTCCGAGAGCCACCTCGCATGAGCAATTCCGCTCTTCAATCACAGAAATGCCTTTCACTTCTCCCATACTCCTTCCTCAATGATCCCTTTGTTACTTCCGTCTCAAAGGCGAATGCCGGCGTCCATTTATTTTTTTTTCATCCCCAACCTCCACCCACTCGCATATTTTTTGTCCTCTTATTTCCGATATTTTTTTTCTTGCCACGCAATTCCAATATTTTTCTCTTCTCTCATATTCCGCTTCCAACTCCTCAGTCTTGCTGAATTTAAGTAATTCAGTGATACTGCCAGAGGAAGAGGAGAATATTGAGAAGGGTGGAATGAAAAATGGGGACGATAGCACTTTTGTGCAGGGTTAGTTGTTTTAACAATTTCATTTTTATAGGCCTGGAGAGGAGAGTCTAAGTGGGACTGAAGTTCTTTTGGCACAATCATCGCGTCTAATGTTTGTTGACATCAATTAGCTGCCTCCTTGTTAGCCAGGGTCTTTCTTCTTTTTTTCTGATTCATTCATGAATTCGAAGCATTACTCCCAGGGAATAGCATTTACTTAGGTCATCATACATTGGCAACTTACTCAAATTTTCAAAGAAGCTCTCAGTGATTACGTGATTGATTAGAGAACTTCGATTTATTTTGTACTAGCCTCTCAGTGCTGTTTTCCACAATCGATCATTATCTTTCCATATCACTCGAACTATATTTCAAATTTTATTTGTGCTAAAAATATATGCCTCTACTTTGTAGGTTTTAGCCTTGCAGGACTGTAAGTAAATATCCCAGTCCAGTTTTTTCAGATAATTTCAAATAATTACAGTTTCGAGATAACCATTTCTATAAAATAGCTTTCATCTAAATCCGCCTGATACGTACCTTGCATTCCACCGGGATTGCGTTGCATGGAATGCATCCTCATCAGGCATGTACTGTATGCAAATATTTGCAGTGCGTACCACAAACTAAATATTGGTAGTTAAAATAAACTTTGTCCTTTTACAAAATGAAAAATTACGTTTCGTATTCGTGGAGGAACGATCACTGTTTTTATCATCAAATTATTATGAATATTATTATTAAAAATATTCATATGGGTCATTCCAGCATTCCTCTCAACTAACTCTTTTTAAATTCTGTTTAACTGATACGATACACTAAAAAAATTCGGGTTCTATGTATTGGGTCCAACAGTTTTGGAAGTAATGGCCATAAATTCAAGGAAGTCCCACTTACAGTATCCGCTGTGGAACCACAGAGATTCGCCCACCAATATTATTCTCCGTTGACCTCAACAATTTGTTAAGACCCCGTTATGTGATGAGAAGGTTTGGAAAGTACTGACTCTGATGAGAAATTCAAAGAAAGTCCGCTAATCGAACGGGCTGGAAAAAAAAAGAGGCAAATCCAAGAGAGGACCGCGAGAACCTGAATTCTGCATCCAGTGAAAAGCGGATTTTTTGGTTGTGGGAAAAGTTTATTCATAAGACAGGAAAGTTAATTACAAAGCAAACGATCGAAAGGAGGGATGTTAGGTTATATACGGGACGAGGAGGGATGAAAGTCAAGTAATTATGTTCCGCTGCATAAGGAAAACAAGAATTTATCCGGAGCGGTGGGTGGAGAATAAGAGGCTAAAGATGGAGGATGGTGTCGAAGGAAGGCAGAAATAGCGGAGGCGCAGGGTGAGTGAGAGTGTGCCGAGTGGGCGTGTAGTCTGAGGATGTCACACTGGAATTACAAGGGGCTACTCTCTCCCTCACCGTCTGGCAAGAGGGATAGAGGCGCAAGGTAGGACTGTCGACCGGGAAGGAGGGATGTAGAGCAGGGGAGGAAACTCTTGGAATAGCGAAAAAGGGAGATTTTGAGGGGACTTGGTTTCGGGGAGGGGACAGAGAGCACAGGATTGGAGGAGATGAGTGGTCTGGGGCGTATCGTGGATCGAGAGGGAAGAGGATGAGTCGTTGGTTTTGGGGAAGAGAAACTTAATTAATGAGGCCTTTGGAGCCAAGCTGTCTCTGACGCCCCGCTCCCTGTCCCTTGACTACGTCTCACGGACCGCATCTTTTAGAGGCCTGCCATACAGGCCTCCTCTCCTCCTCCCCCCGGAATAAACCGACCGGCTTCCTCCTCTCTGCCCACTCAAGAGAGGAGAGCTCGTCCCCTTTTCTCTCCCTCATTCACCATTCCACTCCTTCCCTTCATTGCGTGTAGTAACCGCCGCTCGTTTGTTTTTCTGTTTTCGCACTTTCCTTCACCAATATAGCCTCCTGCCGCACTAATTTTTATTCTTGTCATTGAAATTTTTCTTACGCTTTTAATCTACTCTAGAACACCTCTAACGAGTCCTTCTATCCCCAGCAGTTTAAACGTTTTTGCCTTTTCTTCCACCTCCTCGTAGTCGCTTTACTTTCTCGGAATTTCCTATCTGGCTTCCATTTCTCTCTTTTATAATTTCTTGTGGCACCCTTATTTATTTCACTTGGGCCTACCCCTTTCGGCTATCTTTCTTTTCCTTTGCCAAGTTTTCTTTTTTTGATTTTGAATTTAGTTTTAAGTTCCACGCTTTGCTGCTTTCTCCCATCACCTCACTTTTTTGAAACTCCGTAATTTTTCCTTTGAAAAAAGATGATCTTTTTAACAGCCCTACCCTTCCTTGGTTTTCGGTTCACGTCTTCCTCGTCCATATCCAGTTTTTCTTCGCCCTTAATTTTCCTCTTTCGAATTTTTTGTACTCAAAAGTTTTTACGAATTACGGATTCGCTCTTTTTAAATACTTGCTTCAAGTTTGGGGCATTTCTTCACACTTTGAGCTCATCAGATTGATCATGGCTCTTGTAGAGGAGTAAATATATGCCACAATTTGTTATGTATCACCTTGTATTCATAAAAGAGGTTTTTTTCTTTATACTCGAGCCAATCCCATTCTATGAGAAAATGCTTAAAGGTATGAATTACAAATTTTACGTGAATTTTTGTGGGGGTTTGCTTTGGCTCTTTTGCATTGAATTTGTTTACTCTGCGCACGAGTCTAATTGAGCATAAGGTTCACTGTTTCAAAAGCAATATTGTTTCAATATTTTCTCTGCCAAAACCTCCTCTGAACTCCTTGGCAGTTACAATTGTTTTATTTTTTATTTCCAATATTTATATCGCCTTATTCCTTCCTTATCTTTATCGCCTCATATCTATTGCGACTTCTTCCGTCACCTGAGGTGTCTTCCATCTTTTATGCATCAATTCGTTTTTGAAGGTTCCTTTCAATTATCTTTTTGCGTCTCAGTTTTAATCTCTTCGACTCCCATCTCCCTCAGTTCCCAAAAAATCTCCGATGTTAATATCGAAAATGTATATCAATCATGGCATGGAAATGGCATCCACCGTCTCTAACGTCAGCGGTCGGCATTCGATTTCAAGTCGCGAGTTGGCTTCATAATTTCTTTCACATTCTCATTGAAATCAGTTGAATTTAAAGTTATTGTAGACTGCCTAGTGTTAGCACCTGTGTTCTATTCGAATTGAAACAACTTCAGTTACGCCATGTATATGAGATTTATTATGTACTAGATTTTATTGGAAAAACTTTACTCCTCTAATCGCGTTACCATAGGTCCATAATTACGCGTGCCATAGGTCTTGGCACCAGGTGAACGAGTCTTCGAGTTCATTGCTGTAGTTAATGTCTATTTGTACAATCCATTATACCCGATAGATGGCCAATGTTGATATTCGATATCGTATATTGGCGATATCGATCAATCTATATACTCATGCGTTAGGTTTTTTATATTGAGGGTATAATTAATTTTCGACGTCCCTGATTCACAAGAGAGCTTATACTTACATGTATTCATTTCTTGAAATGTCGAGTTTTCAAAGCCTGAATCTCTGAATTTTGCATGCCGCAGTCGATGTACCGTAAAATTATCCCTAGTTCAGCAACTTATTTTCTCCTCTATTTCACTTTTTCTTCCTCATCCTAAATTTCCATCTTCCTCTTCATTCCGCTTTAATAATCTCTTCTCTCCTCCCGATCTCCAGTTTCTTCCCCATTTTCTTCCCGCTTCGTATTTCCAGTTCTGTTAGCGCTTCTCGTGTCCTTTTAAAAAATTATTTTCTCCCGTTTCCTTCCGCTTTCATCGTTCTTCTCTCACCCGCCCCTGTCCTTTCCGTCTCCCAGGGATACTTTTTCGCTCTCTCTCTTTCCCTCCCTCCCCCGCATTTCCGACTGCCCCGTCTCGCCCTTCCGCCCTCTTCCCTCTTTACAACACTCCTCTGGATCCTCCCCATCCAACTCCCCCCTCACACCTCTTCCCCCTCGTGGCACTCTCTCTCCTTTCCATCCAATCTACTTCTACGGGCGAATGTGGTTCGCCAGAGGCGCTCCTTCCCAGTGCCCTCTGGGGGATAACCTTGGGCAGCCTCGGGTCGGCCCTGTCCATTGCCTCGGGGTGGATTTTGAGGGGTGCGGCCTGGCCAAAAGGGGGCAATGCGGGAGGGGGCTGGACTGGATGGGATAGAGTGGGGCGGCGCCAGGGGAAGGAATGAAAAACGAGGTTGGAGGGATGGGAGACACGGCGGACCTTCCTTTTTTTTAGATTATTGGGGGGCACTCACTTCTCCCCCCCCACTCTTTTTTCGATTGATGGGTTGAAAGAGGCTTGTGTGCGTTCGTGAGACGAGGCAGCGCGTGTGTTAGGTTGAGGAACAAGGCATCGAGGCGAATGATTTTGAGGGTCGGCGGTTACGTCTACATTTACGACACACCCTTCGAGCCGTCACAGGGCAGGAGAGAGAAGGATGCCAACCTTTAATTTTATAATTGCGGAGGATTATGGATTTTTTTTCAAGTTTTCATCAAGTGAGCGAAGCTTAAGGAATTTAGCTTAGTTTTGTTGCCAATAAAACTTAGTTGTTCCATTTTTGTTAGTTAATGGTCTCAAATTGTGTTGGAGAGGAACAATCATTTAATAATGGCGTTTTTGGAGTCAAGTGCACTTATTTGAACATAATTTTATTGTTTCATGGAGTCTTTAATGATATGTAAACATGGCTGCCTTTTAGGATTTAATGGCCGTCCTCATGATTTGACGGGAGTCTAATCTTAGTTTCTTTAGAAATAATTTAACATTCTGTCCTCGTGACTTAAACTACTTATTGATTACGATCAGGAATAAAAATGTAACTTTGGTGGATAGGTTTAGATATTTGTTGCGAATGGACGTCTTCATTGCAACTAGCGACACGTTTTGTTCGGTAACGTATGTGGGCAATCTACACTTTTTTGATTTTAGTATGACCCGAATGTATGAAGGCTTACCCAAATGTCAAATTCCTGCCGTAGCGCATATGCCCGCCGGCTTAACCGAAGGTCGAAGTTCCACATCGCGCTCAGGTCATGGACGCATGAACATGATATGCTAATATTTCCACAATGCCAAATGAGACTTAACGACTTAAAGAATCTCAGCAATCGATGCGTGTAGTGTATGAGTTACTTCTACTACTTTAATGCGTTTACGTAAACATTAAAATAATATAAAATTGTTAAAAAATATTTTTTTCCGGAGGATTATTACTGACGCATCATTTAAGCGACGTGGCCAAGGTTATGTTTTTTATTTGGTCATTAATTTTCAGTACTTCAGCATTACTATAGTATTTTCTTTAAGAAGACTTTTCATCCCTTTTAAATCATTCCTCTTCTTGACTTGAAAAATCGCTTCTCTGGAAGTTATGGAATGGAATTTTTCAAGCGTCATGGAGAGCCTTTTACGAAATCTAGAAGTATTATTATGTGCAAAATAAATAGTGCAGCACTAACTGTATTTTTCCATGACGGTGTTAAATGTCATTGATGGGTATTTTATTCTATAATTAGATCTAAGTCTTTTATGATCTAATCTTAACGTAACCAAGAAATAATTCGGAATCAGAAGTCTAGATATATGATCTGAGTCATCTCAAATGACCGCTTTGGTTAGCACCGATTAAAAACTGTACCTTGAATGTTAGTCATTGCACAATAGTGTCGAGTTAATGTACGTACGCAATGCTCTGCAAGCCTGCGCATAGGTGTGTCGGAGGGTAGTCTAGGATAACAGTCTTCAATTTTTTGTAATACAGGATGAATATGGAGTGCTCGTTAAGGAAGTTGGCAGCAAGGTCTGTCGGTCAAAATTGTCGCGACGCTTAAACCTTGGTTTTGTGGTGATCGAGAATTCTGTGATGGAAGAAAAAGTTTTTTAATCCAGTATGGCTGGAGTCATTGTTCTCTTTTTCCCCTAAGAGGTCAACGCTGCCGATATAATCTGAAATCCTTTTGATTGTAGAAATTAACTCCAGAGTCTTTTTACAGGTTAAGAAACGTGTTAGTAATTCCCTTCCAGTTCTGAACGTCATTTAGGTCAAAAGCAGCTCGGGAATTCAGACATTACGGTATCATAAGTGACTTCCAGAGCTATGAGAGGATTAGTAGTACAAGTATTAGTTTCGCTTGCACATTTCGTGACGGAAGCAGCTCCGATTCTTATTCCTCTATTAACTTCTTCGCTCTTACTTTCTTTTTGTTACAATTTTTGTTCAGTATATCGTATGTTCCTTGAACTATGACTAACTCCTTCTCGAACAGATGCTGCGATGCACACCAAACAGTTGCAGGATATTGTATATATTATACCTTCTTGTTGTGAAAATGAACCTTTATCATTTTTTATTAATATTCATCTAAAATGCTTCTAATGAAGCAGTTTCATTTTAAACCGAAACTGAGTTTTTTTTAAGTATCACTACTAATTCAAACGAGTTAACGGATATATTTTTATGAACACTTGATCCCTCCTTGTCTCACTTTTGCTTACTCCCCATGGTTCTTGTGTTCCACGCAAAACATTTATCTCTAATAAATACCATCGCGGCGACTAGTGATTTCGAAAACGTTTAAGAGAAATGCCGGAGTACTTGAAATTGGAGCGCCAGGCTCCGTCCGTGCCGTGGGAAGGAGGCCACGGCCTCGGGGGTAATTCCAGTTAGCATTTTCGTATCTGTCGTGGAGATTCCGCGGAGTAAAGCGGGAGAGGGATAATCAGCCAGTCTGCGGCCGTAAAAACGGATAAAAATGAGGATTATGGTGCATGAAGACGTGATATGATTCAGAGCGAGGCATTAAAGGATAGAAGAATTGAGTGAGAACAGCGCTTAGCCTACTTTATGGCTTCCAAAGAGCTGACCTATCACGTTTTTGGCTTATGGAGGACGTTAGGTTGATCGAGAGACTCGATGACAGCTGAAGAAAATGTTACTTCCCTTTCGTGCTTTTCGTTTTGAGCGTGGTCCTTATTATTGCAACGTCAGCAATTTTGAATGGTGAATATTTGGAACTTAAAAATGGAAAAATTTGGAAAAATTGTGTCGTTTTGCGGTAAATTCGTCCATATTTGGAATGAAATAATATTAATCCGCTTGCTATTATCTAGTGCATCTATGTAATGGTACATTTTCAAGATAAATATTGTGCCCAATTTGCCTTGTACGTAATACATCATGCTGCAATATATATTTCGCCACTGGTTTTTATGATGATAGAAAAGATAATGACGAAGTATAATTTAGGTGTTGCTGTTTTTATATTGAAATTATTTAAATTCTCATCCGATTACCGTTTCTGTCTTTTTCCCTTCCACCTCATCCTCTTTTGAGTTTATTAATATATTTCGTCTTTTGCTTTCAATTTATTCATTCATCATCTCACAAAAGCACTTCTTTCTCTCCTTTTAACTTCATCGCTGTGAATATCTTTTAATTGTTACATTCACATACCTTGGTCTATTGACACGGGACATGTATTTAAATTCGCAAAATTGTAAATGAGTAGAGCGGGAAATGAAATTAGAAAGAGAAAACCTTTTAACTCTTACCTCATTGAAGTTTCTGCAATGATATATGGATTGATGAAGAAGTTACGACTATCGTTTCAAGGATATCAGGATATTGGTAAGGTAGACCAGTGTTAATGTATTCGCTTCGCGCTATCGCCTTGGGATTGGGTTCGACCTCCGTATTACTCAGCCATATTTCCGTACCTGATTCGTTCGATAGGGGAGACCACTCCAAGGCCACCGCACAGCCTGTCATATGGGACTATGATCTGTCAACCTCCAGGTCCCTCACCCTAGTTGTAAGATAATGTTTAACCTGAATTTCCACCTTTCATGCTTACTTTTCGCCGGTATTATTTTTGATCTCGTTCCGCCAATCTTTCAATGGGAATAAATTATCCCTTTCATTCTTCGTACAGTTAGCGATTACAACAAAAATGATATAAACAGTGAAAACTCTACGACCAATGAACCTAGCTGCAAATCCAATAACCTCGAGTGCTTATTCATTTTATTTATGAGGCTGGTGGCCTATTATAGTACTCTTCCACGCGCCTCCTGAGCGGCTTGCAGATTAAGGTGTAGACGTAGAGAATGTTTTTCGTTAGACTCAAAATCCCGCAATTGAATTTTTTTTCCATGGATTGGAGAAAGATTGATCCCTTCGAAACAAAATTGTCCCTTATCACCGTAAATTGTTATTTTGATGTTGTATCTTTCGATGATTTTGATAATTCTTCTCCTACGGATGACATCCAGTTTTCGATCTTTAATCAAAATAACGACGCAGTTTATTAATTCTTTGCATAATAACTGTATTTTTCAGTGGCACTGTAACAATTCATTATTTCGTATCAACTGCATTAATTGCTTGTCCCTTGCCATCGGTACATTTTTCTTTTGAGGTATTTAGAAAATAAGTCCCCTCTCTATTCAATCATAAGTCTGCCTTTTTCTCTAAATTCACAATTGCTCGTAATTATAAAAACTATAACCTTTTTTTCTGATTTTCGACTCACTTTTGCGTCTCTAAGGAAAATTTCAAAATTAGGTAGCCATGTTTATTCTCTCTCAGTATGACTCTTCGTAATTTTATCGCGGTACTGTTTAAACTGTATGTGCATTCATCCTTCCATACTCATTCACAGCTTTCTTATTCCAATCCGCCCATTTGTATGCCTCATTTTCTGAGTTTTATCAATGATTTTTTGAAAAATATGTGCTTCTAAAATATTATGGGAAAAAAGCTTTCCATATACAAATTGAAAACATACGAATATGTTGAAATAAGAAATTAGCATGAGTATTGGACAGTTTACATTAATTAATCCATAAAGTGATGATACAAATTATAAGATTCCTATGTCTTTTTTATGCAAGTGCCCATGTCGCTCACGCTCAAGACCTATAATTTAGGTCTGGGTATATAATCGTAGATATGGTAATGATTCCTCTTGTTCCGGGTTCCCGGTCAAGGCGAATGATTTTTACACTTTGAAATTTATGCATTATATTGCGTTGAATTTACTGCAATTCTCACTGGTCTTTGAATTTATTATGTCGTGGTATTTTATCATCTCTCCTCCGTTCCTATTATTCTAATGGCTAGTTACCTAACTCCCCCTGCCATTCGCCACCCCCCTCGTGGCAAATTGTATGGAAAGATGTAGATGTAAATTAACTGTATTATATTTACTACCTCATTTGTTTTTAATTGCCTTGCCAAAGATTTTGAAAACGAGGTATTTTGTTTTTATCTTTTATAGCATTTTTATGTTTCTCATGTATAATCAATCCAATTCTACATATTTCATTATCCTCGTGTTTTCTTCTTTCTTTTCGGCAATATTCGCGTGCGTCACCTTGCACCAATACTCCTCCCTAGTCGCCTCTCCTCACCCACACTATCCTCTCTCTCGCGACCCCGTCTGCCTCATTCGTGCCTCTCCGTCCCTCACGTCCGCTTCCCACCTTTCTATTATTAATTCTCTCATCGGCGTTTTGAAACGGTGCCCTGGACGCTTTCCTTGTGCCCTTTTTATGTTTGCGTTCGAGGAAGGAGGTGTCAAGGAGCCTTTTCGGTTAGAGGACCCTCCCTATGGATGGAAGAAAAATGAAAGACTTGGAGGCGCTCTTTCAATAATTTGGCGGAGGGAAACATTCATGTTGGTCTTTAGCTTTTCTCCCGTTCCGTCCCCTCACCCATTCATAACCCACGCTTTGCTGTTGTGGCGTTGGAGCCACGTTTATTTTTAACCGACGTAACGGCTTCATCAACGCTTAAAAATTAATTTGTTTAATTTATCATTTCTAGCTCTGGAAGATCGTAAGGCTCTAGCTCTAAACCAAGGGTAAAAAGCTAGGCTATTCTCTTTGATGAGTAGTACACGGAAGAAGTCACTTGGAATTTCTCCAAAATTATCACTCAGAAATTATATCGCGCACGCATCTAATTATTTTACTTTCTTACGTAGTGTAAGTAATCAGGAATTCGGTATTCTATGTTAATAGTTTCTTCAGATTCAATGAAAAGAAGCACACTTATGATATGGCAAATATTGTTTTGTATTCCCAGGTGCCAGCATTTCACAAAATGGCATCTATTGACTAGTGGTTTTAAAACTTGTTTCCCCTCTTACTCCCAACCTGTAAAGGTTCGAATCTTTCTTTATTACTGAGTATTTTTTAAGTTTGATGTGATCTTTCTTGAGCCTTGCGAGAAGCATACAACCGTTAAAGTAGCTTAAACACATTTACTTAATGTTAATGTAGCCCAAAGGAACATTAGCATCATTTAGCATGTACATATGGCATCATCATCATCCGTATTTCAATCCTAGGATTGGTTTATTTCAGCCACCCATTCGCCTCTATTTAATATCAATTCCCTCAATCCGTGGTACCTTTTCTGTTTTTCGTCTTTCTTAATTTGTCCTATGTACATATCTCTTGGCATACACATTTGAAGTCTTGTAATGGAAAAATATCTAAAAAATTTGCTTATTTTGCGAAACAAATATACTGGTCGATAGCGCTTATCGGTCACTGTATAATGTTTTCTTGCATAAGGAAAACGAACTGTTTATGTAAACGTTAAAGCCCACGCCGACTTCTTTCCATTCAGAATCAGCTGACTTTTCCATTCCTTCCTATCCGAATGAGGAAGCCTCCCTTTTCAACATCAACACGCACGGGATCTTCCTTTACTCCGCTATTATGTACTCTTCCTCAAAGAAGCTGTTAGCTTACTTGAGCGCTTCAAGCGAATCTCTCTTCGCATAATTTTCCATAGTTCCGTACCTGTTTTCACTGCCGAAATCATCCGTGAATGCGTTACTTAATGTGCGGCGCAAGATCGTGTCGGATAATCCCGTTCATTTCGTTCCTCACGTCCCTTTTTTTTCCCCTCCTTCCGTTCCGCTCCCGTAAAAACGAGTGTTCTCTCCCTTATCTTTCACCTCTATCTCATCTCCGCTCCATATCCAACTCGCCCGTTATGAGGCGACCTTCCCTCCAATCGCCGAGTTTCTCCCCTTTAAGCCCCTCTATATGCCTCCACCCCGGAGCAATTCCTCTGTACACTCCTCCACTCTCCCCATTCCTCCACCTCCACCCACCCCTCTCTTAACTTCCTTTCCGTCTGCGAGCTTTTCCCCCTCAACCAGCGCCGGTGGAAACCGCCTCCAATTTTGCCTCCTGGGGGTTTGTGGAGGGAGGGCAATGCAGCCAGTCACAATCGCTGATTAATGGGTTTACCTCACGTTCCTTTAGCATCAAGGCAAAAGCTCAGTTGCTCTGTCTCCCCAATATCCCTCTCTCCCTCAGCCTTGCCCGACAATTCCTCCGCTAACAAGGTGCCAAGGGCTTTTCTTGTGTCATTTTTTCCCCTCTTCCCTACTCGCTTACCCGTAACCATCTTTTCTCTCTCTCACTCTCTCCCTCCCTCCCACTCACCTCTCATCTTCCTCTACCCAAAAAATCTCTTTCTTCCCTACTCCACCGTCTTCTCGCGCCTCTCGCCGCCTCTTCACTCTACTCTCCTTTCTGCAGGGACTACTTCAGTCATTTCTCTTGGGCTCCGTGTTGTATGGTTTCCCCCCGCCCTCCTCACATTCGCAGTAGGGGCCAGGTACAAAATGCAAAGTGGCCTAGGAGAGCGTCGCGTGTGGAATGGTGGGGAGTCTTTTTGCGTGGTGAAGAAAAGCAATCGTAGCTCTCGCTTAATTATGCGACAGGAAATTACCGTTTTTGGTGACTCCCTATGCTTGGGGGAAGGAGGCTAAGGACTTTAGTTCCTCCTTCCAATAGCGAGTTTTTTGCAACGAACTTTCAATCGGTTGGTTTGTGCCTCCTCGTTTTTTGTGAGGGATCAACAAAAGCTACCAAAAAAAACTATCGGAGCGTGTGAGAGAGCAGGGTGAATGGTGATGGAGGGAGTGATGGAATGGGGTGTTGATTTGAAGTGTAAGAGGAAAATGGAGGAAGAAGTGCAATTAGAGGGCTTTGGGGACGCGTTCATATATTTTTTTTCAAGCCTTGGGTTTCCCTCCCAGCCGTCTTGATTTATGCGCTGCTTGAGTTATATCTCCTAATTTAGGTCTATTGAATCCGTCACAAGTTTGTACGTTTTTATTTGGACCAATTCGCTGTACTCAGGTTTACGTTTTTTTCTCATTTGTTGTGATAGGTTGAAATCCCGATCTTAATTATTATATTTACTTTTCTAATTCCATGTGCCATTTTTAATTATTGCATACAGAGTATCGATAATACGATATAATTTCAACGTATATCATTTTCTTTGCTGTGAGGTAAATACGTAAAACTCCTCTTCGTCAAATAAGCCGACTTTGATACTAATTCTCATATGAGGACAATTTTGATGTCGTAATTTTAACCTTATAGTGTGTTATTTTTCCGTGATATTAGATATTTCCAGCCTCAGCCATTGTAGTTGTAAGGCATGTTTGGCAAGGACTAAAAAAATACTACGTCATCGCACCTGTTTGCTTCGGCCGGTAGAAGTACCGGTAGTTCCTTACTGCCGGCGGGATACAGTAATTTACAGCGCATTTCCTCATGGTTTCTCTGTGACTCATTCACTGCCATTTGGAAAGATCTGCAAAAGTCAAATGGATTCATGCTGGGACGTAAATTGGGACATTATTTATCTACTTTCGGCATCTCCATCCCCTTGGCTCTGTTTTTTCATCGCTTTCTTCATACACTTTTTCCCCTCGCTCTCATACATTCTCATCAGCGTCTCTCTCTTCTGGCCTGTTTATTCCATCTCCTCCCTCATTTCTCTTTCCTTTTTCACTTCCTTCTCGCATTATTTCACCTCGGGTCTGACTTTCTCGTGAATGGTTCCGGCAGAAGCATTTGCAGTCCTCCATGGCTTCCCGTCCGGCAACTGGAGAAGGGCTGTAAATCAGTGTCTTCATTTTCTCACTACATGCTATTTGTACTATTCCTCGCTCCTGCCTCTTTCTATACGATCTCTTCTTCGCACCTTAAATCTCCATTTGCTCACATACGTCTTCCCGAAGTCCTCGCAGGTATTTAAAAAAAAACATCTTTTCCTACATTCTGAATTCAACCGTACTTCCCCCGTATTATTTCCTTGCGTGCTGGGATTCAACATTTTCCCTCTAGATGCGAGTGCGTTTCACTGAAACATGTTAAGTTTTGAGATGGATTCTCCTCGTGCTCGCTCCACTAAATCAGTTATTCTCGTTTGCATTTTTTCCATCCCTGAAGGTTTGTACAAATGTATTCGCAGTGTTTCATGAGGCGGGTAAGAATTATTGTGTGCTCTTTGTAGCAGTAAACATTTATATGCATATTCCTGCATTTTATACGTCAAGGGTGCATATATATCTCTTTTTTAAAAATTAATTACCGTTACTTGGGACATTTCTGAGGCTAAAATACTATATAACGTGGGTTTTATACTACGGTGTGAGGCAAGTTACGACCTTCTCGATGTTGTCTGTGGGCAGAATTCAGTACCTGACAATTAGTTGCTACTGGCCATATATTTGTGATAGAAAGATGGATATCGAGGCAAGAGTACCATCAGACGTTCAAGGGTATTTAGTGGTGATGGGCCAATTACAGCGGGATTGGAGGATGTTCTGAAGTACAAATATTTGAACATTATGTGATAAGTTACATCATTTCACTATATGTTTCACATCTACGTGGTACCTTACATTCCACCTTTAGGGTGTGTGTCAGATGTTGATCCCTGATGGAAAATCGACATCCAAAGGTAATTTAAATTTCATCCTCAATTGAATACGTTTAAGAACTCTCTTATTAAGGAAATAATTTTCACCACAGCTTAATTCACTAATCCATCAAAAAACACTTCTCTACGAGATGAGTGTTTAAATTCTTCGAGAAAATATAAAAGGACTCTGGGGATATATAAATGATAAATACTCTTGGTAGGTACGTGCTTGTTTCCTCGTCGCCTATGTTGTTGAGTTTGGCACTTTACTATGTGGTGCCCAATGCAGATGGAGGCGTCGCTGTTTTTTTTCGCCTACTTGCTTCCAAACTCTCGGAAGGAGCCACTAGTAGGATAGCGACCCTTCGGAATAAGCCTGTCTTCCCACACCCCATGCTTGCTTGGGCTCTCCGGGAACGAGCCATCGCCTCTTGTCTTTCTCCCTCTTCATTAAATCTCCCTCCCTCCCCCATCCACTTCACCCTCATCCCTCGCCCTTCTTTACAGCCCGTCACTGGCCACCCCCTGAGGCTGCACGCACACACACCCCGCTGGCTCACACAGTCCCGCATCCGGTGCGTACTGGATGTGTGTGTGCGTGCATCTGAAGTTGCCAAGAGTGAACTTGGGGGGAGGGATAGGGGAGGATGAGAGATTAGGAGGGTTGTTTGTTAGGGGAGGTATCAAGGGAGTGGGTGGTAAAAGGGAAGATGGGTGAATATTCACTCTTCTCTTCATAGCCTCATTTTTTGGGAGAGAAATGGGGGTGTTACGTGCATACTCCTTAATGGAATGAATCCTTCCGTCGAGGGAAGGGTGGAAATTTTTCGTGACATGGTGAAGCGGTTTTCATGATCGTTTCCCCGACGGAATGGTGCTTTTTTTTTAACGGCATATGAATATGGAAGGCATGGTTGCAAACTTTGCTTCAGGCGTTTATGGGAGCCGGATTGCCGTAGCGTAGGCAATGGTTTCCAAGCCGAGGGACCGAGTTTAATTCTCGGAAGAGGCATGATGTTTCTGTGTTGTTGAGTGTTCCTCTTTCAATGAATTATTTAATTTTCTACCGCATTCCCTTGTCCTCATTTATCACATTTGGCCTACATAGAAGATCACTCTTTTGCATGCATTCATGCAATGTGTGTTCTCATGTCTTGTATAAACAGCCATCTTTGACGTTTGATGAGATTTCCCTTCTTTTTAAAGCCTAATTAACGAATACCATGGAATGCGTCGGCTCTTAAGGATGTGAAAAGTTCAAACTTTTTTGATTTGCTAATAATGCAAGTATTTAAGTAGGTGGTTATATTTTTTCCTAGTTTATTTTTATATTCAATGTTTTGCTTGGTATTGATTAAATGCTAATGTTTTCTTTTTCTTTGCAGGTAAGTACCAACAGTCTTGTTTCTTGTGAGGATTGAAATAGAAGGAGATAGCAGATGAGCTAAGTAAAGCATTCTCTTATTATGATAAGCTGAATTAATCCGTAAGACTATGCAAACCTTCGATTCGGTAAATTTCGATAGAGGTACACTGATTAATAGCGTTTTAGGAACTTTATCTTCATCTGGCAATGTTGCTAATGACAATAAAAACATATTGGCGATTTATTAGATCATTTTGGATCAAATCCTACTAATTTAGCAATTAAAGGTAATCATTTCCTAGTTAAGTAATCAATGAAATGGCTGAAGTAGGCGTTGTCGGAGTCACTATTGTAATTTGTTATCAAGCTTTGGATAAATAGGGTTAAATTCCAGGTACTAAGATTCATTCATATGAAATTTGGTTTGAGTAATTCCTATTGTGAACTGGTATCCCTACGATCGATATGGCAATTATCTCTTCAGAATCAACAAATAAACAATCGAAGGGATTATTTTTTCCATCCAATCGATTGTTATGCTAATTTTCAGGAGGCGAGAGCTGTGAGTGTATTTCGTTGTCTCGCCGTGGTAAAAAAATACTCTCCCGTCACCGCCGCTGACGATTGAAAAATTTAAGCGACTAAAGGAGGAATAAATATGCTAGGCTTCCAGATACTATGAGAGATAAGGCATGATCAATTTCGCGGCAGGCATGCATTTTTTCGCCGCTGAACAGTTCACTGCTTTGGCAGCCTTCGCGCCGTGAGGTTGACGGGGAGTATAGGATAGGCGATAGCCTTCATCTGGAATTCTCCGCCTCCCACACCATACAAGGGGGAGGGAGGAGCCGGGGTGAATAAAGCACACCCTCCCGAAGGCTAAATGTTGTACCTGCCCGAAGCGACCCTAGCCGGATCTCGCCTCAACCCACTTTCCTCCTCCCCTTCCTTTCCTCACTTCTCTCTCTCTCCATCTTCCTTTCTATCCCTGAACTCCCAATTCCTCTCTTCAAATCGACCATTCACCCCTCCTTCCCTCGTTCACCTTCTCTCTCCACCCCCTAGCACCTCGTTCCATTTGGACCGACCGAATCTCGCACATCCCTCGACCCTTCCTTCCCACCCCCCCTCCTCTCTGTCTCATTCAACAAGCAGCTCTCTTAACTCTCCCCCATGCACTCTCGCCCATCTTACCACTCCCATTTCTCCTCCCATTTCCTCAGCATCCCGATCGTTCCCTCCCGCTCTCTCCCCTTTCCCTTCCTGCGCGGAGGTGCGAATGAAATCCACTCTCGTCCCCTCGTATACCTTTCCTCCCCGACCGCACACACCTTCTAAACCTCGACGTCCTTTCCGAAGCTCCCAGAATCCTTTCCTGACGCGAAAGGTTAGGGAGGAGCGAAGGCAAATTCTCCAGAGTTTCCTCGAGAAACGGGGACGACAGGGGAGTTTGAGAGGAGTTGGTCGAACAAAACGTAGGGGGAGGGGGAATTTGGCGGGAGTAGTGAGCAGCGGGTGAGGGTTTGGGGAAGAGATCGTGCTATCAAGATTGGGATGGGGAAATTACTCTAAATGAAATTAAAATTAAAAAAAAAAACATTCGTTGGGGTCAGAAGTAGATTTCGATCACGGTGGTCGTAACGACGGCAACATCTGTAGCCAATCTACTCCAGGTTCTTTCGAATTTATTTTGCCTCTCAGAGTTTTCATCTTTCATCAAATTAACTTTTCTCACTTTCCATAGCCGACGTTGAATTTAAGTCAGAAATTCTAGTTGTAGATTTTGGATATGGTTACACTCGAGATAACTAGGAGAGAAATTTTCAAGCATTAAACATGAATGACTTTCAATGTTCAACCCAGAGTTTTCCTTTATTTGTTTTCGGGAAAAATCGTGTACGTATTACTACCGCGAAGCTGATGTCACGTTATTTTTAAAAATTTCTCTGAGGTTTATTTGGAGTAATTGCCAACATCTGGCCATGAAATCAATCAATTTGTGTTATATTAGTTGGGACCTAGTTGCATAACAGTGTGTAGTGCAATGTTTAATCAAAAAGCTA
Source organism: Hetaerina titia (assembly GCA_037158775.1). Lineage (NCBI taxonomy): Eukaryota > Metazoa > Arthropoda > Insecta > Odonata > Calopterygidae > Hetaerina > Hetaerina titia. Next base: position 73,998,717 of record CM073772.1, on the reverse strand, counting down.
CTCTTACCCGGTGGACTACTGCTAATATATATATATATATATATATATATATTTCTATTTATTTATACATGAATAAATATACATAATAAGCAGGTTTCTTAATCTCCCCTCTCTCATTCCCTTGCGGGGTATTGTGTGGAAGTAGATTGTAATGCCGATTGTTCTAAATTGATATTTTATTCTAGAACATGGTCGCATGTAATAAAACCTACGGATAAATGTTATCCGCATTCAAGCAAGCGTGAATCTTGCCGAAATAAGTATGCTGTAACAGATGAACGTATAAGGATATGCAGGGGATATTTTCTATAGATTGCAATTAAGTTACTCAGTGAGAGGGAAGGGCATCCGTCATCCCTAGAACATTAAATTAAAAAAGCATTTAATCCTTGGGTGTGTGTAGAGATGGAGGTTCAATGGCGATGCTTGTGTGCGGAGAGCGCCTCAGGGAAGTAATTTCCTTTTTTTATGACAAGAGACGAATAACGATTTCTCGACGACAAAGGAAAAGGTGGGTGCTAAGAGGGTCCGAAAGAGTTGATCCCGAGGAGAAGATCAAAGGGCTAGAGAGGGGGTAGAGATGGAAATACGTGTTGGAGAGCCGGGGGAGATTTGATCCAAGGGCTTAGAAGTAAGATGAGGTGGGAAGCGAAGAGCGAAAAGTAAATGAGGGTAGGGTATTTGCCTTGACGCCTTCACCTGCCCTACTTATGTTGAAGAAATCACCCTCCTTTGAACTGATACTTTGGCTGGTATGACGTCGAAACGTTTATGGCCATGGGCTTTTGTTTCTCTACTTCAATATTTTTAATAAACAGGCATTAATTTACAAAGAAAATTACATTTGTTTGAAAATACACTCTTGTAATTAGGGTCCCTATTACAAATTATGATCACACTCAACTCATCTGAAGTAATACGTAGTTCCCATTGCGTTATGTTATAGCATGGGGTAATCAGCCATTATAATTTTTTTTGGCATCTCTTTGGATGAGAATTTTAGAGCCTCATAAAAATCACTCATTATTTTATGCATGTGCATATTTTATGCATGGCATTTAATTTATGTTGATCGCCGGTAATTTTCATGGACGTAATCAAGAAAAATACATTTCAATTTAAATTACTAATCATGTGATAAATCCGTGGATTCATTCGTGTGAATTCAAGCTTTGCGTTGAAGTTCAGAATATATACAAATGAAGGGAAATAGAGGAAATGATTATTATAAGATAATCTCATGGGTATCGCTCAATCGAGCAAGTTGTGTTAGCTATTTATATATCAGTTATTTGTAGAGTTATTATTAAATCCGGAGGAGTGCTCAACACATTTATTTTATCATAAATCATCTGCCTAAATGATGCTTTATATTTACCCAGGATAAAAGTAAGAAATAGACATTGCAATTACGAGAAAAAGGCGATTCTATAAAAGCAGCAGAGGATATTACGTGATTGAGTTTCTTTTTGATGCCCTTTAGGGGAAAATTCTAGACTTAACCTGTCCTCAGAGTGGAAAGGCCTGCAGACAAGGAAGTAATGGACTACCAGGGCGCATTTCTGAGTTGAAATGAATCGGAAGGGTTTAACATAAACATTGAAGTCTTAGGTGGAGGATACATTTTAAAATGAATGCAGTACGAAAATTGGCTAAGTTATTTCGCGATTTTTGTTCTTCTGAAACCAATGACTAACTGAAATATATGCGTGTGTCTATGTGAGTATATGTAGTCTTCCATTACAGAGGAAGATAAGAACCGAGTCCAACGCTAAACATCGAGCGAACTCCGTTTCAAAGGAAAGTGATTTTCGCTGTACATATCCTGGAGGGATAATGAGTCTGAGTATGACAAATGCTCTAGTGCTTTGGTTCTGTTATAATTCATTCTTCTAGTGTAATGTGACTGGAATGTTTCATTATTTAATCGAAAAATGTTCTCAAATTTGTCCGAGGCACAATTGCCATGAATGATGCTTCGAATCCCTTTTTCATATCGATTAAATTTTAGTGAAGTTGGGGACATTGTTTCAGTTATATAATTCAGCACTGAAAACATGAGGTCATTTATTGATTAAAGGATATTTTGTAAAAATTATTTCTTGTGTGACTAATGTTTTTAAATTTTTCTTTCACACAGTGCAAATCATAGTGTAAAGATTTCTCAGTGATTCAGTCGAATCTTACTACGTGTATTGTATTAAAAATTTGGAGGGTTTTATCTACTTTTTGAATGAAATAGGGATAGAAATAAGGTGAATAACATTTAAGAGATGATAGGATATTCTCAAAGCCATGCATAATTCTATGCTTATGGTGAATGAATAAATTACAATTAAAATTACCGGAAATAATTAATAGGAAGAAATATTTCTTTTTAAAATCGTTTTTTAAATAATTTTCAGTTATTCTGCTATAAGATACTCAGTTTTTTCCTCCGGTGTTTCACCGGAACAGTCCGAAAAAATATTATTTAGAACGTTAAACTGCTGTAAAGTTCCGGGTTTGGAGTTGTAAATGCGCTTAACACGGGTGTGCGTAACTCTGCGGTGACAAAAGAGATTTCACAGAAGCAAATAAATGCACTCCTGCAAGTTTCACACTAGTTCCATCAAGCTCAAAGACTCACTTGTGTGTTGCGAAAGTTAAACACCGGTAGGCAGAGGAAATGAGACTCGCGGAAGACTTGAAAGTTCGGGGTAAGATTGCATGGATGCCAGCGTAAACAGAGAAGTGAATCAAAAACAGAGTTTCTTGGAAGGAAAAGGGTAGCCAAAATGGATTTGTTGGGTGTCTGAGAAATGCATCTCAAAGCCAATGGAAAAACGGGCGACTTGATGGTGCATGTTTGTCCAGTTCATGCAAGGTACGACCGGTGTCACAACTGGCTTTGTCAAAAAGAACAAGTTCACTACCAGCCTTGGGGTTGTAGGCGAACGCTAGTTTCACTCGAGGAAAGAATTGCAGTATGAATGGATGAAATATAGTTTGACCTTTCCCTTCCAATTCTCATCGTAACAAACGGGGAAGTTAGATATGATGCACAAAAAAAGTATACAGCACATAGCTTAGTGCGAATTTCAGGCCATTTTAGCCTTCTATTTTTCCCCTTTTATATGCTCTTTCTTCTAGGCGCTCCAATCTTTACCGTCCGGTATCAAATAACCTACTTTGTGATCCATTGTATTCTATACTCGTATTTTCTCTTCTATGATTTTGCTAACATCAATTTTGTCTTCGAAGTTTCCCTGATCTTTTAGGTTTATTATTTAACTTAAATTATATAATATAATTTTTAAAGTTAATTTTTAAATTTATATAATTTAACTTTTCATGCATCATTCACATATCCACTTCCTTGATCCTCACTTAATTTACATTTGATCCTCAGGATCTACTTTCAGCACGTTTTCGAAACTGGTATTTAATTCTTGGGTATATGTATTCTTTTCTGGTCTCCCTTCCAAAATTCCGTCTCTGATGCTTAGAATGGGAGTTAGCTCGTGGTATTTAGTGTGGTCAGAAGAGTATCTTTTTTGCAAGAGTGGTACCAGGTTTAAAGGTCAATTCGTTGTTCTGAAATTCAAGTTTCTTTTTCCCTTTAAACCCGCTCATGCATGCGGTGGGTTGTAATTAGGAGAGGAAAGAGAAAAATGTTTAAATTTTGAGGAGAAAAAATGCTTTTTCAAGACAATGGCGGAAAATAATTTGGAGTGTTGCTTGAAGAGTGGAACTTGATGGTCTTTTGGATGATTCCACCGTAATTACCCTTCCACAAAGGTGCTCTCGAAGGAAATGACAATAGATAGGAATATGAGTGTGATCGGTCTAAAATTTATTTTGGAAATTGCCCGTCAGTAACGCTTCTGCCTCAAAGAACAGGTTTAGCGACTTATTCCACCGGTCTCTGGCTAGGTCATATGCCACCTTAATGAGACCAGTTCAAAAATCCCATTAATTGTATACACTTGCAACGGAGGTAAATGGTGGAAGGAATGGCTGTATAGATTTAGTGGCATATCTCGCAACCACTGCTTTGAAAGGAACTGTTCACAAGTCTTCTCTCTATGGAATCAGGAAAGTTTCTTCGCCTCTATGAAATTCCCTGCTGAGAAGTTGTCATCAATTTTCTTAGTACAAGTGTTTCGTATTATGCGATATTATAGTAATTTTAATGGCAATTTTCCATTTAGTTTTTGTGGAGAAATGAAATTTGTTGATAAAATAAAATTCAATAAATTTTCAATTAGGAAAGCTTTATAGATTGTTGCATAGAAATTGTCAAATATTATTCAATTTGGATATCTGCGATTTCTTTGTACGTCAAGCCAAAGACGTGGGTGAATCATCAGGAAACCTTGATGAAAAACGTTGATGGATGGATTTCGTACTGAATCCTGTGGTACAATTGTTAGTTGGATGATAGTGTATATGTTGGACAGAGTCGTGTTAGTCAACGACCTAGATGCAATTCAAAATTGGTGCGATACATGGCAATTGGAATTGAATTTTAAAAAATGCGTAGTAATACATTTTTAGGAAAAGAGTAATTCCCTCCCTTATAGTTACAAAGTGAAACAAACCAAAATCGCGAGGGTAGATTCCTTTAAATACTTGGGTGTAACAATTACTCACGATCTGTCCTGGGAAAACACATACGAGAAATATGCGGTCGTGCTAATAAAAAATTGGGATTTGTGAAAAGAGTGCTAGGTAAATGCGACGAAAAGGTGAAAGAACGATGTTTCCTTGCCTTGGTCAGGCCCCACCTAGAGTATGCTGCCAGTATATGGGATCCTCATAACATAAATTTGGTTTCGGAATTAGATCGACTTCAGCGGAGGGGGGCTAGATTTGTCAAACATTGTTATGACCAACTCAGCAGCGTATCCACTTTGCTAGACAATTTAGGTTGGGATTCTCTTACACAGCGGCGTTTCCAATATAGATTAAACTTATTAAAAACATTTAAAGATGGGCCCTTTTCCGATGAAATCAAGGATATAATACGAACCCCAACGTATTACGGTCGAAGGGATCACGAATATAAGACTAGAGAGATAGACTGCAAGACTGACAGGTTTAAAATGTCATTTTTTCCAAGAACGATAAGGGACCAGAATGCTCGTAGTCGAAATTCCCCAGGACTTAGTTCATTACAATAAGTATTAACGTACAGGTTAGGGACTTCGCGAGGATGTGTATACATGTGTGTATGTATGTATGTATATATATATATATTTTTTTTCCTACTGGTTCCCCCCACCTTTCCTCACCTAACTCCCAACCCCCTCAACCCTTACCTTCCCTCATGGTGCTACACCCCCTGCCACACACCTTTTTGGTGGCTCGCAGGGTACTTATGTAGATGTAGATGTAGATGTTTGCATGCGAGTGGGATGAAGGAATTTTTGCATGAGTGCATACGCCACTGTGGGTATAGTTTTGCCTATACGAGTAGCTTGAGGAGAGTAACTTAAAAGTTAAATTCAGAATAAACGTACCATGAATTGATTTTTAATTTTAATTTTTAGCTTTACTATTTAAATTATATTGCAAAATACTGGAGCAAATATACAAAATTTAACTTAATTTTATAGACTAAAATTTAGTCAATGTCATCAATCAGGCGGATGATTTTTTAATAACATGGCTTAGTTCTCTCTGACTGTGTACAGCTTACTTCTCTCTTAATGTGTACTTTACCGACTCATGATTAAAGGAACACATTGGATTTGACTGAAAGGTGTTTGAACACCTGAAAGGATTTGATGTTTGATTTTACAGGAAATGGTAGGGGACTAAAATCACGAGACTAATTATGAGGTTATAATGCGCTTTGTAAAATTAATCAGTGCTTTAACAATCGTGTTGAATCGTACCGCAGGTCATCTGGCGTTGGGGAGATAAATCAAATCCATTCTCACCGCTATGCGTACTGTGCAGTGTGTCGAACCCGTCTCTGAGTAAACATTTACTTATGCCAATGCTTCGAGGACGAAAGAATGCGAACTACCCGTGAGCACGCGATATTCCGTTGCGCTCAATAGATCTAAAGGCGAAAGGGGAAAATTCTGCAAGAACTCCCGCGGTCATGCGTGAATACATAATATACGATCGCGGAAATTAAACCTTTAAAAAGAGAAAAAAATCTTCAGAACCGACGAGAGAAGCACTTAAAATTACCGTAGTTTCATAGGGTGGAGGAAGATAGGGGCGGGGTTCAGAAAAATCCACACACACACACTCACTCACTCTTGCGAGGAGAACCTGCCTGATTTCGAATTCCTCCCAGCTCTCTCGGGGGCACTACAGCAATATCGAATGGCACTCGGAGATACTTAGCGAAGAGGGAGCTGAACGTTAATCAGAGAGAATGATTAAGAGAACATGGGAGAGGATGTGGGTCTTGCTTCTTCTCTTTCCGTTCCTAAGTAAGCTCGTCCGCACCGCCGCGATAAATGTGTTCCCTCCCTTCCGCTCATTTTTTGCCCGTGCGCTGTCATTAACGTCCGTTCTCTCTTGGAAAAATGCCGGAATCGGAATGATGGAACAAAAGTGGTCGCCAGGTGAAACCGCTTTCTTTATGAGACATCGGAACGCCGGGGACTTAGATGTATTGCGAAAAGATAGGAAGAGAGGTTGTAAGGTGGAAGAAGAGATGATGACGATGTTGTCGAAGAAGCTGGGACTGGGATAATTGGCCGGAATTGATGAAGCTCGAGGGAAGGGAGCGGACCAAAATGAATGTCGTGGCAGTCGTGAGGATGATGGAGAATTTCGGGTTGTCTCCAATGGGATGTGAGCCCGGGGGAACGCACCTATGGGAGTCGAACGGAGCATAATTTTCAAAGTGAAATGAAATTTGATGCCACCAAACTGTTGGAAGGGAATTAGAAGGATGCCTACTCAGTTGAGAAAATCGGAAATGAGTCAGGAATTACGTGGATTCCTTAAAGTAGGAAAAAAACTGGGAGAAGGGCCGATTTCTTTAAATAACGGGGATTTAATATCCGAATAGGGGTTTCGACACGGTAATTCCCAATGAAAGCGACCCTTTTAGTTTTGAGATCAGCATGCGTTTACCGTTTGCGTGGCGTGCGAAGTCTTTGGCAAAAAACCGCGTGTTTATTCGGACCTAACTCTGTTATACCAATATTACGCAAAGCGAAGGTGGATGACCAACATAGAAATACCTAAAAGATTCCTGCTAAAGAAGACATGTCCATCGGGATCGGAAATTCAGAAAATGGGTAGCCTCCCAAATTAAGAGACCGAGGTATTGCTTGTTTTACAACATGAAATCTGGGCAATTTTAATTAGGCATTGAAAATAGAATTTCATAGATTTGCGATTGCTGTTTAAAGAGTGTCCTATTTCCTTTAATTATGAATATTGGACGAAGAAGGCAACGGATATGCTTTTATGGCATGAAAGCCAAAAATAGTATTTGTATTGTGACCAAGTTCCGTTGGAACACGACATCCAAAAAAATTAAAATTGCACTGTTTAACCTATTAAGAAAACTGCATGTATCCCTATTGTGCCAACTTAAACATTGTTGGTACTTTTTCACTACTCCAAAAATAAGAATTGCAAGCGAATACATGCATACAAAATTCTACCAACTCGTCGATCTTGAAGAGGGCGGCCTTGACGGGCAAAAAATGACAGGAACTCTACACTCATTCGGGTGTAGTAATTTGAAAAGTTGATGATCCGAGGTCGGGTGAAATTTCAAGTTGCTGCTTAATGTGCAAAAGCCTTACCAAAGTACGCGGTATTTTTAGCATGGAACGTATCAGGGCTTCCTTAGTTGACCGCATTATAAATTTATATCTTCCGAAATTGAGATTCCCAATTGGTGAAAATTCTTAGATTACGCCACCTCATACACCGGGCAATCACCACATCTTTCATCATAATTATTGACAATTTAACTGGAATTGTCATGTTACCAAATATGTTACTCGAATTCTCTTATATCTGTTGTTGCGGTTCCAAAGTTGTTCCAATTTTTTGGCTCAGCGTTCCTCTCTCGTTGCATCGAGCAACTTCCAGAGGACGCTCGGTGTAAATCGAGTGAAACGTTGAGCACAAAATGCTCCAGATGCAGACAACCTCGGAAGCCACCGCACCGTCCCCATATAATTAACGCACGTCTTGCGGTGGTACTTGTGGATGTAGATAACTATCAACCGGCAACACTGGTAACGGATATAAAATAGGGGTGCTCGCACTGTTAGGAAAACGTAGCAATTTTGTTCGTGTTGAAGAGCGCTAATACTTGGTATTTTCTGTTTTATAATGATGTTTTCTTGTAGATAAAATGGTTGGCATAGAGGTGAGTCAGTTTTTTATGCGTTCGTCAACATCAGATTCCTTTCAAATGTGTACAAAAATATCAGTGCCAATTTTCTAAAAATAAGAAAAAGTGAGGTTAACGTAATTACTGTTAATTTAGATGAAGCCATAAGCAAGAGGTGTAAGTCATGAACTGAAATTGTTACGTGATGATGGCTATAGAAGAAATATTTTAACTCTGCATATTTTCCGTAGACTTTTGAAACATATTCAATCATATACTCGAAAGAGACCTTTGGGAATCAGGGTATAGATGCCTTTAAGGGAAGGAATTTCTGGTATGGCGGAAATTAACGAATACCAAATACTGTTTAATAAAATTAGTGAAAAATTCGGAAACAAATATGTCCTCTTCTGGAGTACTAAAATTATAAACATCAGTGGCATTGTGATATTACCATCGAGATTGCAGTCGTTCATTAGCCGAAAATATGATTATGGCCACTTAAATATGTACGGACACTGAATGCATTCATACATAATCTAAGGCGGAATAAAATGAGTTTTTTTATCAGCGTTTCTCTTCTGTTTTTAACTGCCTGCTCTCAGTTTCTCTGGCATTAGTTAGGATTGGTATTTTTGCCCGTTGCATAGAGGACGGTCGTGTTCTACTTTCCATATCCCATTTTACTAAGGATTCAAAACCTATCCTGCAAAAATAGATAAATAGATACTGTTTGATGTACCGTTCTTTGCGCTTTATCCTGAATTATTGTATTAGTTAATTAGCACAGAGCGGAGAATACAGTCAAAATACCTACTCAAAATTGCCGTTATGATAAGTTAAATTTGTTTGCGCATCCAATGGGTTATTTCCTCCCAGAGAAGCGTGTTCATCTTTAAAGGAATGTAATTAGGTGAATGTAAAATCGCCCCTTACAGACACTCAACTTTCGATTAGTTTTTCCCGAGACGGGGACATGGGTACGGGGGAGGCGGATGAGCTTCGCAAGAGGCGAGAGGGTGAGGTAAATGGAGGTAGAATGGAGTTTGGATGTGGAGAAAACGTCGAGAGAGAAAGAGGAAGTTCGAAATGTGCCGTCTGGGGAGACGAGAGTGCTTGGAAAGGTGAATGATATGGGCATAGATAACGAGGAGAAGGTGGGGGTCGATTACACTCTGCCGTAGCGTCTTGTTTTTGTGTGTGTGTGTGTGTGTGTGCAACTGCGAATATGCTTTTGGATTGGGAGGGCTGGGAACTTCCAATTGAAAACAATTAGGGGGGGGGAAGAGGGGCGTGGTGTGGAGAAGTTGAAGAGGGAGGGAGGTGGGGCGTAGGGAAAGGCATTGGGGAAGGGAAAGGGATTTTGGGCGAACAGAGAAGTAGGATTGGAGCGAGGGAAATGCTAAGTTTTGAGGCGCTGCCAGATTTCGGAGGGCGAAGGTTTCCGCGGAAAGAGGAAGGGGATGGATGGATGCTCAAAAGGAAGGTGATGAAGAGGTGAAGCTGAAGTGGGTACAGGGGTAAGGATTCGAATGGAATAAGAGGGTGTGTGAGCTGAGAGGTGGAATGATAGAGCGGAAGACTGAGGTGGCGTGTGAGATTATCTTGGTCCGCAGAATAGGGTCTTATGCTCCTGAGGGCACCGCAGGAACCAGGGTAATAGTGATCCCGGAAAATGACATGTCTATGATGATGTGGTGAATATTATGAGAAGTATTTGAATAGTAGGAAAATTTCGTTTGAATTAGGCGATAAGAACGCCAAAGGGTTGCAGAATTATTGTAGCAGGGAAAACTCTCTGGAGATAAAGCTTTAGGCTTTTGAATATATTTTATAATTTTTATATCAATTAGTGATAATTCAGTGTATTTTAGTGATACGCTTATCACTTTTTGAACTTGTCCTGACCCAAATATACAAGATGAAGACTTTTAAATATGGCTTATTCGACAGCATTCAAGGAATCCGAGAGAATTAAAAAGCAAAAGTCTTGGGTTGGATACCCTGTACATTAATTGGTTGACATACGACGAACTATTTAAAGGAGGATAATTATTGGAAATCATAAGAATGTGTTGGTTGGAAGAAGGCAATTGGCCAGAGATTATTTAGAGTTATCAGTCGATTTTGAAATGATACTGCGGTGTTTGCAGTATTAAAATAAGATTGAAAAGTTAGAAAATATTGATGTGAAATTTGTAAGCAGCCGATGGAGAGGACTGAAAAATGGGCAGACGGCAATTTCTCAGGACGAAAGAATAAAAAGAAAATAAAAATAAAAGGCGTAATAAGAATTAGCGGCAGAGATGGCGTGGATGAAAGCGATGGAGGACAGCGGGGAAAGGATGGTGAGGTTCGGGGAAGAGGATGGAGGAGGGTTGTAGGGAAGGGGAGGAGGAAGGGTATGATGGGGGACTGGTGGGAATTCTCAGGTGGCACCCTCTACTTTTCTCTCTCTCTCTCTCTCCTGGTTGGAGGTGCTTGCGCGTGGAGGCCGAAAGTTAAAGGTAAATTAAAATTCTTCGGGGAAAGTTTTTGGAAGTGGGCGGAATTAAAAGGAAAGATGAGATGGGAGGGAACGTGAGAGAGGCAGGTGCTTGTTAAAAAAATATATACCTATTCTATATACATACGCGATCGCTTGCATTGAATTTTTTTTATTTTTTCAACTAAAGTCTTTGAGATTCAATAAATGATCTTCGCTTTTATTCTCTTCCGCTGTTTCGCCGGCTTCCTCCCTCCGATCTACCAAAGTGAAATATAAAAGCATAGGTAAATGTAATAATAGCGCGAGTAATAATAAGTGCGCGAATTTTTGTCACTTAAGCATAATTAACATTTCTAAATAGATTTGAGATTCTGTTAATTAGAAACATGGGGAATTCTGAGTTTTATATTTGTATTTAGCCCCAGTTTAATGCTAAGTAACGCACATGCATGGGTTCATTCATGTTTATCTCATTATTTGTAGAAATTTCAAACACGTAATACCGAAACAGTTTACTGTAATTAATTTTCAGTCCAAACTGTGAATCCATCTGCTCTCAGTGGAAATTTGTTGTGCAGCTTAGAGAGATTTCATGGCACACGGATTCATTTCCTTTAATTTAACTTTTGGAGCACGTCACATAGCATTTGAGAGCAGCAAAAGTGTTTCAAGCCTCTTGGAAATCTTGGGAAGGTAATTTCAAATAATGGTCCAAGGGTCGGTATACGTGACGGGGGGGTGTTGTCGGCTTACTGGAATTAATGGTACTTCTAAACCGGGGCATAGAAGGAAATCATCCATCAATCACAAGTCCGAGCGACCATCGCAAACTCTTAAGGTTTTCATCAATCAAAGGGCTCCATTCACGCACTAACGCATCTTGGTTTCAACTTTCCTCCCCGTAACTATCCTTCGGGACAGTTTTATTATTTTACACTGCGTTATAAAGACACCTCACCCCTTAGATCTGGACATAATTGGATATCGTATATCTCAGTTTAGTAAGCGTCACTAACTTCTAATAGGCGAAGAAAAATGAATTTTCTCCCTCAAGCATTTGACGGAAAATATGTACACATCTTTATTTAAGGAAGATGCATGAAGATGCAGCTCATCTTTAGGGGGAAGAGTGCCTCGATATATCATTATTTAGCAGGGTATTTTATGTTTACCCTCTCTCGCGAGGGCCACCCTAGAGAGAGGGTTCACACAGACGTTATCTTCTATTTCACCACGTCCTCTTCTATTTCACTACGTCCTCATGCTGCCGTCACCCTTTCGCAACTTAAATCCACTTGTACGACATGCGATCAAGAATATCAGAACAAAGGGATGCTGTGTTATTTCTTTATTATTTCAGTGGATTATATATGCAGTAAATGTGTTAAAGCAAAAAATGGAACGTGAAAGAAACGTTTGCTGAGCGCAATTGTTTGGCTATTTGAGCGTGGTTGCAAATTGTGTCTCTTCAGACGGCATATTTAGGATATCCTCTTTCTTTCTTGCAAATTGTGCGAGGAAAAAACTATTCATTGAGGTAATCCAGGATGCCCTGGTCATAATATCATACTTCACTTGACGTAAATTCTTGAGCTCCGTTTGCTATGCCTGGATACAGACCTTGCTTCACTAGTCGGGATGAAGCCAACAGCATATTGCGCCCGGGTTGACGTGGCTGTCCCGGTGTTTTAAACCGTCATTTTAACATAAGCATTGTGCTTTAAAGTAACTACTCAAAAGTGATTGAATAACAGCGAGTATAATGGTACTCATAATCATTTTAATCAGCCTAGTAGTTCTAGTTATTTGGAAGAGGGAAGCTGGAGAACAAATTAGGAAGACGATTTCTCCCCGAATTCCACATTTTCAGATGGGTGGGTAATTAGATACAACTGGGAAAGTTGGAAGAGCCGAGAGAAACTCAGCGTGAATGACTTTACGTTTGCCGAAAATGAGTTAAAATTGTATCGTCCCATACGTCGGGTCTTGTACTTCAACAAGTGAACTGCAACTCTACACGCGACACACAAATAGAGAATAGAATAATACTGAGAAATCAACCCGCGGTTCCTTGGCCTGGAAAAGTGCTTTAAAAATTAACTGAGCCAAATCGATTCCGCATTCGGCACAAAATCGGCGAATGTTCATATCCCGCAGAAAAAAAATGTGTGAGAGGATTCCTCAACGACTCCCACCTCGTGCTGGATCATTTTATTCCGGCACGAGAATGAATACCTTTCTCAAACTCTTCGATTCCTTCGTATGCTCTTAGCGCACCTCCGATCTCGCTTAGTACTGCTGCAAAGCACGTGCCTTTGAGAAACTCCCTTCTGCCGTGACCTGTGTTAATCCTCGTCCGTGGAGCCCGGGAGATTTCATTGCGTGATCATACCTTGTGTCAGTTGTGTGGGTGCCTGAGTGTGTTCGTACTCACTCGGTCCCTCTCGCTTTCCCCTCGACCACCTCACCTCTCCCCTCAGTCTCTCCACGGCGGCGTCCTTAGGGAGCTTTCGGTGATAACCGACTGCAAAATACGGCGAACATCGGAGAAGGGGCGGCGGGCAGAGTATGCCTGCGTGGGAGTTCATGCACTGCTGGGCCATCTCTCCGCGAAACGGTCTTGCTAACCGTCAACAGAATTTTTGAGGAAGATTAAAAATATAACGAGACACCGAATTTCTGCCACAAAATTGAAGCATAACAGCAAGTTACTATAATATTAGAGTTGATCTTTTGCATAGGCAAAGCGAGTTGGCAGTATCTGATAATTATTTGGTATCTAATGTTTGGGAGTGTGTTAATTAAGGGATCACATAATGTGCGAAGAAGATCAGCTATATTCAGATATGCTTTCTTCATTCACACAGTCCCCGATTACAGATGGAAGGAGGTTTATTACCCCAGCATAAATGCTCCAAACACCTAATTTGATTTAAATTTTAGGAACATCACATTTGCCAAAATGTATAAGTAATGGTATTCTGATACTAGACGCCTTCGTCGAAGCTTGTAAGATGTAACGTAGAAATTTAATTGTAGATATATCTTAACGAGGCACATTTGTGTGCGTAGCTATGTACGGCGCGGAAACGTGGTCAATGAAGCAGGAGTATAGACGTAGATCGGAGGCTTTTGAAATGTGGGTGTGGAGATGAATGGAGAAGGTGAAATGGACCGAAAGGAAAACAAATGAGGAAGTACTGGTGATGGTGGGTGAGGAGAGGGGTTTGTTGAGAGAAATCCTATGAAGGCAGGAAAAATGGATGAAAGGCGTATTGAGTGGTAGTGGAATGTTGAAGATGGTAATAGAGGGGAGAATGTTGGGCAAGCGAGGAAAGGGTAGGAACAGGTTAGGGATGTTGGATGGGATGAAGGGAGGAAAGAAGTACACTTAGGTGAAGAGGGACCTGATGTAGAGGAGGTTTTCTTAGGAGTCACAAAATATTTATTTGATAGTTATAGTATGTCCATCCGAAAACCTACCTTAACCGGTAGATTACCTAATAATAATAATTTGTGTTTTTTTCTTCTGCACTTCCCCCCTTTTTAATTAAAATTTTGAGAGACATCATTTATTCTGAATTGCAGCATAAAATCACTGTTAATTTATTTAGTCTTAATTACATCAGTAATTTTATGCGAACCCTACGTTATCGTCCTAATGTTTCCTCTTAATCAAACACGATAATTTGATCATTTAGCTGGACAAATAGACTTAGCGCGTAAATATTAGTAAACAATCACTTGGTTTATATGTATAACGGAAAGCTGAGGGTCATAAGAACTGTTATCAGGCATACAGTCACTTGCTAACCCAAGGCTTGGAATGAGAGGTTTACTTTAATATTTGTACTAAATAATACACTTAATAAAAGAAAGTAAGAATTCGTTGTTTTTTTAAGTTCTCAGAATAGATTAAGTGAACATGCAAGGGTTAATTTTTCAACGCTCAACTATTTCTTTTGGTCTTCTAAATAATTAGACGTTAGGTACTTTCGTGAAAAAATGTGACCCTTTCATTTGAGGACCGCCATTAAGAGTAAAAGGGTGGTTGGTAATATTGCTCCGGTGCGCGGGAAGGTGCCGCCACGGGAATGGGTAGGGGTTAAGGGACACGGGAAAGATAGGAGGGGCCGTTGTTCCGTGCGTCGCAATGCGTGTCCGCACGTGTCCGTGAAGGGGTGCGTGCTTCCTTGTACACACGCATCCGGCGCGAGCAAGCAAACTTTGGGATCGTCGTGTCGGGGGAGGGGAGATCTGCATATACACATACCATGTGCCTTTATATTATGTAGTACATAAGCACTCGTGTATTCGGCGCGGCGGATGTCTTTGCCGAAAAAAAAATATACGGGATCTCGTGAGCACGGACGGAAGGAAGGAAGCGGGAGGGCAAAGTTCCAGGGAATAAAAGGGGTTGGATAAATGGATAATAAAAGAGTTTTTATGAGTGGGAGGGGAAGGGAGAAGGGGGAGGACAGTGGCGGGGTAAGAGAAGGGGTTGTGGGAGGGAACCTTGAACCGTCTTTTGTTCACTCAAAAACCCACTTCTGCCTCAACTTTTCGCCGGGTTTATTTTGGGGGAGCTTTATGTTTTTTTATTCCGAGAGAAGTTAAACGCGGTACAAAGGAAATAGGGAAATAATGAATGAAGCTGTCCTCCATTTTCTTCGAACTGTTTTATCGCCTTCTGTCGAAACTGCGGGGGAACTTCAGTTAAAAAAGAAATTAGAGAAATCGTCTTTGCTTTGCATTACCCTTGGAAATAATTTCGCGCGAAGTTGATCTATCATCGAAAGTGTTCTAAAAGTGTCCGCAATTTCCTGCCGTAATGGAGCAAACGGCTGCGGTCTAAATGACGTCCGGAAACCACCGCCAAAAAATAAGACTTGTTGGCCCCAGATATTCATCCCGAGGTTGAATTTTGACGTGGTTGACCTCTTCCATGTGATCAGGATCAGTCAGATTGATTCTAAAAGACGTTTTTGCGGGAGAGGCGACGGGCCTTACGAAAGGAAATTTTCAGTCTGTTTGTTTAAGGACCATGGGGAGGGTGTGCTGATCTCCTCCGACCCACTCAGCCGCCTAAACGGCGCGAGTGGTGGAAGCAGAGCGAGTCGAGCTGGAAGCGGTCCCGACGGATGCAAGCGGTGCGATAGTCTGGAGGGAACTCATAATGAATTTAAATCTTAGACAATGACCAGCGAACCCTCATGCATTTACCTCTATCGCCAACTTCCTCCCACACGCTGAGGAGCCCCAGCAGGCCTGACATTCTTGTTCTTCCTCCAACCTTCCAGGGCAATGGGGAAATAGGTGGGAGGTCTTCATGAACAGCATCCGAGAGAGAATGAGTTGAAGACGCAAAGGGTTGGGGGATCATCGTCGAGGGGGTACAATCGTTAGGCTCGTTACGGCCCGGGATCAACGCACTGGGCAAGTGGTTAAGGTTATGCGGGTGGCACCACCCACTCACTCGTGGACACCGGCGCGAGATAACGGAGGGTGGGGAGGAGGCGACCCACCCACTTGGAAGAGGGTAGGGGGTTGGAAGGACGAGTGAGAATTAAGTAGGGACGCTGGTGGGGGTCTAGCAGAAAAGAGAGCCTGAGGAATGAAAAAAGAAAATCGCCTTCTCGCATTGCTTATCAGCGGGAGTTCGGTCGACGACGCAGAAGAGGGATGTGGGAATGAATCCTGTGCCAAAACGACGGGGAAGTTGAGTTCTGGCGAGTGGGAAGATGGGTTGTGGTTTGGGATAAGGCAGGAGTTAATAGTGGAAGGGGATTCGAAAAAAGTACCATAGACGTCCGAGGGTCGACCGGGATGCTATCCTGCTAGAGACGGTCAAGTGTCGAAAAATCGAACGCCCTGATCGTAGGGTTCTTTTTCCGCGGAATGAGCCCTAACTGAAAATGACTTCATAAGACGCCTTTTACAATAAATTAAAGTGGCTAAGTGGAATTTAGCGGTCAGTCTAGGGCTGCTGATGGCACGTTGCATGATTAAAACACCGCTCCACGCCCACGGCTAAATAAAGAGCGTGATTTTATGGACACCAGATATATTTTTTTTGGACACGGCAAGTTGCGGGTAAGATTAAAGAGTTTGTTGTCCCATCCTCAGAGCGTGAATGTCACAGGCAATAGGAACTAAACCTAAGGCACGAAGGAGCATTATTATACATCCTTGTACTTCCTTATCAAATCAGTTTCGGGTATTGTTTCAAAATAAAGAATGTTGTCCTATCGACCTGACGTCTTCGCGGTGACTCGACGTGTACAATGTACACGTTGACATATTTGTGATGGCGAATGTTAAAATTGTTGTAAAAATGTATTAAACGATCGAAGAGTTAAGTAATATATTAAAAACATTACGATCTACGAATGTCGTCGGTACATATTTTTCATATATAAACCTAATACACCATCCTCTCGTTGGAATGAGAGAGTCAGACTTCGATCAACTGAAAGTTAATTGTGAATCATTTTGTGTAGTTCAAATTCTCCATCTGGTTTAAAATTGAACTGTGAAATTATTAGGAGCGAGTGAAAGGATGTTTGTTGGCATTGCACAAAAAAAATCACTTGCACAGGTTATGTAGTGTTTTCGGGCAAAAAAGCTACCTGTTTAGAATTAAAAAATAATAAGATTAAAAAAATGATTGGAGCAAGGATTTTCAATTCGAGAGGTGAGAACATGCGACGCAGTGCTGTGTAATTCAAGCGGGAGGGAAATTTTGCTTCTTTTTTTCGTTTCAACCTTGGGACTTTTCGATGGCGGTGAAATAATTTAAACGAAAGTCCCATGCGACGCAGTCTTTTTTTTAGCAATATAAATAGGTACATACATTTATGAAAGGGGAATTCGTGGAGAAATTAGGCGGAATTACTCTTGGTGACTCTGGAATTTAGGGAGAGGGAGGTACACGTGTGGCGTGATGCATGTGCGTACCAAGGTTGACGTCAGTTTTTTTCCCTCGATTTTTTTTTCATAATTAATTTCCAAAGGTATTGCAATATTTCTTCCTGGCGCGAAATGAATGAGTGTGACAACGGCACATTATATATGCGGCTTATGCGTGAAAGTAATTGAGGAGAACGAGGCTTTAATAATGTGCATGAATGATATTTGGCATGCAAATTATCTCAAGGGCCGAGTATTAAACTTCATTTGAAGGGATGAATGAAGTACTTTTTTATTTACTTGTAACTCTACCCCTCAAATGCTAATTGATAATATTGCATAAAGCTAATTGATGCGTCTTGATTGAGTTAGAAACCCGTTTTCGTGGATTTTAGAAGTTCGTGTGAAACGAAGTATTGTAAAAAAAATCCAAGCTCTTCATGCCATTTTTGATGAATTTTAAATACTGATTTGAAGCATTTTTGACGAGTGAATTGAAGCAAAGCGCACTTCAGGAAATGGATGAAGTCTACTCACTCTATTTATTAAAGCATTAGGGGCATAACTGAATGCCTTTGTGAGCACCTTATGAAGTGCGTTGTAAGCAATGAAAAATTTTGATGGAGGGATAAGAGAGCCATCCATCCATTGGGTCGTCTGGTCGTCTTATGAATCTCGAGCCTTATGACGGGAAATGCAACACAGAATGCAGTTATTGTGATGTCTTCTTCTTAATCATTGCTCGTTGTCGTTAGGATGTCCCTGTTTCATGGCTCGGCTGCTTTGACGACTTAATATGCCGTTTCCGTGATCGTCATGCGTCTGCTGAGAGATAACTAAGGAAGTAAAGAACCATCTTGAAGATACAATGGTGTGGTTCATGAAGTTTCTATTCAGCTGAAACTTGATTATTTTCTTTCAGATTTAAGGTCAATTTTCGACGTCGACGAATTCACCGTGTTGAATACCATTTAAGATCTATTCTTCTCCTTCCTGGCTATAACAAAATGTTGACAGGATGGTAGAAGAAAAGTTGGGTGGACTCAGTACGGAAATAATCTCATTTCTAAGGCTGCAATCGAGTGATACTACTTGCTACGCCAAATGTCTTAACAAGCCCTTAACTGCATTTGGCGATACCGTATTGATATCTTCAGTGGCATAATTCCACGAAAGCCAAAATAAAATGTGTGGCAGAAGATAATATTGTAACATGCACCCACTATATTCATAGAATCGAATTCGAGAAAGTCAATTGCTTTCTTAATTTCCTCCACATAGGTTTTGCTCATTACAAATGCGGAAGAACCAATGGATACCCATGGTAATACTATATTCCCCTTCACCTACAAAACAGAAGAAAACTAGAAGTTGTTTTTTTAACCGTCTTGGGTAAGCTTTTTCATGAATTTTAACGGGAAACGACGCTATTAATGACGAGAAATTGCCGGAAAATTAACTCTGACGCTATAAACTAAGAATGAGAATTGTTTGCTGTAATAATGTAATTGATCCATTTGACTGCTATCCCTTTTTTATGAGAGAAAATCAGAGACCTTCGTAGCGCCGGAACCGATAAGTATGTATTATGAAAAGGCTTTCTTTGATTTTTTCACGTTTTCCTACTCCATATGATCATTTTTCTCCAACCCCCTCATTATATTTTTCCAAGTTATTATTACTCCCGTCTTTCTCAATCATGGACTTCATCCGTTACAACAAGAGCACTCAACATCTCTTTTGCTGCGAATTATTTCCCAACCATCGGCAATTTTCTTATCTCATCATGTTTTCCTTTTCACCTGCGTTTCCCCGCTTTCTCTTCATCTTCCGTCTTAACATTTTTCGAATATATTGCCATATTTTATTTGCATTACGTCTTTTGGTGCATTTATTGAGTTAATATTATGTACTACCTTCACCTACCGGCTTTGTCGGCTCTTCGTAAATCTTTGTTATCCTTGTGCATTATCCTTCTTAGTGCGCATATCGATGCTGTTTTAACGGACAGCATGAGCTCCTATTTTTATTACATAATATATGTTAGTAATTAACTTACCGTGGACAATATTGCTTGCTAAGATGTTTTTTTAAATTTTTCCGTGGATATTTCATATACCCATTTCGTCTTTCATGAAGCATATTTTGTTCAGTGAATTTGATTTTAGCTATTATCTGCATTACACAATACTCCGCAAGCCGCCGCAAGGGTGTGGCGGGGGGTGTTAGGTCATCAGTCTTGCATGCACAATCACAGTCATGTTACCAATACTCAAATGTTAGTTTGATTATGCACTCGAAAAATTTTAATCACACGAAAGAGTGTACCTACATGCGACAATATTCAATAACAGGATAAGCATATTTAAACCATGCTATATAATTGCTAAAGTATGGGTCTATTAAATAAAAAGAATAAAATGCAGGAAGAAACATGCAAGATATCGACAAATATATACACTGCAATTCTTATCATCTCTTACGCGATTGTTGTCATATCTATTTTGATCTCTAATGGTTCGAGGAAAATACGACATTTTAAATCCATCCGTTTTACAATAAAGATTCCTGATTTTAAATTGGTGATCTGATCTACCATAGTAAGTCGGATCCTGTAATATGTGTTCAACCACTTCAGGTAAGTAACCTGTCTCAAATTTACGCAGTAAATTTAACCTGTTTTTAAGCCTACGGTCAACCAGTGGCTCCCATCTTAATTATTCCAATAGCGTCATGACACTGCTACCTTGTTCATAACAACTTTTCACAAACCTAGGTGCTACTGGGGATATACTGCGAAGGGATATAATGTAAGTGAACGAATAGGATAAATTAATCTTCACGATAGCTCAAGAAAAAATCAACCATTTTCTTCCTTTGTTAATTTATTCACATTTGAGTTGGTGTTATTTTTAGATGTTTCATTCATATTTTATAATGTTTACCAATTTTGATTTTTTCCTTGTTCCATGTGGCCATTTTCCAATTGCGTTTTAACATGAGTAGTCTACCGAACTAAGTTTTATTAAGCTTTTCCATTTTATACGCCACATTTAACAGGTCTTCTCTAAAAATGAATGAAATGGGCGAATTAAGCGTCTCCTCTATAGAATTAAGTTGCGTACCGTAGAATATTAAGCTCGACTGGTCTTAAATTATATTAAATTCGTCTTTCCATCCTTTATATTCTTGTAACCAGTTTATCATGATGTTACCATTCCTCTTTCAAATTGATATAGACTTTCCTTCGAATAAATTAAATTTTGTATCCTGTCCTTATTTTGAGTACTCATATACGTCGGAACGGAGACGCACCATGTGCTGCTCTTTCTTTTTTCCACTTCCTCCTTAGTCTTTTCTGTTTTTCTCCGACCTCATTCGTAATTTCTCTTTCCTTCCTTCCCGCATCCCTTTTATATCTTTTCCTAAGTGCACTTTTATTTCCTTCCACACGGAAAATAACAATTCTTGCCCTTCCCTTTTATCACCCTCTCCCAATTCCATTTCGTCCTGCCCGCCCCATTATTCTGTCGAGTGCTTTCTGTGGCTTCTTCTCTCTTTTAGACTATACTCTACTTTCTTCGTCCAATCCTTCCTGGCGTCTTACTCTTTTCTTTTTATTTTCCATTTTCTCACCTTTTTCACCTTCCACTGTCTTTCTTCGTGTTCACACGCATTAATTCAGTAAAGGTTTGAGGGAATTCACTAGAGAGGCGATAAAAACGATCATCTCATTACACCAAAGTTATTATATCGTTGTGTCAATTTAAGAACCAGTTATTAGCGATTAGATTTTGAATTTGTAAATTTTCCCTGATACTTTGTGATAAAATTCATTGTGAATTCAGGTGAATGATTGTGATCGTCTTCCTCAATCATTGATTTCACGGCCGCTGTAACGATGTACATTATATATTCATTCAGAAAAAATGACTGCTCTTTTGTGGAAATTTATTCATTTGAACCTAAATCTCCGCTTTCAATTAATGGCTTTGACGATTGTTAATTCTTGGGATGGCTAATTCATTTTAATGCGGATTGTGGCTCATCTAGTGCTGCTTCAACTTACCTACTAAAAATTCTGGATTAGTTAGCTTTCATGGCGTGTTCCACTCACTTAATATGTGGCAACCA
This sequence comes from Hetaerina titia, assembly GCA_037158775.1. Taxonomy (NCBI): domain Eukaryota; kingdom Metazoa; phylum Arthropoda; class Insecta; order Odonata; family Calopterygidae; genus Hetaerina; species Hetaerina titia. The sequence goes on along the minus strand of CM073772.1, from coordinate 73,976,878 downwards.
ACATTTCTTGCACCGGAATCCATCTGATTTGATCCACATTTATTCTAAGTTTTCCAATTTAGTTTTCCTCCTCTCCGTGTTCACATATCCGTGACATCGGAAGCAACCCTTTTTTCTTCTGACCACCTCTACTTCCACTACCCTTTCCTATTCGCCCAGAAACTCCGACCACCAACGCTTTCAACCCTTCCCTACCTCTCCTGTATTCCCACCCACGGAATTCCACCCGCCTCAGTCCCAGCCAACTATCCACCACCACCAATTTTGTCGGAACTCTCGCGTAGAACCACCTCGTCCAACCTAACCGTGTGCCAGAGCTTTTCACGCCCAACCGCATCCAAACCACCCATCGCTTCCACTCCTCTTTTCGACTCCTCCATACCAGCTTTTCCGTGTTCCTCTATGCTCACCTCCGTTCTTCGTTTCCTTTGTCGTTAAGCTGGCTCAAGTCTCCTCGTTCCCTCCTCTCATCTAATTCTACGCGACACCTCGAGAGCAGCTGCAAGTGTGTGTGAAGCTCCACTCGATATTTCGCATTTATCGATGAGCAAATAATTTGAAAATCGTAATCGTGACCAAATGAAATTACTTTCATTAAGAAGTAATTTATCACAAATAGTAGCAACGTGGAATAATATTAGCCAAGAATATATTGTTAATTTCAATTTCCTGTGGATTTCTCGATTATTTATCAATTACTTTATTATAAGTAAAAATTATGCGCTGAAAATAATTGCAATAGCCAATAGGATATTTTTTCAAGTATACTAAATTCTAAACCACATTTGGTGTGGCTGGCACTTTTTTAAGATCATATGATGTAGGTATATGCTAATTTTCCTACTCGAATCAAGTGGTTAAGGTAATCTTAACGTCCCTCTTTACTGATGAGTTTTGTAGTGGCATTCTTTCTTTCGTATCTGATACTCAAGACTTTTTACTTATCGTCTTCCGTTGTGTACCCTTTTGTCTTCCTGATTCCTCATAGCTCTCTCTCCCCGCTTTAACCACTAGTCTTTCTTATTCGTGATTCTCTGTTCCCCTTTTCCCATTCTCTCCCCGCATTCCCTTCTTTTCTCCCACCACATTCTCTTCTCTCATCTCCAACCTCCTCGACTCTTCTCTTTTACAGCCGGTCCCTTTAAAAGCCACCTCCTCCACTCCTCTCTCTCTCCTACTCCACCCATCCTCTTATTCCCTCCATTTCTCCTTCTATTCTCTGGGATCCTGTAATCGAATTCCTCGGTCTTTTACTTCTCCCACCGCCCCATCACACCACACCCCACCCCCATTTCTCCCCCACTCACTCCTCTTCCGCCCAACAAATGACATTGGGTCGTCTCTCATCCCCACCCCCCTACACCCCTCTCTCCCTAGCTATCCAGAGACTCTCCACCCCTTCCCTTCCATTAACCCTTGTTTTCTGCCTCCTCTTCTCCGCTCAACTGTTCCTTCCTCCCCCCCCTCCTCCCCGAAATTTAATTAATTATTTTTTCTCCACACTCTCGCTCTTCCCCACTCCCGATTGGTCTTCTTACCCCTCCTTCCCTCCGCAGCACACCCTCGCTCCTCCGATACCTCCTCTCAACCGTCTTTCTTTCAGCGAATTCGCCAATTCCGTCACTTGAATTAACCCGCACGGTTAGAGGGGTAGTGCCAGCAGACCACGGACGTGGGTTGTCTTTTTTTTTCTCTTCCCTTCTTTTTTTTTTGTTTTCGGCGGATGGAGGAGGCAGAGGGATAGGGGTTTGATAAAAATAAAATCTGAGTGAGGGTTGAGGTGGAGGGATCCGAGAGGAGGGGATGGAAAGAGAGAGGAAGGGCGTCGAGAGGTTGGTAGGAAATGAAAGAGCAAAAAGGGAGGGAGGCAGGGTTGCAGTCAAATAGAAGGTGGTTGAGAGGAAGGAATCCTCGTGAAATTATTCGGGTGGGAAGGCATGCGAGATGGCCCTGTAATCTTTGTGTGGCGTGCTCGTATGCGTGAGGAATTCCCCCCACCCGCCCTCGAGCTAGGAGAGCAAACTGGGTGATTTCGGGAAAAGAAATGCGGGCTAAAAAATTCTCGAGATTGGATTACGCACGTGATTTTTTTCCATCATTGCAATTTGCTCGATCACCAGTTGCTCCGAGAGGGGCAGAAATGCTCCCGCTCACAAGTACCGGCTCTTGATGTCGTCCCTTACTCCTTTCATTCCTCTCGCTTCACTTTTCACTTCCCTACTCCTTTCTATATCTTTCTTACTCTTGCTGGATTAAAAATTGAGTATTTTTCCGTCTCTCTCCTCCTCCTCCTCCTTAGGTCTCCCGATTTTGTCCTTACCAGCCCCCCGTTAGCGACGAATGGCTATCGTCACTGCAGACCCTTTCCCTGGTTTTCGGTATCCGACTTGTCCGTCTGGCTGACGTCTGGCGGAAAAACGACTCGCCAAAAAAAATGTCCTCTCGTCATTTTCTCGCAGCCTGTCAGCGGCGACGGCGCGGCGCTAACCTGAGAGCATTTAGCGCTGGTTTTTTTCCTCTGTCCCTTGGAGAAGGAATGGAAATGTTGCGGGAGAGCGAGATGTCGGAAGCAGAAATAAATGTTAATTTAACAGAAGGCAGGAGAGGCGAAAAAAGGCATGTTGGTGAGAAAGAAACCCATGCAAAAGGACGGCGTGAAAACTTATGAATTTTCTTTTTAAGAAGCATACTGCTTTTTTTCGCACCCTTCCTCGACTCGACTTCCATTTTTCCGGAACTAGTGTTGACTGTATTTTACTTAACTACCGTAGTTCTTGCTCGCATCCTTAACCTTAACTTTCATGCATTTCACCTTTCCCATCAATTTTTAAGTTAGAAGGGCGTTTTTCATTAATAGAAGCGAGTAGTGTGCGTAGTAGTTTAATGTTTTACTGAAGTTTACTTATATAGCGGAAATTAATGATAGTATCTGAGGTTAATTATTTACGTGTATTCATGATATTCATTAATAATTTTGTAGTTTATTAGTGGCTCATTCTTAGAGTAAAGAATAATTATCTAAGTGCCATTCAAGAAAACGTAGGTAAATTCCTCAAAAGTTTGTAGCTCTTTCAAACAATAATGCCTACGCTGCAGAAGAGATATTCATCATTCATGAAAGCACATCATAATTACAGTTGCTGAGAATTATATAAATATGTGTCAAGTAAAAACAGAGTAGATTCACCTAGATCTCCAGAGAAGTATAACAGCGCATACGAATTTAAATTTCCGAGGTGTAAAACTGATTTCTTGTATGATAAAATGGCTATCTACTGTGAAAGTGTAATAAGAGGCAATGTATTGTAGCAGGAGCAAAAGAACTTAATAGCCATGTTTTTGACAATAATATACCATGTATATTGTAGAATTTTTTGTATCATCAAAGAGTCAAGACCAATGAAGCATATGATAATGATCATTTTTCAAATATTCTGAATCGAATGTAAATATAACCTTCACTCTCTAAAGTACAATATGACTATCGCTATTTTTTCCCGGGTTTTCTTCTGCATGACTTTCCGTTCACTTTTCTCCTGATGGTAGTCCACGTCAAACTCTCGGGTCTAGTAAGAGTTCGAATAGGTTATTCCTTTTTCTGGAATTCTTTTCTACCTTTTGCTATTACCGATTTAGGAAATGGCGAGTTCATAAGATAATTGTGAACAAATTAAACTATTTTACGGGCGTAAAACTACGAGTAATACAAATTAATGTTAGTGACCGATTATTAACTTTTGGAGCAATAGAAATGAGAAGCTCAACATTTCATACCAATTAGGTAATATTTGAAATGAGCGCCACACTCTCCGTCAAACTTTCATTGAGTGTACATATTAAAAGAGGCCCGTCATAAAGAAACTTGGCGTCATCTGGGAACACCTACGTAATTCTTTTTCTTATGTTTGTTTAAGTTCTTGTTCTTTTCCCAATATTAATGTATTCAGGGTATATTTATGACTCGCTATTTACACATAATTAATCGTACACCCTCGTCTTTTATTTAGTCCCATCTGTGGCAGGGGAGAGATTGACTTGAGGGTTTGGCGTACTCTTTCTTTTCCTATTCATTGGTTAGTTCCATTTTTATACCTCCTGTAACCAAGCGTCACGCATGTCTTCAACCTCCTGAGAAGAAAGATTAATCATGTTTTAATGTAAAAGACCCTCTCAGGTCTTTCGAAAGGTGTGAACAAAACTTGCTTTTAGTTTGGGATAGTTATTAAAATTGATTTCCCTCAGCCTGTAATTATTAATGACATGGATGATAATCCTTATGGAACCCGTTTAAAAAGCAGGTGTTAAAAATAACAGGGGAATAAAGGAAGAAATTCGTAAACAATTTTTTTTCCTTCTACGCCCACATGAGTTTGGTTAGGTTTAATTTTAGGTTGGTAGGTTTGCGTTTTTTGCTCGGGTGGTCTTAAAACGACTTTTCTCGAAGTTCCTTTCGACTTTTCTGTTTTGCGTTGTCATCCATCATCATTTATTAAAAGTTGAGTCACAGTGACTATTCCCTCTCTGATTACGTCAAGCAGCGTTCATTGAGGGGAAGGAGGAGTGTAAAAATGTAAAATTATAAAAAAATGAAACGTTCAGGATCATTGCTGCAATCGAGTTCAGGTGTGGGAAATGTTAACCCGGAACTCATTTGTTTTCGGACCTGGTGGGTGAAGATGCACCAGATCTTCAAATTCCTTTGCGTGAATTTTCTCATCAACTTGGTTTTCTCTTCTTCTGAATTCAGCGCATCTTGAGAGAAAAATGCAGCCCTACCTGGAGTTTATCCAAATATGTGTTCTCTTCTGTTAAACTTAGGAGTGCTAATAATTGCGAAATCGAGGAAGTAATTCAAATGTGATTGTGACAAAAATGACCGAATTTCCAACTTAAGAATGAACGGTTGGTAAAATCTTGTTACTACGAGAAAAAATAGAGCCAATTCTCGTTTTCTTCTCCCACTCCACTCTTTCAGTGACCTCCCTAAGAAGAGTTAGGGAGTAACTCCGGCGTAATGCGACAATTGTAATCGGTGTGACCACGGGAAAATAGTACTTGGCCGTTTAGGGCGGTTTATTAGGGAGCCTCGTTCATTCGTGGCATTTATTTCATTAAACACGCCGTCAATGCGCGCCTCGCGTTTCCCCTGGCGTTCTCCCTTGGTCACCTCGTTACTCTTTCCTCTCTTATTCTACGAGCCTCTTTTGTTTCATTATTCCTAACCCACCCCTCCCCCTCATTGCGCAGCTGCAGTCGGGAATCCCACGTGGAAGTCGCCCGCGACCTCTGTAATCGCGGGAAGAGGCCTCGGTGGGAAGCTAAAGCTCCTCCCCATCGACTTCCAAGCGCACGACTTCTCTCCGTTAATTCATTAATCCGGGAGCATTTAATTTGTCAGATTCACATCCTCAGTCCGACCTCGTCCGGATGCCGCGTGTCAGGACAGCTCCCGTCCCCGTCCTCGACCCGTTCTCGCTCGTTGCTTGCCCTTGTGTGCTCCCTACCACCGTTTTTTTTTGCTTCTCCCCCCATCTATCTCCTTCATTCATCTGTTATCTCGCTCTTTTGGCATCCGTTCCTCATAGCACGCTCAACCCAGCTTCCTCTCCCCTCCGGCTTCTACATCTCGCTGAGATAGGTATTTATCCATCCTGTACCTACGCTATCGCTCAGTACGTCTCCGAGGAAGAACCTCATTACTTGTATATATTTCTTATTCTTTAGTTTACCGTATTGCCACCTCTATCTTAGCTACAGCCTGGCCCGAAACTTATGCACTCAGATTCACTGTGGAACTAATTATTAATATGCAATGTTTCAGAAATTCTGTAATATTTTTTCAATGGAAGAGGGAAACTACATTAACGTTCAACCCTAGCCAAATTAATTATTTTTACTTAAATTAGGGGAAGATATTATTCTAGTGATGTGTTTGGATAAATTATAATAGTTGAACTATATATTGGTAATATCGAAAAAAAAATTAAAATCGAAAAGGGAATTTTTTGATTGGCAAGCAATCGAGCACTAGTGTACCCTTCAATATAGGTACGCAGATCAGGTGTTCTCACAGGAAGATGCCGTTCACTTTTTATAATTTTCCTTTGGTGAGACAATTCATTCTACTCTTATGATACAGATGACTGCATATATTCAGAAACCATCAAAATCCGACCCTTTCATGGGTATACGTATCTGCACAGAAGGAGGTAGTGAGCCCTTACTGTGAAGAAATAAATGGAGTTATGAAACTAATATCACCATAAACCTTACGCCGGGTTAGGATAGTAATGCTCCTCCTGGGGTGATTTTTTACTATTGTAAATAAATGAAATTAATTTTTTTAGCCCATCTCTCCGGTAAATACTTAGGATACATTTAATGTTTGAACTTTACGATGCTTCTAATTTTTTTGTTAGGCGCTACCTAATAAACAACTGGTGTAATGAAAACTTTGTTGCAATTTTCCACAGTTAAAACTTTATTGCCGACCATGGTTTCGATACACTGTATCATCTTCAGGTGAGGGAGAGTACAGGGAGAAAGGATATATATACCAAGGAGGGGTGGCAGGGGAGGAGGGAGCGGGTGGGAAGGGGGGGGTGGGGTTTTGTCATACAAAGAAAGGCAGGAAAAACCAATGGAACCCCCCGAAGTACGGGCAGCTCACTCTTCGGGGGGGGGGGGGGAGGGAGGTGTCGCCATAATGGTCACTGAGGGAAGTTAATAGACAAAAGTGGGGAGGGGCAAGAGAGGAACTGAATGTCGTTAAGTAGCTCTATCTTCTGGTTTCTCCGTTGGATAATCTCTAAACTCTCGAGAGCGTCCAATTTCTTGCTCTTTTCGAATTTATGCAACGGCTTAAATTCAAAATCCGGGGAATGGTTCTTCTCCAAAAGGTGGGTGGCAAAGATGGATGTGGTGCTGCCTAACGCATAACATTTCCGATGCTCATTGATGCGTGTGGCGAAATTTCGTCCAGTCTGTCCCACATAAGTCGCATTACATTGGCACTTTAATTCATAAACACCACACTGTTTTTCGACGTCGAATTTATCTTTGTTTAAGCAGAGTGCTTTGGATATGGAAAATGGGGTGTAAAATGAAACACGGAATTTATCCTTAGGTAGAATGTTGGCAATTCTATAGGACAAAGAGTTTGAGAAGGGGATTTTGCACCATTTACGTGAGGGGTTGGAGTATGGCAGGAGTGTTGTGTGGAGCTCGACGGCACTTTTTCTCAGTTTTTTCCCTAATAGGGAATCAATGAGGTCGTCGTTGTAGCCATTCCTCTCTGCAATGAACTTGATGGTGGTGAGTTCTCGGTCAAAGGAAGTTTTAGGCATTGGAATGCTAATTAATCTGTGAAGCATGCAGTGGAAGCTTGCCAGCTTATGGGAAATGGGATGGCAAGAATCAGAAGGAATCACTAGGTCCGTATACGTGGGTTTCCTATAGATGGAAAAGACATGTTGGCTTCCTTTGATTTCAATCCCGAGGTCCAAGAAATTTATTGACTGGTTCACTCCCATTTCCATAGTGAAATTAATAGAATTATGCCTGTTGTTTAAGAACTGCACAAATTGGCTCAACTGCCTTTCACTACCACACCAACAACATAGTATGTCGTCCACATACCTATACCAATAGACGATGTTCTTAATAAGTTTTTCGTTGGAATCAAACAGCTTTTCTTCAAAAAAGTCCATAAAGACTTCGGCTAACAGGGGAGAGAGAGGAGAGCCCATGGCAAGACCGTTTTTTTGCTTATAGTATGTACCATTGAAAAGGAAGTAATTTTGTTCCACACATATGTTGAGAAGCATAGAAATTTCTTGGATGAGGAGTTGGTTGGCTCCGGCCTTGCACAGTATGTTCTTGGCGTGTTCTAAGGCTTCCTGGGTCGGGATAGAAGTAAATAAGCTGCATACGTCGAAGGACACTAATTTGGAGTTCGGAGGTAACGTTATAGTTTTAAGGCGTTCCGTCAAGTCCACAGAATTTTTGATAGCATACTTGGGGCTGAAATTTGACAATTGGCGGAAAATTGTATTAAGTTTGAAGGCTAACTTGTGTGCCGGAGCATTAATGCTAGATACAACTGGTCTAATTGGAACATCTTTCTTATGGAGTTTGGGTAAGCCATACATTCTTGGGGGCAATGGATTCATGTTATTAAGGAAGAATTTTTCTATATCCCTGAAAAGGTACACACACGATGCCACAGCGTTTTTAATAATTTTCTGGTAAGAAGATGTAGGATCCTTAAGCAGGATATCGAACTCATTGTTGGAAATGAAATCACAGCACTTTTTAACGTAGTCCGTCTTGTCCAAAATCACTACGCAATTACCTTTATCAGCTCTGCTTATGGAAAGCCCCTTCTCCACTACCATATGTCGAAGTTTCTTCATGGTGGCACCATCCGTTGTTTTGTGAAAGCCACAAGAAGAGGTCCTCCTCATGTCCGCTGCTATGATATTGGCGGCCAACTGTTTCAACCCCCTTGGTTGGTCCACTAGTGCAACTTCACAATCCGCTGACAAGTTTTTATAGAGATTTGAGGACATGGGGAGGGGCGGGGAAAATTTCAGACCCTTGTTCAAAAGCAGAAGAGCGGAGGAGGGAAGATCACAGGAGGATAAATTAACCACTCTAGGGGCAAAGTTGTGGTCACAGACAGTTTTAGGTGTTTTCTTAGGCGAGGGGCCACTGTTAATACTCGAGAGACGTATCAATTTTTGGTTTATCACTACACGTTTTTTCTCCGTGATGTCTGAAGTGAGGGATCTCACCCTCTCATTGAACACCTGGAATTCAGCAGGGTGAAGTTTGGAGCACAATTCCGCGTGAAGAAGATAGAGATAATGGGACATGGAATCACGTTTGCAATACCATCCTTTCAGCTCCTTCTGGACCCACAGTTTTTTCCCCACAGAGACTGCATGTTGAGCGGCTGCCGAAGTACAGGTTGTCTTGATGGACACATATTTCGGGGTGACTCCAAGTTTTAAGCACTTACTATTGAAGTAGATATTAAGAGAAGCAATGCGGTACTTGATGAATAGTTTGAGGTATAACTTAGCCTGTATTGCCATGCTAGCGTTACGTACGAAAAGTGAAGAATCAGGCGTGATATTGTGGAATCGAGACATAATGAAAACTTTGTTGCAATTTTCCACAGTTAAAACTTTATTGCCGACCATGGTTTCGATACACTGTATCATCTTCAGGTGAGGGAGAGTACAGGGAGAAAGGATATATATACCAAGGAGGGGTGGCAGGGGAGGAGGGAGCGGGTGGGAAGGGGGGGGTGGGGTTTTGTCATACAAAGAAAGGCAGGAAAAACCAATGGAATGGTATTGCAAACGTGATTCCATGTCCCATTATCTCTATCTTCTTCACGCGGAATTGTGCTCCAAACTTCACCCTGCTGAATTCCAGGTGTTCAATGAGAGGGTGAGATCCCTCACTTCAGACATCACGGAGAAAAAACGTGTAGTGATAAACCAAAAATTGATACGTCTCTCGAGTATTAACAGTGGCCCCTCGCCTAAGAAAACACCTAAAACTGTCTGTGACCACAACTTTGCCCCTAGAGTGGTTAATTTATCCTCCTGTGATCTTCCCTCCTCCGCTCTTCTGCTTTTGAACAAGGGTCTGAAATTTTCCCCGCCCCTCCCCATGTCCTCAAATCTCTATAAAAACTTGTCAGCGGATTGTGAAGTTGCACTAGTGGACCAACCAAGGGGGTTGAAACAGTTGGCCGCCAATATCATAGCAGCGGACATGAGGAGGACCTCTTCTTGTGGCTTTCACAAAACAACGGATGGTGCCACCATGAAGAAACTTCGACATATGGTAGTGGAGAAGGGGCTTTCCATAAGCAGAGCTGATAAAGGTAATTGCGTAGTGATTTTGGACAAGACGGACTACGTTAAAAAGTGCTGTGATTTCATTTCCAACAATGAGTTCGATATCCTGCTTAAGGATCCTACATCTTCTTACCAGAAAATTATTAAAAACGCTGTGGCATCGTGTGTGTACCTTTTCAGGGATATAGAAAAATTCTTCCTTAATAACATGAATCCATTGCCCCCAAGAATGTATGGCTTACCCAAACTCCATAAGAAAGATGTTCCAATTAGACCAGTTGTATCTAGCATTAATGCTCCGGCACACAAGTTAGCCTTCAAACTTAATACAATTTTCCGCCAATTGTCAAATTTCAGCCCCAAGTATGCTATCAAAAATTCTGTGGACTTGACGGAACGCCTTAAAACTATAACGTTACCTCCGAACTCCAAATTAGTGTCCTTCGACGTATGCAGCTTATTTACTTCTATCCCGACCCAGGAAGCCTTAGAACACGCCAAGAACATACTGTGCAAGGCCGGAGCCAACCAACTCCTCATCCAAGAAATTTCTATGCTTCTCAACATATGTGTGGAACAAAATTACTTCCTTTTCAATGGTACATACTATAAGCAAAAAAACGGTCTTGCCATGGGCTCTCCTCTCTCTCCCCTGTTAGCCGAAGTCTTTATGGACTTTTTTGAAGAAAAGCTGTTTGATTCCAACGAAAAACTTATTAAGAACATCGTCTATTGGTATAGGTATGTGGACGACATACTATGTTGTTGGTGTGGTAGTGAAAGGCAGTTGAGCCAATTTGTGCAGTTCTTAAACAACAGGCATAATTCTATTAATTTCACTATGGAAATGGGAGTGAACCAGTCAATAAATTTCTTGGACCTCGGGATTGAAATCAAAGGAAGCCAACATGTCTTTTCCATCTATAGGAAACCCACGTATACGGACCTAGTGATTCCTTCTGATTCTTGCCATCCCATTTCCCATAAGCTGGCAAGCTTCCACTGCATGCTTCACAGATTAATTAGCATTCCAATGCCTAAAACTTCCTTTGACCGAGAACTCACCACCATCAAGTTCATTGCAGAGAGGAATGGCTACAACGACGACCTCATTGATTCCCTATTAGGGAAAAAACTGAGAAAAAGTGCCGTCGAGCTCCACACAACACTCCTGCCATACTCCAACCCCTCACGTAAATGGTGCAAAATCCCCTTCTCAAACTCTTTGTCCTATAGAATTGCCAACATTCTACCTAAGGATAAATTCCGTGTTTCATTTTACACCCCATTTTCCATATCCAAAGCACTCTGCTTAAACAAAGATAAATTCGACGTCGAAAAACAGTGTGGTGTTTATGAATTAAAGTGCCAATGTAATGCGACTTATGTGGGACAGACTGGACGAAATTTCGCCACACGCATCAATGAGCATCGGAAATGTTATGCGTTAGGCAGCACCACATCCATCTTTGCCACCCACCTTTTGGAGAAGAACCATTCCCCGGATTTTGAATTTAAGCCGTTGCATAAATTCGAAAAGAGCAAGAAATTGGACGCTCTCGAGAGTTTAGAGATTATCCAACGGAGAAACCAGAAGATAGAGCTACTTAACGACATTCAGTTCCTCTCTTGCCCCTCCCCACTTTTGTCTATTAACTTCCCTCAGTGACCATTATGGCGACACCTCCCTCCCCCCCCCCCCCCCCCCCGAAGAGTGAGCTGCCCGTACTTCGGGGGGTTCCATTGGTTTTTCCTGCCTTTCTTTGTATGACAAAACCCCACCCCCCCCTTCCCACCCGCTCCCTCCTCCCCTGCCACCCCTCCTTGGTATATATATCCTTTCTCCCTGTACTCTCCCTCACCTGAAGATGATACAGTGTATCGAAACCATGGTCGGCAATAAAGTTTTAACTGTGGAAAATTGCAACAAAGTTTTCATTATGTCTCGATTCCACAATATCACGCCTGATTCTTCACTTTTCGAACAACTGGTGTGGTTAAAATACGTGACTATTGTATTTAGATATTTTCCAAATATAAATTTAAAAAAAGGGATTGACATCAGGTAGTTTAACGTTACAACCAAACTTTGGCAATGTTGGAATGGTTAATTCAGATTTACTTAATTATTAATAGTATTTGGATCGAGAAGGAGTTTTGTATTTAACCAAGGGCCGGAAAGGTGCAAAATCCTGAAAGGTTTGGCGAAAAGTAAAGATAATAATTTATAGTCTAAATAATGTGAGAACTATCAGCACATGAAAATTTTAAGTGCTCTAAAATTTAATGGGCTAAAATTGACGTGGGCATGGTGATGTTAGCTCTTATCTTGCAACAATTCAGCGTACATTACCTCAATTAGTGAAGTTTAATTATTTTGTGAGCAGAAGGCAATACTCGATTAGGGGCATTAATCCTCACACCCTTTTACCAAGAAATGAATTGTGCCGTGATTTCGTATTCTCCTTACCGAAAAAAGCGTGATAATTCATTTCAGAAGAGGGGAAAATGGGTTAAAAATGAAATTTCGAGTTGGATGGATTGCTATTCGAAATCACTTGAGCTCTTTATCCCTTGCGTTTTTTTTTAATGAAGCGCTCGCTACTATTGGTACTGTATTCATGTGAGTGTCATATGAAATTTTTTTAATGGACCAGAAGGAGCATGTCACACGTTACAGTTGGGTCCTTCTGGCAAGCTCTATTTATCATGCTTTTTCGTTGTCGCTTTTAATAATTCTCACAATGTTCAGAATGAGGAGATTAATTAAAAATCCCTGCAAATTGGAACTGGTTTTTCATGTGAAAGATGACTGGTAGTTATCTCCCCTTTCTCCAGTTACAATATTCCGTTAAAGAGCTATTAAGTAGTGAGAATCTCTTCATCAAATTGTCTCAGATTTTACCATGAAATTGCTTTTATATGAACTTGTTAACTTCTATGATCCTTGATTTATATCGTATACTGATTCCAACATTTGACTTAAAATATTCGAAGATTTTTCGGACCGTAGTTTAGGGTATTTGAAAGTTTGTTCTTCTCTCAAACGTCAGAAATATTTCAATGTTTGAGAACGAACGACAAATTGTCAATATTTCAATCGTTGAGAACGATTTTTTTAGCGCCTGTCGGTAAAATTGTTTTGCATATTGTGATACGGAGAAGAATTAAAAACAATAACAATAGTGTGTAGGTGAACTATAATTCATATTCCAATGTGTCTTAGCTGAAATTCGTTGCATAAGATAGTTGATTAATTTTCGGAGTTGCCATTTTTATTATTCATATGCCTATTATCGTATTTATATTTTATAGTCAGCAATTTTTGCTGCAGTATTTATCTCATTTACTCTATTTCCATAAATATTAATATAATATTTAATAAACGAATTCGACTGAATTACGAGATCGCAGCATGTGGCAAAACAGACTTGTTTTCATTATTCAGGTGCCCTGCGGCCCAGACAAAGGAGTGGCGTGAGAGTGAGAGGGATGAAAAAATTAAAAGGAAACTCATCTCTGGTTTCAATGGAGCCAATCTAAAAATCAAAACACTCTTTCCTCAGTAACGTGGTGCACAAGGGAGCTCATCAACGTCAATACGACTGCATTAGCGTCGCTCACACGTGGTGGTGGTCAATGCGACCAGAGAAAAAAATAATACTTTAGTCGAAGTTTCCGGAGGAACGAAAAGCGAGAAAAATAGAGGGACTTCTTTACCGGCACATTCAGCACTTACCCGAAACAAGGGAATGAAATGGTGGCCTCCTATCAAAATTATAGCGGGGCCAGTCATGGGAAAAAGAAGAAAAGTTCAGTCCGAACGCTTGTGAACTCAATAAAACATTGATGTTTCGACGATTGGTCATCATTCACTGGACGGTCCACATGGAATGGAAAACTTTTTATTCTAATTTTAATCGACTCGATTGGGTAGGGAATTAATGGACTGCTGGCCATTTGTCACGGGGGAAAAGATAAATTAGTATAATTCGTTTCCATTCGAGTTTAAATAGAAAAATTCGAATGGTAAATCTGCGAGTTCGAGGACTAGGATACTTCGCAATATATTTGGAGGACTATAAATAATCTTCCTTTATGTCTGCAGTTCATAGAGTTAATGAAATTTCAATATTTATTGTGCTTTTCAATTGCACTATAAGAGACGGAAACTACCATTCACCTAACGTTCGAAAGTTTCATTCATTTGGTTAAAAGGTACATTTATTTCAACCTCGCTATTTTAGAAACTATGCATAACACTGAAGAGTCATGGTTACCTTTTCATTTCTGCTCTAGAAAAGTACAGGACTAGTTCACACTCTGTATTATTATAAAGCCAAAAATGTAGTTTGACTTGTAACTGTAATGCAGCTGTTTATTTTAAATTTAGTACTATTCCGTTTATTTTAAAAAGTAACTCTTGTTGGGGTTGCCTCTAACTTTTGGTATTCTCGTAAGTTGTACAGCATTAAAACAAACTAAATACCCGGAGTAGATGAGATTCGCTTCAAAGGTGTACAAGGTAAAAGGCAATGGTGTAAAACAGTATAGTAAGTCAGTTGGGACTAGCTTATATCAGTTATAGGGCTTTTAATATGTGAACAGCGTCGACATGGAATGTGCGTGAGGGAACTCGAGACATGACTAATTGTAAGGGAGGTTCGAATACCAATCTTTCGAGGACTGGTTTATATCCTCGATGATGCCGATACCAAAAAAGCACGAAGCGTTCATCGTGAATGTCGGCGTTGTCCTCTGAACGAAAATTAGGTTCTGTAGCGGCCAGTATTTTTGGTCTTGCGGAATAACATGCTGATGATGACGTTATCGGGGACACCTCCCTGGAACATCTTAAAAAGAAGATAGACCGCAAAACTGAAAGTGATTACAGGATGAATGTTAGGCCAGGAGAGAATGTATCCTGTGAAAAAAAAACCCTAGCGCCAACGGCGGTGAAGCAACAGAGCATGACGGTCCAAGCTCCTGCATCCTCGGGCGCAGATTGAAAAAGGAGGAGATAACCAGAGCATTGCAATCGTCCTTGCCATTTGGAAACCCAAGGACGGGAACGACGGAAGTGAAATGTTCTACCTAAACGATTTTAGTGAGGGGGAAACAAACTTGAGTGTGGTTTGAGACTGTTTTAGAGCGTATTCACTGAACAGATTAGATCACAGAGAAAGCTTTGTGGTAACAAAAACCATAAAAAAGGGCGCAAAATATAAAAAATGACGTTCAAATCCAAGTAAAATTTTATTATTAGGGAGAAGAAGTACTCAGGGTCAAGTCAGATCCAAAACATCCGGACTTTTTGATAGCTACCTATATATATAATATGGCAAATGCTAAAGTAATTGATGTGAAAAATGAATGGATATGCCAACCAAAATCAATATTAGTTAATACGTAGTAGCTAAAGCGTCTCTGGTGGCCTTCGACACCTCAAAAACTGTTAGCAAGTCACTACTGCTTACGACAGAATATTGTTTTTATAAATTTTGTATTAATGAAACCATGGCTGAAGGGATCTCTGTTTTTTTGATTCCAAGAACTTTAGGACGCACAAAATGGATAAGATATTTTTTTATCTTCTTCACAGAATATTGTCCGAGTTTGCATAAATATAACGTGTCATGAAATAAGCATTTCTACAGAAAAAATCTGCCGCTCTTCTCCCACGTCTTCGAAATTTCGCTTTAAAAAATCTTTCACATAATCCGTCGAATGTTTTAATTGAGTTTGAGAGAGATATGAATTTGTCAGAGGGGAAAGAAAAACGGTTTAACGTGAGAGCGGGACAATTTCGACGCCGTTTCAGCGGAAGAAACATGAAGTGTATTAGGACGGGGGGGGGGCGTAGAAGGGGTTGTTGCGGATGGAAAGGGGAGGTGGGAAATGACGGAATGGGATGGCGGGGAGGCACTGTCGGGAAATGATTCTAAGAGGGAGCGTCGTACGCTTTTAATTTCTCCCACACTCTCTACTGTCACTCCCCCACCATTGTAGATTCCTCCCCTGCCCGAATCATCTACCTTTTTCCCCCCTGTTCTCTCCTCTCCTTCATTTCGCTTCGTTTCTTCGGCCCCTCACCCTGTGAACGATGACAAAAAATTCTCATCTGCCCATCTTCGCGTTCCTCCTCGCGCCAATTCACCTCGGACACAAACCTCATAGCCCCCTATCTCGCAAGCTTCCTCACCACCCCGTATTCCCCGGTTCCCCCTTGAGTCCCATCCTCCTAATGCAGTTACGGCGTTACCAACCCTTGATGACCAACTCCGTGCAAAAGCTTTTTTTTCCGAAAGGAGTGGTCTTTCTTCCTTCCCCTCCCCATTTCAGGTTCCGTACCCACACCGCCCGGTTCCCTCCCTGCTATATTTTTGGCCTCCTGGCTTTATTGATTCTGTATTCCAAATCTCTTTTCATATTTTCCCTTACTTCTCCTCTCGCTTTACTGAACTCTTCTATTTTTTCTATCCGATAAATTCGTCTTCAGGTTACTCCTATGCCTCCCTTGCCTGCTTCCTTCTCGCTTTTGCTCCCTTTTTCATGCCCACTTCCCTTAAACCTATCTAGCAGACACGTTATTCTTTCAATATTGCATGAATGAGATGCTTATATGATTAATAATGTCAAGTTTCATTGAAAAAAGATACATGTGAATGATATTAGAATTTTTTGTAGTTTAATTCCAAATGTCAAAATATTTAGCGTATGTACTGGTTTCTTCGTAGAAGTTAATGGAAAGTGTTATGGTCGATGAGGGGACAATCTACATGTAATTTGTTGCTAGGGAAATGTATTCGCATGTTAAAAGACATGTCTAAATGGACGTAGGAAGTGGCTTATTTATAGCACAAAACTTGAAGTTATTTCAATATTTCCATTGCGAAATGTCCTTATTTCGAAAATATACGGAGAATCAATGAATTAGCGTGGCTGAATTAACCTAGCCGAAAACTTGATATACTCGTGTTATTGTCGTGCCCAATATATAATGAGATATATCACCGCAGATAGACGCAGGTGAGTGAATTATTACCTTCTGCCATTCATTTCTCGTTTAAGAAATTTATTACTTTAGCTCTTTTCAGCATTCTCATCATCATGTCAAAATATCAGCGTGTATTTTTCATATTCAATGATTCATATTGTGAGGATGTCAACGAAATGTTTCTGAAAAATATGGAAAAATATTATTCATTACTGTTTTCGCCTACATCTACATAATACTCTGAAAGCCACCGGGAAGGTGTGACGGGGTGGATCCACACCAGTCATGCACAGCACACGGACAGACAAAGTCGCCCACCGTGCATTAGTGAGTTAGTTTTCCCGAAGTGTTCCCTTCTGTTACTCCTATTTAAGTATGATTTTATTGGACACATTTTAAATTATCAGTTGTTTTGTTTTCGCTCCAGACAAATTTCAATTTCAAAGCATATTTACTTTAAATGAGAGTGGACGTAGGTGAGAGCAGAAATGGGCAGACTGGTGCCGGGGAAGATCTTGGGGCTGTAAAAGGCAGCTCGGAATTGTTTTTTCGAAGCTTATCACTCGAGGCGTTAGATATTTTTCTAATCTTTTGCCCTTGGGAGCCTGGGGTTCTCCTGGAAATAGATAGAATATCAATTCCAATGTATATTTTTGATTATGAACCTCCACCTGATTTTGTTCAGGACGATGGAATGAGATATTAATTTTTTTCTGCTTGTCGAGTTTGGAGAAATATTTCCCAAATTCATTTGTTTCCCCTCTCATCTTATATTTTCCATGAGCTGTTATTTTACAATAAAGTCGTTCCTCTGTTTTTACATCCTATTTCATACCTAGGTCAATGTTTATGAAACTATATTATTCATTATTTGTTCTCTTCTTCGGTTACTAATGGAAACGTAATTCATTTCGTGACTTTTCCTAAGCTAGTGTTGGCTGAAAACATTAATTTTTCATTACCGGTATCACGTCATTATTGATTAATCCATCTTGCATCTCACGTGACTATATCCTTGTTTATATAGTGTCTATCGAGTGAGATATTTCTTTTGTTTTTTCGTCTTTCCTCTCTTCCGTGATCGTCTTTCATCTAACTCCTTTTTTCTCCTGGGGAATGAAAAATTGGCGCCTCTCTTCTTCCTTAGGCGCATTTACTGCAGGTCTGAGGATTTTACATCTGCCGACCTCTACTTGCGCGCCTCCCACCCCCTCTTTCGTCCCCGTTTCCAATTAAACACCACCAAGGAGGGAAGGTTCGCCAAAATGCCCTCGCTCACTCAGAAAGTCTTTCAGGGAGAATCTTTCGGGCGCGTGGGATAATCCAGTGCATACGCGATGAGGTGGGGGGAGAGAATGGTCGATTGAGTGAACTTCCCTGAAGGGTTCCCTCGAAAGGGCTTAACGTATATTGCATTATGCGGGCTATCATTGCTGCGCCGCCGGCTTTGAAATTAGCGAGCAGAGGATGGGGTGGGTAATGACTTCAATCGGGATAGGAGGTAAAAGAATAAAATAGCCCAGGACGTCGGCGGACGGTGTCCGAGAGTAGCGGCAGGAGAGTAGCCATTCACCCAGGAAATTAAATATTGGCTTTGGAAGGGTCCTTCAACTGGAAACTTCGCTCTGGAAAAACAGATTTGGGAAAACCTAAAGTCTGGGAAATTCATCAATGCAGAACTCCTATAAGAATTTTTCAGGAAAGGTGATGGGAGGTATAATGTGTAGGCCAAAGAAACTGTGGGAGATGCCACGACATGAAATTTTAACGGAGTTACCTGCTAATGCTCACTAAAATACATCAATTTCAGTGTAAAAATCATTTGCCTTGCCCGGGATTGGAACCCGGACATTTTTTTTATTGTTCTTAGTATAGATGTAAGAATCTGTTTTATGTGTATATACGGTTTCATCTCTGAGACAACATGCACTTCTTTTCTGAACAATTCTTTTATTTACGTAAGTTTTTCAGCTGTTTATATTCAATACTAGCGGTGTTTGGAGCTATTAGAATAGAAGTGGAAGATGAAAAATGATTATTCGATGAAGTTAAAGAAAAGCCTTGCGTGTCATCTTGATGCAAAGGCGTTTCATGTTGCCATGGGTGCTTTTAGGTTTGAATTTCGTCCAAGCCCATAGCTGACGCCCTATCGTGACCTGCCCCATCTACGTTCTGGTAACTGCAAGAAATACTGACGTGCGCTCAAGTTCTTGCTCCTTTAGTAGTTTTGGTGTACCTCTCTAAGGTTAAATATGTGTGGTGTCAATTTAAGAAGGTACAAACCCATTTTTGGTAGCTTTATCGTCTAATTCTTTTTATCTCACCTCCTCATTCCGTAATAGAAATAAGTAATTTTTAGGCAATCATTAACAGTTCTACAAAATGTTATTTTCCTTTTTCAACTTTTACTTCCCCATTGTTCTTAATTTTGGCTCAAACCTGTGCAGTTGAATTTTGGAGTCTCTCTATCCTCGGTATACCACTTATGTGATCATTTCGAATCGTTTTGCAAGTTATGATTACAACGAAATTGATATTCTAAACAGTAGTCGTTACTATTGACTATTAATTTACTGAGGTCGAGCAGATGCAATGAACATCTGAACTACGAGTACGTACGTTGTGTTTTAATGGAATATCAAGAATAAAATTTTTCAACAGGCGACAACGCTTCAGCTATTTTGAAATTATTTTGCGAATAACAAATTAGGCACACTAAAGTTGAATGCAGCTTGTCAGCTTTAACAACTATCGTAGGCATCATAAAATCTTCGTCTTATATTCAGACTTCAATTAAAAGCCGAAATTGATATAAAAATCGTGTCAATATTTCCCATAAAATTAATTTCCTTCTCTTTTCAGCCCTAATAAAAGGGGTAGTTACAATTTAAGCGATTTGCATTGAGGATCTCTTCTGCTTTCTTCAAAGGTAGCACCATTGAAGAAATATTTGGAATGAAATATTTCATGATTTCGCTTTTTCATTCTAATTCAAAATTCCACGTTTAAGAACCTTAAAATAAAGCTTCACCTATAGATTTAATGCATGTCTCAACTGTCAACTCTGTACAAGTGTCAAGAAACTGCGGGAGATGCCGCAAGAGTAACTTTTAACGGAGCCATCCGCTAACATGCATTTCATTGCAACAACTTCAGAGCATAAAAATAATCCCGGTCAAGGCGAATGATTTGTACGCTCCGAAATTGTTGCAATGATCTGTACAAGTGATTTCCTTTTGACGTAATTATAATATTCAAGTGATTCATGCATCTTCAGTTTATATCTCTTTCTTCGTTAATGTACATTATTTCTGTTAATTAATTCCTTTCTCTCATTGCAAATATTCTTTATTTATTGAACATGCCTAGCGCAAACTCTGCCACACTGTTTCACTCTCTCACCTGGAGCTTTGTAACATGCGTTCTTTTGATCATAATAGTGGTGCACAATGCCTCTGCCCTCATTTCTGCTTGAACTAATTTCTGTAATTTTGTCAACTCACATTTCATGCCCGTGATCCATACATTGCTTGCTAATTATCGGCATGCATGTAAAAATAAGCAGCACTCTTACAGGAAATATTTTATAACATTTCCTATGGAATAAAAAAATTATTAAATCGTTAAATGATGTGACCAAATTTTAACGCGTTGGATCACAAATGCGATCCCTCTTATTCCCTTTGATTTCACGTCGAAACTCCTTTTTTTAATTCTTTATTCCTCCCCCTTGAGACGATAATCCATTTTCTTACAAGGCTGCGCCGCAACGTTACATTGTTATTATTCCCAGAAATTTAGCGTGAGATATTCTTGCGAAATTTCCGATTGTTTCTACGTTGCCATCAAATTTTCCCGTGTTTCTCGGAAACGCGAAATATTTTTCCTGTTTTTACTCTTTCACCGGCCTTATAATTCATGCTTCACTGAATAGAGATATTTTCTCACGCGTTGCGAGAGCATGAATGTCCTCTTCTCTTGATTTCCGGAATGAATTGAACTAGCTGTGAGAGAAAGAGAGGGAGAGTTGAAAGAGGTGGCTACCCGGAAAATTCATCCGTTTTATTTGGAATTTTCATTGTCATTCTTTCCAATACGTAATATCAGGCCCTCCGCACCCTGTCTTCCCTTTCATTTCCACCTTGGGACACGATCATAAATCTTACCCGCGATGATTATTTGATATCCCCAAGAGAAATTAATTTGAACGCTTTCTATTGAATAGGATAAATATTCTGTATCTCTAGTGTATTTTAATGTTGTAATAGATTGAAGGGAATTCATATTATACTATTTTATTGTTTGTTGTAATGATATGCCTATCTGTTAATTATAAAAGTAGTCTGCCCAATGCTGATTAATATCTCTTGAAATATTACTGTAAATACTTACCGTCAAATGTTCGTCTACAAAGAGGAAATTATTTAGTTCAACCTTTAAGATAGCAAGTATATTTTAGTTTCGACTGAAAAAGTAATGTAGTCCGATGGGCTTGACTAATATCGAAAAGGCCCGGGTTCGATGCCGTGTGCATCACTCTGAACTTCGAACAGCGCTCTGAACACACTCAATTTTTTTCAAAAATGATTTTTAGAGTAACAGTTCCTCCTAGAAAAAAGCTAGCGGTGTAGGAAAAATAGCTAATTCCCGGGCTCTGATGCGTGAATGGAACATGCTGTCGACTAGGTGAGGGTATAGCCCTAAAATTGGAGCTCTACCCTCACCTATGAAACTAGCCTTTTATTTTGTTTTTATTTGCTTGATCAGCTGAAATGTATGTTGTGTGATACATTTTAATACAATCTTCTCTCCAGAATCAAAAATATCCTACGCACGGTTTTATCTATCCTCCGAGTGGACTTAACTAAGAAATGCGAGCAACTTTGATGTTTAAATTTGTCTCTAAAAGTTTGCCTCAGCTGTCTTTTGATAATAATTTAGGCCATTAAATCTCCGTTGATACTTAAATTGATAAACCTTCAGGACCTACGGGCATTTTTTTGTGAGATTATTTTCATTAAACTATTAATCCTTCAACATGCCTTACCCAACACCACCACAGTAATCATCCCGAAGGTTGTTTGGCATCATACATTATATTTTATCACATCCATTAACCGTAAATAAAGTGTCGGTCTTATCATTTCTTTTGTGAAGTTTATTAATTCATCACGTGTTCCTGCTTGATTTCTACGGCGGAGGTTGCCAAATTGTAATTATAATCTCCCATTGCCGTTTCTTCGATTGGCGGAGCGGGCAATTCTTTGGTGGCGCTCCAAGCCCCCTACTTTTTCTTCATTGTTCGCCAGGATGACCATTCCATTGGCTATCCAAGGCACCTCCCACTCGTTTTCACGACAAAACTCCCATCTTCTCCCCCTCTTGACGCTCACTATTTCCCCCGCTCCTTTGGTTCACCCAAGGATATTAATTGGAGCAAAGGGGACGGGGGAAGGAGCTCAGCTGGCACATTTCCTCATTAACATTCCGGGAGTTCTTAGTCTCCCCGCCTCATCTTCTAAACTTCTCTTCACCAGCATCCTTCTTCACCTCTCTCTCATCTTACCCGCTTCTCACTCGATTGAGCCCCATGTCTTTCACGACCTTTCCCTCTGCCTTTCTTTCATTCTCACCCCCTTTTCCTCATGTCTTCATCACTTGTTCTCCTCCCATGTTCACTTTCCTCTTCTTTTCTTGTCCCCTCGCTCTCTTTGTAATCTTTCTGCGGAACCTCTCTTCCATCATTTTATGCTATTCAGTGTACGTTTCAAGGTTTCGCTTTTGGGGAGAAATAATGGGGAGTGTCTGTCTCAAGGTGCTCCATATATCACGTATCCCGCCCTCTCTCCGTATGTACTTCCGGTGCGTGTGCATTACCGTTCTGTGACTGTTGGTGACTTGTTTCTGCTCAAGAGTTTTCTTTCCCCATGATTTCATTTCAATTATATTCTTTTGATATTGATAATTTTCTGGTCGACTTGTTTCCCTTGGTTCCTGGAATAACATTTACTTTTTTTTAATGCAACTTTTACGTTTCTCTTTACCGTATTCTCGTTAACCCTTTAGCCTGTTTTTTAAAGAGTTATGGTTTGAAATTTAAGCAGTTTATTAATAGGTCGAGAAAGAGAGTAATCTTTTTCATATGTTACAACAGTTTTTTAATTTTCTGTATTTCATTTGTTTCTTGGTACAATTTTCCATTTTGAACACTGGACGACTTGATTGTGTGAATTCATCTTAGCTCTTTTTAAGTGTAATCGAATGCTCAGAATGTCTGATAATTAAAGACGAGTTGATTCAATTTGATCTAATATTAAGTTCTATCATTTATCTTCATCAGCGAAAGCTTAAGCTAACTGCTTCGTTGAAATCGTAATTTCAAATTTGGCTTAAACGTATGCCGCAACTTTTCGTTCGTTTTGTGTTCTTACATTTCATGATGGCAGACTGATTTTCATTTTATCAGCGATCACATTACCATAATCTCCATAACCATACACCTAATCATCCTCTAAATAAGGACAAAGCAAATTAATCAGTCAAGCTTACTCTGGTGAAATTATAGCGTGTACTTGCCTCATAAAAATCCAACATTCATCTATCTCATTATTCTTGGTTTGGGAATAACTCGATACTGGAACCTAGAGTTGTGTATTTGTGCAGATTGAATAAAGTTCGCACGAGTCATCGTCGCACGAAATATGTATATTTATCTGTCAAACCATCGCCATTACTCAAATGCATGCCGTCAAAGATCACTCATCCTTCCTGCCTCTACAGAGTTAGGCGCTTAAAACACCGCTTGGATGACAGAGACCCCCGTCTCCAATCACTCTAGTGTACGGTCCTTATCCTCCTGGCATCCCCGCCTTCCTAAACACCTTTTCGGATGTTCACATTCTCGCGTCTCCAATCTTCATTTGCCCTCTCCCTTTTATCCTCATTTCCCCTGGCCAATGAGCACCCTCTCGTACTCCACCCACCGGCAACGATTTGGCTCCACAACCCCCTCACTCCTAGCCGACTTTTCTCCTGTCTTCATACTCTCCACTCAGTCCATTTGACTCCGATGGGCACCCGCCTTCCTCCAAGGAATCCGACACAGAAGCGGAGTGACTTCGCCATTTCTATTTCATTTCCCGCTCTCCCCTTTTAACTCGACTCTCTCTCATTTGGGGGAGGCAGGGGGTATTTCACTTTCCTCCACCATCAAACCTCGCACTCCACCCTTTGCATTTAGTTCCTCGAGAGGGCAACGTGGGTAATTTGGATTAATCTGGAAGTGTAGTCACTGCCTCTTCTTCCTCCGTCGCTGCAGCTCCATAACTTTCGTTCTCCATATTATCTCCCTTCCGCCCACTTCCCAAATCACTCTGTTCTCTGGGCCAGTGGCATGCCTACAAGTGTGTGGATTGAAGACCACTTTTGGTCGGTGTGCTCATCCCGAAACTGTGCATATATAAAGTTCGTGGATGGAAAATAAACGATGATTGTCTGAGAAGTCTCGTATTACATTTTAAGTGAAAACCCTTTTTACTGTATATTTTACTAATTCCAGTCTAAGTGATCTTTGAGGCAAGTCGATGTGATTAATAATTAATCTTCCTCGCTGTCACCTCTGTTAACCTATCTATCATTCTCCAATTCAATGCCTTACTCATGCACAGTAGTATTAATTAGTCGAGAACGTCATTTGTCCTTTTATTAACTCCACTATTGAACTTGTTACCTGCGCGTCGGTCAAACCCCAACCCTCTCATCCCTTACCCTCTCCTCCTGGTGTTACACCCCCTGTCACACACCTTTTTTGGTGGCTCGCAGGATAATTATGTAGATGTAGATGTGGATTTGCGTACACGCACTGAACTATATCCGTTGTTTCAGGAGCTTATTATGGTCCTAAATCCGAATATATTGTTCTGAAACCTTGATATACGTGTATATCTCCAGGAATGCAACACCTTGTAAACCGCCCTGCGTTCCCCTGGTCTGGTCTTTTACCGCAGATATTTTGCTGGTGTAACTTCCACCCAATTTTCTTCTCAGCAACTGGTCTTGATGAATGGAAGCGAATGATAGGTTCCTCTCTTCTTCTCCTTCCAGTAGTGGACGTTGATAGCTTCGATTTTAAGTTAAGTGATGACTTTGACGTTATTCATTACCTCGCGCAGATGGTATCCATGCTCTGGACTAGGATTATCGTCAAATTACTACGATGAATGTCTCAGTATTCAGTTACTAACTCTTTCCTTTTTCTAGATGTTTCTTTAGCTATCTTTGGTATTCTTGTATTTTTTCGCGATAAAATCATTCCCATCTCATCTCTTTATTCATTCTCTTCCTCGTCTTTTCCGCTCTTCAACTCTTCCTTTCTTTCCCTGACTCATCGTCTCCAGGCTCTCATTCATAGTTTCGCATTTTCCACCTGTCCTTTAAACACCCATCCCCCTCTCTTTCTCGACCCTTCAGGCCCTCCCAACCTCACGCTTCCCTCACCTCCTCGTTTCATTCTCTCTCTTCACTCAGGACAAATTGCTTCCCATCTTTCCTTTTCTTCCCATCCCCTCCCTTTCTCTCTCCTCATCGTACTCACTCCGTCTAGTCCCCCCCCTCTCGACCTACCTCTCGCCGTCATCCCCTCCCCTCAATGTTTTAACCTTCCTATCTCCTTTAGCTGATTGTCATTCCTGTAGGAAAGTTATCTATACTCTTTCATCTCATTCTTTACGCCAGTGGTATCATTCCTCTGGAGAATTCCTCAATGTCGAATTGTATCCGAACCGAAAGCGTTCAGCACTCATTTTATCCGCACAGTTCTTCTTTTTCCCTAGCATAAAAAACCCTAGCCTTCTCGTCGTTAACGTATTATATGATCGTTATTCCGCGCAATGATTATTTTGCGATTTGTGTGTGCTAATGTACATTACTGGAAAACTTACCTCCTGGCAGTGACGAACCGTTTTTCTGCAGCCAAGATGTGATGTATCTCAAATAAATATATTTATATGCGTAATTGTAGTCCAGTGTTTATCTTAATATATTTACCGTTTCCTAGAACAAAGCTGACATATTTGAAATTCGGGCTACGCATTGCGTGTATGATAATTAACAGCGAGGGTTAGTGCATCGCGAAGCGCTAGCGCTTTGAAAAGATTTATTGCGGATATCCCTGGAAAATGGAACTACTTTAGTTAATCTCACGGACCACTAATGGAGAAAATATTTTTTCACGAAAGTTATATTTTTTGAAGGTTTATAAATGCATTAACTACAGTATTCTTCTTTTTTTCATACCATCACGTTCTTCTCCTTTTCGTGTAACCAATCTAACCAAACCATGTAGGATCGCTTCCATGAATTCTTTTCCACCCTTCTCCCATAAATATATATTATGTTCTTGTCTTCTTCTTCCAGAGCAATTTTTGGTGAGACCTAAGTTCGCGTAAGGAAGCTTCGTCATAAATTTCTCGTATAGTCGTAGGCCGCCATGTTTTTGCCGGTTCGCAATCGACTATAGCCCCAAGCTGTAGCATTCCGATTTAGTTTTCGCCGTCATAATTTGACCGTGACTCATTCGTCCTATTGATGATGTATCTAGATGCATAAAGCAGTCGTAGTTTTAGGATGCTTTGGAATAACTTAGTTACTTGTTGAAAAATTTCATGATGATGGAGGTAGGGCCCTGTAAGGTACCGTATCCTTTTATTTTATTTGTCAATCTTTTAACGATATTTGCAATCATGTAGAATTAATGACAACGAATTGAATTGGGCACGCGATTACCTTTCTGAAAAAAAATATAATAATTAAAGGAGTTAATTCGGATTGTGTGAATTTGACCTCAGGCCTCACGGCGAATTAAAACGTGATTGGTATCCTTCTTTACTTCTCTATACGAATGGCATTCCTTGTAAATTAACCTGTAAATTCAGGTTATCCCCCAATGATATGGTTATTTCGCGCAGTAGCAAATGGACCTAAAAGACCCTTTATGACGATCTCATCAACATTAGTGCTTGGTATGAGGAATGGGGTCTACAATTAGTTTGAAAAACATTTGCAGTAATGAAATGATGGGAAAAGAAATATTTACGAACACACACATTCTCGAAGTTGTAGAAATATGATTGTCAGGCTCAGACTGCCTATAAATGGCACTATCTTCAGACCTAACTTAAAGAAAAAGTTAGGAAAGCAACGGGTCAGCAGTATGTAAAGTAAGGCCCAGCGTAGTGGAGAAATACTTGAAAAAAGGGAGGTATTATTTCGCGTTGGTTAGGCCTCGCCTTGAATAAGGCCTCGAGTATTTTGGACTTCTCGCAGGACTTAAATGCGGAATTAAAGATCACAAAGAAGAGCTGTCCGTTATGTGATGAGTCATTATGATCGAATAGAAAACATCGCATTATGGTTGGAACGTCTTGATTGGGAGATTATGTAAACTGGAAGGATAGGGATTTTTAGGATAGTGAAAATCCCTGGAGTTTAAAAGGAAACTGAAGGAATAATCTTAGAGCCGCATTGCATTGATAGACGAGACCACGGTGAATGTTGCGAAACCGCTGAATGAAAGAAATTATTTTTCCCTCGCAAAATTTGGGACCACACCAGTAGAAAACGTTATTTTCGGCACGAGTCAATTGAAAATCCAAATGACCTAACACCCCTTGCCACATACCCACGAGGTGGTGTGCAGTGTAATTTCTATCTGTAGGTGTATTCTAAATACGTATTGGGTATTTTAAAAAATAAAAATGACCAGAATTTTGTTCAATGATTTCAGATGTTCAATGCAAGGATTGGAATCTTTATACTTACCTATCTCCAGGAATGCAAGACTTTGTACACCACGCAGCGTTTCTGGATGTTTCAGTCATCAAATTAAGAAAAATCCTTTGGTTCTTCATGGTTCAGCCATGCTGTGCGCGTATACCCGTGGAAGATACCATACTGTAGCTTACTCTTTCGCTTCAATAATATATGACTAAGGATGATCTGTGATCAACACGATTCTCCGTACAAAACTCTCAATCTTGCCGTATGAAGATACTGGAGCCTTAAATCACAGCGTAATTAGACAAAAAGTAAGAGATATGGAAAAGAATATTTCACATATGTATATAATATACATTTTATACGCGATTGAGATGAATCTTTGCGAGTTGATTTTGTACCGTGGTCACTTTTATGTCCGAAGTGTATTTTAAAGTCCTTTGTGTCCGAAATCATCACTGCGGGAATTTAACTTCTCCCTCTCGGTCTCTCTATTTTTCTTCATATAGCTCTCTCTTTCAAGCTTGCATACTACCACGTGCTTTCAGAGAAGCTCATCCCGAAGAGTCGAGGGGGCCCCAATCGCGGGATCTGTCTCCTCGCGACATAACATCTCCTGCCATAAATCCATTCACTTGGATATTAAAGGAGAACACGCCCATCTTAGTGCGGGACGGGTTCGATGTTGGGAAGGACGGGGAAGCGAGGGAGGAGGGAAAACTCAAGACTGAAAGGGAGAGTGAGGTGGAATCCTTGTGAAAGCGGGTAGGAGATATCGGGGGGAAGGGAGAGGACGAAGGAGATTGGTCGTAAATATTCCCTTCCCCCAGCTCCAGTTTCATCTTTCCGATTAAAATATTTTTCTCCCACTGCAACCATCCTGCCTTCATAAACATAGGTACATGTATTTATACTCCTCGGAGCCGCGGCCATTTCCAACGATTACGCTTCGAGGATCGAAAGGGAAGCGAAAGAACACGCGCGCGCGCGCGATTGGATGGTCCCCGGATTGGATGAAAGGCGGCGTTCATATGTGGATGAAAAAAGCTCTCGATGGATGGATGGTCCCAGACCAACTCGAGTCGGGGAACAGCTTGGCTGGCTTATTTTTCCCCCCTAAGATACGGTTTTGGTGAAGGGTATTGAAAACTTGCCAATGATCCCTTACATCTAATGGAGTTAGATTTAGGAAGAAGAGGTAGCGGGATGGTAGTTTCGTCTTATCTCTCCGAACCTGAATTTGCTGTCCGACGGCAGCCTTGGGCGAAGGCCATCGACATAATGAATTGTCTGGGGTGTTCCCCAATAGTTAAGACGATTTAGTATTTCCATTTAGTGATTCCATACTATTCAGTGAGGGGCTTATTTGAGGGGTGCTGGTGAA
Organism: Hetaerina titia; assembly: GCA_037158775.1. NCBI lineage: Eukaryota > Metazoa > Arthropoda > Insecta > Odonata > Calopterygidae > Hetaerina > Hetaerina titia. The sequence goes on along the minus strand of CM073772.1, from coordinate 73,947,849 downwards.
TCATTTTTAATGAATGAAACGCAATAGGTAAGAGTGCATGCTAAAAGCTCCTTGTAATACTTTCGGCAGGATACTGAGAGGTGATTAAGAAGCGTACAGATGAGAGTGGAACTGAGTAATTGGTGTATAAGGTTATCTTGAAAGTAGGATGAACACTTTTTATGATTACTAATTGCCATAGGAATTATTATTAATATTGTTTCATTTATCATGAATTAAGTAACTTATACTTACACTGTTCTAACATATGTCTAGCGTAGTACGTAAACACTCAATGTTATCTTATAACGAAATAATGGGCGTGTTATGAGTTTTACGCAGAAAAAAAGCGCTGTTGTTCATTCTAACATTAATTATAGGGTTCGTGTTTGCTTATATACATGCAATATATGAGTATTAATATAATTGGTTCAGACGTTAATGCAACAAAATAGGTCGCTACGTGTAAAACTTTGAGCATTAATAAAAACCTATAAGTTGTTATAAATGATGTGCAGAATCCGGAAGTTTTCATGTATTTTGCACCCAACGACCCATACCTGCTTTATGACTTTTTCAAGACGTATTACGAATGATAGTTTGTTGAAAAGAAGTGCACAATTCTATCTGGATGTGAAGTGCGAATTGAAGTCATGTCTGATATATTTTTCGAGTGACGGATTCTGTAACATGCCGTTTGAGTATTGTTAAAATGCGTATTTCTTTTTAATTTTCCCCGTGCAAAATGGGATTTTTCTTCTTAAGTCGCTCCAGAAGAAAAAATATCATGGGCATGTGTCTGAAGATGTAATTTTAGGCGTTGAAACCCGAGGTTTCCTAGTTCGGAAACGGAAGAGTAACGAACGCCAACACCTGCATCGCGGAATGCAATTCTCCGACTGTTCCGCAGGCATGGTGATTGAATTCCTACAAGCTAATATACGTTCGACACACGTGTCCGATGAGATATGAGGATGAGAAATGCATTCGAAAGTGAAAGAGGAATACGGAGAGTAAAGCAGCAACCGAGAAAAAAATTGATTTATAGGAATATTCAGCAATGTGAACACGTGCGTACATGGTTATATGGAATGTCGCAAGTAGATTTGTCAGTAAAATTTTATTGCACGAATTCCTATCCCAAAGTTTTCGAAATAATTTATTTAACATGTGAGTTGTGAAATTTGTTTTCTCTTTCCCTACTCCTAGTATCCCTTCCAATTGTGTTTCGTTAATATTCTTACCAAATTAAAATGTAGACCTAGTTTTACTGCGGGAAAAATATTTTCCATTTACGTGAACTGAAAACAATAAGGAGGAATTTGACTTGAATAAGTACCAATTATCATGTAATATTTTACGCGAAAGATTTTCTTTCGAAGACTATTTTTTTAGTTTTCGCTTTCTCTTCAAAATACGTGCGTACATACCTAAGTGCAGTGAGTATTTTGATAACAAGATGCTGATTGATGCATTTTTCTAGAAGGTCTGGTACAATTAATGGACATAAATTTCTGTTGGGTGAGTAACCATACTGTTATTACTGGTGAAAATTCAACATACATTAATTTCTTTTTATTCAATATGGGCATAGTAACGATACCGTAAGATTCGTTTACCATTGAGTGGAAATTTATCTTAACCCCCTCAGTTGTTCTACAATGGTTGCCTAATCTTCTTTCAAACTTACCGATAAATATTGACGAGTGTTATTTTACGAGCAAAGTGCAATCTATTGGCATTCCTTTGATATTTATGATTTATTTTAAACAGTATTTTCAACTTCGGAAAAAAATACTTGATATTATTTTATTTCAAATATTATAATTGAAGTAGGAAACAGGATGGTTTTATATTCATTAATTTTCATCCATTTTGGCTTTCCCTTTCATAGTTCTCGATAGAATAAGCCTAATTAATCTAAAAACATATTTAGATGGTAGTTTTGAAATTCGTTCCTCCATGTGCTTGATATTTATTAATATTTTTATATATGATCGACTCAGCATCTTCGCATATGATGATTCAATAGACGCATGATTTGGGTAGGGTTTCAACGTAGTAACTTCGGCTTGAAGATGTCGTTGTTCCTCTTGCTACATTACTGTTAATGTTGATGGGTGAGTAAAATCGTTTAGAGTTGCTCGAAACATTAGCTATGAGAATTACATCCAGAATGCTACCTCGACGGACTTCTCCTTTTGTAACCCCGTCCCCTTCCCATGGAATTACCTTGAAAGGCGGTCATAATGCCCACTAATTTTCCCGCAGTAATTGGAAAAAGACGCCGTCCGTCGTCCTCTTTTGAATATGATTAACTGCCGCCTCGAGAGGGTCGTAAAAATTACAGCAAACAGAGCCAAGCGCAAGGGCACGGTAAAGCGGCGCGGGCTTAGGCATTAGCAGAATAAAAAACGAGAGGCGAAATAACGAAAAAGAGGGAGTGAAACTCTTCATTTTGAGAAATGGAGGGGATGAGGATGATTTTAAAGAAGATTTAGGAGCCGGAGAACATTTATAGAATCCCGAAGGTTTATTCAGCTTGAAAAATTGTGTTCCAAAAGGGAAAGCTGAGGTTATTTTCCGGGAACTTAAACTATGGGAGGTCTCAAGTGATGACTTTGCAAAACTCATTCAAAAAACAGCGCATGCTTTGAATGCTCATGGACGACGGTTTTTTTTTACGTTCGCGAGGCCAAATTAGTTTTATGACCATCAAGCATGTAAGGCCTGTCAGTAGGGCAAAAGCTACAAAATAGAAACTACCCAGTATTTATTTTTATTTTCAAATATTTACTTTACCTATTTCAAATATTTAATTCATAATTAAATAAAGGATTATAAAATTAACTAAAAATATTACTTCTTAAACATTAACTCACTTTGAGTTAATAAGTATGGAAAATAAAATAGTTTGTTTTGAACAGTACATGAGATTGCTACCGATTGGTATACGTAAATGCTTACCATATTATATTTAATATATATTATTATTATTAGGTAATCTACCGGTTAAGGTGGGTTTTCGGATGGACATAACTATCAAATACGATAAATATTTTGTGACCCCTAAGAAAACCTACTCTACATCAGGTCCCTCTTCATCTCTGTGTACTTCCTTCCTCCCTTCATCCCGTCCAACATCCCTATCCTGTTCCTGCCCTTTCCTCGTTTGCCGAACATCCTCCCCTCTATTACCTTCTTCAACATTCCACTACCGCTCAATACGCCGTTCATCCATTTTTCCTGCTTCCATAGGATTTCTCTCAACAAACCCCTCTCCTCACCCACCATTTCTAGTACTTCCTCATTTGTTTTCCTTTGGGTCCATTTCACCTTCTCCATTCTTCTCCACACCCACATTTCAAAAGCCTCCAATCTGCGTCTATCCTCCTGCTTCAGCGACCACGTTTCCGCGCCGTACATAGCTACGCTCCATATCAGAGTTTTAACGAGTCTTGTCTTAACATCCCTACTCAACGTCCCCGTCATCAACTCCCTCCTCCTTGAGAAAGCCTCCTTGCCTAGCGCAATTCTTCTCCTTACGTCCCTACCACTTTGACCGTGTTGGTCCAAAACACTTCCGAGATATGTAAACTGTTCTACCTGCTCTATTTTTTCCCCTCCTATTTTAATATTTAGCTTAGCCTTTTTCTTTCTGGAAAATCGCATAACCTTTGTTTTATTAATATTTATTCTCATCCCATATCTATCGCACTGAACCTCCAATTCACTCAACAATGCTTGCAACCCCTTGGCTGACTGAGCAACTAATGCTTGGTCATCAGCAAACCTAACCGATTTTACGAATTCCCCTCCGACTTTCATTCCTATCTCCAGTTCTTCCCATGCCTCTTTAATCACCTCCTCTACATATACGTTGAACAGTACCGGTGACAATGGGCAACCCTGCCTTACACCTCTTCCTAACACTGCCCATCCGGACTCTCCGTTCCCCACTCGCACCTGAGCAGTCTGAGACATGTACAGGTTGCGGATCAGTCTCCTGTCCCTCCAATCCATTCCTATTTTCTGCAATACACGCATTAATTTTTCCCAATTCACTCTATCAAACGCTTTTTCGAAATCTACAAAGCAGGCAAAAACGTCCTGATTGTATTCTCTATTCCTCTCGACTATTGATCCCATTTAATATATGTATGAATAAATATTTGTGAATAAAATATAAATAATAAAATGCACTAGAAGAGTTTATTTGATGCTTAGTATTATTCTCGCAGTCACACTGTAATCCCTTCCATATTAAAATCCATAATATTTTGCATTGATACTCATTAAAACTCTGTGAAATATTCTCTTTTCGATAGCATGTGTTGGTTCTTTTTATAGAATTATTAAATGAATATAGATTCTATTGTTAAAGACTGGTAATAAAACAAAAACTACATACGCATGCCTTTTATAACTCCTATTTTAACATTAAAGGCAGATAATTATTTGATATAGACTCGAATTCTGCGATGGTCAGGCTCTGCTCGTACGCTTTCAAAGTTTAGTACTCATACAGCCTTTACGGAGAGGAAATATATATGCGTCTAATGAACTCTCAAATTTCAAGCATATGAAACTATTCAAATATTTGTAATTGTAACAATTTTCTTTTGTTTTGGTTGCAGGTAAGTGTGAGGACTACTTTTTATGATTTTGAGGACATCATACCTGTGAAGAGTTTCCTAGGTGATGGGGTTTGTGCAATAATCGATTTAAATATGCGCGTAGGCGTGTAGCCATTCTGATAATAAGGTAAGTGAGGTAGGGTAGTTGATTTCTGGGCTGCAGAGCTCAATCAATCGAGCTGGTCTACAAGATACCTCTTTTTCTCAAGTTCTCGATGATGCTCCGTTTCCCGTAAAATTCCTGAAAATGCTTATCAAGATAATTTATGAAATGGGTGTTTACTTCGTCGAACCATTAATGCTGTGTGATATTCATTAAAAGTCTTAAAGGATAATGACGCCATGAAGCGGAAACGCAAATGCATGATATGAAAAAAATATTCAATTAATGATAAATTATTTTCCGAGATATCAACGAAACCAAGGTTCCTTGCCATCTTCCCTGTATCAGCATAAGTCACAGCTTTGACCATAATTCAATCCTAGCCTTCTTGAATTCTCTTCTTTTTCCCCTAATTAACGCCTATTAATCTCATCCGACCCGTGATATTAGGATCTATATTTCCAATACCGATACGCTAGAAACTAATTCCATTTGAAAAATTGAATACTCCTGCTAATGAAAACCCTTTGGATAACTGAAATGAACAAGCATTCCAAGTAAGTTCACTAGCGTATCGTACGAATAAGACTTGGTCATGTGGGGAAGAAATGTTGACTAGTCTCAGAACCTATTTATGAAGCTTTGCAAAAGATCCCCGCCACCCTTCAATCCGTCAAAATGAACTGGTCTACTGTCAGGTTTGTTTCTTTTTCTCTCTTGGAGGTATCATGCATCACTTCTCAAAAGATTTCACGGTGTGGAAACCAAAGAAGCAGAAGGACTCGGGTTTGTTCGGCTGAAATATATGGATGTGCTTGCTCGTGGACCTAGATGGTGGCGGGGCGCAAAGGGAAGCAATACCGCTGGAAAAATAACGCCGAATTTCCGGTTTTCGGCCACAAAAACATAAGGGAAGGAGAGGGCATTTGCCTGGAGGTCGTTGGGGGCTTTACGCTTTTTGAGGGCCGGCGTAGGGGAAGACGGGAAGCGAGAAGGGCTTCAGGACAACTTTAAATCGCAGGCGCGGTCGTAAATTCTTCCCTAATTAGGGAGACGAGCGGCCTCGTGTCAAAACTGTTTTCCTAGTTTTTTTTTCGTTTTAGCCGGGTGGTTGTTTGTTAATTACATAATACGCAGATTGTGATTTTCGTGTTCCTGCTTGAAATTTATAATGGTTACGGTTTTTCCATAATTTAGAAACGAGTTTTACATCAGGCACTAAACTGGGAATAAAGAGCCTTGCGTGCATCTAAAAAATATATGAAAACGAAAATATTTTGCTTTAAAAAATGAAACGTCGTGTAATCTTTCCAGTGACGTCATGGTCCAATGGGTAGAACTTAGGGACCTGTTTTCAAATACGTTTGATGCCAATGGGCTAAGATAAAACGGAGCTGTGTGATTTCCGAGTAACCCCAGGCGTCACAGAAACTGGTCTTCCTGCCCTGAACGCGTGAAGTCACCTCACTGTAAGCTTTAGTAGGAGGTGACCTCAACCCTCATTAATCGAACCGACCTTCGTGTTGTCTACTGCGGTTTTTTCCTAACCGACCGACACATTGAACTCAGTTGGTTAACCATGTAACTGGTAACCATGAATCTTTCTAGCTGGGGTGAAATTTCAAAACCGACTTATGTTCGTATACAATATAGTATGGTCAGGGTAATGAATTTTTTATTTGCTTTGAGAATTTTGTTTTCCGTTTATTTGAATGCTTGGTTGTTTTTTGAAAACGAGTATAGTTCAATTCTAAGTGCAATTATTTAGTTCGGTTTATTTTTTCATAAAACTAAATCTGTCGACCTGGCCAAATGTCGGTAAATTTTGTGAATGTAAAAAATCATCGTCGAAAGAGTTTTTTATTTAATTTATAATTGCGTGGAAAGCAGTAATGTAGATTAAATAGGTTTCAATACTCGACACTCGACTTCAAGACTGCACTCTGAAGTTGATTCTACACGAATGAGTTACGCACTTCCAGAGCCAGAACTTTAGTTTAGTTATGAAAGTACTGTTACATTTACTTTTGCGATTTATCTACTGTTGTGAGAATGAAAAGTGCGTATTTAGTGCTTATTTTAATTTTCTACAATAGACCTAATGATGAAAACATGTTTTTATGGTGGAAATTTATGTTATACATGTCCACAGGGTTCCTATTTATGAATGTCATGACTCCGAAATATGATTGTGAGTGTGAATGATTATGACTGGATGAGTGTGAGATATCGGTGATAGTGTCCGGCTTTTTTTTGTACATATTAGCTGTGATTACCGTTATATTTTCCAAATCTTTATTCATTAATTTTCTGCCGAGCATCCATTACACGATCTCTCATAATAAGTCGTAGATGTAAGGGGAGGGAGGCTAATTGAGAGGGGAACCTGACAAAAGGATACGAATGGGAGTGCACGATGGCGGATATAGGGAGAAGGCTAAGCTGGCAGACAGACGGCAGTGAATGACTGACACATTGGTGGCATATGGTAAACCATTGAGATTTTAGAGAAGGTGGATTGATTTAGGGACTTGTGTAAATGTGTTCTCCCGGGGAACCCCTTACGGGACCGGATGCACGGGGATGAGAAATAAGCGAAGCGTGAACTAAAGAAGAGGGGAGAAAATAGAGACGCAGGAGCTGACAGCCCTCTGGTAGACTGCTTTAGCGGCGTCCACAAGTGACGTCACTCGTAGGGAATAAGGGGGGCTAATCGTCATTGTCCAATTAACAGGCCGTAAGGTTCTTATCGCTCCAAGACTTAAAATTGTTTCATTCCTAATCCATATGTTGATTGGAGGTAAATATGGATATACAGGTAATCCCAGTCCCCCATGTCACTCCTGTCAACGAAGTTTCAACAGCCCCGAATTAAATTTTCAAATCGTACTAAACTTTGGTAGTTGTAAACATTTCCCTCAGTCCCTCATCACACATGCTCGTGAAATTACGTGACTAATTTTGTAGGTAGAGGTCCATCGTATCTATCGGGCAAAATTCCAGCGATTTCCGTGCTTCATCTCTTCACCCTTCCTTATGTTGCAGCATGCCATGTTTTTTCGGAATCATCCTAGCTATCGCAAATTGATGCGAAAATACAACTACATTTACATATTACCCGACAAGAAACCCCAAAGGGCGTGTGACGGGGAGTGTAAGCGCACCGTCCGTCCATGCGTAAAGCATCCATGTATAAGTTATTATTATTAGGTAATCTACCGGTTAAGGTAGGTTTTTTTTTTTGGATGGACACAACTATCAAATAAACATTTTGTGACTCCCCACCTAGCAACTAATCTACATCAGGTCCCTCTTCATCTCGGTGTACCTCCTTCCTCCCTTCATCCCGTCCAACATCCCTATCCTGTTCCTACCCTTGCCACGCTTGCCCAACATTCTCCCCTCTATTACCCTCTTCAACATTCCACTACCGCTCAATACGCCTTTCATCCATTTTTCCTGCCTCCATAGGATTTCTCTCAACAAACCCCTCTCCTCCCCCACCATCTCTAGTACTTCCTCATTTGTTTTCCTTTCGGTCCATTTCACCTTCTCCATTCTTCTCCACACCCACATTTCAAAAGCCTCCAATCTACGTCTATCCTCCTGCTTCAGCGACCACGTTTCCGCGCCGTACATAGCTACGCTCCATATCAGAGTTTTTACGAGTCTTGTCTTAACGTCCCTACTCAACGTCCCCGTCATCAACTCCCTCCTCCTTGAGAAAGCCTCCTTGCCTAGCGCAATTCTTCTCCTTACGCGTCTACCACTTTGACCGTATTGGTCCAAAACACTTCCGAGATATGTAAACTGCTCTACCTGCTCTATTCTTTCCCCGCCTATTTTAATATTTAGCTTAGCCTTTTTCTTTCTGGAAAATCGCATAACCTTTGTTTTATTAATATTGATTCTCATCCCATATTTATCGCACTGAACCTCCAATTCACTCAGCAGTGCTTGCAACCCCTTGGCTGACTGAGCAACTAATGCTTGGTCATCAGCAAACCTCACCGATTTTACCAATTCCCCTCCGACTTTCATTCCTACCTCCAGTTCTTCCCATGCCTTTTTAATCATTTCCTCTACATATACGTTGAACAGTACCGGTGACAATGGGCAACCCTGCCTTACACCTCTTCCTAACACTGCCCATCCGGACTCTCCGTTCCCCACTCGCACCTGAGCAGTCTGAGACATGTACAGGTTGCGGATCAGTCTCCTGTCCCTCCAATCCATTCCTATTTTCTGCAATACACGCATTAATTTTTCCCAATTCACTCTATCAAACGCTTTTTCGAAATCTACAAAACAGGCAAAAACGTCCTGATTGTATTCTATATTCCTCTCGACTAGTGATCTCATTACTGCAATGGCATCACGCGTACCTCTTCCTTTCCTAAACCCAAACTGATCATCCCCTAAGTAATCATTTGCCTTACTCTCTATCCTTTTGTTGATGATCCTGAGAATAACTTTAGCTGCGTGGGATATCAAACTTATTGTTCTGTAATCCTCACATGACGAAGCCTTTGCCTTTTTTGGAATAGGAACTAACACCGATCTCACAAAATCTTCCGGCCAGATTCCTTCCTCATAGATACTACGAATCAGTCCATATACGGCCTTCTTCCCACCTTTCCCTAACCATTTCAACATTTCTACAGGAATATTGTCCACCCCCACAGCCTTATTTGCTTTCATCTCCTTTAATGCCCTTTCTATTTCATCGTCGAGTATGCCTGGACCTAAGCTATCTTCTTCTACGTCATGTTCCTTTTCTATGTCTAACTTTGTCGGCCTAAGTTCTTTACCATACAGTGTTTCTATATATTCCTTCCATCTCTCTTGGATTTTTCCTGGTTCAACTATTATCTTACCCCATTTATCTTTAATTGTTAGCACAGATCTTGTCTTCTTACTTCCCGATAATAACTTAACCTTGCTGTATAGAGCACCAATTTCACCCTTCTTCTGTAAACTTTCCATATCCTCGCATTGCGTTTTCCACCATTCTTCTTTTGCTTTATTTGTGGCCCTTCTCAATTAATTGTTTAACTCTTTGTACTTCATTTTGCCTAACTCTGTGTTTACATTTTTCCATCTTCTTCTCTCATCCATCTTTGCAATCATCTCATCCGTTACCCATGGTTTCCTTATCCTTTTCCCGTTAACGGTTCCTATAGTGTCTTTAGCGGCTTCCAATATCCCTTTCTTGATACATTCCCATTTTTCTTCGATAGCACTCAGTTCTTTACCGTCATCCATCATTTCATGTATAAGTATAAACATAAATATATATGCGCATACGTAAGTACACCTTCATTTACACACAAATGCTTGTACGTACATGGCACTCAACATGATCCAATAATGGATGTTTTCGAGGGAAAAAAGTGTAACACATTTTCTGTTCCATATCGGGTTTTATCAATACCTATGTGTTTTAAATTAATATCTATTTTGCTGAAATTTGTATGTGCGCTGTGTTTACGGAAATTTGAGGTATGCTGCAAGCAGAAACTGCAACAAAATTTTCTTTTTGCGTCAGAATCATTACTCTTGACATCTAGACCTAGAACGTTCCTTAAAAAACTTGTTTTTCTTCTCCGCCTGCTGCCTTAACCTATGCTGTTACTTGTGAATGTCGAGAAATGACGGAGGAGATAGAGATTAGGTGATCCTGAAAAAAATAGATTTTTCCTACATGTGTTGGGACGCATTGCAATACGTGTTATTGCCTCAATTGGGAACATATCAAAGGGTATCGCAAAAGCTGGAGCTGTAATTTTCAGTTTTCAATTAAAACTTTTAACAGATAGTATTTGCTGGTTATGTTCAAGCTCTAATTTTTACTGTGAACAAACGCAATGCAAAGATGTGTTTATGCTTTAATCGAAATTTCAGAAGATTATGAAGTGTTTCAAAGGAACGCCTTTTCCTTTATCTTTACAATAAATATTATGTATGTATAATTCCTAATGTTTTCATGGGTTAGACATCCAAATGTCTACTGGGACTTTTCAGTTGGTAGTGATAGTTTGTTGTGCCTCGGGGCCCGGGAGTTTTTTCATCGCTTCCGTTGGGAATGTAATAAAATTTTAGTAAAAATTGGGACCCTGAACTCTTTGACCATTTGCTCTGTTCGATGCAGTCAGAACTTAAGAATTTCATATGTTGATTCGCTTACCATAACCCTTATGTAAACTTGACACAGCCGGTGTACTTCTTACGGAGAAATGCAATCATCATTTTAAAGACCGAAGCGTGGATGGCTGGGGATGTAAACAAAAATTGATTCAGATGGATAGCTGTTGCGAGGCGGTGGAGCAATAAAAATGCGAAAAAAGTACTAAAACAATGAAACGGCGATTTTTTGTTTCAATAAGCGGTGTACGTCAAAGCAAAATGCCCGAGCGATATGGTGACGACTGTGGCAGACGCGCAACTCGGTCGCAATAATGCCTTGTGTCCCTTCCGGAGATGTAATGCAACTAGAATGGAAAATAAAACAAAATAAAAGAAGGAATACGGGCCACCTCGAGTTGAAAGGATGGAAAAAAGTGTATAGCGCTTCTGGAAGTACGAGTTAAAGGGCTAGTTAGAATGTCTAGAAACAGACGTGCATTAAAAGAATGCTTACAGGCTCGTGTGACTCTCGAGTTTTGTCATGCTTAGGGAGGAGTAGTTTCCCTTCAAGGCAAAGAGGTTATGTGTTTCCGAAAGCGAAAATATCCGGGTAAGTAAGATAGCAGTACGCAGCGAGCACTTCTCTTTTATCCCTCCTTTCTCTCCTGAAGCTAGTCCTCGCAAGAGTGTATACTCCATGTATGCTGCATCGCCGTATTGTAAAAAAAAAGAGTTCTTAGAGGCGTCTATGTTTTATTATCGTCGACTATCTGAACACTTTTGTATCTTTTCGTCCGCTCCTTCCCTCCGTTGTGCACGTTGCCGACACTTGGCAAACGTTCTCGCTCGGTACTCCTGGGGCTTGTGTTTCTTTCACTACGTAATGGAATTCGCATCACTCCATCTCTCGGGATAAAATGAAAGAATTCAATGATGAGAGAATGTATTTGAAGCCCAAGGACTCTAGGCCGGCGTAATTTCTCTTCTCCAACGTCACGTTACGCCCTTACTCTCTTCCTCTCTCTCTCTCTCCGCATCTTCCTTCTCCACATTATCTCCTAAGCCCTTAATCGACACTTTTCATCTCCCCTTTATCCACGCATTCCCCTTTATCTCCAGTTCCATCCCCTTCTTTTCGTTAGTTGGTGTCGTAGAAATGCGAACACTCCCTCCGTTTCATAGAATGTTCTTTTTCTTTTTGGAGAAGTCCTTTGTAATACCTCGTGACCCAACGCTTTATCTCGGCCTCCACCGCGTTCATCTTCGTCAACTTCCCAGTTTTGCCTTCCGTTCCTTTGTTCGTTCCCACCTCAAGACCTTGGCATACCTTTTATTCGCATTCCTTTTCATAGTCATTCCGCTTCTAAACCAGTCCGTGCATATCTTTTCCGTTTTCCGTTAAGGCCTACGAACTGTTACCTATACCTCCACAGGCTCTTAAGAAACGAATGTAAATTATCTGCTGGCACTCAGAGTAGTGGACGTATTTAATTTTCAAATGCTCCCAACGACCAAGCTCATTTCGCATCCTAAACGCTAACAAGGAAATCACGGCTGATAGTATTCATGCCGTCTATTTTTGTATTGAATGATATTTCTGCTGTGACTGTAAAATAAATTATTCTTGGTAGTTACATTTTTCATTAAGTTGCAAGGTACTTGTGTCTCTCGATTATATTTCCTAATTTTTATCGATTTTTGCCCTATTTATTGGTTCTGGTTAGCGTAAAATATTTTCTTTTAGCCTTTATTCGCATCTCATAAGTATTTGCTCGAAATGATTCAACGCTAAATAGAGTGAAATGGAAAAAGTTCGTGTTCATCAATCATCCTTCACATTCCACAAATTACATTAAAAGAACACTTGATGAGTACTACAATATCTATCGATTTTATTTTCCGTTTAAAGTACTCAAGTTTAGTCTTTAACGTGCATTATTTAAGCCTATTCATTTGGGAATAAAGTTTTGATTAAAATATCTCATATTTGTCAGTTTACTTAGTCTGATAAAAGTAGTTACTTCAGTATGACCAGTGAACTAACATTTAGGCAGTCAAAAGTAATATGAGCTTTAAACTAGACACTTTAAGAGTTAATTTACCGTATTTATTCATTAATTGTATGACGCTCATTAAATATTCATTCTTGTTTGTGGATATTATTGAGAATATTCAAGTATAAGGAATTTTTGATATTTATCGTGCATTACCTAATGTCATTGCCTTGTTGTTAGTGAAGTTTAATGGCACTTTTGTTAATGGCCTTAAATGATGGGGAACTTACACGGAGAGTGTCGCAATCCTTCATGCTTTCTCTCGTTTCATTCCTTGATCTTCGAGAGCATTTCCTTACGTTTCGCGCATTTCTCATTTCAATATCCATCAAGGCTGCGCAGCTGGTGCCTTTCTTCCGCTAACCTCGGCGTTATTGGATATGCATGTTGCGTGACGTATTTCATTCATTTAATCCCCCGCTATGGAGATTACTAGGGTCTCATATCAATTCGCGATTAATTATCGAGTTTCCTATCGCGTTTAGCCGACTTAAGCTGGAAGAAATTTCGCATAAAATCCACGATGCCTTTTTCCTTTGAGGCGTTTTGTGATTTATGATTTTGGCGTTTGGAATTCTTTTACGAGTTCATTTTTATTTAAGAGGATAGGCACTTTTTTGTCGTGATTTCGAGTTATATGAGACATGCGAGAGTTGTATGAGGGGAGATATAAACATTCTCGGATGGATTTGAAATATTCTCTCTGTCAATGTGAGTGTGATATATTGTCACCATATTCCCGTCCCATCTGGGTCACTTCAAGGAAGACTAATTCACTAGGACGTTAATTGCTTTGGCGTTTGTGTGACTGAAGACTGATTTATTGTGGTTTCAAGAAATGTTTTAGGAGCTCTAAACTCGGATGGCAGTGTGAAAACAGTCACTCATTGTTTGTTTCTCTTGATTTTTTGTCAAAATGTGTAGTTAACTATCTGGTTTATCGTGAGATTTATTGTTTTTTACTTTGAAAAAAAAATAGTATATTTGTAGAGAATTTTATTCTTTTATGGTTTCTTGACCGTATTTGTAATTGTGTTTACATTTTTTAAAGTTGACCTGATTTGGCGCAAAATATGGTCATTAATTGATTGGTAATTGAAATAAATCAACTAATTGGTGGTGCTTACCTCAGGTGAACAGAAATATGCGTACGGTTTTCAAAAGGGCATAGTAAAATTTTATTAAACACGGTTTTACGAGTATCTGTTTTATGTCCTCGGTGGTTTCTGAATGCTGCAGGGACTTTTCCCTATATTGCATTGCGTAGAATTTTAAAGGTTATCGCAAGAAGCACTTTATGGATGCGTGTGCCACGATTTTTTGTCTGGATGCGACTTTAAAGTTTAATCCTTGGAAGGATTTATTAAATCGTATTTCCATCAAGCCTCGGAGAAGAGGAGTGTGGAACTAGCGTGCGCTTCACCAATTACGTTTCCCGGCTCTCGAATTAAAGGGAACATTTGGTTCTTATTTTTAAAGGGAACGTGGGATTTTCACTACAGTCTGAGGTCTTGAGATAGTTACACTGGGGTAGGTACTCATTTTAATTTATTTTCTATCATTAAACGTGCTTTATTCCTACATTCGTGCTGTGGCATCGGAATAAGTCATGTGTCGTTAGCTGCCTTAAATAAGATAAATGTTAAGGCGTCTTACCCAAGAAAGAGTTTATGCATTTTGGAGTTTGAATTTTCATTCGTACCGAAGCAATTACCATGTTCTGAAGTTGGATCCAAGGGGATCTATAGAAACGTATTTCTCAAGCTCAAATTCTAAATCATAGTACATTAATTGAACGTGTGTCTTTGAATGTGAAAAAATCGTTAAAATTTGATGCGACGGATGTACTCGTCGAATGTGTTTCGGGCCACTGGGACCAAGTTAGAGACGCTAGTATAAGATTGAATAGGAAGTAATTCAGAGGAAGGATCAGATATAGTTAATTAAGGCCGTGAAAGGGGGAAATACCATTACTTACACGAAGTGGTAAATAAACTCCGAGAATAAAGGAATATAGGTATATATTAAACAATACAAGGATTGAAGTTATGTTTTAGATTCAACAGCGAACAATACTAGATCGCACTGTATAGCTTAAGCTACCTGTATAGAGCAAACGCTACCTTGAATAATGGAACACTCATCTATCATTATATTAGTTACAGGTTTGGCACCCTAGCGTTTTAAACATGGAGTCGAACATTAAATTAGCCATTGAAAATTTTCAGGCATTATATCAATATGCGTTCTTATTATAACAACAGTTGGTTGTTAAGCTTTCTTACATTTTCCCTCCCGGAAAATTCGTGAATTATACTTTCAGATTACTAATTATAAATATTTTGTGACTGACTGGAAATATTTTGACTAACGGGAATAGCCACTTGGAAAAATCTGCGTATGGTAAATAGTATTTATATTTGATGGACACATGTAAAACAGTCGTCACTTACTTCTTAAGTGGATGCTGTAACTTGTTCGAAGAAAAAATTAGTGAAAATTAAATTCCCTCCGATCGTTTCATTACTTTTGGGGAGATTAGGGACGAATCAAACGAAATACAAGTTACCACGTATTCTTCGTCAACCGAATTTGGTTTTACGTTTCCGCCAATAATGAAACAATCGCCTCTATATTGGGGGACCGAGAAATTTTTGATATTTTTTCCTAAAAACAAAGGAAAGGATCAAAGGAATTTTCTTTGCGATTCACCCTCGAACCCCCGTTGTCTTTCATCGTCTTTCTTCTTCCTCCCTTTCATTTTATTTCCAGGCCTTGACTCACTCTCTCTCTCTCTTCTCTGTTCTTTACTCTTATTCAGATTTTTTATTGCACCTTTTTGTGCTGACCGAATTACTTCACGCGCGCTACTTCCCCCCATTCTTTGTCCCTCTTGGCTTACAGGTCAGGATGAAAAAGAGAGAGAGAGAGAGAGAAGGGGGAGAGGGCAGAAGTGATGGCAATGCTCGGCCTGGGGAAACCAGTAGGAGAAGAAGGAAGCACAGCAGCCGCTCGTATAAAATTACAAGTGTTTAAAAAATTACCCAAAGAAGAGGGTTACATTTTGTGCGCGTGTGGGGAGGGGTGCAGAACCGGAGGAGATATGGAGGGAGGCGCGTGTTGGAAGGGGTTAGATTGCCAGGAGTGGGGTTGTGGGTGGAAAAGGGTTGGATGGGGTGGGAAAAAATGGGAAAGAGGATTCGAGAGTGGGAGGGGTGGGGCAGAACAAGGTTCCGAAATGCGTAACCGCGCCGCGGAGAATAATGCTCAATAAATCGTTCCGTTCCTCCCATTCCCCCCTTTCTCTCTGCCCTTCCCCCTCCGGATTTTTTTACTCCTCGCTGCCCTACTATTCCTCGCAGAAAAAAACCAGGAGGACGTTTATTGCGAAATGCCTCCATATCTTTGCCTTTTTCTCCCCCACTCTCTCCTCCTTCCCTCATATCGTACCCGCCTCGTCCCCGCACTCCCTTCCGTCTCTTTTCACCGTATTCCCCTCCTACTCTCCTCCCCCTAAAATCTCCATCCATCTTATCTCTCACCCGTTTTCTTGTCTCTCTCTCCCTCTCTCTTTTTTCACATTCCCCTCACACTCTGCATCCTCTTTCCAATAGGAATACGTCCCTTCCGTCAACCCCCCCCCCTAGTTCCGTTCCTCACCGCTCATTCGCTCTCTAACCCATCTTCCCTCTCCCTCCCGCTCATCTTTTCCACATTCCTCTTCCATTTTTGGCATCCTTTCTTTCTTTGTGATGGTATTCTCTTCTCCGGTCTGGCTGTCAGGTGGCCATTGTGTCGACTTCCTTAATTTTGGTTTAATTTCGAGGCAGGACGATTATTTTAAAACTGTCTCTCTGCCATCGATCAGGTGCTATGTGTCCCTAATTGCCAGCGTGTTTCCAAAGGTGCAGGCGATTCCTTATTGGAGCAACTGTCACTATTGGTTTTCGTTTTTCAGTCTCTGTTACCCCTTCTTCCAAGTTGTTGAGCACTACCCTTGCCTTCCTCCATACTGAAGACCTGCTAGGACTATGTAGACGTTTGCTCGCTATTTTCTTCATTGTATATGATTATCAGAGATAAATATGTCATAGGCTTTCATCCGCTTAGCCTGGATACATGGTTGCTGGCAAAGAACTGTTCCTGTAACGGAAATGGAGAGCTTTTATAATAGGATACAATAGAATAAACATATTTAACTGTCGATAAAAAATATAGGAAAAATATTTATTGATAGGGTACTATTCATTGTGGTCGGGGATCTTTAGACGGATTTAAAAAAGTTGCTAATGAAGCAGCACCTTGACCCTATTCGCTACAACTTGGGGTAGAGTGTATTTAAGTTCGTACTGTTAAATCTTGCAAAAAATAGTGACCTAATTTGCATTGGGAAATTTTTGTTCAGCTCTCTTTTCTCTGAATATCATATTTAAATAATTATATTTTCCTGTAATTTCAACAATAACCCTTTGGAGGGTACACTTTTAAAGAATTTCATCACCATTCTTATGTAACATAAAATGTAAATAACACTTGAAAAATTATTAATCATGAACAGAAAAAGTGTACACCAGGAAAAAGCATTCACTATACCGTTTATACAGATGTAGGGGTGCCCTCATTTGATTTAATAGATTCTATAAACTACACCACTTGTGTTATTTCTACTAAAACTCATTCATTACCCCATTATTTTCAGCATAGCTGTTTAGACATATTTCCAGATGCTTTCCCTTCGTAGGAGTGATGATACAATAAAGATCAAAACAATAAAAAATGGCGTATGAAAAGTTAGGGTAAGTAGTAAAGATGGGAAGAATAAGAGACATAACGAGAGAGGTAGGAAGTGGAATGATAAAAATATATGTGAATATAAGAGTTTTATGGCATTCGAAAGGAGAGCGAAACTCAACGTATTAAATCTTTTTCGCCTCCCTTTTCCCCATCGCTGTAGACGAGACGCTTGTGTGTACGCAATGTGAAAAACGGAATGCGGTAGATTCGGCCTTTCAACCTTAAAAAGCGGTCGTAATGGAAAAGTGGACGATTTTTTCTTCATTTTTTCCCCCACACTGTTTTATCATCTGTTTCGGACGCTGGAGAGTCTCCGGCTATGCTTTTTTTTTTTCGCTATTTATTCGAGAGAATAATTCATGCGGTTTTCGGTCTCATTCTAATGAATCATTCTTTTCGGCAGCGGCTTGGGCGTCGGGGTCTTTTTTACCGCCACCCGCCTCCTACGACTCCCGCTCATAGGAGAAGGAATGACTGAGTGGGTGCTAAGTGAATTATTATGAAAACTTTTGTCGCCACCATGGTTTCATTCTCCTCCTTTTTTTATTTTCGGAAACTTCCTTTATGTGGTTTTAATGGGGCATTGTTAATGGAAATAAATCACTGCCTCGGAGGTAGTTCTATTCATGTGTACCTTCCTAGAATTTCAAGTAGTTCAGCGTGCCTGTCTAAGGTGAACATCGGTCACATAATAATGATAGCATTTGATCGTGGTGTTGCTCGCGTCTGCATGATTTGGAATAAATTAAGTTTGGGATTTATTGCAAAGCTGTGAAGTCGGCGTCCATACGTTCGTGTTGACCTTTGTTCTAAAATGAATGCTTTGAAGGCTATACGTTGATGTAGGGGTTAAGCAGTTGAGGAACCGTTGGTTCCAGTGTGTGAGCCGCTATTGCTGTGCACGTTTGGTCTGCTATTGATAATGATTTTGGCATGTAAATGGCCAAACTGTGCGATACTTCGGCTGACATTTCCAGCACTGCCAAGTGAAATATGTCACATAATGTCTTCTTAAGTGCAGGCCATGAGGGTCATGGGGGAGGAAGATATTGCTGGAAATGTGACATCACACTGAAAGCGTCCACTCATGCTTGTAAAGTGGGATGGATAACACGAATAAATTAAGCTACTGACATTCATCATGGTCTGTAAACATCGGAAGTAGTATGTAGGTTAATCATATTGTCTAAAATTTGAAAAAATTGTTGTAGTGTGGGTTTCACTCTAGGTTTTCCATAAAAGAATGGGCTTATTTTGGAAGTTCTCAGCAAAGTGTGTCATGGAGAAAGGGAATCGAAAATCGTGGATAAAAGTGGATATTTTTATACATACTATATACCGACAGACACATTGGTTTCATTTGGTTTCCATTGTCGTCCAACTGGTTGAGAAATTTCTTTACCGTGAATGGCTGGATCTTCGGGAAGATTTTTGATAGAGCCACCCTCTTTGTGGTACGACGTGCTCCAGGGGGACATTTTATTTCCCTCGCGAAAAACTAGAGTGCAGTGCTCATTCGGAGGCCGGAAAAACAAAGAGTCCTTGGCAACTTTTTATAGTAATTTGGCTCGCTAGGGAATCATGTGTGGAAGCTTTCACAACGGCGTTAAATTCATTTTAGCTTTCAATTGGACAAATTGTATTGGATTCAATATTTTTAATGGCATAAAAAAGAAATGACGCAATTGATTGGTGAATGTATAATATTTTTAAGTGGTTCACCAATCCCGTGTCTTGTCAGGGGTCAGAACCCAATGGGCGTGTTTATTTAGCACAAAGTGAACGAGGTGCTTTATCCTCTATACCCTCAGCCACGTTGAGTTTATATCTTAATTAATGGCTCGAAGAAAAAAACTTAGTATCACTGTTTGCAAATTTTCATTGAGTGCATCGTTAATTAATTTGAGATATCACGGTCGCTAAAGGATGGGAGCAGAAATTTCAAGATTTGTTCTACAATCCGAGATGGTTGTTTAATGGCAGTGTAATGGATTTAAAGTTTTGAAATCGACTTGATAGCCTGGTTCTCATGTCGTTGTTACGTTAATTTTGGTTTATTTCCGACCTGGTGTAACGAAGCGTAGATGTATTTTAATAATGTATACTATACAAGACCTAATATGCCTTTTTCTCACCCGATAAACCATTCCCAATGTTTCTTCACAAATGATATGTTTTAATACAAATTCACATCATTTTCCGCAAATTTAGGTCTTACTTTTCGTTCATTTCTCTAGAATTTAAGGTTTTCTCATTCGATAGCATTGGATAACTTTTGTCACTCTCCGTTAATGATTCAACATCCACGACGCTCCTTTGATGGTAGATACGCTCCCCATTTAGTAATTCAAACTTTGTAATACAATGGTTAAATAAATATTTTAATTTACTTTAATGTAATTTATATTTGTGCACGAATTTTTAGCCTCAAACCAAACGTTAAACAACTCGTTTAAATCAAGGGCACGGTTTTTTGCGTTTTTCGCTCATGCTCTCAGTCTATCTCAAAGTTTTTTCTCTCTCGCTCGTTTCACCGTCATACAACTCGCGATCCAGCTCCAGTGATTCGTGAGAGCTCTACGAATCGCATCATTTTGGGCTTCGTGAAATTTGAAGAATGGCGTTATTCCTTATCTAGCGCCTAAAGACCGACACTATTCACATGATGAACATGCGTGAACTTTCCTCGGGTAGCACGAAGGACATATATATTTTTCGTGACGGAAATTCAACATATCGGTCCGCTGGAATCCTATCCGTAAGGAGTCCAATATGCGGTGCCAGCAAGGTAACAAAAAAATCCATTTTGTCCCAAGATTCCTTACTAATGTGAGCGTGGTTCCCGCCCCTTGTTGGGCTTTCCCGTCTAGTCATTTCTTTTCAACGCTCACCTTCCTTCTCAAAAGTCCTCCGTCTATCCCACGGCGGCCTAAGCAAGTCCCTGCGGCGCAGACTCCTTATATTCGACTTCACTTCCCTTATCTCGTACCGTTCTCCGTCCACCTCGCGCGTCCCAGGGGCGTCATCGGTTCCTTAATCTCACCGCGCTCACTTCTTTAAGTGGATAGTCGTTCAATTTAATTCTTTTCCCGCGGGGCCCGTACCGCAACTCTTCTCTCGTACTCGCTCTCTTCCCCCCCCGTGCCCGTCCTGTTCTCGTGACCCCTTCCGAGCCCGCTTTCCACATCACCCTCGGCTCTTCTTCCGTATAAAAAGGGTCACTATCCCTATCCGTCCAGGGCCGAGGCGTTTATAAAATCAACCACCCACCGTGTGACCTCTTCATCTTCGCTCCTCTTCCTTCTTTGTATCTCCCTTCACTATCGTTCTCCCCTCTCTTTTCGTCCAGTACCCCTTCCTCTTCTCCGAATCGAGATCGTTCTTAATCTGCACCATTGTCAGCTGAGAGCACGCGGTGTGATGCCGTCGCAAAGGGACGACATGGGTGGGGTGACGGGGCGGGCGACGCGTAGTCTCAATAACCTGTAGAGTGGGGGTTAGGGTTTTTTTTATTATTTATACGACGACATTATCTTAAGGAGTGAGTGACCTCCCGCGATAACTCAGGAATGCACCCGCCTCAAATAGAGCCAATGATCGCCTCGGTTAGGCGGCATACGTTTGAGAGCCGCGCCATATCTCACGTCTCGGGTACTTCTTCTTCCTACCCTTTCCCCTCTATCCGCTTCAAATTTTCTACTTAGCCTTAATGTGCTTTGCACTCGGGTAATCGTGAAGTATCCAAGGAACCAAAATAATTGCGACTCGAACAATAATGAAGTTTTTACCTGTACCAGTTTGATGCCAGTTATTTTGTGCTAATTTAAGCTAAGATACGCTTGTACGATCGACTCTTGTTTTATACACGAGTAGAAGTTCTGTTAAGCCGACGTCTGGTTATTATCATCCCTGATTACTCATCCTCATTCACCTTCTGCATTAATTACGTGTGCAACCTGTGTTGTGAAATTCGCATAAAAAGTTTTTTAATGCATGGACAGCTTCTTCAGGCATCGAAAAACGATGGCCACGCAATTTTTCACGATAAACGGGAATGAAAAGAAGTTATTTGGTGCTAAATCAGGGTTGTACGGAGGATGACCCGTCAATTCGACGTTTTGGCCAGTCAATTAAGTAGTTGTTTCAGCCGATCTGTGAGAGCTGGATTGCGTTGTCATTATGAAGAATGATCCTTCATTGCCGTTTCTTTTTTCGTATTTCACCGAGCACTTCTGGCAAGAAAATGCTCGTGTACCATTCAGAATTCACGGTTCTACGTTGCTCTAACGGTACTGTTGCCACATGTCTAGTTTTTCCGAAGAAATAGGCGATCATTTGGTTCGATGTGCTCCGCGCGCGAATCACTTTTGTCGGATTTGGCTCGTCTAGGAAGATCCCTAGAGTGGATTGCTGTTTTGTTTCGGACTCATACGCATAGATCCAAGATCCTTCACCTGTGTAGATATTATTCACAGATTTTGATGCAACGCGATTGTATTTCTTGAGCATCAGTTGGCCCGAGCATCTTTTTGAGCTTTTTTTTGAAAATTATGCGGGATCCAACGCGAACAAATTTTTTTCACAGCTAAATGTTCAATGCAATATCGTATTGATGCTCGTCATAATAATCCCCCAGGATGCCTCAATCTCAAAACATGTCACATGACATGTCCTTTACTAGTTCTTGCACAGCATCAATGCTTTCTGGCACAACAACTGCTTTTGGACGACCTTCACGACTGTCGTCACTGAGCGAACGGCGGCCATGAGGGAATTCGTTATGCCAGCGTTTAACAGTGTCAAAGGATGGGGCTTCATCGCCAAAAGTGGAAGTACGTTATAATGCAACAATTTCAGAGAGTAAAAATCATTCGCCTTGACCAGGATTCGAACCCGGATCCCTCGATATCCGGCCGAGTGCTTTAACCAATTAAGCTACCGAGACGTCCTCTTACACTCAGAAATTTTGGGGGCTTTAAAGGAACAAGATGTTATGACGAAATACCGTACGTACAATGTCACAGACATTCGTAGTCGTGCGCGACGCGCCACAGTCCACGATGTTATGCTCGGCCGGATATCGAGGGATCCGGGTTCGAATCCCGGTCAAGGCGAATGATTTTTACTCTCTGAAATGGTTGCATTATAATGCACATATAGCGGGTGACTCCGTTAAAGTTACTGTTACAGTTTCTTGAAATTTGGAAGTACGTTTATCGATGCACTCCTGTCTTGATAATCCACGTCGAAAGTCGTAAAAAATCATCGTACAAAAATGTTCACGAGTTAACTCCGTTTGTTCGCTGAGAAAAATGTTCGAGTCACTGTAAACAACACAAGTTATGGTCAAACGAAAAAATGTTCTGAAAAAAGTTAGCGCTAAAAGGGTCAAACTTTCAGATGGAAACGTCAGATGGCGCATAAAGCACTTAGTGTTGTCAAGGCTATAAAAATAAATAGCAACCCTCGTACCAATTTCGGCCCATTTCTCTTCATTTCGTGCTATTGTCTTGTTAGAAGACACTAAGGAAAAATTTACGTCATTGGATTTTGCCTTGCATTAAACGCATGCGTGAATCTTTCAGAATTAATAATACGGGAAAGGTGACCACACTATCAAAATTACTCAATTCTATCCATTGTAATCCGACAATTGTTAGGTATTTATAATTACAAAATTAGTCATTTTATAAATTACTGTTATTTATATCTGCACGTTTCTACTTCATTTAAAAACATGCTTGTACTTTTCCCGTTAGTTAAAGAGGTTACTTTTTCTTCATGTAGAATAGCTAATAATTCTATCTAATTTAATCATCGTTGGCAGTTTTTTTCTGCTTGAAATTTTATTGTATATTTCCCAGATATCCTGTATTATATTTGTGTTTTATTTTGAGTTGTTCATTCACTACCGCTTTAGTAGACTAAAATAAGAGTCGGGTTTAGCTTTTTGGAGGCTGGCCATAGTTAATGTAACTTAGAGGAACCTAAGAAAGAACTCTGTATAATTCCCTCAGCTATATGTAAGCTTTATATCCAAGCTTCATTTTGAGTGAAATAATATCAATATAGGCAACAAAAAACTTTATTTCCCTCTCTGAGTTTCAACTCGTAACTTTTGAGGTTAATTTAATTGTTGAGATCGTAACACGAAGGGCCAAATTATTTTGCTACCCTATAGTGTTTGCGGTAAAAAATACTATAATATTCCCGTTTACACTTCTTCTTTCACGATGCATACAAAATCTCTTATTTGAAATCGTCCTTGCCACAGCACTGGCGACTGCATTTCACAAGCAGGTGTCGCGGTCCTATTTATCTGACTAGTTGTTTCTGCGACCTGGGACTTTCCTCCGTTCATCCGCCCACCTTAATGCAAAGCACCCGTTACACCTGTGACGGTGTTATGTTGTGGGCGTTTTGAGCAAGTTCACGTGGAGCATGTTGGTGGAGGGGGTTGCATAGGTACTATAGGTTGTAGCACGCGCAGAGAAAATATCTCGTTTGTATGCATTTCCTGCCTCGCGCGACGGTGGGACCAGAATGACGATGACGTAAATGATAAGCGGACGGCGAAACAAAAGTTTTTGTCGGCTTGATTGCAATGAAGTACCAAGTGCTCGCGCCTTCGCACTGGACTTTGCATATATCGACGGTTTGTTTTGTTTATTTTTTTTGCGAGATGCGCCGAGTGAAAACCTCTGACGTAAGTGGATTTTAGCACGGTCTGACGTGCTGTCATCGACCTCCATGGGTACTATGCCGGCCAGTGCTGCCATCGCTACGTGCCGGACGCCCGAATAGTTTGGCGCTCTTTTTTGTCCAACCCCGGTTTACGTTGGATTCATTTCGGTCGTTCATTATTGCCTCAATTACCTCTGCCTCCTTTTTCGCGTTGAAATTCACTAAACCGTTTCATAGGGCTGCATTTGGTGTTGTTCTCACCTCGGACGTGTTAGCTTTCTCTATTCTGGTAGACTTATTCATTCTTGGTACGCCCGACAATCCAATTCAAGCCCAATTCCTAAACTACTACATTGAAAACACTGTCCAGTAAAATCTGTTCAGTAAACATTTTGTTTCATTGAGCGATGTTTATCGGAAGATGTGAAAATGCTGTGAAATAGGTTTGGGCGAAATTAAGAAGATTCTGTACGTAGCATGAAACATCTATTGATCGAAAGCATTAGAACTTCATTTAGGGGTTCGATTAAGAATCCCTAAAGGCTAAGAACCATTTCACAAAATGGATAGAGAATGTTTCTTTAACCTAACATATAGTAAATATCAAATTACTTTTTTCCATTATCTAACCGTAGAGACTTTTGGTAAAGGATAGCCATATCTAGATAGGAAATATAACGGGCTACTTACTGAGTCAGTGTACTTGATCCGAAAAATACTCAAGAAGCGACCCCTCAGGATTTGTCCCTGTTCGGCACAGATGGGAATTTTTCTCGACATTTTCTGTCTTAACGTGGTCCTTAGGAGGTCTTAAATCACGGGTGAATTTCTAGTGGAAGTTGTGTTGCGTTGAATACGGAGCTCACCGATCGATTTTCTCAAGATGTGCGCAAGAAGTTTACCAAATCGGGAAGAGGGTCATCCATTCTCTCATGTCCGCCTTTTTTTTTCCTAAAAACCAGCTGCCGGAATTCTTGGAACCTGAATTCTCAGGGTCTTTTTGGCATTCCGAGGAGAGTTCGATGCACGGGAAGATCT
Source organism: Hetaerina titia (assembly GCA_037158775.1). NCBI lineage: Eukaryota > Metazoa > Arthropoda > Insecta > Odonata > Calopterygidae > Hetaerina > Hetaerina titia. The sequence continues at coordinate 73,922,434 of CM073772.1, read as the reverse complement.
GCGATGACAATTGATTGGAGGATGCATGTACCGAAGTTGTGTTTCTCTCGGGACAAGGGATATTTCACAGTACAAGACAGCTCTTCACGGTGGTGTCTTATTTTCAAAGCCGCGGACGCCGCTAACGGAAAATATCTCCCCCTGCATTCGTTGGCAGAAGCTTAAATTTTTAGAAGAATAAAAAAATAGGGTGTAGCGCGGTTGAAGGACATCGGGTTTCAGAACGAGTAGTTCCCGATTGTGGGATAATTTTTTTAGGAAATGACAGGATGATGATGCGGACGACTACTGGGATGAGTGGCTTTTATCTTTCGGAAATTGTTTTGCCTCGACCAAGTGCCTTTCTCACTCTCTCGCACGCCGTCCAAGTCCCGCTTCGGACGACAATCGAGGAGAAATGTTTTTATGGCATTTAATAACAGGTGTGCATGAGCCATACTTTAGTGAATACATTCGCCGTTGCCCCATTTTCGCATGCAAACCATTGACAATGATTGTTGTTGTTCTGAGAAATTAACTTTGGAGGACGTAATTAATTTTCCTGAATTATTGTATTTATGAATATGACTACTTTTAATATCTTCTATATTTGGCTACTAAATACTTTTTTCTATAACTTTGCTCTGCTCTTATTATTTCGTTGAAATAGAGTAAATAATTAAATAATGTTTTAAAATAAAAGATATTGTGTTCCTCAGAATGAAACTAGCTGCCATTCAAGCTACTATTCACTCATTTTCGTGGGGTTTATGTCCTTCCAATTTATAATATTACTAAGAACTGTGCTCTAGCAATTAAATCAAATTTAAAACATAAGTACTTTAAAGCTATCGTCGAGTTAAATAATCTTTTCTAAGTTGACTCACTAGAAAGTGACTCCACTCTTATATTTCGATAGTATTTTTGAACCGCGTTGTTTTCTAATTTCAACACCTATAAGGTACGTGTATTTAGAATTTAGGAATAATTTTGTGAAATACACATTTTGTAATTTTTTTATTGTTACAATGTTTTAAGAGTATTTTCATGTTCTGCTAGGTTTTTCCAGTATTTTTAAGTAATAGATTATTTTTTATCGTTGGATAATTTTTGCAAAAAGTAAGAAACATTGTAAGGAATTTTCACTCGGTTCGTTTCAAGAACTCTTCGGTGTAGTGAATGCATATTTTTTAGTGTAGTCTGGAAGCTATGAATTTCAGGCGGGGAATGAATTAGGCTTTCACTTACTATAGAAGATCGTCCTCGAAATTCTTTTGTTTCGCATTATCGAGCTTTTATTTTCTCCTCTTCACGTCTCTCCATCCTGTCCTCGTTGCGGTGATTGAGTGAAAATAATGGACGATGCAGGAAATGTTAAGGACACCGGTTGATGGACGACTGTGATTCACTAATGCGCCAGCACCGACGGAACGAGCTTGCTGTCCCCCGAAATAAATTGTGAATCGAAAAAGTGACGTAATCACATGTGGATAAATATAGAAATGCATTTCAATCGAGATTGAACTTAGGAAATTAAAAATTACCCTCTTTCCAACATATATTACTCTCTTTCCAACCACTATATGTCAGTATTTTCTTAACAGGGTCTTATATTTTTGCATTCCTTTGTATTCACTAAGATTTGGACCGTGGATCTCTCCTAGATCATAAATGCATGGCCAGTATAATCAAAGTTCTGTTTTTCCGACCTTTGTGAAATTTTAGTGCGAGAGTGAACGTTTTTATACTTTATAATTCCTTTGATTTGCGAAAGCAATACATGGATATTAGTGGCAGATGTAAAGGCCAGAAAACCTTATCATTTCAGTGTTATGACGATTTTTGTAGCATGTTCATGATATGTGTTGGGCCAGGATATGTGGAATATATATCGAAGGAACGTTTTTCCGGACCGAAAGGAAAACAGATGAGGAAGTACTAGGGAAGGTGGGTGAGAAGAGGAGTTTGTTGGGAGAAATCCTATGGAGCCAGGAAAAATGGATGAAAGGCGTATTGAGCGGTAGTGGAATGTTGAAGAAGGTAATAGAGGGGAGAATGATAGGCAAACGAGGGAAGGCCAGGAACAGGATAGGGATGTTGGACGGGATGAAGGGAGGAAAGAAGTACACAGGGATGAAGAGGGACCTGATGTAGATTAGGTTGCTGGATTGGGTTTTGTTTGGAGTTACAAAATGTTTATTTGATAGTTGTGTCCATCCAAAAACCTACCTTAAACGGTAGATTACCTAATAATAATTACAATGCTAGCATACATGCATTAAAGGTGGCACCTCAGATACAATGTGCTTCTTCACCGAGTTAGGTTCGAAGTAAATGATGAGATGGTGAAATGGACCGAACGGAAAACAAATGAGGAAGTACTAGGGACGGTGAACGAGGTGGGGGGTCTGTTGGGAGAAATCCTTTGGAGGCAGGAAAAATGGCTGAAAGGCGTGTTGATCGGCAGTGGAATGCTGAAGAAGGTACTAGAGGGGAGAATGTTGGGCAAGCGAGGAAAGGGCAGGAACAGGATAGGGATGTTGGACGTGATGAAGGGAGGAAGGAAGTACACAGAGATGAAGAGGGACCTGATGTAGATTAGGTTTCTGGATTGGGTTTTGTTTGGAGTCACAAAATGTTTATTTGGTAGTTGTGTCCATCCATAAACCTACCTTAACCGGTAGATTACCTTAAAATAATTATTCATTCGTTTTCATTTTTCGTGGTCGAGGGTAGCTAAGCAAAGTATTTCTGGGAATGAAAAGTGCTGGGTTACATGCAAGTTTTTGAAAATACAGGTGATTCTTAAAATCCTAAACGAACTAATGTAAACTGCGTAGTTTCAGTCTTGACGTTGTGGAACTTATCCATTGCGGAGTACGGAAAGAATTGGCATAGCTGTTTTTTTTTCTTTCCACAAACTGCTATAATTTATTTATTAATGTTTATTCCTTAAAATTGAATAATTATTGAATATTTGAAATTTTTTTTCTCAAATTTCAAGTTTCCACGTTTTAGTGTATTTTTCTTATTTATCTAGAAAATTGCTTTAAGTCGTGCATGTCAAAGGATAGAGTGTGTTCCGTTCGTCATAGTGATGGACAGACCTCTGAAAGGAAAATCAACGAAAATGGTTAACAATGTAATTCCCGTTTTACTGATTGTCCGTTCATTAACTTTGCAGGGATTATTATCTTCTTGCATGCCATGCATTATGATTTGTGCATGATAGCTCTGTGACGGTTCCTAAATTTCCGTTGGGTGCGAAAATCACTCTCGCTTTCATCTTTCATGAAACTTTACACTGGGCCTTATTAAAGAACTATTTTAATCGTCTGGGAACACGCAAACATTTTTACTCATTTTATTTGTTATTAGGCGGGAAGCGGTTTGCCTTCATTCGGGTCTCCAAATAGCTCTGTTTCTAGGAAACAAGTTTTTGAATGAGCATAGCCCAAGTCACTTCCAAATATTATCTATTACGTGAAAATTACTATTAAATTCTGGCGTTGTAATTTGTTAGTATAACATGCAAAAACGTCATTATTCATTTTTTTAATAGTGAGGAGCGGTCAGTTAACAGTTAAAAACCTGATCGATCAACTTGTGCTATGCTGATTAATTTTAGAGCTGGTGGCGTAAGTTTTCAAGGACGGTTATCCGACTTAAGTAATAAAGCGTTTACTTTAGTGAAAAAGTGTGAAGTAATGTTGGTGTCTCAATAATTGGCAATATGCTAATTTTCGTATCCTCTTATCCTGTCGCATACCTTTTCCACAACTGCATAATCACTTCGGTAGCAACATGTATGGCAGTTATTAGCCGCCAATGAAATTTCAATTAGCATTTTGTTTGCAGAGTACTTCTTTGTTTTGGTAATGTTTCTTTCACTTACAACAGAACTGTTAATAAATTATCATTTCCTTTTGGTCTTGCTTCTCAGTAATAATATATTTATTCATTGATGATCAAATGTGGGGAGTATAGTGGCAGTAAAAATCGTGTGAGTGTTGTGAAGCTTATTTATTGTTTCCCTAACTAGGAAAACCAATTGTCCGCAGTTGTTAATGTAATGTTTATGTGAAAATTTCTACGAATATATTTATAAATTATTGATGTCGAATGTGTTTTTAATACGTAGCACAAAATTATTGTTAAAAGTGTTGAGACATATTAATCAAGATATAGGATTTTTGTTCATCGATTGTCAATGCATTTCGGAACAGATTTACGTAGTGTGTTTATTGTCAGAAATCTATCAAAATTCTACTTCACTCTATGGATAAAAAATATGGCATTTTGCTATTTTTTAATTGAATTATTTGCTGTAATAATAATGGTGGTACTATCAGTAAATTTTTGTGCCGGCTGAAATCACTACAATTTGGCTAGACATGTCACGGGTCCCTGCAGTGAAAATAAATGAAATGGTTAAAGCCTCTGATAAATTATCAGGAATTAATACGGTAGAAATTGAAAATGAGTAACGGAATATTTGCAATTTCACCATCATATTCTGTGCGTACGTAGAACATCCATAGCATGAAATCAAAGAGCACTGTAGGGATTAGGAAAGGAGAGAATTTTGGAGAAAAACTTTGTCTTGAATTTTGTGAAATTACGCATCAATTAAAAGAAAAAGGAAGGTGTTCTGAAGAGGACGCATATTAATACGGGGGGCGTAGTGAAGTAGATCTCTCTGTAGGGAAATGAGATCAAGTTTTAACCTGAAGGTAAATGAAATTTTACAAAGCAGGTAAACATTGGAAATACTCGTAATGAGGAATTAAAAACTTAAATTCCGGAAAGAATCTATTACTTGGCAAGAAGAAACATTAAATGCATATCTCGGGTGAATATGATATTGTAATCAGAGAGAGAGAGAGGTGAGTTTTTCGTAGTCCAGAGGTAGTGCATTGGACTACTGACACGCCTCTGGGCAACCTCTACTTCACCCATTGAGATACGTAAATCGACCTGCGTTAAAATGATGGCATGATTGATAAGCATATGTAATGATTAAATTGGACATAAATAAGTACGTACTCAAGTTTAGTTTCCAGAGCGGAAGGTCATAGAGAGATTAAAACTCCCCTTTATGCTCGTTGCTGCAATGCTCCGTAGGCAGAGACGTGTGAGCAAATACCTATCCCTGTTAGCCAAGTAACCGTCGTAATGGCAGCCAGCTGTTGTCCATTCACAAGATTAGTGCCTAGCCATAAGCATCGAGAGTGGCTCCGCGAAAGAATGGGAAACCTCATACTTCCAATGCATCTTCTCCTCTCTTAGTTCCAGGGAAAGCGTCACACGACGCTCGTCAGAGACAGGGAAAAATAAAAAGTAAAAAAAGAAGAATGACGAACGGTACGCATACACGCGAGCAATACCTCCTCGGGATATAGTACGTGTTACAAGCCGTCACAGGAAAAATTCATGCAGTAATAAATGGTCAGAGTGTGTGCAGAAGAGAACGTGACCGAGGCATCTTCCCCGAGGAGGATTAATAATTATTGCTGTGGCGAATCGTCTAATGCAACTCGGTCGCATGCTATTACTACTTAATGTCTAGAAGAACGATGCCTATGCTTGTGGTAAACCGTTGAGTTTGATGTTATTTTCTTTTCATATTTAAATGTCCTCTCATTTATAACGGTAGTGACTAAATTTAAATTTCACGTCGATGTTATCAATGCTCTTTGGTAGAAAATATTCATTTGTTGGTAAAATTGAGAAGTAATATACATTTATTCTTTTATGACATGATCTACTTTAAGAAAGTTAATGATAACCGGGCTTCGGTCATTCGGTGAACGTGAAATTCGTGAGAATTACGGTCAAGTTTTTAGAGTTGTCAAAATATTTAATATTAAATTATTTTTAATTATAAAGGGATTGAAAAACGGCTCTCTTAGACTTCCACCTGGTTCATGATTTTAAGTGCAGTAAAATTTTAGACGAGGAGAACAATACAAGGGATTTGGTATTCGGCAATAAGTCAAGCGCTTTATCGTATTTCTTTTATCAGCGTTTTTTCCCGAGAGATGGGAAACTTAAAATTGAAATGCCTAGGATGATGCTTATTTTTACGAAATATCTAAATATCTCCTTACGATTTTATCCAAGTGAGGGAACCATAATTTTATTCTCCAATTTTACATGTTCATGCAACCTAATTGACTGTTTCTGTACCAATTATTATATAGGCCTACTGTTCTATAAAAGTTTATCATAATTTTTATTAGCATAATTTGCTATGCTAAAATTAAGTTTATATTTTTTGCCAGCTTAATATTGTCATGCATGTGCGATATACGTTTCATTGGTTTGACTCCAATTTTGCTGTAGCAATTGCCAGTTGAAATATTAAGTCCGCCGGCGGAAACGATGGCGGTAACACGAAACACATTGAAATTCAGTTTCGCTTGAACAAATCGTCGGACGAGGCCTATGTAATGCCGAAGGGGCTTTATGGACAGTGTTCTTCTTAAGAGTTCTGCTAAAAGATGGTATAAAAATGGGGAGACACTCAGTTTCAAAGGATGACAGTTTCATAGGTCGCAGTCACTGCTCTTACAGGAGTAAACATTAGCATCGCTGCTTCCGTTTTGAGAAAAAAATTTCGAATAGCGTTAAGAGCGCTTTAAAAAAGGCCGAAGTGCCTAAGGCACTTACCTACCCACAATTTTAGTTCTTTAATTTTTTTTGTGTGACTGACGGGTCCCTGCCATAGGAGGAATCCTTGTAAACCCTGAATGAGTGAGTGCGTGCGTTTCACAAAGGTCCGATACACCTGAGTGATTGAGTGGCTGCGTTTATACCGAAGTCCCTTATTTTCCGTTTAGTTAATGTCGTGTGATTGGCGGGTCCCTGACCTAGGAGGAATCCTGGTAAACCCTGAACGTGTGAGTATATGTGAATCACAAAGGTCAATGTTTTCGAGCATACCTGAGTGATTGAGTGACTGTGTATTCACGTAAGTTGTTTTGTTTCTTTACATCCTTTAATAATTTTCATTTATTTGTGTGATTGACGGGTCACTGGCATAGGAGGGATCCTTGCAAATCCTGAGTGTGTGTGTGAATGTGATTCACGAGAGTGAAAGTTATTTCGTAACTCACCATAGTGAAAGAGTGGTTTTACGTGTTTTTTAAAAATTATTTGTTTCGAATTTGTGTGTGATTGTGTGGGGTGTTTATTGAATTATTATTATTATTTATTTATTTAAATTTATTATTATTATTATATTTATTTATTATTATTATATTATTATTTAGTGCCATTCAAGTTTACGGTCCCGGTATTTTTTGTTTACATTGATTCACGACCGTAGCTACGTTCCTTGCATATTTAAACCTGTATTTATGTTTGCATATATATATATACTCGTACACGTTTGTATATACATGTGTATATATATATACTAGTATATATCCCATAATCACAGTAATCAACCCGAAGGTACTCGACCTAACATCGAGGGATCCGGGTTCGAATCTCGGTCAAGGCGAATGAGTTTTACACTCTGAAATTGTTGCATTGCAACGCGAAGGTCGGTTTGGTTGGTGATGGTAGAGTTCACCCAGTACTAAGCCTGACGGTTTTATATTTTTGTATATATATATATATTTATTTACATGAAGCACTTCGACCTTAAAGGTACTTAAATTATTCCTTTTAAAAACAGTCACCAGTAGAATTAGAAAAAAAGATGGAAGAGGAGGAGGAACTCACGATGTACGTAAAAAGAATAAAAATACGATATTTTGCAAGTGAGACACTTTTGTAGTAGCAAGGGAGAACATGTACAAGAAAGACTTGAAACTCCTACGACTTTTGATTGTACCTATATGTCATGGGTCAGGAGTTACGCGAACTGTTTCTTCAATTACAAGCAGGCGATCGAGAAGCGAGAAAAAAGAAGGCAGTAGAGAGAGGAGTACGAGAGGCAGATAAAAGACCCCAAGAACGCTCCCTTTATTCCTTGCACGGTAAAAAGAGAGATATTTCAAAAGCCCTCTTCATATATGCGAAAAGGGAATACTATATTCGTATGTGCCCGAGTGTTTCTATGACGTCTCCTTCCATCCAAACCACCCCTCCCACCCCATTCGTCCGCCCTTTCCTCCTCCTTTCTTCGGGAAGGAATCTTCAATCTCTCTCTCTCTCCCTCCCCTCCATCCCCACGTTCCCGCTGGCGCAGACTCATAGAGACGGCGAGACGGACTGTTGGAGAGGTCGGAGGTGGGTACGGAGGAGGGCGGTCTGGGATCGGGGGTGGCGCGGGGTGGCTGGTGGCTGTGATGGAGTGGGCGGAGCGGGATGGTTCGCTGTGCGAGCGGCGGTGGAGGAAGGGAGAGTCGAGGGGGACTGCCAGGGAATAAGGAAAATCTAAACACACGCACACAAACATAGCCACACGAAGTAAGGGGTGATGTCTCCTCGCGATGCACTCGAGATTGGGGCTGGTAAAATATAAATAATGCGCTTGAATATTGACCGGAGTGTATCGGCAAAGAAAATGAAATCCTGTAGGCGATGATAATAGCATTTGTTACGTATTTCTTCATTAAAGACAAGACCAATGCAGTAGAATGAGAAACTGGAGAAATTGGAGAAACATCAGTGCCATGCAACATCAGATGACATAAGCACTCAGCCCTTAATAGTGCGCGGTTCACCATTTTCACTATCACCAATCATTGGCGATTTGAAAGAATCCCAGCACATTTTTATTCCGAACCCGATTTTACGTATTCAGTTCACTTCTCGATTAAATTTATAGAAATCCACAAGTTATCCACTTCCAATTAATAAGGCCCTATTTTAATGGATAAAATGAAATGAACTGTCTAAAAATTATGAGAAAAACTGGCATGACTAACGATTGTCCTACAAGCATACTTTCAACTTGGTTGGTTGTTGTTTCATTTAGCAGGAGAAAAGAGCAAAGCCTTTTACTTACGTTTTAGGAAGAAAATCCGAGTTTACTATTGACATTACAATTTTAGGCCAACCGGTGGAAATTTTAAATCGACGACTGACAAAGATCATTGATCCTATGCTTTTGCAGTGGTTCGTTGATGTTGTGATGGCTTTGGAAGTTTGCTGCTTGCGGAAAATTTGTGACTCAACCTTTTCCTCGCGTTACATCGACCCTCTTCGCCGTCAAAGTCGTGCGTCGCAACGAGAGAAAAAAATATTTACGTACGAAGTCCTTCACGCGAAGGAAACTCCACAGTCTTTCCTGCAGAAAAAAATAGTTACTAACTCTGGTTTAAGTTTATTTGATAGTCATTTTTATGATTGTTGATATTTCAAAATGACTTTAACAATTAAGAAAGCAATAGTTATTTTTGTTAATAAATCCTATGATTACAAAATAACTTATCCTGCAGGCGAAAAACTCCTTAGTGAGTGTTTTGAGTGAATATATCGTTTATGTTTGAAACGGGAACTTTAAATCATTGCGTCGCGGCTATCTAGTTTTCGTATTTACTCCCTTGAAAGGAAAATGCGCGACTCTTTTTGTAGCCCTGCGTTGTGCATAAGGAGAAGTGTAAAAGGTTTAAGTAAGGGCATGGAACAGATAACTGAGACCCTGGAAGGGTTAAAGAACAAACTTGAGTGGTTCGCTGAGATATCTCATCCCGTCAGCCAAGAAAAAAATCAATGGGGCTGAAATATAAAATGACGGTAGGATGAGACTGCCCTTCTGGGAGGTGATAGGATGGGCAATGGAACGTGCATGGGTGTATTAAGAGGGGTGGGGGAAGGAATGAGATATCATTTGAACGCGCCTGTGTTGGTTTACCCTGGGACCGAGTTCGTGGAACGGTTGTGTTATGGGGGGATGGGGGAACGAGTCCCGAGGAATAAAGCACAATGGCGGGGGAGGCATAGAGAGAGGAATTGTGCCCCGCGTGTGGGAGCGGTCGAGAGACAGGGAGGGTTCTTATATTCCCGCCGCATCGATACGGGTACGCTGTGGAAGGGAATCACGTGGAGGGAAAAGCGGGTGCGGTATGATACTGATGAGCTCCGTTCGTTCATGGTTTAGGGTTTTTTTTGAGCGGGACGTTTTGTTCCAGACATTCTCCTGACCGCGCGAAGAAAGAAGGTGACACCGTCGTGGTAGGAGACTCCGCCTGCGGCATCCCAGACGGGAGGGTATATGGCGGGGGATGAAGGAGAGTTCGCATTATTGTGTGAGGAGGGGAGTTAACCCATCCAATTGTAAAGGGAGCGAAAGAAAAGGAATCCGATGGGGGGGGGGAGAAAGAATGTACTGAAATGATGGGAGGAAGGGGTTTCGAAGGGAGGAGTGGCCGGGGGGAGGGTAGTGGCCCTTGGGAGCAAGAGAATGCGGTGAGTATTCATGTTTGTGGGTGCGCGCGCGCGAAAAGGTTTGAAGCAGACCTAAGATCGGGTTTCTCTTTCACTGTGCTTCAAGTGCGCCTGGAAAATCGCTGTGCCGTAAGAGTCCCATGGTTTTGAAGGGATGATGGTGGAAAGATAAGATTAAGATAGGGGAGCACTTACAGCGGGGTTAGAAGGTTAGGGAAGAGAGGCGACGTATCTCGTTGCGAGGAGGAGCAGAGATCTTGAGGGAGGGGGGGTGATGATAAACGACTTTATTAAAAAATATAATGCGGTTGTACAAACTGTATTACCAAAGGAATACGCCAATCTAGTCGGTCTCGTGGCTCTTATCTTTTCAGTTTCATGAGGACTCCAAGCAGGCTTCATTCTTTGGCTCGATCAATGGGTTTTCAGTGGTATTTTGGGTTATTTTATTATTGAGTTCATTCTGGGCATTGATGCACCTTAATGCTGCTTCTGAGTTGTGATACTTTCACTTTGCTTCAACTAATTTCTCAACTATGGCTTCATAAAATTTATTGAATTTCATGATTGTTTTTTAAAAAAAAACAGCTTTTATGAATGGATTGAAATCCTACTGTTATTTCGGGTGATTCTAGCTGCTAATAAGTTGTCTTATATATCTATGCAAAAATAACAGTTTGCTCTGTCACCTTGATTTAAGTTTAAGAAATCTCAGAAGCAAGGCTGGAGTTTTGCATTAACAAGCTTGCAATCGCTCATAGTCGGACCATGCGAAGAGAATCCAATTCAATAGGGTCTTCATGAAATGGAAAGAGTGAGCTTGTAGGCTTATTTCAGAATACGTTAAGCTCCCAAATATTACATTGGTAGGTGACACAAAAAAAGTAAGGAAATGGAATCTTGAACATAAATATTACCTAGAGTCGATGTGACTATCTTTGCCAGATTAATGTCACGTCCCACGAGGCCTGGGAGCCCTCACAGGGATTTCCGAAGCAATATAAATTAGGGATATGATCATCGGTAAAGAAAATTGAAAACCTTGGAAATATTCAAGGATATATTTTTGTTGAGATTTATTTGTTTGCGTCGTTGAGTGATTTTAGGGGATGGAAATGGGAGTGGAAAATCCGGAATCAATTAAAGAAAGTTTTCACAATTTTAGGTTGTGAATACCATCGAAAATTTCACCTTCGAGATTCTAAGCTTGGTCTTCGTTAGAGAAGATGCTAACCTAGCGCGATCTCCACAGAAATCCCGTAAGGATTATTCTTAAGATGTATTACGTATCGACCAATATTTCATTCGTGCACCAGGTTAAAAATTACATTACTAAGCAAGTAAAAAAAGTCTCCCAGAACATTAGGAATTAATCCGTATGCTTACAATATAAAACAACTGCAAAATAATGTGAACATAACCCTCTCTCAGCACTGGAGTGCATTAAGCTTCATTGTCTAGCATAGTGCTGCACAACTATTTATATATTTGCATATGTTAATATATTTGCATTGTTCAGGAAAAATGGATGAAATGTGTATTGAGTGTGATGGCGTGGGATGTTGAAGAAGGTAATAGAGGGGAGAATGTTAGGCAAACGAGGAAAGGGCAGGAACAGGATAGGGATGTTGGACGGGATGAAGGGAGGAAGGAAGTACATAGAGATGAAGAGAGACCGATGTAGAGTAGGTACTGGATTGGGTTTTGTTTGGAGTTACAAAATATCTATTTAATAGTCGTGTCCATCCAAAAACCTACCTTAACCGGTAGATTACCTAATAATAATTTGCATTGTTATAAAGTATTGAATGGTGATGGAGTAAGTGTATATTGTGGAAAATAATTTCCTTGTTTAAAACTTTTTCTTTTTATTCCTCTTCCAGGTAAGTGCTAAGTGGATTGCGTCTGACAAGTAATCCTCCCACTAAGTTCAATACTGTTTCGTCTTCGTCGCAACACTTGGCCACATTTGTGTAAGTAATCTTCAATAAACCGTAATGAATGTAATAAGTATGCCTTTATGGGGCTGTCGCTTTCCCGTTGGGCAATGCGAATAGCACATTTATTTTTCCCTTATGAGGTCTTGATTGTCGTTTAACCTAAAGCAATCGGTTTTCCTACGGTTTTTCATGGAATTATAGTTATATAAACATCAGTTTTTGAGCACGTTGCACCGACCATATTTTTAAGAAGACAATTTGGTAATCGATACCGCTCACCCAAATCAGGCAAAAGGTTCTTATGTATAATCTAGCGGTTTTATATGTAGATAAACGTTTGAGGTTTCCCTATGTTGTGAGACGGGGACTCCATAAAGGGGCACGTTAATTTGCGTGTCCATGAGTCATTTCTTTTTGCCAATTGCATTTCAGCCAATTGAGACACAGTTTTGCTCGTGAGGGTTACCTACGTTAAGGTTAAAAAAAATGTTGTTGGATACCAGAAATGTTTATCAAACCATTTAGAGTACCACCATACAGTCACTTCATTTTGACAAATAAAAATTATGGAACTACTTTTCACAATTTCGAAAGTGTTTATTCGGAAACAAAAAAAAGATTAGTTAAGATTAAAACTTCCCCATTGATTGATGCATTTAAGGAGTATTCAGAATTTTTAATAACTTTTTAATGTTGAACTCTGAATGGAAAGTTTGTGTTTTTGATGAAAGATTTTTAATGGATTGATTTAAATAGTTTTGGGAAACTTATCGCACAACTTTTGGGAATGTTTGCATGGAATCATACGATAGGCTCGTATTCCGGAGCTCAGAGATAAATGTCGGCTGCATCAAAATATTTTATCAAAATAATCCATATTTCCCAACGATTATTTTGCCCTCTTACGTGAGATAGGGCATATTTATTGGGTAGCTTTACCGTTAGTCTTTGGACTTCCCCTCATGATACAACTGCATCGCATGCTAGATGGCGCGTGCTGCGATGGCGTGACGTCCCTCTGGCTAAGTGGGGTTGGGGGCTTGGCTTTGTAGTGTGTGGGAGATGAATCGAAACCAAGTCAACAGAAGGAACACCACAAGTCGCTCATCTTCCCTGCCCCCCCTTCGGATATCGTTAAATTAGTAATTCAACGTCCCTCTTCACGGTCGTGTCCAGCGTTCTGTTTTCACCGGGTTCTTCCATTCATAGCTATGTGCTCCGATTAATTTCCCGCCTTGGAAATACTTCACGTCGACGGATGGACGTTGGCGCCGGGCAAATTCCTCTACGAGCGTTTTTCATCCCCGATGCCCCGAGTTACGTACGTGACGTAGTCATTGTGTAGGAAGCGGGATTGTGAAATGAGTGAAATCCTCGTTTGACGATCGCCCACGTATACTTCAAAGGGTTAACTCTTCATTCGGAGCACACGTCTTAGCTTTTCCATTTTTTAAGTCTTTCACTCCATCTTCGTAAATCTGTTCTATTCGGAAAAAATGGGTGTCAATCATGATTGATTCCACCGTTGTAAAGCATTAATATCATTGTCTTTCATTTTACTTCTGAAAAAAATGCTGAGTGTAGCACATTTTTCTTGACAGTGATATATTCAAACGATAACTCAATGTGGGCGCGTTTTCTCAGAGGTCATAAAAACCCTTTTAATATACTATTTAATTCAGTGTCAATGATATGTTTGTGCTGATAAAATCGCCGAAATAATGATCCTGACAGAGGTACGCATGTCCGCAGCCCTGTTTTGTTTACTCGCGTGCACCAAATATTAACGTTTCACATTTCACTTCTAGATGATTTTGCACGATAAAGATTCTCGAGAAAAACTTGAATGGCGTGCCAATCTTTATGGATTAGGTTCAGTTTTTATATTGAGGGGGAGAGGTAGAGTGTGACAGTGACCTCAAATTTGGTAATTGGCGATAAAAATCTTAATGGCAGTTTCACCAAGTGCTGGAAAGTAAACCTTAATGCCACGTCAACCATCGGTGACTTGTACTAAGTGCATGTGCTCCGTAGACCAGGGCCAGACTGGCGTTCTCCAAGGATATATTTAGTTAGGCCCATCTTCTTAAGGGGGGCTTAACTAAAGTTTTATTTCTCTTCGACAGACTATGTGCTGCCCCTCGTAATTAATTTGCCGTATCCTAAAAGGTCCCAACTAGAAGTATCATTTCGCGGGTAGGTGCAAATGACAAATGCAGTCCCATTTGAATATTCTATTAGCTCATCGGGTCGATTAACACGAATAATCTTGGTGCGGCATCAAGGTGTGAAAAATGTTGGCAGGTCCCGTTTCATCTGTTGACATTGCGTTTTTCATGTTATGAATGGGCATGGAAATTTCAATTTCTTTTCTCATCTAATTAACACTTTATGGTAATAACAGTTCGTGGAAAAACTCTGGTCCCTTTAATCCAATCAAATTGAGTCTCATCTCTTGCTTATTGCTATAATAGCAATTGAGTGAACTTAATTACATATTGTAATTTTAGAGTCCGATCCCTGTTCTTGGAGTGTAGTTTTTTTGTTTGTACTCCGATATATTTGAACAAGATCGAGGGATATGGGTACTGGGTAAATATATCGTGAGATAATTAGTTTTCTTGGGCCACTTGTAATTGAAAACAAATGCAACTTTCGCATGGTAAAATATACTTAATTAAATCTCGATTTATATGCAAAGATTTCAGTTAGAATAGAACGATACTGCAAAAACAAAAGCCCATGCCATAAGTAAAACTTGAAAAGGTAGAATAACGGAGCCAAATATTAGTATTGTAGGCGTTAATCGTGTGTTAACATGAGACTGCCAATTATGTAAATTATTAGCATTCATGAAATCATCCTACTGGTAAAGTGATAGCTGAAAATGCATTTCTGACGTAATTGAAGGTTTTAATTGGGAAGACGATTCTTACGTCACTACGTATTATTGACTGAATTGAAAAACTATAATTTCCTTCTTTCGATATGGACCGTCTAAATGATTTAAACGAGTTGTTCCGAGGTCCCCCATGGGGGGTACCGTTGAATGAAAAAAAGTGGATGCAGTGTTGCAATTCCACACCGCTCAGAATGTGTAATCCATGTATAAATTAACTCCGGAGTGGAACAAGGTTGGCAACAACGCATCAATCCTCCCGAGGTGCGCACGCCATGGCGACACGAGCCGGCCCCCAAAGCCGGCTACGGGGAATGCCCCGTGTCACGCAGGACGCCGCGGCAATCCCCCTCAGACCCCTTTCCACCTTTCCCCCCCTCCCACAACAATTCTCCTAACCTTCTCCCTCCTTGTCACCCAATCCCCCCCAAACCATCCCCCTTGCACCCCACTCTTTTCACCCTTCCTTTTGCTTGTATTTTTTTCTCTCCTCCTCCGATACGGAAAAATTCAAACCCCTCGACTCTTATGGGAGGCGACAGGCTCCTGCCCCCACCGTGGGTACATAGCGTGCGAGTAAATGCAGGTTGGTGTGTGTCGTGCTCTGGTCCTTCGGTCAGCCTGCCACACCACTCACTCGCCGACCCCGTGCGGCGGTGGTTTTGACGGCGGCGTGCGCCACACCAGCGAGAAGGAAGGGTTAAAGGGGTGGAGGTGGAGTGGAGGGGGGGACTAGAGGTGGCAGGGGTAGTGGCGGCAGCATGTGGCGCGGCAGCCGTAATAACCGCCTCGGTCGGCGATGGACGCCTCAAAGTCACCCTCGCCCTTATTCTTGATGTTTCCGCTCCTTACGCATCTCCCCTCCCACTCGCACTTCCTCTCCGCTCTCTCCTTATTCCTTCGTTGTTTGGCGGCGGGGAGTCTAGAGGTGTGGGTCAGAGGTCAGCGGACTTGGGGGAAAATAGGTGGCCACTGAAGGATACTGCAAAATGGAACATCCAGATGGGGTTCAGGGGAGGGAGGGAAGGTAGGTCTCTCTCTCTCTCCCCCCCCCTCTCACTTGCCAGGGGGTTGAAGGAGGAAGTAGAAAGTTGCGGGAGAGAGGGAAGCGGGGTGGTAGGAAGTGGGAAGGGTTTCCGTGTTGGATAAATTGGGGTCCTCCAGACGTCCATTAAATGTTATTTTTTAGCCCCCCCCCTTCCCATGCCGTGGAGACTTGTGTGAGTCAGTCATCGACCTGTTTTTCTTTCGTTCTGTAGATGGGTTGGTGAGGGAGATTAAAAGTTGTTTTTCTCCTCTTTCTTTCCTTAAAAGTACGTCGCATCCTCGTGACTTCTTGATTGATCACTACATTCAAATCGCGGGTTAATTGTGTGTCACGAAGCTGTTTTCATTTGGAGGAAAATGCCGTTTGACATGATGCGGCTCAATTTTGAGGGTTTTTATTTGGAATACGTGGGCTTGTTTTTATGGCGACGGTCTCGGTGGCCCCATTTTCAAGTGATTGTGTTGGGAGGGAAAGGCTGAATCTTGCTCAATAAGCCCTGAAGTGTTCCTTCTGTCCCTAGCAGAAATATATAAATTTCTCCAGGCTGCCGACAGTTGAGATCCTATGTGCCATTGATTAGGATAATTAAAGTCGAGGTGAGATTTTAGGGGGCGAAGGACGGCGAAGGGAAAACCGGGGTCGACCGGGGACAATAAGGAACCAACAGAAATTATCCGAGAACCAAGGGTTCATCCGACGGTAGGTCTATTGCACTTTGAAGACTGAGCATCTCTGTACGTAGAGGTAGTATCATAGCGAAAAATTAACTTAAAGGAAAATTCCGGACTAAAGGGTGGGGAAACCATATTTCAGTTCCTTCCCTTTGTTTTTCTCGGCTAGGATTGGTAGTCGACGTTATGAATAACAGTTTTCTTAGGCTATTTGTTTAATTACGTCCATATCGACATTTTTTATGGAAAGTGGCACGTTAAATAAGAGGAAAGAAAGGAAGGACTTCAGTCTTTAATTCACTAATATGTCGCCTTTTAAACGAGACACATTCCAAAGAGAATTTCAATGAAGTGGTTGATTACATTCTACAGTTTTATCCTGACCATAGTTACTTCTTTAAAGCACTGTTTTGTTCGTCTGTCATCCGGCTCCATTTGACCCTTCACTCATACTATCCTCTCATTTTGTCTCAAACGCCTCCAGTATTTGTTTTTCAGTAATAAAAATTCAGTATTTACAAAAACTCAGTAAATATCACCTTGGTATGTATAATGTATTTATTGCTTGTGGCTTCAAATTAAAACAAAAATAACGAACAATATAAAGAAAAAAATCATTGCTAAGACTAAACGTAAACATGCATGACATTAGCATGCTTTGATATTGTCCATGATGATAAACCTCACTTGAGCAGCGAATTTAATAAGCATTTGTTCAAATCAATTAGTTCGATCTATTGTTTTTTGCTGGTTAAAACGATTATAGTTCGCTTATGCAAAATTTCGTGGAAATGACGCTTCGCTCAATTCAGATTCGCTTAATGTGGAGGCGATTTGGTTTTCCTGGTTGCATGGTATCGGGAAATTGGTTGTTTCCGCCTCCGTAAATTTTTTCCGGGAACGAGGGTTGAGGTGTTTCTTTGTTATTTATGCGTTCCGAGGTGAGGCTGAGTCCCTGTTGTAACGGGACAAACCCATGTTGTTAGCAAATACCCGAAACCTCTGATTTATCTGTTGCAAGGCGACGGCGCCATTGTTGCGCCGGTGACGCCACCGTGCTAGTTAATTTTGTGTCTGAAGGGGGCGGATGGGACTCGGGATGCAATATCAGGAGGGAGAGCGGGCGTTGTTGCGTTGTGTTAACGCGTGCGCAGGCGACGGGTGCGGGAGTAGACTCAGTAGTTAACAGACGGGCGGAATGGGGCAGCGAAAGAGGGGGAGGACGCGGGAGCTGAGGAGGGAAGATACGCACTACATATAGGGAAACCGGGGAATGAGCCGTGGAGGGGTCGCTAGGAAGCTCGGTTAATTAATGCGAGGGTTTTGCCGTGAGTTTTCGAGGTGGCTAGAGGTGGAAGGGGGGTTGGGCGAAAGGGGAGCGGTAGGGTATGTGCTAGGAGGGGGGTGCGTGGAAGAGGACGGCTTTGAAGGATGGGGGAGGGCTGAGAGGAAGGACTCGGCGAGCGCCGATTATCATGCGGCGGTGATACGCTAATGAAATTCGATTGGACCGCAATTTGTGATGTTAGGGGAGGCGTTGGGGGGGAGGGGTTTACTCCGATTATGAGGATAGTGGGGGCGCGGTGACGGGATAGTAGGGTAAAGGGGTCGCGGAAGAAGACGTGGGTCGATGGGTGGACGAAGGGTGGGGGATATGAGGAAGTTTAAAGGGCTTAAGCGGACTCGTTTCCTTAGTGAAATACGCGGTTATTGGGAGTATGGAAAAAATCGTTAATGAAAATTTTTGGCGTGCGGGCACGACCGAAGTTTTCCGGAAAATTGGTTTTTTATTGCGTTTCCACCTCATCGGATGTCAGTAGCGTTGAACCCGAATCCCTATTTTTACGGTCAAGCGGTGTTGAGAATTGGTTTTATTTGATAGAATAATAATGTAATTTCGCTTGTATGGTTTTATGAATGATTTTTAATTATACTAACGGTGTCTTCTATTTCAATTTAATATGAATTCACGAAATTTTGGGGGACATAACCTGATTATTAACTTTTTTAAGTCCACCAAGTTGAATTAATTAACCAAAGAACGTGGTGTTCTATAAAAGTTATTTATTTTCTGTAAAAAGTGCATGCTTGCCATTGATTTTTGCCAAGCTCTAGTGATTTTATTTTGAAATACCTTAAAAATGTATTATAAAAACTACCAATCCTTTTCCAACTACCAATCCAATTCCTCGATCATCCTTTGCATAATAATCTAAATATTAAAATCAGACATATTTCAAGGTTATTTCACCGTAAAATACTGATTTTGTTTGCATGAATGGAAAACATATATCGAAGTGAATTTTATATATTTTTAAATTTGCTGAAAATTAAACTTGGATTGGCAATAATCACTGCTGGCAGTGTTCTTTTAATGGACTTTTAATCACTTAACCACCTAGCGTCATCGAAAAGCGAAAAACTACCAGTTGGACGGAATTATGCTCTCGGCAATCGAGAGCTGACCAAGGGAAACACCGGTGTCTAATTTTATCTTTTACGATCGGGTAGGGGAACTGAGAACACTTCGAGTGCGATTGAAACACGGATTTGTTGAGAGTGTCGAAGGGGCAAGGGCTTTTGGTGGAGATGGTGTAAGGGTTGGTCGCTCTTAAAATGGAACGCTGAACCCTATGCGTAAAGACTATTCAGATAAAAAAGAAACGCATGTTGTTTCGTCCTACAGAGAACATTTCTGCCGACCGCTTATTCGCCTCGTCTCTGGCACTAAATCTTAGCAATTCAAGTAATGACGACGCTTGTTTGCCCGCGCTACTATAGAGTAAACAGAAAAGAAATGTTTTTGAGAGGCAGGAGATAGACTTTCGCAGTGGCAACCTCTTTCAAATACATCAGCGTCAGCAAGAGTATCGAGTTCAAAAGACATTTTCTTCCTCACTCCCTCCCCCCATTCTCATTTTTAGAGACCTTCTTAGTAGTCTGGCGCATAAAAATAAGCCATCAGCCAGATTAGTGAACTGGAGAGATACTTTTTACGAATTCTTAGGTAAATGAATATCAGTTTTGTAATGTTCAATTCCTCCATTCAATTTTAGCACTGGTGATTCTTGTTAAAGATAAGTTTCTCGTAACTTTGTATAAAAAACTTTCATGAAGTTTAACGTGCTTAAATTCGAAAGTTTGACAAATATTAATTTTTGATAAAGTTGCTACTCGGTTGTTAACTTCGAAACTATTCCATGCAAGCTGGAGGTTTGACACGTCCACGTTGTACATACTTTTATTGTAAATGACTTTTGTCAGATACGATGCAGTCGGATTATTAAATTGGAGCAACTGTAAAATAGTCAGGGTATTATTGTATTCTTCTGTCTCTCGATGCCACCATATCAAATTTTAGAAACAATCTAAGGACTGTGTTCGTTTGGAGTCACAAAATATTTATTTGATAGCTGTGTCCATCCAAAAATCTACCTTATTCGGTAGATTACCTTATAATATAACAATCCAAGCCGATATTCACAAGTCTCTTGCCATTAATATTATTCTGCTTGAATTGAAATTATCGAAAAAATAAATACCACATCATTTTGGGCACATGCCGGCGTGAATACATGGTAGACTGAATACTATGGTATTAATTCTGAAAGTCGATTCCTGATATAATAGACTTGAGTGATTTGTTTGATAACCTACGTATTTTTCGCATTGTTCATTTGTCCGGCCAATAACACGGAGCCCTATTATTATGAGTACGGCGACGTTTCTTTAAAAAGAAGAGAGAAAACCCACGCGCAGCCATCACGTGATCAACCCACAATGGATGTCTGCACGGGGCCAGGTCTCGAATCCGCACATCGACGACGCCAGTGAATCGGTCATAATGAGGGAATGATGGGGTTATCACCGCCGTGGGTGACGGAGAGGCATCCAGCAATGGGGAGCGAAACGCGACGACGTGGAGTTTGCCGCAGAATCATGGGGAAGATGGGGAAGGAGAGAGAGGTTCGGGTGGTGGTGGTGGCGAGGAGAGAAGAGAGCACGGAGAGAGAGAGGTGCGTGGGAGATGAGAGGGCATAGGATACACCATTGAAGGAGTTTAACCCCGGTAAAATTAGCGGCCCAATCATTCGTCCATATCGGGGATACGCATCGGCAGTCGCACGTACGCAGTCGATAGGAACCGCCGGCGCGCCGCCGTGCGTGGGAGACGAAGGGGAGGAGAGAGAAAGAGAGGGCGCACAGAAGGGGGAGGATGGAGAGGGAGGAAATGCTGGAGCGGAGGAAATCGGGATGGGACGACCGAGGCGCACGGCTTTAGCGTGGAAAGGGCGTTTTGCGGAGGAGGGCAATGGACATGAGTTAATAGGCCATATATTGGCTTGTGAGCATAAGAGATGTATAGATTAGATTGGAGCGATAAGTAGTTTAGGGATAGGAGCGGGGGCGTATTTCATCCTATTAGTCTCACGGCCGAATAGAGTGGAGGTAAGTGGAGGATATTGTCGTTTTTTCTCCTCCGAAAGAGATTTTTTTGGCGAGTGACGAGGGAAGGGGTGGGATCCCATGGGGGATGGATTGAATGAATTGGGCAAGGAGAGAGGAGAGGATGGTCCTGCGAAAAAGGAGGGAGTGAGGGGGGGGGTTGGGTTGAGGACGGCGAGAGCGGCCTTTCCTTTCCTTCAGGAGGTTTATGCCCATTAGCATACGCGAGGCCATTACGCAGGCGTTATAGCGGGGTTCGGCCAAAGGGTTTTTCGAGAGGGGTGTTTGCCTTGGGGGCTCTGGAGGTGGATCTCTGGGTCTGGAGTTAGGCTAGAGAAAAGTGGGGGTGGGAGACCACCATGGGAGCTCATGGCTAAGTGCTTTGCGGAATGGATGCCAGGAGGTGGGGAAGTAAGAGAAGGGGGGAGTAGAGGGGTGGTGGTGTAGAGGAAAAGGAGGAGGGAAGATCTTTTTATCTTTTTCCTTTCATCTTTTCTTTATAATCGAGCGGGAACAATGGTTTGTGTTGGAAGGTGTTCGGGTGCGTTTTTTCGCCTCTCGTTCTTTCTCTTTGGTAAAGGCGGTCTTTATTGTGCAAAGTGGCGAGGGCGCAGGGGAATGCTTTTATTTGAATTTCCAGTTTCGGGTCTTATATTTTTCTTCTTTTTCTTTATTTCTCGCATTCCTCAACCGGTGTTCAGACATGGAATGAAATATTTCTGAGATGAGTCACATCCCTCGGTTTCGCAGTCTTTACGATTTGAGTTTTCCTTGGGAATGGTCAATTAATGCGAAATTTCAATGGCTCAAGGGTCGTTTGTTTTCACTTCATGAGTCCTATAATCAGTATATCACTGGATCTGTAAAATTAATACGTAGATGTGATAAGAGTCTGTCTGCAATATTATTTTTTTTTTTAAGATTACTGAATTGCGTGTGTTCTCTCACCATGGGTGGGATGTCAATCCGACTTTAATCGACAATAATGACAGGCATGGGGGAATAAGCGATTTCCTAGCAGTGGAGGAGCTTCATGGAAAAAGATTTTTTATTCCATGTTTTGACCTCACTAATCTCACCGATTTGAATTGAAATTGTGCGCTAGCCAAGACTCAAGAAAGAAAAATGTTCCTTGTAATTCTCCACGTACTGTATGAAATCATAATGCCGATTTGGAACCAAATTATACATCCTTGTGGGTATTCAAATTAATCTTCTCATCCCTTCTTGTTCGAATATTATTAGTGTGCATAAGTTCAATTTTTTTCGCAAGAGTAATGATAATATCTTCCATTGAAGAACTCAACTTAAAAAAATACGAAGTTTTGGCGATTCACTGGCATTCATTGGCATTGTTAAAAATATATTTGCATCGTTGACTAAGAAACTGATTTTTTAGAAATTATATAGAGAGAAGTACATTTTAGCCATTTTTTATCCATTCATCTTTGACTGTGACATAGATGTACATTTTAGAGTTATGAAATATAATTATTGGACAATCGTTTGTTTTCCCGCAAATAACTCTGGTAAAGGAATGACATTAAGATGACAGTTTGCCAGGGAAGAGGTGATTTTATTGGAATGCAGAATCATTTTAGCGAATATTTCATCATCGGTGGAACCTAGTGGTTGATTCATAAGTAATGTGTATTAGGTTCATAGTTTTATTATTTAATTTACAGTTTTTATGTGAGGAGGACTCATAGATATAGTACATAATCCAATGACCAAATCAAATTTTGATATTAGTTTTCATAAATGCTTTGAAAAAAATGAAGTCGTCGTATGTAGGAATGACACTTACTAGTGGAAGATTGGAAAGGCCCACCCATCTAAGGCTCCCCACCTTAGTAGGTGAGTTGATGAAACGAGCACCATAGAGTTACCCAATTGAATTACACACCACCCGCGAATTTTAAAAATGTTTTCTCTGATATTTTTCTGGTCACAATGAGCGTTAAAGGAAAGGATGACATTTAGTGGACCGGTGGTATTAGAATATGGCAGGTTATAACCCCTGCATTCTTAAAATCAGGTATGATGGATAACCGATACTTTAGTGAGAAATAATTTTATAAAGGCGAATCTTTATTCGAGAACTTCTAATTTTCCAAGATGATATTTTAGCATAGTTGTGGTTAAATTTATTTCACGCTGCCATTTCTCTCAATGTTTTCAACGCTAAATGAAGTGTAGAACCTACAATACCTAAAATATTGTAATTACTTGGAGAACCTTGAGATACCATGGGACAAAAATCCTTTTAATTATGACTAGAATGATCCATTGAGCCCTTTACGTATATTTTCCGGAATTTACGTTTTGCTTAGATATATATTAATGTCCTGTCTCTTCTGGATTTTTTATTTTAATATATTATTATATGTAGTAAAGTTATTGTTTAAATTTGGAAATGACATTGTGTCTCTAGATAGTGTAGTTCGTTTTGTTTGTTAGTTTCCAAATTCTTAGTGTTTTTGTTAGCGGTTCGCCAGGGTTTTGTTTTGCATTAATATACTTTAATTGGCATCAAGTTGAGAACACGTACAATGAAAAAATGTTGAGATAATAATTTATCACATATCTGAAAGATGTGTGCTTAGTTCTTTTGGAATTTTCGAAAGAATTATAATAACTCTTTTCTTAGTAGTTTTATTTTGCGATAATGTATTCGCGATCAAAAAGGCGTCAAATTCATATTCAAGGTGAGATTTACGGCGCTTCTTGTCATCATATTTTACTTCTTTTCCAAAGTTCCAAGGTCATAGATATTTTTTTCATAAAAAACTGCATAGCTTCACGTCCATCTACGACACGCCCATTCGTAGCGGGTCCTTTTTTTAAAAAAAATCCGGTTTCGTGTTCAAATATGAGGAGGAGTTTCTCAGATCCACTCTCTTGACCAGTGTATTCTTGGCCGAATGAAACTTGGATTTAAGCTTTGTAAATGTTAGATTCTAAATTAAAAAGGATAAAACGAGACGAAAATACTAGCAACTTTCTTGGCGAAGGTTATTTACTCGAACCAGTTTCATAGCCGTCATCACAGTTGGGTGAAAAGAATTATTATTATTATAAGAATACACAACCATAACTTATAACTCGGTACCCCTTCATTGTCTTTGATATTAGTCCCCATGTCTGCTGAGCGAAAATAACTAATTTATTTATTGACACTACCGTAATATATAACTTCTATACCTCCTTTCCATGTCTTTTAACATTGAACTTTGAGCTTGAACATTTTGATCATTTTAATGAATTTGGTTTTAAGCCGTAATTGGCACTCAAATCTTTTAATCCATTTCCGGGTAATTTGCCATGCCCTGAATCCACATGCTGGTTCAACTCAATAATACGTAATATATCGGTATCATTTTTGTCTCCCTGAAGACGAATTGTAAGTATATAGGTGTTGGAAATGAAAGGATGATAACTTTGTAATTTCACAGAAAAATTTATTTGAAATTACAAAGTTATCACCCGTTCATTTCCAATATGAATCGATTTCACAAAGTTACGCCGAATACGATCAAGTATATAGGTGAACTATTTAACTCTGTTTGTTTTTTTTTGTCAAAATTCTCCTGAAATATGTTTGCCTACCGTTAAAACGAAAACCTTTCCCGTGGAGATCTTGCGTGCCATTTATGCACGTTTACTGCTCGCTTAAAATTTTCTAGGCCATTTGGGTGGGGTATTGGTCTAAATAAGAGACCCGTGAAAGAAGTTGACTACTCACGGGGAACACGATCGGGCTGATTGGTCGTTAAAGTGTAGAAGATTACGACTCCTGTCAAGATTTAATGCCGGTCATGTGTGCATACGATTGCACGGTTTTACTCTTTTAAGAAAGGGTTCGATGGTTTTAACCCTTAACTCCTTAACTGTTTCCGAAACCTTCGGTTTAATTAGATGAACACCGAGAATTCTTCCGCCAAAGTAAAAAGATTTTTTTCAAGGTCGTCGTTAGGCCCCTTAATATCTGGACATTACCTGGAGAGATTGAAATAGATTATAGGCAGCGGCATGTGTTTTACTGCTGGCCTGGGGCCTTGTGCGCGTTTAAGAGTTAGCGATATTGGTAATTGTGCTTCAAGCCTCTATTTTTTTAATGGGCCGTTGCGATGAAACCAAATTTTTAACCCTTGCCATTTTTTAGTGTTAACTTTTTCCCCACGTCGTTTAAGTTTCATGAATGCCATGAATTACACGGAAACGCAGTTAAGAATTTTCGCTCCGACTATGAGGAAAGGGAGGCCTTTGCCTCACCAAGTTTGCCTTATGCTTGGATATCCTTATATGGATATCGGTTCCGGTTTTATCTTTTATCTCGAGACTAGTTTACGCCAAAGTTGAAATATATTTTTTGTTTGTTATGAGAACGTTACTTGATCGTCTGGAAAATATATACAGGGAGAGAATTGTTAAATTAATAAAGTTTTGCCATTAATTTCTGAAAGTATATAGGTATGTCTAAAAGTTTTCGCAAATCAGGTACATAATTTAAAAATTATTCTTTTGGGTTAGGTAATCTAATACTGCACCGAAAATTATCCTGCTCATAACTTCACTGCAATTACTCATCAGCACATCGTTTCGTGCTTGAAATTTGCCTGAATGGTTTTCCTCATCCTAGTCTATCGATTATTCCTGCTCTCAAGGGGAACGCGTCCCATCAATAATTGCCAAACTCTCCGCGATTGAAAATCGTTGCGTATGCCATACAAAAAGAACGTCGATATCCGATTATATCGTCCTTTTCCTTCATCAAATATCGAACGACGTCCTTACATTCCCACTCATGGATGGGAATCCCCTCTACCCTTTCCTCACGCGCGTCGACGTCAATCGAAGCGTTTACCATCGAGTAGCGTGTCGCGAATCCGATAATGCCTTTAGCTACAGCTAGTTTCCACATCAAATAAATGTCTATCGACTCGACTCGGGGCATTAAGGGAAGTTTCATCACTGGCGTACTTTCCAACGTCCAATGCAATATTTCACCAAAACTGAATAAAGGCTTTACCGGAACTCGATATAATTATCGCGGTAATTATACATCCTCGGCCTACTCGCCGCGGTATATATGCCAGCTACCACAGAGGTGTGTGGCAGGGGATGTTAGGATAGTTGCCTTTATTCTGTAGTTATAGGTACACTCGTAGTGCTCATGGAGGTTTGAGATATTTTTTACCGAATTTAACTAACGTTGCAAAAAGTTTATTCAAGTGAAAGAATTTGATTTTTTTAGAATTCGTTTAGGAGATAGAGTGACCAGTATTGATCATAACTCAGTGATATTAGTGTTGATCATAATTCAATGAAACCCTTTCGTGATTGAGTAAATTTTAGTAAAGAAATAGTTATAGAATCGTCAGAATTAGGTAGAGGTTTGCTTGAAAACGAGGAAATTAATGAACGTGGTGCATTACAGAGCACCAAAAAATATTAGCCAGCATTTAAGTATAGGTTGTGTGCGTAATTTAAATATTGTGATTTTGAAATGCAGCTATAGAGATTAATTAAGAAAGTAAAATGGACAGAGTAGAAGTGCATGGATCGTATTTGATAAGTATTTGCGATCGTCGTTAGTCTTCGTAAATTTGGCCCAGATATTGAGTCATCATATATGAGGTACAAATAATTAAGACAATCAATACAACGTACAATTACAGACAATCTTTATCGTATACGAGTACCATAGTGATATGGTCTCCATAATATACAATAGTAGTACACATTAACAATGCATGCATGGAATACTCATTCTGGTCCTGCTAAGCCAGTCAATTCTGGATGAAAACTTAAAGTGTATGGAATTATAAAGCTACATATAGTATATTGTGTCACGTTTTGTTCCATGCCTTAAGCCATTCTGTATAATAGCCAGTCTTTTATTCTCCATTTCACAGCGTTTATTCACAGTAATATTCTTAAATCTTTAATTGCAATATATTTTAAATCATTTGTTAACTTGCAACTTGCAATTTAAGTGCTGAAATATGTGCTTAGAGAAAGATTCGACCCTTGCGTATGTGACCGTGTAATTGAAAATAAGGTAACTCGAAAACCTTCCGTCGTCTCCAATACTCTGTTATTAGAAATTGTTTTTTGCTAAGTCCATATTTTTTATCTTTCGCCGGTGATATATCGATTACCAAAATGCGTGCATTTCATTGCATGTCAACAAGTACGCGAAATATTTATAATTATCTAATTCAATGAAAAAATAAACAGTAAGAACCTCTCGTATAAATGTTAGTAAAAGTGTAGGAAATGTGGGGCTCGTAAATGAGGTTCATCCGTGTATGAACACGCGGCATACAGGCGCACGTAATGTCACCCCCTTTATTCATTGCAGCGTCATGAAGCATACCAATCAACCTAGAGGTTTTGAGAGAATCAACCTGGACGCTGGACGTGGCGAGAGAAAACAATATGTAAACATAGATTGAAACGGTGGATAAAAATGATTGAGAAACGTCGAGTTGACTGAGATACGACGATAGCACTATCGAAACCGTAGTAATGGATCTGAGACAATGGTAAGCTAAGGGGACTAAGAAAGTATGAAGAGAAATGCAAGGTGAGGGATAATGTCAGCTGGTTAGATTTATCTGGGCAAGAGAAATACTTGATTGTGGCAGGAGTTATACACCATTGGAAGCATTGCTTGTCTCCATTTATTCATTGAGGGAGATAAAAAAAAACTCATCAGAAATAATATTGACGTATTCAGAAAGGAGTGTGTCTTCATTAGATGAACCTCGTGAGTGGAAGGCTTTGTGATTTGACTTGAAAGTAATTGCAAGTTATTCTTACAAAATTGTCTCATATGTCATTTGAGATTTTTTATGAAGAAAAAGACCATTAGCTATTGTCAAAGCATGTGCTATCTAAGGAAATTTTAATAAATTGTAAAGCTTGTGCCTGTAATAAGAAAATCGTCGATTATGTCAAAAGTCATACGTTCGATTGCTGATGAGTACTTTATCCGGCCTCCTAAGCATGAAGGCTTTATCATTACTGCGTCGTAAATTCTGTGTAACTTATTTAGTACTATCGGAATTCCTGATGTCACAACGAGTCTTCAATTTAAAAAATTGTGTCTTAAAACAAGAATACGAGTTCCACTTGGATCTGATAGAACAAAATCTATAAAAACTTGCTATTGAAATACTAATTCAAAACTCGTGGAATGGAATGGCGATCATGGAAATAATTATCTGTTTTCGGAAAAATGACAGGAATGAAATTGTCAGTAAGTGTAAGTGATTGGAGTAAATTTATTTGTGTTTGAAGTCTGGAGGAAGTATGATGAACGAATGATGCTTTCTGAGTCGTCTTTCGTGCGTTCGCGGAGTATAAGGCGGGGCCTAAATGGGTGGAGGGAGTGTTGGGTGCTCGGATGCGAGTTCAGTTAGTTAGTGGGGACGTCCAGGGAAGACGGAAAGGGAAATTTTTTAAGATGATTATCTCACCTCATCCCACGCTTCTCTCTCTCTCCCCACTCCTCTCCTTTACTCGGGGCAGTGGATGAGCAGCCATGCGACAGTGGGAGTAGGGTTGGGGGACGAGTGACAGCCCGCCGATGCGTGTGAGAATGACGAAGGCAAACAAAAGAGCGTCGCCCTTCGGAATAGAGGGAGAGAGTGTGGGTACGAGAGAGGAATAGGCTCATATGGAGGGCAGGATTCGGATTGAAAGCGAAGGGGAGTGTAGGGGATAGGTTGGGGTGGAGGGGGTTGGACTGGGAGGCGGACGGACGCGTGACAAGTGAAACGAAACAGTTCGATCTCTTCCCTCTCATCGGCCGGTTTCCTCTCTGTCGACCGACGCAAATACGGGTTTCCACGGGCGCGAGCCCGTATTTTTATTTTTTTTGTGCACCCGGCTTTCATTTTGTTTTTATTCTCTCTTTTTAGAGTGAGACAATATTTCCCTGCGCGTTCAGGAAATACTTGCTTCTTTCGCTCTCCCGAACAAGCGCACGAGCGTACATTTACACGCAAATTTCCGCACTCGCCGTTGGTGGGTGCGAAAATCGCACGGCAGAGAACAGCGCGATGCTGTTCTTTTGTCGCTGTTGTATTTATTTTTTTTCTTCTTCACCTGGCTCCTCATTCCTCTCACGTTTCCGCTTTCGATAAGTGTGTGTGAGTGCGCGCGCGCGTGCGTTTGTATTTAAGCGGATCATTTCGTCGGTGCACGATCCCGTAAACTCCGCATGACTTAAAAACTGCCTCGCGCAAACACGCCCCGGGGTTAGGGCAGCTCATTGTGGATTATTTATGGTATGTTTCAATGAGCTGTCGTCAGTGAGCCTGTTACATTTGAATTTTCCGTCAATTAGGGTTCATTGGATTTATGACCTTGACTAATAGTCGCGGAATACCTCTCGTTGTCGAAGAGCCCACGGGGTCGTTTTAAGCCATTCGGGCATGCTATGTTACAGGAAGCTATTAGATAAATTATATTTGGAACACAGTACCAATGTATAATATTATGAAGACATGTCAACAGAGCATAATCTAACTTATTCATTTGTAAATTGATGTCAGCGTTGATAATTAAAAAGAAATGTACGAATTCGTTCTATTGAACTGTAATTAGAGTAACTGTTGTCGTCAATTTTAAATAAACATTTACCACGTTTGTATGCTCACACTATGATTATGAATATTGGGAAGGAAAAACTGACTGAAAATCTTTATTCCATTCTAAATGACAGTTTAAACACGGGAGTATGAACATATTTGGAATAAAGTCTGCTGTAGAGATTTGGCTTGTATTATGTTTTGAATAAATAAGAATGATATCATTCAGGGGGATGACAAATGTTGATATATGTTTATCATATGGAAGAATTAAGGATAGCAGTGAAATGTTTGAGGAAGGAATAAGAAAACCTAGAAGCTACTGAAGTTTTTTCTTGGATGGGTAGATACATTGAAATTTAGGTGAATTTTTGAAAGAGGTAACACACCAGTCTTTACGTCAACGTCAGTTGATGTCTTACCGTCATAGGAATATATTTATTTAGTTGACGCTTTTACTTAATTAAGTAGAGTTAATTGTTCTTTTATTTTTCATTAATAAACCCTTAACAAGGCGAAAGAGTTTAACGATGAAAATTTATAAAATTAGTATGGAAACCCTAAAAGCCATCATAAAATACCGGATTCTTAACATTATTCCAATTTTCCTCTTAATAAAATTGTACTGACCTTCATCTCTGTTAAAATGGAACAGTTCCACCGCATTAAACCTGAATCTGTAATTTATACACCTTATTCCTTTTGTTTCATTTTTGGGGTTCCACATTATGCGATTCTTTAGTTATTAATAAAACTGCATGTAATACTGTTTTCAGCCGGATTTTAGATTTTACTACTACACCCAGCGTAACGCTAGTGCGTGCCGAAGCAATACTATTTTATTACAATCAAGGAATTCGGAATTGCTTTCATGAAAATAAATTTATTAAAAGTTTGCATCAGAAAGGGCTATAACTGCATTTGTCTTATTCAGTTTATATGCAAGTCACTTATCCCCAACATAATTGGTGTATTTGATTCATATAACCTGTCAAGTAATTTCATGAGTGATTTTGGCTCATGCATTGGAGAAAAGTTAACAAAGGAGAGGATTCAGAGAAAGATTAATGTATTTTTTCCCGAAACGGGGTTCTCGCATAAACGAGCCTCTTTGTCATCATTGAATGGCTTTTTATCCTCACGCATTGTCTCCTTGCGTGGGTGCATTTATTTAACTTGAGAATTCACTGGACAGTGGGAGTTGTTGGACAGAGATTAAAGGAAATGTTTTCAAAGATTTGTGGCTTGGGTGTGGTCATCTCATGGGACCGTTTATTCGCGAGAGGTTAAATAAACTCTGAAAACGAAAGACGTGTTGCCGGGTACCCTTGCCCAGACTTTCAATTTCATTCGTTCGCTGTCTGTACTTCTTTCTCTCTCTCTCTCCCTATCTTTTTCGGATTTTGCAATACGGTGCTCCTTGCTAACTGGAACATTTCCTTTCTGGTGACATTTAAACTTTGGACAGTGAGTGAGATGTTTGCGAAACTGATCGATATCTCCATTTCTGATTCATTTCTAGAAATGGGAAAGTTAATTCAGTGAAAAATTTAAATGAAGTAAAAAAAATTTCTCGATATGCCAGGTTTAACAATTTCGCGCAGTACCAGTTATGCTGCCAGGTAACTCTAAATACATAAGACCTTTTACGTTTACAATAGAAACCATTTTAAACATGTCTGAAATTAATTCTGAATGGTCTATGGGGCATGTAAGAAGCTATTTTCATTCCTAATCCTCTTTGCCGCAGATGTCTAGCAAAGCATTCACTCCATCTGTTTCCTCCTGTCTCTAATACAACCGACTCTCACGTCACCCAACCCCGCCCCCTTATTTCCCTCATCCCTCTTCTACCTCGTAAGCTACTATGATGGTGGTTTGCATTATTACAGAGAACCGGAGGATGACGCATTGCGTCGAAGTCTGTCATAAACTGAAAATGTGACGTTAAATGTCACTTTAAGAGTTTATTACTTTCTCATTATGACTCTTTATTGAAATCTTGAATTTACTTTAAATAGGAGCCCTGTAATTCTGGAAAACCCGCAAAAATCTTTGAATGGTTTTGGGACATCAATGTTAGTTCCATAGAATGAATACTGGGGGAGTTCCTAATAATCCTCAAACTTTCACATGTTCTTATTTTTTAATGGATTTCCTAAAAAAATATCTCCCTTCTCTAGTGATCCCAAAATAATAGTTTGGGGAATAGTGTATGAGAGAAACAACAGCAGAGTCACCTATGTGACCGTATCTTTCGCTAGTATGTTCGTTATCATTTCACTTTAGGATTTCCAGTGCAGTCATATAGACAAATGAGAGCGGTTTTTATGTTAATTCTGTCAGTCTCTACTCAAAACTTGATTAACTTTGCCTTTTAATGATTGAATTAATTCTATTTTGTTGAAAGGGGGAGCAAGTGGAATTCAGAATGACTCTCTTCATCCCCGCATTTCTTTACCGAGAATACTCTAGGGACCTCCCAATTTTTCCGACTTCCCTTTCCACCCACATGCATCAAAATCGCGCCCTTCTCGGGGGCCATATGGAAACGTTGAGTGTTCCTCGAGAAGTAAGGATTACATAGAATATTTATGCACTAAATTTCAGTCATTTCATGTCGTCCACGATGAAATTTCAATATGTGAATATTGAGTTGATTGAAACTGGGCTCAAAAAAAAAGTCTTCAACTTGGAAAAAAATTGGTTATGGCAGGGGAATGCATGAATTTAGGGGCTACGTCAACCCTGTTTCGCCAAGTCTCACACAAGTATTTGTTGCCCGCTGGCATGCGAATAATAGGCACTCCGCACGACGCTGCTCTGAATCGTTGGCGTGCAAGGATGAAATGGTTCGCGGTCATTGGGATTGGACGCCGTGTTCTGTGCGTGTTGCATCCGCAGTGGCTTTCGTGCGCTCGAGATGAGAAATGAGGGAGGAAGGGACTCCGGGCCGCTGCGAACAGTTCACGAGGAAATAGAGGGAAGCGACGAGGAGAGGAGGAGGAGGAACGTTGCGGAGGGAAAGGAAGGCGTGGTGAGAAATAGGAGGGGAGATAAAGGCAAGAGGACAACTCTTGGCGTCGGTGGAGAGGCAGGGTGGTGGTTCATCGGAAGGTGGACGCTGAAAAATGTGGTTGGACTGTCATGGCAGTGAGGTGGAGATCCATTTTGTAAATCAAAAACGTGAATGCAAATTCTGATGCCCTTTATAGGTAAATGCGCATCGCACGCTTTCGCGCCGCTATGGCGATAACCTATCGGCTAGATTTTTACTCCCACGAGTAGGGTAGCATGAGAGAGGCTGTTGCCCCACTTGCCACACGCCCTAGTGGCCACTCCTTTGACACTAGTATAAATGGCCAGAGCCAAGCATGATATTGTTTTTGTTTCCAATTTGCAGATTGAATGTTAAGTGCTCAAGGCGTGATCCATGAATTTGGCACCGATTTTTAAATTAGTAATTACTTTATATTGTCAAATGATGTCATCGTAGGAATCATGATTACATTCCTAATTGGCTTTCTACATTAACGTACATACTCGCAGACTATTTTCAATTTCCTGTAACTGTATTTACTTGACGGTCTTGAAAATTAATTTTACGGATTACACGATCCAAGTGCTTTATTTTCACTTCATGTGCACTATTTTCACACCATGTGCGCTTCTTAATCTTGAGTTCGAAATTTTTAAAATATCGACGAAATCATGCGTGAAGCGTACAAAACAATAACTGTAATAATACGTAGTGTGCATTTGTCAAATACAGGGGAGTAAATGACTTTCACACAGAGATTTATAACCCCTTTTTTGTGAAGTTAATTTATTAGTTTCATTAGCTGGAAATGTTCTCTCGACATTGGTTTCCAACAATTGAATTGGTACATTTTTGACAAAACTAATTATAAGTGAAAAGAAAAAATAAGGTCTTACCATAAACCATAAACACAGTAATCAACCCGAAGGTCGGTTTAGTAGGTGATGGTAGCATGTACCAAGCCCTATACGGCGTGTGAATATTCACACATCAGGGTAGGGGGGCCAGTTCCTTTCCCTGTGCCGGTTATGGTTTCCCAGGAAGATCTGGTACCCTAAAAATCAACTAGCTTGGGTGGAGCTGCAGGTGCCCAAAGTGTCTTGCCCGGGAATCGAACCCGGGACCCTCCGGTCAGCAGTCCAACGCTCTACCCGCTAGACCACCGCGACCCGCAAGGTCCTACATTTTATGATATATACTTCAACTTTTTCTTTTCATCTTCCAATGAGCTACGAATTTCTCCCAGTCTTGCATGGACTTAAAAGCAGAAAACGAACAGAATTTTCCCCAAAATCCTTTCATTATATATATATATATATATATATATATATATATATATATATATAATATAGAGTGTATAGTTCTCCTAAGAATATGAGGATGGAAGAGGAAATGTAAAGGAGATGAAGAAAAGGTGAACTTTTTCGGAAAGTTCTACTTCTTATAACAAGGCTGATTTATCTCTTGGGTACGGGAGCCCGCGGTAACGAGGGGCTGATTAAGGGGAATGCGGGTAGCGATGGAAATCAAAGGGTGAAATTGAAAGCGTAGAGCAGGAGGAAAGAGAAAGGAACGAATATTTAATGAACGGAGTGTATGGAGGAGGGGGGAAAGCCAAACGTTCGGAGGAATTCCTGGGGATGTTTCTATCCCACTGTTTTTGACGCGGAAAGTTCGTGTGCCATGTGCTTGAGGGATGTCATTAAAAATGGGTATTGTCGGTGAACTCATTCAAAAATGAAAATTTTTTCATGGTGGAGAGTCCAATGCTAACAATATGATCCTCGATCATACCTCGGTACTTGCATATGCCTGCCAGATTGTTAATATAGGATCATGGCTTGGGTTGAGAAATAATTAACTGATCCAAAGATATGTTGTAGGTATTTAGGTTCCCCAGGATAATTGTGAGAACTCTTTCCCCCCAATTCGTGCTGGAACATATTGTTACACAAAGTGTGGATATGTATTCATGAGTTTGCCGAAATAGATTATGATGGATGCGCCAACGTAGAAAGTTGAGACATGAGTAAGACCTTGGGAGAGAAAGAAATCTATGAATGTGTAATACTTATATGTTTTCTGTAGGTGGTCAAGGTAGAAATTGTGCATTATTTTCCGAGTAAACACGTTTTTCATCTACGCTGCTACTTTCCAGTTTTAGTTTTGCTCTGTCGCTCATTTCATTAGATAAATGCAAACACAGTTGTACACACTTTTAATTTTCGTAGGAATCATATTTCATCGCTGAAATAGGTGAATGCAGAACACTAAATACGATAGCCGATTGTTCCCTCGTGCCACATGGCTATTCGTAATATAGTAATGGGTAACAATTTTGGAGAAAACTTTAAGAATGATATAGTTTATATGGAATAGTATAAAATATATAAAAATTAGTTCTTATTTTTGAGGGCCAGCGTGTACTGTAATCCTTTGCCAGAATTTGGTTTTTTAACTTAGAAGGAAACTTGAGAAGAAATGATCTTAAACTTAAGTTTTTATACTTTAGTGTTTATCAGTTTTATGATTGTTTATTCCTAGATCATAATTTCCACGCATCTTACATTCGGTAATTTTTTACGCTTCAGGTTGAAATTAATGTTATCAGTTTATTCATGATATTTCATTAAAAGTAGGTAGTCGAGAGTTACTCTTAAAAAAAATTTGCGTGGCCAATTTGGCGGGGCGGGCTATTTCGTATTTCTCGGGAGTTATTAGAGAGCATGCGCAGTAATTAAACATGCTTTCCCACTCGAACTTCCTTGTTTACTCCTTTTATTTATTTGCTTCTCCCTTAAAAATTTATCTGGCACATGTGCGTTAACTCATATTTTATTTATTTAATTCATTCGAACCTAATTGGTTCGGTAAGTAGATCATAAACGGTGGATAATTTGAGAGAATTTTGAATAAATAAAAAGGTAAAACTGGCTAGAAAAGAAGATCGGCTTACGGCTTTGGTGAATCTAAGATAAAGAATATGAGTTGAATTATAATTAATGCGCAGTAGAAGGCCTATATTTTTCGTTTAATGTTGGTTGCTGCGAGCGTGAGAAGAGAACGATATCATCTCGGAATCATACCCTTTTAATTTCTCCATCCATTGTAAAAGGAAAAAAATATTGCACTTGAGAAACTTATCGATGATTTATCAACCGAAATGAACATTTTGAGGCTCACCTAACAACTTTTAACCATGCAACAATCGCAAAGTGTTGAAATCATTGGCCTGTCCAGGTCAGGGATGACTTTGAGGGATCAGGATTAGAATCCCGGTCAAGGCAAATGATTTTTACGCTCTGCCAATGTTGGATTGTAATGCATATTAGCGGGCGACTCCCTCATAAAGTTAGTCGCGGCATCTCCCGCAGTTTCTTGTAATTTGTCGAAGGTAAAACCCCCACTCTGTTTAAAACGTAGTTTTTAATCTCGTGGAACGTGCCGCATCGCGCACGGCTAGCAATGCCTGTGACTGTGTGTACGATATTTCATCACAGCATCTTGTTCCTTTAAAGCCCCTAAAATTTCGGAGTGCAATAGGACGATAGCTTAACTGGCTAAAGCACTCAGACGGCGTTGGAGGGATCCGCATTCGAATCTTGGTCAAGGCGAATAATTTTTACACTCTGCAATGGTTGCATGTAATGTACATTAGCAGATGACTTCATCATAAAGTTTCTGTCGCTGCAACTCTCGTAACTTTTAACCATTTTTCCGTTGGTTTTATTTAACCGTGTTTGAGGGTGTACGTATGCTTATCAGATTTTTGTGGGCACGTAACTTTATTTGTCGATTTGAGTGTCATGAAATTTAATGTTTCAATATTCATAAGGACCGTTGGAACTGAGAAGTGTTAATCAAGTCAGTCATTCTCCCCAAAATGACTCTTTGCCGAGGGTAATTTTACAATTTTATCAAATCTCTCAGGTTGCCATTTCATAATCAGAGTGATTGTAAATTTGAAAAATTGTTGATACCTTGTAGCATCAAAAATTTTAGAGCACATTTAACGGTAAAATATTTTACTTGTTTTCGCGGTTCACGAGTGTCATTGGATTTTAATCAAACACTTCCTTTGGCCTTACACTTTTGGTATTTGGATCGAAGTTTTGCCAAAAAAATTCTATCAGTTGTTTTCTCAAGAAAAACCTCAATGTTAAATGCCAATCGGCACTTTATCATAAAAAACACCGCCTATATTGAGACGAATCAAGAATAAAAACCATGAAAATTAGTTATTGGACGAGCAAGTTGACGTGCGTGATTTGGCTCTTTACACTCAATGCTGTAAAATTTTAAACTTTCAATTGCTAATAATTTACTACATGAAGAGGCAATTAATATTGGCATTTACTAACGTTCACATTCCTGATCAGCTTCGCTGTTGAATCATTTATGTGTAAATGTTGAACCGCCTTTGATTATGAGAATTAAGTCGTTTCAATGTGTTCTCTAAAACTTCCCAATTACTATTCTGAAAGTTGTGTGAAATTAAAAAATGAGCATAGTTTATTTCCTAATTAATATTTATAAAGTGTAAATCTGCATAAAAATCTACCCAATACTTTTTTATCCTACTCATATATATGCAGAACTGAAAAGTAGGTAGCAATTTTTTGGGGGAAAAATCTAAAGGAAAATTTGCGAAGATGAATATATTGCTTTAATTGCGGTTCATATTCTTCCAAAGGATTTTCCATGCATGATATAATGTATTTTTGCAGGTATTCCTGTCAATTGATGCATGATGATTTTGACTTGCATAATGCGGCCGTATATATTGATGAGGAAATTGACACTATAGCGAATTGTATGGTGACTGACGAAGCGTCTGTATGTTATTGAATCCCTGTTCATAATCCTCCCCTTTTAATAACGCATACACGTTTAGGGTCCCTTGAAATTCTGCCGCCATTAAACTGTATTTTCCAAAGCTTTTGGGTACAACGTTAAGTATGAAGTTACTTTGCTTTGATTTGTTTTATAACTTTGTTTGGTCTTTTTGTTGCTTTTAGCTGATATACACATGGATGTGAAAGACCGTCCATATTCCTTCTTTAACCATTTGAAAACAGCCACTTGGTTTAATTAACAAAACATTAAAGTTGTGTAGCTGTATTGACTCGATTACGTTTATATTTGATCCATTCCCTCGCATTTACACTAATTCAAACCTTCTAAATAACTCTATACCTTAACAACACTTCTAGGACGACTCATTTCAATGTTTTTACGTTCGAAAATCGAGATTCATCGTGCACCATCATTGTCACATTTTATTTTTAAATATTTATTTTTTCTTTTAGAATTTCTGATGCTGACGTTTTGGATGAATGAAGACCGCGCAATGTCGACTATATAAAAGTTCCGCGAGTGAAATATATCTGATTGCCTTCCCTTTTCATCATTCTTACTTTCCTCTTTGGAAGCCTTTCTTCCAACATCTCCAACCCAGAAGTCGAGAAGTGCCTTATATTCCTGAATATCACGTTTCGTCATTCGATCTCCAATAATAAAACCCCGCATCACATCTAAGTTTAGCTCCCCTCACGCATATTCCCATCGCTTCCTGAAAACCTCTCTCCAACATTCTCACTCGTATTTCCAGCATTCCAAATAGTTCCTTAAACCTCTCCCGTATCTCTTCCACTGCTCTCTCTCGTCCGTCTCGTGGCCGGCTGTCCCACCACCTCCCCAGGACATGTAACACAATAACAGGTTTTGAAAAAATCGCCATTTTTATCATTTAAAAAATCATTAGTGTTCGGTGGAGTCCTGGGTAAAATTTTTTTCAACTTTGTATTATTGTGGTACTTAGGAGAAACGATGAATGGGTGGAAAAAGTGCAATTTCTTATTCTGGAGAAATTTTTAAGTTTTGATAGTGGTTGAGTACTCGTGATGCCATTGCCATGAGGCTTAAATTAGAAGGAAATATTTATAAAAAGTGTAACCAGATTATATTTATTATTAAGCTCCGTGGATTTTGAGTTCGATAGAGGATATTATATACAATTAATAAACTCTAAGAAGAAGGTCGGCGTAGACTGGAGTGGTGGGCGATCTACCCTAAACCTGAAAATATCTCAGCCTTCACAAGGGCTGATGGCGAATGTAGACTAGGGATGGAGGTAAAAAAGTACTATCCGCTATCCCCTATGCTTTTCTACTTACGGGGATAGGGCGAAAATCATAAACATGGAAAGGTTGGAGACAAGTGAAAGTAAGAAAAGAATTCATAGAATCAGCTAAATTTACGGATATCAAACTTAAGTAATTCGATCAGCCAATGAATAGTAACCTTTGCTTTGGGCATTACAGATTATTGGGCACCAGTGTTACAGGTATGGTATGAGAATTAGTCCTAAGAAAATGTAGGCAATGACCACTCATGAAATAGAATGGCTAGCATAAAACGTTTGGGTACATAAACTAAATAACAGGCAGAACAATTCACCTAGCTAGAAAGTACTTTAAAAGGTGGGCAAAGGGCATTAAAAGAAATATTTCATTAGGTTAAGAAATTTTAACGGAGAGGAAGGAGTTCATACCGGTTACCTTATAGTAGAATGAAAACTTATTAAACTCGAATATGGAGCGTGATTTTGCATGGATCAAACATTCGGTCGTTGAGGTAAGAGCCCAATTGTGGAATGCATTTTTCCATTGTGTACTGTTATTTCGGCGATTCATTTAACATTTTGAAATATAAGAATTGACCGTAAGCAGTTAGTGATACTTACATTTTTTTTGAGGATCATCATTCAGTGTACGAATAAATCATAGAGGACCGATGATAGGTCATTGATAGTAGACCCACGTTATTTTTTCTTCAGCGATTTGTGTTTCTCCCTCTAAGTTCACCTTAGTAGCATCTGTCTTAATTTACGGATATTTTGGACTATACCGACTGTTTGTTGACCCACTTCTAAATTAATGCTGCTTCTAGTTGAAAGGACTGTGAAATTATATATAACTATTTTCCTTATAACTCAGCACTTCAAAATAATAGCATTTAGGACTGTTGCAGGTAATAATTTAATTTATGATTGGTTTTGATACTCTCCATATCACAAGTTCGGTTCGTTTCAATGAAGTATCTGCATTGTGGTTTAAATTATAAATTATATTTTATGAAAAAAATTGTATTATCTAAAAGCTTAATCAGTGAGCTTCTCTTTCATCTGAACCATTGAATGAAGGTTTTGCTAGTTTATATTCAACTGTATATCATAATTGTATCTAGTAAGAGAAACATATGATGACAATTAGTCTTTGGTGTGATGGATGAGATAGCGAGCCACGTTAATGTGTAAGGATCACTGTGACTCACGTCCATGAGTGAATGATAGTTCAAAAGATCTTCCATCTAAATTGAAATATCTTCTTCCTTGGTGGCCGACCTTTCTCACCATGAATTCGTGTTTTTAGGATGAGTAGGTACTGAATGTTAAAAAAATTCCTTTTTGAGATGTGGCAAAAGATGAATCCGGTGGGCATTGTAACGTATTAATCGGGGATGAATCATCACATTTCATAGGCCATGTTAGCCCTTTGGATCCGGAGAAAAATAGAATCCGAACCCCCTTTCGTGTTTATTTTCCTTTTTTTTTTGGTTATGCTACTCGTTTATTTCTATTATGAAAAGGAAACAATAAAGCCGGAGTCATCACCGCTGCCCATTATTTCACCTTTTATTCTCCTTAAGCCATCCGGACATGAACATATTCCTGAATCCTCAATCCGAGGTTCAAATTTACAATTTACGTCATAAAAATTCCAGCCTATTCCATATTGATTGTTTCATACTTTTTTGATTGTCAGTTCATATTCAATTACCCTTTTTGTTTATTTACATTTTCACCCATTATATTTTGCTCCTTGCGAAGAAACGAAGAACTACGGGTACAGTAGTTTTGCTCCAGGGATATGGAGGGTGCTTATAGGTAATAGAGATATTGGCCAGAAAACTAACTAAAATTTGGTTTTACATGAATTATCTCTCTTGAATTCCTTCGGCGTCCTTCTCTCCCTCTTTTCTCCGGCCGCTTCTTTTTCACTCAAGCTTTTTGGAAACCGTGACCTTCCCCAAGTTGAGACTAGTATAACAGAAAAATTTCCTGGACTGTCCTTCCCTCTTTCTCTCTCTTTCCTCGTCTCCTTTCCTTACCTGACCTGTGGTTTTGAGTCTTTTAAAGGATGAAGTCTCTAGTCTTCCACCAAAACCCTACGCCCACACGCCCTCAACCTTCAACCATTCCGACCGACTCATTCCGGCGTCCGCTCCTCTCCCTACACCCTCTCTCCCGCCCCCACGGATCCACGTGCTACTTAAACCGTCCTGCTTCTTATTTTTTTCCCCCCTCTTAACTCTTCTCTCTCTCTCCCTCGTTGCTTCTTCTGATCCCTCCCCATCCTCCTATCCCTCCTCCCTCCGCCTCCTCCCTTTCCCTTTGATTCTTACGATCCCACCCCTGCCAGGCCGTATTCCCTCCGCTCGGGTCTTTTATGCCTTGCCCTCGTTTATCCGTCATGAAGCCTCCCAGCCTCTCCCGCGCCCACCGCCACAACAGCCCATCCCATCCCTCCACCCTTACTCCCATGCCGGGGAGATGCTTAGCAGACCGCCAGGGAGGGTTTCTCCTGCACATACCCCTCCCCCACCGTTTCCTCCGTGCACATCTCCTTGAAGAATATAAAGGGGAACTTCTCTCTCTCTCTCTCTGGAAAAATGGAAAAAATTACTAGAATCCCTTCCTTTTGGGCCTGTGTTGACGTGAGCGTGTATTGTTTAAACTTCTTGTTGATTCAATCGAGCTCATTTGTCACTCAGTTACTTCATTTGGTAAAGAGCTAGTTTCTAGTTTATCCCTGCTGCTAGTATCTGCGTAGAGCATTGTCTATTGCTTTACATGTTCGCTAAAACCCTACACGACCACGTAATATTCATATCCGGTATTAATAATTATATTCTGTTTTTATTACATAGTTTTCCCTCTTTGAAAAAAATAGTATAGTGCTATCATATTTGAATATTTTAATCGAATATCTTGTCTTTTTACATGCCGCATCATTGTTGATAATGCTCTAATTCCGTGTTTAAGGATACACGAGGATTTTACATCTGGTGAAACTTTCAAGGGAATATTTCTTGGGCAATGCCAATACAATAACCAAGTAAAAAGTTGTCGGGCGTTAAGGAG
This sequence comes from Hetaerina titia, assembly GCA_037158775.1. NCBI lineage: Eukaryota > Metazoa > Arthropoda > Insecta > Odonata > Calopterygidae > Hetaerina > Hetaerina titia. Next base: position 73,880,259 of record CM073772.1, on the reverse strand, counting down.
CCATTTTATTTTTGTGTTCGTCTCTGAAACTTTCGTCGCCTATAATCGTCTCGTTTCTCCATCCATCTATTCGGCTAGCCCCGGATAAATAGCTTCGTATTAGTTTCATGGATGAAGAACGTACCTTGTAAAATGAACCCTTGTAAACACGGATTACCCTTCATGCTTTTTAATTTATGCTTTGGGAATATTTCTTTGAGAGTTCCTTGTGTGATCTCCTCTAACTCAATTCCTATGCCGGCCATAATTCTCGCTGTCTAGAAAAATAGTCACGTGGCATTAATGGGCTACGAAAGTTTACCACTGGTCCCATTGCTAACAAGACCTGTCGTCGTGGGTTTTCTAATTTACACAAAGAGACAGCGACAAGGGTTCACCCTCTACCTTATCCCTCTCTCAGATCTGCTTCGCATATTTATTTATCGCCTTTTTTTCTCCACCTCGAAATACTGCCCCCTACTTTTTCACCTATTTTCTTCCACCGAAAAACCGAAAACATCTCAGCATTTTTCGCCTTCTTTCGGTAAATCACCTTCTCATATTTTCTTTCCCTTTCATCTCCGTTCATTCGCCGCCATTCTTCACCCGAAAATTCCTCATTTTCTCCTCTTACCCCCTCCTTCTTCTCTCTCATTCCCTCCCTACTCCCTCTCATTCCCTCCCTACTCCCTCTCATTCCCTCCCTCCGATCCACCAGTCCCCCATCTTCCTTCTACCGTCTTACCTCCATGCCTCCCCTGGCTTCCTTGGATCCCGAGACGAGAGAATGAATCATACCCACATAGCCTCCAAACCACTTTGCTACCCTACCGCACCTTACGTCTCCCTTTCATCTTTTATTACTCCGCCCTTATTTTTCTCCCGACTTACGCGAGACCTTTAGGAGCTCCTTATTCCTCTCTCTGTTTCGCATTTACCCTTCCCTTGGACGAAACGTAATCCACCCACCCACGGCTTCCACACCCCGAAACTTTAACCTAAGCCCATTTCTTTACACTTCTGCCCCCTTCTCCTCGAGCACGTAAGGCACCACTCGCAACGCGCCCTCATCCAGACTCACCTTTCCCCCACCACATTTCGTCAAAATTTTCCTTCAAATTATTCATAACGCCTCGACTACGCTACCGCGCCTCTCGCACCTCCCTCCCTCGACGAAGCCGCCCCCTAGCACCCCCCTTTTAACCACCCCCGACCTCTCACGCCCCTTCCGAAATGCTCTCCCTCCCTTGTGCCCAGAAAAAAAATCCTCTCCCCACATCCCCTGCCGTCCGCCTCTTACGCCCACGCTCGCCTCCACCCCCTCGACGTAACGATTCCCATCACTTCTCCTTCGCCATCCTCTTTACTCACACACACATGCACATTTACTCACAAACATCCCTGCACACACCCCCCTCTCCCTCTCCGTGGTCTTTAACCTACCTGTGCCGTGAGGGTATAACCTAACGAGGAGGGCAGCCATGCCCTCCGTTCCTATTCCAGTCCTTAAGAGACGGACGCCTTGCAGACCCACCCACGCCGGCGCATCCAAGGGTGGAGGAAATTATCTTCTCGGAGGGATGGGATACGGTGGGCAAAAGGTGGGTTGGACTTGGCCTGGGTGAGGAGAAGTGAGGGGGAAAGTCTAGTTGGACTAGTGTGGAAAGAACAATGTTTAGGAACTCTGGGCATGGGAGGACTGAGCGAAGGGAGAAAAACTGGGAGGGCCTGTCAAATTTATCCGACCTGGACATCTCCACCTCACGTTGGGCAGGAACTAAGGTTCCGTCCAATTCGTGAGTGGTTTTGAGTGCCAGACACCTGACAACACTCATGTTTGTGCGTGAATGCGGTTGGGTGTGCGCGTTTTCGAGTATTAAAGTGAATGGGCGGTGAGAAGAAATTGAGGGTTAGTTTTTACTACCATCCTCTCTACTCTATCTATTCTGCTGGTAACAGCTTATCCTGCCAGTTTATTTTAATCATTTTCTCCTCGTTTAGAGGAATTATTGTCCCCAGCGCTAGAAAAAGAGAGTAATCTGATCGGATTGCGCGTTTGGTAGAAATCAAAAGTAAGTTGTTTGGGTGAGCAAATGGTGTTGTATCGGATGAAAATTGAGTAGTAATGCGTTGTTAGAATGTTGGGCGTTGAGGTTGTTCTCAATTCTTTCCAAATCGCACCGTAGGTAGCGTTAGGCGAAAGATGTATACAATAAGAAATGCGAGAATTGTGAAACGTGTGCGAGGTGGAATATCAGCCATCATTGGAAATGTCAGGAATGTATGAAATATATTTCATTCATAGTCTTTAGAATTCGACACCCTCTTCGACAAGGAAGAATGGGCGAATCCGATCAAAGTTAGCCTTTTGGCATTATTACGTTAATGAGTATCATCGAGTGTGCTGTATTATTTTAAAAACTGTAGTATGGTAGATAACATTTTTGGAGTTGTGTTTCTGCATGTAGATGTTTCTTCTAATTGTTTTCTATGTGCGATTTAACAATTCCAGGTCTCCAACGGTTATTTCTTGGAATATTGAGAACATGAAAAGTAGGTACATAGAACTATGAAACGTTCAAGCTCTCTTTAGGTTATCATTCTGTTCATATGCATAATAATGAAAGTCATTTTCCATCACTCCGATGTGGGGTTGGTCCCAGTCGCTGGTCCCATTATTTCATTCTCACTTTAAACATACATGTATATCGTTGTCGACAAATTTTTAAACTATTTTTATCGAGAACTCCGTACGGTGACACCTTTTAAACGACTCTTTTGTATTCACCGTGTGTGCATTTCTGTGCTTCGCACTTTCCCCTCTGGGATCTTTCTTTCGTTAGCTTCTTCTTCAATATTTCCTCCACGAATGTGGTCCACTTCAACAACAGGGTCAGGGTTTCCGACGGGTAGGTTTGAAATTTGAAAGGAAAATAATGCAATGAGAAATCGTTAGTGTTGAATGCATAGAAAATTTAATGCTGTCATGTTCGTAAATGAGGTTTCATGTAACGGAATCAATGCGCCTCTAATTTAAATGGGTTATCAATAATGGAAATATTAACAAAAAAGCCGATTCATTTAATCCGTAGATTGTATGGTTTATGTTTCAGTAACCTTCTTTCATTGAGATGCCGTATTAAAATTGCGTGATTCCTTTTTATCGATGCGAAGCCCTTACGACTCGTATCGTCTTATATATCTAGTGATTTATTTCAGGTGAGGCTTATTGATTTTCGACTATGGGTCTTAAAATAGTCTTGTTAAATTAATACCAACTTTGGCAGTTAGTCAATTATAAAAGAAAAGAAGCCTCCCGGCATCCTTTCATATGCGTATGTTTACAAGTTCTTTATATTGGCAAACAAGCTGAAATTAGGGTTTCATCTGGTTTGAGTATTTCCCCTAGGCACTAGCTCAGGATCAACTATTGTAGAAACTTAGTTTTAGAGAGGCGAGAGGCGTATTTTACGGTGAAAGCTACTGCCTCTCGATCAAGTTTTGTCTTTCAGTTTTTCATTATTCACCGTAATTTTTTCGCTTAACCATTCCTATAGCCGTGTTTTATCACAAGAGTCACCGCAGGAGTGGAGTTGAAATATTCCCATACTAAGTCATTCATTGAAATACCTAATAAACAAATAAAGAACGATTTTTTCTAATTGATCCGATATTCTCCAGCGAGCTTGTTTTGCTCTGTCCCAGTGCTTAAAAAATAGTTTCCCTCATTTTGAGTCTCACTTGCTTGATGACGGAGACAAACAAGTACCTATGCATTAATTCCCGCCGGTAGAAAGTTCTGTTTGAATCATTTCGAAACTCCTGGCATGCTGCGAATCTCGCTCGACGACATAGGCTTTCGGCATGCAGTGACCCGTGCGACAACAGCATAGTTCGCGCTAACGAGAAACTTTTCCCTCATTTACCAATCTCCTTGTCTCTCTCTCTCTCTCGCTCCCTTTTTTACCCCCTCTCCTCATCCAATCCGTCTTCTTCCCTGCATCCACCTCGGCTCACAAATCCTCCAAACCCATTCGAAATCCCCTTCACAACCCCTATCCCCCCTTTTACCCCCGTCCCCTCCTGAAAACTCAACACTTGAGTGAGGCAAACACACACAAGTACACAAACTCAACGCTTTGCAATGTAGCGTTTCCATGCCAACCAATGAGAACCCAGTTAAAAGGAGAGGACCTTGGGAGGCTTTTCTCGTACGTAAAGCCTTTAAACTCCATCCTACCTTCCGCCCACCATCAACCCAGAATTTTCTTCCATACCCTCTCTCTCTCTCCTTTTTTATGTTTCCCAAACTTTTCTCTCTCGCTCTCTCTTTTATCCATTGACTTACTTCTTATTTGCCCTTTACTACTCGGTGCTTGTCTTCTCTATCTCTGTTTCCTTCTCCCACTCGCATCCATCCCTGCTCGTTCCTTTGAACTTAAGCACATGCAGAATTCCCCAGGAAAATATTTGATGCGCTCCCTGAAAAATGGTCTATCTTACGCACTTGTGACCCGAAAATTGTTCACCAACGCTTTAGCTACCCCTTCTCTGGACCTACATCCGATTAGTACTGCTTCTTTTCTACTTTTTCTCTCATCATGCCCTATTCTCCTGCGTAGGAATTTTCTTCCTGTAAATATTTTTTGTCTCGGGAAATAATACGCTATGTTGTTGATCAGTCATAATAATTTTGTAAAGATAAGGTAATGGCTAATTGGCAAGTGGATACGTGTTCATAATGCTTATTACGAGTTTCCAGGTTGCAATTGACTTCAGCGTAGCCTGTCCCATGTGAAATTTTTTAATGGTCCTCATATTAAGGAATGGGTAAGCAAACCTTTTCTTCCTTGCAACTACTATGTATCAGTTGCATGTTGCACTCCCGAAAACCACGACAAAAATATAATCACTTTTCTCCTATCCTCTTTTCTCATGGATTTACATTTCCGTGGAAAATCTGATGATTTAAGGTGTGTATAATATGTAACCTCTTTAAATTTCATGACAAATGTTAATTATTTTCATTGAATTTACTTCGTAACAATTATTGTAATCACGTGCAAATTTACAGCTACCCAGTACTCCGCAAGTATGTGAGGCGAGCGGTGTTTGGAGCACCAGACATTTATTTATATGAACTTATACATAAATGTACTTGTATTTGCACATATGCATTAACACACGTACACATACAGGCGGAACATGCTAATTTACATCGTGCAATAATGGCTGTATTCTAGTAAATTTTTTAATTTGACATTTTGAATAAAAAATGCTGTAGTGGTTTATCAAAAGTGTCAAATCACTGAATAAGTCGAGGATGGTGAACTTATGAATCATTGGTGTCCATTGGCACTTGGCGCGTGTAAAAAACGTGAAAAAACGTAATCTTGGGTCGATTTTGAGCTCCGGAGAAGGTAAAAACTGGTCCTCAACCAAACCATAGTCAGGGAGTTATAAATGAATTTATAATTAGGTAACACTAATACCACGGAGGAAATGGTTACTCTACGCCTTTACTACCGGAATTTGTTTGTAAAAAAACTTCAAAAGTGAACTGCAATCTATTTTTATCATTAGTTTTTGTTCGTTGTGTAGCTTATTCTTCCCGAAATTATGGTATCAATATTTCGCTTCCAATCAATAGACAGATGGCAAAAACAGAAGTACCACCCACCGTATTAGAAGTAAGAAAATTTCCCTTAATGTTCATATTGATTAAATTTATAAAATGAATTATCTTCCCTATCATGATTATTCGTAATCACTGGACTAAAATTAAGCAGATTTAGCCAATAATCCTTCAGCAACGTGTACTATTTTTCTAATCAGAGAAACGTATCGATATTTACCACTCTCTTGAAAAGTACTTGACATTCACCTCCATGCCCTAATCATCGGATGATATCGATACCTGCCACACAACTTTGTGGTGGTTCTAAGAGACCTATTTGACGTAAGAATACTTTCAGATATGCCAGCAGAGTGACCTGCTAACTTGGTGGTAGAGCGTTAAGCGACTGATCGGGAAGTCCCAGACGAAAATCCAGGGTACTGTTTTGGAGAACCCCTTATAAAATCAAAGCGGTGCGATTTTCTGATCACTGAACTTCGTGGGAAATCTCACGGTGGCATTGAGAAAATAGCTGATTACTTTGATACATGAATTTCACACGCAATAGAGATAAGTTGGGAATGAGCTCAACTCTAACTAACACTAACAACCTATGAAAACCAACCTTCGCGCAGCATACAGTGTAGGGGTGGCAGACAGTAGCAAGGCTCATCGACAAATATATAAATAAAAATAAATATGGTGAATAAACGTATTTAAAGTATTTAATTTGGTTAAATGCATAAGATAAGGAAAATGTATCCATCCATAACCGTTGAAAAACCGCAATGAAAATTGGTTCTGAGAATTGTAGAAAGGAGACGAAATATAAAAATATGGGTAAATAGATTAAGATCAGGACAATGCCATCAAGTCAGGGAACGTAAATAGATCGCCCACGCAGGATAATAGGCCTAGTGACGTCACATCAGGCACATTTGAAATCGAGTGCCAATGAGTGGTTTGCATGGTAGTGGAATGATTTTATAGAACTCCCCTTGCGTTGATGCAATTCTATGTGTAAGCGAGTACGTATTCTTCGAAATCCTTGGCCCGCACTCTCTTTCTCCGTCGTCTACACCTAATCCCTTTCACGACCTCCCCTAACCTTCCAAAACCCCTGTGCCTCATCCCCTGCCGAAGCACTACTCAGCCCACCCACGCCCCCTCGCATCAATTACCCCATCTCATCCAGCCTTCCCTCCAAAAATATACCTTCATCCCCCAAACCTATTTCCCTTGCCTTTATCGCCCAGGCCGAACCATCCAGCCACCTCCCAGACGCCTTGCCCAATAGGGGGAGGCTGAGGGAGGGAGAAGGGCCATTCTCGGTCCCTCATCCAGTAACCTCTTTCAAAGGGAAGAAAAACGTAAAGGAATAAGGGAACGGGAGTAGATCCAATTGACGTGCGCAGTTATCGCGTTCTTACCCCCACCCCCACTGCATTTCTCAGGTTACACGTTCAGCCCTCTTCTTTCTTTTTGCTTACTAGGCACTGTTAAGGGCTCGCCGATTTTTCCACCTCCTTCTATTAAACAAGCGGTGTGCAAGTGGGTCTATTGGATGCACCAGCGATGGTGCTCTCTTTTTTAGTGTTTCTCTAAGAAAACGCTGAAGCGGCGAAGCGTTATAATTACCAAGTTTCGGCGCTCTCTTCCTTTATATTATTATTCTAGAATTGATTCTCTTAGTATTTTCCTCCTTCGGGACAAATTTGGATTTCGAGAAAAGATTGTTTTAGCTTAGCCTACTCACTTTCCTTGACTAACGAAGGAAATGTATGTTCTACTTTATCCTTTAGCTTGAGAATTTGAGTTTTATCATTACTAGACTTAACGTATATCCTTATGGATTCGATTAATGGGATAAGATTTTTTTTGGTACTGAGTATTTAGCATTCTTTAAAAAAAATCAAATACTAAGAAGAGATCGGTCGTTAATCTTTGGAATGAAGGGTGAAAATAATGCTGTTGAACGAGTCTCTTGGTTTGAGGTTTTGGTTAAAGGTAACCCGATTGGAGCTTAGGTCCAGGTTTGCTGGACGGTGAGATAGAAAGGGCAATGAAAGGGAAATAAAATCAAAAAACGCCGTGCAGGTAGACAACATTCCTGCAGAACTCCTTAAAGGCTTAGGAAAATGTGGGAGGAAGAGTCTTATGAACTAATTCGTAGTATTTATGAGGGAGGAATTTGGCCGGAAGACTTTATCAGTTCAGTGTTAGTTCTCTTCCAAAAATAGTAAAGGCTACTTCTTATAAGGACTACAGGACAATAAGTTTGAAATCGCACGCAGCTAAAGTACGTAGTTCTCTGGATCATCAACGAGAGAATAGAGATAGAGGCACGCGCGGTGCCATTACATTAGAAAGACGAAACCTAAGCTTAATATTAAAATAGGACAGCAAAATTTAGAGTATGTGGAACAGTTTACGTATCTCGGAATTGTTTTGGAACAAAATGGTCAAAGTAGTGGGGACATAAGGAGAAGAATTGGGTTAGACAAAGAGGATTTTGCAAGGAGGGAATTGATGACGGGGACGTTGAGTAAGGATGTTCAGAAAAGGCTCGTTAAAACTTTGATATGTAGCGTAGTATGTACTGTACGGTGCGGAAACTTGGTCATTTAAGCAGGACGATAGGCGTAGAGGCTTTTGAAATGTGGGTGTGGAGAAGGACAGAGAAGGTGAAGTGGACAGAAAGAAAAAGAAATGAGGAAGTGTGTTGGGGGAGGATAGAGGATTGCTGGGAGAAATCATAAGGAGACAGGAAAATGGATTCAAAGGACATCAAATGACAGTGGGACGTTGAAGAATTTGATAGGAGATTTTTAGGAGTAACGAGGAAGGGGCAGGAATGGAATAGGGTGGTTGGATGGAATGAAAGGAGGAAGAAAGTGCACTGAGATGAAGAGGGATCAGTTTGTAGAGTGGAATTTTGGGTTGTGTTTTGTTAGGAGAAACAAGGTATTTATTTCCTGGTTGTGTCCATCCAAAACCTACCTTAACCGGTAGATAACCTAATAATAAAAAGAATAAAATATTGCTGTTTTTTTACAAAATACTATGTTTTTCTTGGAGTAAATATGTGTTTGATTTAATTTTTCGGAAAAACATCGTGGTATATTTTTCCATGTCATATTCCACTACAACATATATTACCTAAAAAACTTTCCTAAGTAGGAAGGTGTAAATTTTTACAGAAATAGATTACCTCGTAGGTACATTTGTTGAATATTTTATTGCTTATTCTAGTAAAAATTATAATACGAGTCCGAATTATGTAACTTTGGCAGTGGGAAATATCTCCGAATCAGAAATAAATATACGTATGATCAATATTTTGAGTATCCGATCTCTTGTACGTTAGTGAATTTGCACGATATCCGTTACGTTTTGATTTTGTAACATGCAGCCATTTTTCTATAAGTTCCCCATGCACCCACTTCACTGCACCTAGATGGCTTCTTTCTTCGACGTTACGCCAGTGGAGAAAGGAAAATCTAGCCGTTTAGTACCGATCAAACAAAGCGTTTCTTACCGTCAACTGTTTTATCGCCTTGGGTGCACCTTTTTCATATAATACGCTCAAAATGAAGAAGTGAGATTGTTCGCATTTCAGAGGGAATTAATGAGAGTGGATGGAGTGGGAATAGGATGGGCTGATTCGCCGGGGGGCGCCTGTCAGCTCGCGGCAGGAAGGGGATGCCAAGAGGGGGTTCGGGTGGGGAGGTAAGAGAGATGCTGAGGTGAAGGAGGACGAGAGCATTCCACGAAAGGCACATTTTAAGGGGGATGTTAAAGTCGTATCTCAGGATGCCGGTCGGGCAGCGTCTTAAGTGGTCAAAAAAATCCCAAGTCACTTAAACCTGCAAATTATCCACTCAAGACGTTTCCCTGGTGATGTCCTCATTTTTGTTCCCCAAAACCTTTATTCCTCCTCGTATAGGCTAGGCTCAAATGGTTACAAATTGAAATTCTTAGGAAGCGCCTGAATATTTTCGTTCAGTATTTGTTATGTGGAAAGCTTTTTCCCCCTTCAAAAATACTGTGTGAATAATATTTGGTGGTTCACCCTCATTCTAGGATGTGGAACTTTCTTGTTGTCAAAGCCTAACTGGAGTATCTCCAAACACTTGTAATTTTTTATTAATTTCAATAAGTTGTGGGAATTGCACGTCAATGGTTTGGAGAAGGAAAATGTTGGCAAAAGAACATAAATGATAAATGATTTTTGGGAATTACATAGTTCCGGCAACTCAATTGTCCTCTGAGAAAAGTAATCATTTTTGATAGTTACTCCATGTTAGCAGCTGTACGGAAGGACCGGATTTCCCCTATTTTATAGTAGAAATTAATTAGATTTGTTTAAGATAATGCTGTCTATTGCATTTAATATAGGGGAAAACATTCTTGTCACCATTTTGCACCCTTCCTCAACTGCCTCCGGTGCGTTTCACTTTGAATCAGCTCTAGATCTTCTGCCAGACAATATCTCATCTGGTGCAATTTTTTCGATGTATATACGTGTCCTTTTTCAGCTCTAATTTAAATGGAATTTTCCAACGCTGGAGGACTACTTCTTGAAATACGTTTCAGTCTTCATTTCCTAGAGGCAAAACATTCAACTCGCAGGATTTCATTCCTTCCGTTTTGATCCTTTCGTCTCCGTCTAACGTCTGTCTCCCTTCCCCGAGCGCTTCCGTCTTCTGCCAATGGTCGGCTAAATTAAACGTCCCTCCCGTTCCCTCACTCTTCCTACCCATCTTGAACCGTCGCCATGGTGATGGAGTGGCTCCCTCTGCTCGACTTTATTTGCCACACCCTCGTTTCTTTCGATTTGTCTCTCTTATTCCCGAAGTTTCCTCTCCTGACCCCATTTTATTTTTCTAGTTTTATTCTTTACTCTAGTGAACCTTCTTTTGGAAATACAACGGAGGATAAATGGGTGTACTCCATCGACTTCCCCGCATTCTCATATTTTTGACTTTCAGCGACGGTAACCTTCTTTCGTTTCTTATTTTTTGGTGACGTTGGGATTAGTTTTTTCTCTCTTCGAGCGGAGGAAAACCATGAGATTCGAAAAAATCGTGTCCCTATTACAGTGGGAGAAAATAGAAGAAATTAGATTCTTTGATAAGTTTGTTCCGCGAGATGCCATGACGAATCCCTGAGTACGTATTTTGTATTTTTTAAGATTCTGGTCTGAGAGATAGATTCAAAGTTATTTGTGCACCTAAATTCGCACAAAATCAGCTCGTCATTCGCCGGCACAGCTTTTAAATCAATCAGCTATAGTTGGAGTTACCGAAGGCTTTCACTTGCTTCTGGATTAATTGAAACCATCAACTCGATATGAATCTAAAAAATATTTCTGCGAAATTTATCTAAAAAAATACCGGTCTAATTAAAAAATTCTAAGACAAAGCACAATTACTAAATCATTAACAGTACCATTTAGATGGAATCAAAATTAATATTCAAAAGCATCTGTGTCTTTTCATTTGGATAGTTACTCATTGGATTTTATAATGATTCAATTCTCATATATTGCATCGCCTTTTTAAGTGATAATTATGTATAATGTTACATATATATATATAAAAAAGCCGTGTAAAAATATTTAATGCTCATAAAAAACTGAGCTGTTTGAATGAAATCGTTGACCTCAAGGGAAGATTGTTTTAGTGACCCCTTTCAAACATGTATTATGTCCAGAAACCTTTAGTGATCGATTAAATATTTATCAGAGAGTGGAATATGCATGCATGTTAAATAACCTTCCTCTACTGTTGTATGGAGCCGCAAACCGAGGCATAGTTTATTTTTTTCCTGAAAGGTCGTAAAATTTTGGATCTCGATTCATAAACCTATCTTTTTTATGACTCTGAATGATAGGCATAAATTATTCGTCCTCGTCTATGCGAAATCGCTTAGTTTTTTTCCAGGCCTTGTGGTTAGCTTTATTTTTCGATTTTATTACGACTCTATGAAACCGTCTTTTTGTTTCTTTTTCGATTTTTAAGTTTCCCCGAAGTTTTCCTGCAACTAAATTTTAACTTCTTGCTCTTTCCTAAATTCTTATTTTGATCCAATTCCACGCCTTGCGTCGTCATGTCTCTTTCTCTTTACAGTCCGCCTCAAGCTTCATTTCTTCTCAGACCCCGGTCCAATAGACAGAGGGAACAGAGTCATTTCTGTGCCTTGCTACAAACGTCAATTAGGGCGTTGACAGATATCCTTGAAGACGGGAGGAGAAAATGCTTGCGAAAGCGTCTTGGGGTGGTTTCCCCTGCTGCGGAAAAAGAAAGTAATAAGGACTAGAGATTCGCGTGGAGGGAATTCTTGACTGCAAAGCATTTTTATACTGTTGCAAGCACACTTCATTCGAAGTTTTCGAGAATAGTCATTTTCGTCAACTTGAAAAATTGCATGCGTGCAATTCATGCAACGTGCATGAATCGTTTGCTTTTGAACTATCGCTTTACATTTACATTTAACATACTATCAACTCGGATTATTCTTCAAGTTGTTGTATTTTTTTCACCCTCTCTGCTTCTATTTTCCTAAACTTGATTTATTTGGTTGATTAGTGTTTTTTTTATTATTTCTGATTTTGGTTTGCGTACAACTTTGGTGCTAGGTTGTTTCGATACGTTTGCGAGTGCGATATAGTCTTTTTTCAATGTATGCATAACATTAATCAAAAAATAGTCTATATTCAGTATTTAAAAGTGTTGTTTTTTTTTAAATTGACGTACAGTATTACGTTGTACCTACTAAATAATAGAAAATATATCCTCTGTTTGTAACTCTAAGATATGTTTAATCATTGTTGTGAGATCCAAAGTAAACATTCTCTAAATCTGCTGAAGAAATGCCTAAGTTCAATTCAAATGTACCAGATACCAGTAAAATGACTTCTGGCATAAATATTTTGCATTTAAGGCTTATGGTTTCATGACTTAATAATTAGTCCAAGGGCCAACCGTTGATATTTCCCGGGCTGGCGTAAACGTTAACGAAGATTTTACGACGTGAATATCATTTCTGCCGTTTTGTAATTAGTCTAAAATATTTATTACAAACAGTGGTTCGTGAAATTTTATTGCAGTTTAACTGTAAAAGTAGTTTTCCTCATTTCACGACGTGATCTATGCAGCCGATTGAATTGTTTCAGTCGTAGGCATCATTAGGTAGTAATAGTAGTAGGTAATCATTCGCCTTGACCGGGATTCGAACTCGTATCCGTTGTTGTCTGGCCAAGTGCTTCTACTGTTAAGTTATCTAGGCGTCCTCTTAAACTCTGAAATTTTTGGGCTTTTAAATGAATGGTTTTTACACTCTGAAATTATTGCATTGATATGCATGTTAGCGGATGACTCCATTAAAAGTTACCGTTGCGGCATCTCCCGCAGTTTCTTGAAATTTGTCGTAGGATAAATGTAAAGTTGCTGCAGAAAATTATTGATCCGTATCGAAAATAGAAAATTTTGAAATTATTTCTTTAGTATTGAATGTGTATCATTTACGTTTTCTTACGAATTCAGCTGCCATAGCTACGGCAGGGTAGGGGGTCAGATTCCGAAAAATCTGTATCCGAAATCCCGAATTCGGTACCCGAAAAATCATACAGCTCAGGTGAAGCTTGGAATGCCCAGCGAGACTTACCCAAGAATCGAACCTGGGCCTCCAGGACCGCAGTCTAACGCTCTACCCCTGGACCACCACGTCCCTTTTCTTAGGAAGTGGAAAGAATTTCATGGTCGGACTTCTCATGTGTCTGTATAAAATTTTAATATCCGAATAGTGAGTGCGTCAATATAAAAATGAAGTAAATAAGTTTGTTGGCACTAATTTGTCGTGTGTTGTGTCGCTCCCGTCTTTCATTCTGTTAAAATTTGAATTTGATGATAAGATGTTCAGAGAATGGGTTTTCTTGCTTCATTAAATTATTGTGAATACCCACAAATGTTACGTTTTTCTATAGACGCATGAGGTCGATTACACAGGCCAACAGTGGTTTTGGTGCCGGAGCTTTTAATGCTGATTTAAAGAACAATTGGGGTGCTGAATCCAATTATGACACTAGTTTTTTCCTATCAGCTATAGTTTTCAAGATATAGATATGTTGTTACTTACGCAAAAAAAATCTTCTACATGATGATATGGGAATATTATATTAATAATTATCTCATTGGCCTACAATATAGAAATATACATAAAACTTATTGACAGTTTATTGAAAATAAAAGGAACACCGCAGAGTGGTTATAAATTAGTATACTTATAGAGTTATTTAACTTTGAAAATTATTTTCCGGAATATATCAAATATTAAAACAACTAATCGTAAGATGTGTCATATCTAAAAAAGTAGAGCTGTTAAATAAAAACGGATTTCATATTTGGATTCAGCTCTACAAATATAGTTAAAATCATCACAAAGATTCCCGGCACAAAAAAATTTTTTTTGTAGGCCTGTGTTATTCATTTATTAACGGATGCGCCACTGAATCCAGGGAAGAAGTCGTTAGTAGACGGACGACGCGATTTAATTTTTCATTTTCTTCTTTGCTCTCCCGCGTACACTCTTCATGTGGTCAGGATGGCTTTGAGACATGGAGAATTTTGCCAGGGACGTGGGAAAGTGAAATATTGCTGGAAATATACGAGCTGTTGCTAGACCTTGCGGTAGGAAGTACCGCAGTGGCTAGCACTGCCGAGTGCGCGATGTATGAGATTTAGCAAGAACACTCGGCGGACGGTCTTTTTTGAAGGATAGTCGTGAGGTCAGAGTCTGGGAATTGAATATATCTTGCCCCTGTCCTTTCCTTCGCTTTCCAGCCTCTTGTGGAAGAGGGAATCTTAGTGAAAGGCGTTCTTTACTCACGTTACGGGGAGAGGTAATTCGTCTGTACGAGTAGCTGATATGCTAAGGTAAGACATACAGGTACCTGTATTTATGGTCGCAATCATTCTAAACGTCACGCCACAACAAGTAACAAAGCAAAATGTAGAACGTCTAGAGAAAAGACCCTTCAAGGTTCATTTATGGAAAATCTCGTTACATTTTAGTTTCTTCTCCAAGAGAAACGAAATGTTTCGGCAAATATACATGTATTCTTGGCGTGACACAATGTTAATAACTAATGATTCACGGATTTTGAAATTATATTTCTCAGAAAATATTTAATTGATTGGAGTTGTCAGAAGACATTTTGAGTCACAGATAACAGAATTTTCTCTTCTCTTAGGATTACATTGCTTTCGAGTCAAATTATATTATATTTTCAGTGTTGATGAGCCAGCTTGAGGAGCTGTAATCCCTTTATGTTACAATAATCGGTAATGATGATCTAATTTGAGCATCAGGATTGATTTAATGGTTTTGAAAACCACGTACATTGGTAAAATCTAATTAATTGTTCATTTGATTTACTAATATCAGGGGTTGGTTGATAATTCCACATTAGTGTTGCGTTAATGGGTGATGAACTTTTCTCCGCTATTATCTGAGACATTCTGATGGTCACAAAAAATTGCAGGTTAAATTATTGACCTTTAAGTGAAACACTTAGCGTTACATTTTTCTATTAAGAAACCAAGTTCAAGTAAACATTATTATATCAACATTATATTTAAAAATCCTGTGGTTTAACTATTAGTGAATTTTTGGTAGTAGAATGAGATGATTTAAAGATATTTTTCTGTTTTCGGCAATCTCAAAAAAAAATAATAACGAGCGATTTTGAAGACATTGAATGAAACATGACATGGCAAGTGACGAGACCCGCAAGGTCAATTTCTTGATGACAACTTTAAGCTTTAAAATATTGATTGCTGGCTTTTTGTTTAAAATTCCCGTACCAATTACCACTCCAAATAATTGAAATGGGTCATCTATTTTCATTTATAATTTTAGTACTTTTCTCTCAATATGTGTGATCTGTGAAAAGATGAAAATAATTTTTTTATTACTTTTGCTTGTGCTCTTTGAATGTGAATTGAAGAAAAACTGAGAAATATGAATTTCATTTGTTTTCATCAATATTAATCAGATCTCGTTGATCTATGCTGCCAGGAATGCCATCAGCTATGAATTCTGTTCAGTCTGCGACACATGAATTTCATAGATAGGTGTAAATGCGTTTTTTACTCTTTAAATGGCTGGTAAAGGATTCTATGCTTCCCGAATATAATATTACAGATAAAAATTGGTGAACGCAATTGAGAGGAGAGAAGAAGACGCGGGCGGAAAAATAGGCCAGTCAAGTAAGGTGATTTGAGAACTAGGGCGTAGTGATGCAGCTGTGAGATGGACAGAAAGAGCTATGTGCCTTTGAGAGCCCAAACATGTGAGAACGCGGGTCGTGGAAGAGAGTAGTCGGCAAGGAGAGTAAAGGCTTTTCCATTACTGAGAGAGAAATCCCCTTGCTCCGTCTTCCTCCCGCACCTACGTGTCGTAGTCCCCGAGAATAGATGTGTGCGGAGTCGGAGGATTGAGGTGTGGGCGCGAAATAAGGAAATAGTGGTGGATGGACGATGGGGAGAACTGGTTAAGGTAAGTAAATGCAGATTCATTTTGGTGTGAGTGGGAGAAGAATTGGTTAAGAGGAAAGCGATGGACGGAGATGTGGGGGTACTGGGGCGACAAAGTAGAACTGGGCGAGCATACATGGAGGAAGAGCCCTCCTCCCGAGAGCGAATGAGAGGAATGGGAGGGAAGAAGAACAAAGGTCGGATAGGGGAATGTGCAGGGGTGAAATGGCGTCCGGAGAGGTGAGAAATGTCGTGTCGCAGACAAAAGAAGTAGCTAGCCGTGCGAAGAAAAATAACGAGCTTTAAAACGCGATGCTTTTCTTATGTGCGATTGTTTAAGGAGGAAATGGAACTGGAAAAATAATAAGAGCGAGACCTAAAAAACGGAAAATAAGGGTAGAATCCTCTTAAGGTTTTGATGGGAGAAGTAAGCTTGCAAGGAGTTTATTATTTTCTTCTTACTTCCCTTCCTGTCGGAAGAAAAGAGGATTTTATTTTTAAATATCTTACAATCGGGGAGTACACCGAATTGATAACTTATGTTTTGATAAAGATATTGTCAGTGGTCTTGCTTATTCTTTCTGATTTTTTCTACACTGTTTTTTGTCCATCAATCCGTAAATATCCTAAAGACCGTGCTGAAGACAAATATTGTGTTCCCATCCCATTAAAATTCCATGGCGTGCAATGACTGAGTTTTGTTGTAATTTTGCGATATGTTATACCCGGAAGATATGGATGGAGAGATAAAGCGAAGTATTTCTGAAATTCTCTTGGAAGGAGTGCGGTGCGGTGCGCGGAAGAAAAGATTGTATGGCGTCCATTTCATCAAGCAATGAATATTCATTCATTCTGGGCGCATCCGTTCCTCTCACCTCCTCATATTGTTTTCTTCTAATCAAAATAGAATGCTTATGATACCTATGATATAATATTCCTTAATAAGGAAATGTTATTTTGAATTAATAATTTATCATCCTACGCCCAAAGCAACTGATTTAACCAAACTGTTAGTCGTTCCATAACTGAAGGTATTCAATTTTTCATTTGATAAAGTGTAGATGAAATGTCGTAATTTAATGCGTTAGCCTTATGAGTATGAATTAGTTATTTGAATACTCTTCATTTTAAACTTGTTATTAAATTGAATTAAGTTATTAAATTAATGTTAAAAATTATGTATATTCCAACTCACTTGACAGTCATTAGAATACTGGTACAGCTATCTTTCGATATCTTTTTTCTTCTTTTACAATAAGTTTATATTTGGACATGAAGAACATTTTTCTTCGTTGGATGTTTTTATTTTTTTCTCGCTCTTATGCCCTCAATGCCTTAACAAAAATTGGTTTCCGCTTCTGTTATTCCGACAGTTCACACCACGCCTTTTTGTGATCAGTCGGCACTAGACGCACACTTAGAATGCAATAAAGTTACTGGAGGAATAAATATAATCCAAAAGTTACGCATTTTCACTATAAGGCAACAAAACTAAATATTTTAACTTAGGCGCTGCTATAGTAATTACCTGAAAGCTGAAACCAAGTCAATGTTACCGTCGGACATGTTTGTTCACAGTTTTATGCAAACAAAATTTTGTTTGCCGCTAAGATATTTCGCGACGGACATTTCAATGCTTGGCACGAGAGCTGTAAGACATGAATGAAATCTGTTAGAGAAGATTCGAAAAGAAGATAGTGCTATTGGAAGGGGAGGACACGATCACGGCAACATGGACGTAAACTGGAATAAGGAATAGAGGTTGAGGGAGAACAATAGGTGTTGTCCCTGAAACCTTGTCCCTCTCGAGGGTGGGCGGACTCTCAAGTGAATGTATAACCTCGTTACCTACTACAGGATCACGTTCCAATAGAATACCATAAGAGAACAAAATGAAACTTGAAAAATAAAAGCAATCGGAAAACAAATTGAAATTACATGTTGCGGCACCTAAATAATTTATTTACCGACCCAAATTTCGACGGCACCGTCGCCATCCGGGTCTTGTGTTATAATGTATATAGATGATAATTTATTATTAGTAATGATGGTATTTCGAATTATGTATACAGTATTTCGATTTACATTGTATAAAAGTACTTGTATTAATTTTACGAAAGCTGAGTACGTATTCCGTCTTTCTGCAGGTCATCATTCTTCATATTACTGGTTTACTTCTTACTCGGTGCATATTTACTTCAGCGTTGGGTATAGTGTTAAAAAGTCGCAATGTCTTTCTTTTCATAGCACATGTGATATGTAACGGCTTTTGGTTAAGACAATTTGTGTATAAATCACAGTTGATAACGTAAAACATTTTGAGGTTCATGTGAAAGCTTTTTCATTAATATGACAGCGCCAAATTCGGCTCAGCGAAACAGCCAATCAAGCATGTCCTCGTACGAGGACATGCTTGTTTGGCTGCCTGACTGTTCAACGTTGAATACGTGAGACCTGAATTTTCTTCCGAGCGTTTGCATATCATGTGCGATGTCTGGTTTTGTTAAATAACTGTATTTTCTTCTTGATTACGATTGCTTTCACTTGGAAGAATTTTAGTGATATTTGATATGCCTTTGACTTGTAATTAATTCTTGTGCACACTAGTGGGAAGTGATGAGTTAGGCTGCCTTCGTGTTTACAAATAGGATATCCCATGTCTCAGGTCCAATTAAACGAGATCGCTTCCTTCCTTTCTTTCCTTTAAGTAGCCTTTCAATCATAAAATGATGTTATGAGGAATATGAACGGAAGTTCACAAATAGATAATCCGAAGCGCTTAATTGTTTTTTGAGGGTTAGGTTGGTTCAGCCAGATGGAAGTGACCGTCGTGTTATGAAAAATCTTCTTTATCGTTCGATCAGTTTTGCACTCGTCCACTAGCAATCGACGATCAATTACTCGCCGTCTCTACCTCGTATCTGGTGTCACAAGCCATTGCATTACGAAATGAGAGGCAGTTGAAACGTTTTGAAGTGAAACGTGGCTCGAGATTGGGATCGAGAATAATAACTTTGCGTCAAGCTCGGGTTATGGTGATGAGTTTCGCTCGTTTTTCGCTTGTTTTCTATCGCGGTGACTAATTGCCTTCACCATATCTAATGGTACGAGTTTGATAGCCTGGCGTCCGGGTGCGTACATTGTGCTGAGTCTCGGAAGAAGGAGGGATTGATGAATCAGTGTACCATTCGTATGAATCGTTTCACGCACCATCAAAGTTCCGTGACTCTTGAACGAAGGCAGTGAATGAGTAATTGATAATAATTTCATGGTATGTCTCAAATTCAAGTAAACTTTCTTTTCTTGAATTTCATGAACTTACAAACTAAAGTTTCACGATTAAAAATTCCATATTACCTCAATTTTCAACTCTGTTTAGGATTAAAATAATTGCGATTCTTTGCGGTTTTTATTGCACGTATAAATTGGCTCCGAATTTATTTTGGGATAAGATAATGTTTATGCTTTACCACTCCGGTTACATAAATATTGGGGCAGGTAGGAAGTAATGAAACAATGAAGTAATTCAAAGAAGGGTATTATTCTATAATTCCGTTTATATCCATAAGCCCACTGTTGGACATGAATAAATCAAGTATTTGAACTTCTGACATGAAAGGTTTCGCAATATGCTCATTTATTTAATGGCTTCATTGGGACGAGGTTGAGACTCTATAGTCCCTTCTTCCATGTAACCCCTACATATTACGTTAGAGACAATTAAAAAACCCTAGATGGAGGAAAACCCTCCCTAGGCGGGAATCGAACCTGAGAATTCTGAGTTGGCAGGCGAGGACGTTACCCCACCGCCACCATGGCCGGCTAATTTAGAGGTGGAAGGTAAACCGAGAGTATGAAAGATGGAGTGTAGCAAAAAATATGGTTCTCCAACTGGGTAGGTTAGGGAGATCCTTCCTACTGATACAATGTTTCAAGTTTGAACCCAACCTTTGGCATAATTATGGAATACCAGGCTTTTGGCTCGTCATTCGTCAGTGTAACCCTTTGATCTTTGAAATCATGGGTATATTTTTCACTACAGGTATCTCAAGTACCTAATGACTCGGACGAAAGACTTTTTCAGCTCGTGAAGTATCAAAGAATGTTGTACACCATAAGGCGCACCAATAAAACCTCTCTGGCTGCGTAACTTCCCTCCGAATTGATTTTTTATTAAAATCTTGCAAAGTTAATTCTGCATCTAAATGAGGGTCTAAAAAGTATTGAGACCACTGCGTGGATTTTCACAAACGGCTCACGTTGTCCGCCAACAGAGGGAGGGGGACGAGAACTGGAGATTATCGTTATCCCGGTGCTTATCGGCGGAAAAAAGAATTCATTCTACTCCGAAGGATCTGTTGGTACGAAATTGAGGGAAATACGGTGAAAAAAATTAATGAAAGAATTCGGTCTCTCAGGGGATGGTCTGATTGGAACGTAGCGGGAGGAGAAAGAGTTGGATAGGTAAGCGGAGGGAGGAGATTTGTGGGGGATGAGGCAATCGGCGGAAATTGAGAAGGAAAGACGGGGTGGGGAAAGGTGGAGCGTTGCCAGTGGGATGAACAATCATCCGCGGAGAGCGGGTTAGGGCGTGGAGGGAAACGATCCATTGGATTTCATGCCCGAGCGTTTCCTCGATTACTTCAAATCAATTACTTTCCCCGCCATTGATTGATCGGCGAATCATTCCATTAAACGGGTCGCACGGCTCCGTTTTCCCATCCCGATTTCCCACCTCCTCCCAGGATTTAAACCACCGCTATAATGCCCCGTCCACCGCCCGTCGGCCCTTACATTTTCGCCTTTCTCTTACAAAACGCCACTTCTCCGGAATCCGAGCGGCATTTCTCCTACGCATCCGATGACAGTTACCGATCGGAAGAGATTTTTTTATTTATCTTTTAATCTTCGTTCATGGGAATCGGCAGTTTTATTCGTAGGTATTGCTTTTATTTTCCGACGGACATTCTCCCACCTCGTTTTTGACCTGCACCTCCGCCCTCTCTCCTCGTTTGGGCTGCGATAATTGATGGGGGATTTCCGTTAAGTGCTTGTCTTTCAGTTATTTATTACTTATTGTGAGACTCGTTACGTCTGGCCAGTGGTTGGGTAGGGATATACGGTGCAACTACTCTTTCGTTGGAACATGCATATGGACCCATAGCATCCTAGATGAGGAGGAAGAGTGCTCGTTTATCCTCAAGGACACAGGTGCGCTGCCAAGGTGGAATTTTACTCCCTGCGGCGTGTGTCGCTTTATATGTTTGCATTCCACGATAGTCGATATAGTGAGCCTTAAAGCTTAGCGTATTAGTTTAATTCCATACTCGCCATCGATTTGCATTTGTTATTTTCTCTGCGTAATTGTGTCCGATCAGTTCTCTGGACGTTTAACATGACTAACACGCAGTGAAATGAAACGAAGCATGCGTTTGAGTGAATTGACGGAGTTATTAGTGCATTAACAAGTAACTCTCCGTTTCCAGGTATATCATTGACATGTGCTATTATTTGATGACGGGAAACAGAATTCAGATATTATAAACTTCAAGCGTTTCGAGTGTTCTCGGAATTACTTTCCCCATCTCGTGTTTTGCCCCGTAACACGTCGTGACGTTTCGTATGACAATTATATTTGCTTCACTCCAGTTGTTTTCAAGTGCTCAAATAACCTCATAAATCAAGTCAATCGACCAGTCAATGTGTGTTTCTAATTTATGATAAACCTGTGAATTATAGCTGGCAATCTTTCGGCATTATCCAAGGTCGATTTTCGGGTATTTTTTTAGAAATCTATCGTGATTTTGCGCGATAATTGAGAGCTGCTTTACGAGTTTCTTAGAATTTGCTTGATTTTATTTAAAGAGAGAGTGGCGACCTGTGATTAACGAGGATTTGGGATGACAGAGAAAAAAATGAGCTTTGACAAGAAGCTGGATTCATGTGAAAAGCTGTTACCTCGGTGGAGTGGAAAAGTGTGAATTGCTGCTTCTTAGGGATTATTCCATCCCATCAGTGTAATTATCCTCGAACGACTTCAAACCCTATTAGACCGCTTCGATAAACGTGTTATTTATTCCTGAAAACCTACCATAGGGAAAGTAATGACATCGGCGCCTCTTTAGCAATATATTTTCATTAAAGTAGGATATTGCCTGGGGGTGTGTGTGATTAAGGCAGAGTTCAGAAAATTAAAAGCTGTAGTAATTATCTGTTGCCGCTTCCAATGCTTCGTCTTCCACTTACTTTAAATTCAGTTGCTGGTAGTTTTGAAGATTTTTTTATTAATGAGAGTTCTTCCGTGAACTTGAAGACGTGGTGACTGCAAATTATTACTTAAGGTAAAATTAGAAAAACGAAATGTACAGTTAAAAGTTCGGTCAGCGGTATTTCCACTCCTTAATTGAATTTTTGGATGTCAATTTTTTCTTTCGTTTGCTCAGCGTTGTAATGTTTCTAAATGCAGCGATCGCACTCCTTCATTTGTTGTGATTTGGAAATCCATTTCTGAGAAAACCAAATTTTTAAGATAAGTTTTTTCTTATATTCCATAAAAAACAATGGGTCTTATTCGATGCGTATGCCTAGCCATAATGGCCTTCCTCTCATGCCAAGACTAATCGAGGAAATTTCCACTGTCTAACATGGTCTTCTCGAAGTAAACTTGGTTATATTCTACAGGTATTTTTTGAACTTGCCTATTGCAATTATTAGTACAATTGTCAAATCGCCATATTTTTGCATAAATTATTTCCCAGTCACGGGCCACCGGGATTTTCGTTTAATATCGTTTACTGTTTTGTTTCCGTTCCCCATCGCTTGCATTTCGTTGGATTCTGAATTTCCCAAGGGAGCGAGGAGCGCGTGGTATCAGTACGTACGTCAGCGGAGCAACACCTGTATCCAACGCAACACTAGCAATATCGCTTTACGGTTCGCCAGTTGCCCTCTACGATTCTCACGGTCAGCCGCACCCGTGGTGCTCTGATCTTCCAATATGAAACATCCCTCCTAACCTGCTGTTCAACGATACGTACAATAACTTTCAAATCCCCCGGTTCCTCAGATTAATTTCGCTCTGGGGATTTTGTCACTTTGGCTATGGTTTTTTTTCCGCCATAGTTATCGATGTCGTTCCCCGTTCTCCTGAAAATTCTTTATTTCACTTTTGAATTACACCCTGGAGAATGGTAAATACACATAATATGTTTCTCTGTGTTTTGAGAATTGAAGCGTTCAGTTTTCAATGAAATGTTTCGCCTTGCCGAAAGTGTTCCGTTATGAACGGGGAAACATTTGCTTACATGAGATCACTTGAATGAATTATTTTACTTTCAAACCACCAATGCATGCGTAAGGTTTTGTATAGAGCTCAACGAATCAATTACAACGTACCGTCACCATGACTTCAACGATGAAACTAAAGTTGGTTTTTAACAGGTTTGAACAAAATTAGAGCGTTTACTGTGTATTGGGTTTGCATAATTACCTCGGTCTCAGATGTGCAAAGACGTGGATGTGTCCTCAGTGCTGCCGGCTGTTTACGGGAACTTTATGACGGACATGCGATCGCTGCAGGATTTCAGAGCTTAGCATTTGTTTTTGGATGCTTTTGCACCCCAGAGTACTACCCACAGGGATGTTATCTCAGTGACATGCTCTTTATACGTATAATCCCGCTAATCAAAATTGGTTTTGTAACATTATTGGTTAGGGAATTCAGCTGAGCGGAATTAATTATATTAACACAAGTAGAGCATATTATACTCCAAGTGAGCATTATCGCTCTGCCTTAATTTGAAAACAACCTAAATAACACGTCACAAACAGTGTAACACTCCGTTACACTAACAGTGTAAATAGCACGTCAAATCGGCGCGGAAATTTTTATCGTTTCTCTGATAATGTCCCGTATTCATTGCCAGAGAAAGAAATGAGATGTCATAGTAGTTGATACTTGTACTTTTATCAGACTATCTTCACTTACTGAAGCAAGTAACTTTCTAATGATGGAAATTTTTTAAATAAAGGTGTAACCCGCTGTGGAAAGATTATTTCTGTGAAATTGTTTGAAAAATTAATGTAAATTTAGTGTGATAAGATATCACACGGAGATGTAGATTTCAGTTGTCAAAATACTGATGACCCACCGATATTTTTCTTGCTGAAATGAAAATAAATATATGTTAGTGATTTAGTGAAACAATTAATAAATAACTGACGAATTTTAATGTATCGAATACTTACTATGTGCAAAATTGCGAGGATCTTCCATGACACCAAGGATTTTATTTGTTATACATTTTTAAAGGTGATATTTCAAATATTAAATGGATTATTGCATGAAGGAAATTAGGTAAGACCATAATACTTAGTTTAAAATCCCAACGCACTCAATTTAGCCGTGTTTTACTTGAGCTGAACCATGCCTAATGATATTCTAAAAATAGAAATTAAGTATTGTGCACCTGCCCTCTAGGCTAATATTTTCGATGATTTGAACTGGAAATCTAATGATTGATACCTCACCAAAATCTTTAACAATTACATTGCAATTTCACGATTAAAAAATTACGTATCGCCTCTTGCTACCCATATGCAATAAAAACACATCATGATTTATTATACTCACGTTGAAGTTTTTTTATCTGCAAAAATTGTTTCAATATTTTTCCTTTTGTCTTTGGCACTATATTATGTCTCATTGAGTGACAAATTCACTCACGTCATTTGGATATTTCAATCGAATTTTATGCTAACACTTCACGGACTGATGCATTTGAAGGCGAGCAATTAAAGAAGAATGTGTGAACAATTGTTTTTTCTCTGTCGCACTAGATTATCCGTGATATCCCTTGAAATCGTTGGAGTAAATTAATGGAATTTGGAAACGTTGACAGCGAATTGGAATCACTATTATTTGTTAGACACTAATGGATTTAGGTATTGGGCCCTAGTCGACGTAAAGCGTGTTATTCAGCAGTTTTGTAGAACATTATTTCTACCGATTCCAGGGAAACTCAGACGTGGGGTGGTTTTTATCCAAGGACTTGCCTCTCTCATCATCCAGCACGATTTCAACCTGAGGATACTAGATTAGGCGCAAGATAGAGTCGCTTTGAGCTAAAAGCGTTATTCAGAGTGGAGTGGGGATCCGAGGTAGGAAATGGGTACGATGTTAAAGGGGGTTGCTGTGTAAGGGAGGTGCGCCGTGGAAGAAATTAACCCTTGTGGGAGAGGAATTGGGGTGGAAATAAAATTTCGACGTGGGGGCGTGTCCGAGAGGAAACGGTGGGGGGGAGGGGAGCGCGGACGGCAGGAGAGCAGGAAAGTGAGTTAAAACTCGTTCGTGAGAAAGAACTAATGTTTCCAAGGTTCCGAATGTTGCCTTCGATTGCGTAATTCTTCCCCTCCTCCTGCGTCGAGACTCCTTTTCTTCGGGCCTTCCTCTTTGATCCCGCTGAAGTTATATCCGCGACTTCCCTTAATTCGAAACTGTGTTGGAGGTATGCAGACGCCTAGTCATCTTCAATGTAGCCAAGTGAATAACCAAGATATCAGGTTTTTGCACCTTTTCGAGTCCTTGTGAGGTTTTTTAATAGCATTAGTCATTGTGTTTTAATGTGAATTAATTTAAAAGAAAAAAATGGTACATTTTCGATGAAGTTAAGTACCCGCTTTACCATGGTTTAAGTGAAACTAGTTGAAATTCTTTTTTATGTAGAACATTGGTGAGGTTGTTTTAAGTTTTCCTAATGAAAATGGGGACAAATTTAAATCCTTGTCCAAGGTGTACAACAAAGTACACGTACAAGTCTCTTTATGAATGAGAGTTGCAGAATTTTTCACCTGATGAGCGTATTAAAAATGGAACCAATTTGAATCCAACGCTAATGATTCCAGTTGATTTATTGAACATGACAGCCATTAATATAATCCCAGTTATCGTTAAAAAAGGGTGTATAATGCAGATTAATAGAAATTGAAATGAAAAGATTTATGCCTTTGGCCTTAAAGCTTTCATATTTTGAATCTATATACTTATATTTCAGTAGGTTCAGTGTTTTTAGAACAGTAATAAATTGAAAGACTAATGTAGTTTAAATGACAATGTGAAATTTTGAGTATCAATCAACTAACATTTCTTGTTTTGTAGCCATTTACCTGTGGTTTTTGGTCTGGAAAACAAAAATAAGGGTAGTTGTTGAAATTTCAGGCGAAAATAAATGTGCTAATAATGGAGGGATATAGTATACGAGTATTGCATGCGTAGTTTGTATTCAGCCGTTTGGAGGTTTTCCCATTAGAAGAAATAAAATGCTCCCTGGGAATATTTTCGTGGAAATTAACAGTTAAGGTCGATGTGGTGGAAAGATTGGTGTTGGCGTGGTTGTAGTACCATATTCAGGCCTGATGTATTTATGGTGTACCTTCAACTGTGTTAATATAGCTTCTAAAAATAGAGGATGTGGAGCTATTGGCTTTTGAACGAGTTGTCACAAGGAAGGAAGAAAATCCTATAGCCAATAAAAAATGCAGAAGAACTTCAATGCCGGTATTTCGGTCACCAGGTGACCATCTACGGGGAGAGAATCGAAAGGGAATTTGAAAATTGAAAGAAGACTATGCACCAGGCACTGTTCAAAGTCAAGTGGGTGTTCAGGTCGGGGGGTGAGGTATATATACCTGGAGGAGCAAGAGGGGAGGGGTTAATTGATGGTCGGTAGGGGGGGGGTTTGTTGAGGTCACGTGGGAAGGAGAGGGGGAAGAGTGGTGGCTATTAGGAGGGGACTGCCTATTTTTGAATTGACCAACGAAGTTAAAAAGTGAACTGTTGATTATGCCTAGTTCATTGTTCATAAGTTTATTCTTGTTTAAGTGAATGTGTAAACTCTCACATGCATCGAGTTTACATTGTTGTATCGGTTTTAATAATGTTAAGGCGTTTTGTGTGATGGAGTGTTCAGTTCAAAAATGTGTTTGGCGACAGCCGATCTTTCGAAACGTCCGTTCTTAAAGTGTGCTATTATTTATTATTATTAGGTAATCTACCGTTTAAGGTAGGTTTTCGGATGGACACAACTATCAAATAAACATTTTGTAACTCCAAACAAAACCCAATCCAGCAACCTAATCTATATCAGGTCCCTCTTCATCTCGGTGTACTTCTTTCCTCCCTTCATCCCGTCCAACATCCCTATCCTGTTCCTGCCCTTACCTCGCTTGCCCAACATTCTCCCCTCTATTACCTTCTTCAACATTCCACTACCGCTCAATACGCCTTTCATCCATTTTTCCTGCCTCCAGATCTCTAGTACTTCCTCATTTGAAAGTGTGCTATGTGCTCCTTAAATCTGATTTTGGGATTACGTTTCGTCTGTCCTATGCAGGAGAGTTGGCAGTGTGAGCAAGTTATTTCGTAAATACCCGATTTGTCTAAATGTGGTGTTCTGTCTTTCGGGTTCCCTAAACACGTAAGAAGAGTGTTACGGTTAGAGTGAGTGACTTTGGTACCTCAGCAAGGCCTCGGGTTAATGTGGGGTAGAATGGTAATGCGATAAATTTGTTATTGTTGTCTTCCGTTGTGGTAGGAGTGTTGTATGTTTATTAGCAAGTTTTCTTTTTTTGTTTCTAACTAATTTGTCTATAATTTGGGGTGTGTATCCGTTGTTAATGGCTATTTGTTTGATGTTTTCCAAATCTTTGAAATAGCGTTGTTTGTAGAGTGGTGTCGTCAGTAATCTGTGTATGAGAAAATTAAAAGGTGCCATTTTTGATGTAGTTGTCGGTGTGGGTCTGTTTTCTAAAAATGTCAAAATCTAAGACCTTATGGTTTCTAATTACCAGTATGTCCAAGAAAGACAGTGAGTTGTGTTGTTCGACTTGAAAGGTCTTCCTTTCTTGTGACAATATAGCTTCTAATTGAAAATCGGAGCAATTTCATAATATTTCCGTCTACAAATCTAGAGAAGAGGTGCTATGTGAAAATTTCGACATCACATTTTCTCTATTTTTTCCCTTTGCAATTATAGCGGTGCCTATATAAGTTATATTTTCCGATAGATACGTAACTATAGTAACGCATTATAAATACTATAATTGTCCCCAAGAATATACATGCTTTATAAATACGGCCTCTGTCGCTTAGATATAAGAAAATAAGTGATCATAAATGTAAAACAGCGATTCATTTCCAGAAGCAATTTTAGGTGTATCATTCACCATGGATTTAGAACTAAATAAATAGTCTCCATTTGAAGATGGGTCTGTAAGAGTCATCCTCTAACTCGTCCAACGATTTTAAGTCATGGGTGAGTTTTTTCAATGTTTGCTCAACAATGAATCAAGGAAAAGTGTCCTGTTGAAATTTTGACGCGTAAGCAAAGTGCTATCGAGATTGAGAGCTGAAAATCGTATCACATTACAAGAAATGCATAAAAACGACATATCTGCCTACTTGGCGGAAAGGCTATTGCACTCTGCCATCCTCTTTAATCTATGCAAGTGGTGGTTGGGATCCCCCTGAAAATTTCTGTCTCTTCCGGATTTCCGAACCCGGATCCTCAATTCTCGTGGCCTTCGTATTTTACCCCTGCCATATCCGATGCAGGCATTCACTCCCAAGTCGCCTTCTCGATTTATGCTGCGCGAAGGTATAAATGCCGCATTGGCAAGGATCGTGGGCGAAGTAAGAGCGCTTGTGACACGACGGGCCCCCTCTGAGTAATCAATCACCCCTAAGACGGACTCGGATCCTTCTCTCTCTCTCTCCCCCCTCAAACCTCTTCCACCCTCACCCCCGCAGTGTCCTCGAGCCCTCTCCTCCTCCCGTGCCGTATCCCGTATCAGGGCCAGGCGCTAACAACGTTGTCGTCGACGCGTCATATTTCCCTCCGGGACACACTCGTTCGCGCACTCTCTGCTGGCGTCTGAAAGTCATAAAATGTCCCCCCTACCATCCCCCCTAGCCCGACCACCGATCTCCTCTCCCACGTCCCGACACGCCGCGTCTTCCTTCCTCCTGGTCGCAATTATTCTCCCTTTTTTGATGTGCAAGGATTTGTCGGTCCGCACGGGGAGGATGAATGTAGTTATTCGATCCCATTAACAAATTTCAACGCATGTTGGCGTATGAATAATGCAGTCCTGCCTTCTCGTGTACGTTCTTTCCTCTTTTGCTCTTTTTTACTTCTCTCTCTCTCTTCGCTACTGGGAATTTGAGGAGTCTAAATATTCCTAAGCCGTGGCCATCAGTTTTGGTAAGCCCTCGTAATTTGTGGAGCAATTTCTACAAGAATCCTGCCAGAGTTTCCTTTCGAATGGGTTTTTGGCTTGGAGCAGTGTGGTTTTGATTTAAAGAATATTTACGCTCCACGTATTTTCTCATCTCCTTGGGGCCACTGTGGATAAAACCCAATTTAAATGGTATATTATTGATTTTAAAGCGGTGAATTTTATTTCGCTGTATATTTATTCACCATACTAAATTATTCCTTCGCAAATATTCAGGTATATTAATTTTATAATTTCGCAGACCGTGGTATACATCCATAGAACTTTAAATATGTTCCGAGAGATAATTATCTCCAACTTCTCAGTACCAAACAAGGTTTTTTATTATCCCTTCCTTCAAACCCCATTTAAGAGAAATACCTAACTTGATTTTAATTTCTTTAAGCAATATTAGTTGTATTTTGAAGCGTATAACGCTAACTTCTTTGTGATCCATTCATATACAATTTAGAAAACGTTTGGCCGAAATGTCATAAAATAATTCGACACCCTTTCGCGTTATCTTTACGAGCAATTATGATCACAAATTACTTATAGCACTCGTCGTGCACGCAGCTCAGTCATGTTGCCTCAGAAGAGTAAAAACGATGAATACCGAATGTCCAAGCGTGTGAGAGTTGCAGGCCGCAGAAAAAAAGAAAATATGGGGTAGCTGAATATATTTAAGCTCAAGAGACCTCATTAACAGCTTGTTTTCGCGACCCTTGACCTGCTTCTTTGTTTTTATTTCAATCGATACCCCCGACGGGGGCATGCCTCACCTCCCTTTGCTCTCTCCATCCCCCCAATTGCGCTCCCGCGAATGGAAAAAAAATACGAGCGCAACAAAAAAAAAGTACGCGGAGCCGCAAGTCGTAAATCACGACCTTTTTATAGGAATGGCATCGATGAGACAGGAACGGGAATAGGTGGAGTACGGTAAGAGGAGCAGGGGGTCAGGTGTGGGGGTTGACGTCCGGACGAACATACGAGGAAGGCTGAAGGGTGGGGAGGGTGAAGTTGAAAAGGGCGAGAGACAAAGTGCTCTTCCCTATCCCTCTCAGGTGTAGGTACGAACGGCTGGCATGTTTTGGACACCGAGTTCGACGCATGCGCAGAGGCCGCAGGGAAATGATAAAAAATAATTCTCAGGGGTGTCGAAAGAGAGAGAGAGAGTACCGCGGGGAATGTGAGGGAAAGGGTGTTTTTTGAGTGTGGGAGGAAAGTCCGCTGGTCGCCCGTGGGTGGCTCTAGTGGTTGAGAGCGTGAGTCTGGGTGGGAGGGTTTCGTAGAGAGAGCGAGTTTTGGCGAATCGTGCGATAAAAGACGCATGTATGTATGTGTGTGTTTGTATGTGTTAGCTGCGAGAGTGCTTGCGGGCAGGGGGCATTTCGAGCGAGGGGTTCGGGGTGGACGTGAGGGGCGGAGGGGAGTGGTTTGGCGTGGGTGGCTGGCTGGCGGCGGCAGTCGGCGGTGGTGCTAACGAGTCATTCGAGCTCTGCCGAGGTTATCTGAGTTGCCCATCGCGACCCCCAGAGCCTACGTATGTGATGTTGTCCCCATATATCTGTCACGCAGTGGGCAAAAGGAGCGAGGGAGGAGGATGGGGGTGGGCTGGAGAATCGGATCCAAGGGGGATGGGGAAGGCGTCGGGGGGTTACGTTGTAGGTGTTGGCTAGGCTTTGGTCGAGGTGCTTATGGCCGGGGCTGCAGGGAGGAGAGTGGGGCCGTCACACAGGGAAATGCCCTCTCCGGCGGACCTCATCCCGCTGGCCGTTAAAACACTCCCTCGTTCCCTCCCTTAAACGCCCTTATAGGTGTTTTCTTTCTTTTCTCTCCCGCCTTTTTTTCGCACTTCTCCCCATGCCTTGACGTCCATAACCGTCACCTATTCGCTCCACTGCTTGGTCCCCATTCCTTTCCCTCCTAATTCGACCCTCGGTACTAATTCGAAGCGGACGCGATTTTTTCCTCTCGCTTCCTTGTTTCGTAGCAGCATAATGATATTTCCTAACCTGGCTCGTGAGAAAATTCCTGTCCGCGCTTTAGTTCGGCAGATCACTTCCATCAGCTCTTAAGACAAGGCGATGCATTCGTTCATCCCTTTCAATTAAAACCCGTTCTTTCCGCTCACATATGCCTGGGACTACAAGGAAATTTAAACGTTTACGCGGAAGGGGAAATATTATTTCTTTAAAAAGATAGTTATTACTTTCTTTGCTGCCTAAGTACGGCAAGTAGTAGTGGAGTGATAGCTCGAGTTTTCTTTTAGTTACTTAAATCCTATACATTTATTCTGATACAATATTGGATAATACTCCATAATTAACCTGTGAATGTTAAATGTTCATATTGATGCCTATATTTTCGTATTACCATTTCTCTTCCCAATCGGAATTATTTTTTTAATTTTTAGGTTCATGACTAAAAAACGGTGGTGAAAGCATACATTTACTACTCTAATGCTGATTATTTCAAAGTCCTATGCCTGATAGAATTGTGCATATGGCGTATTAATTTAATTTTTTGGGATTTTACAACTTCCGGATGTTGCGATATTTTTGGGTATAATGGCATTATTCTACGTAAATTCGTGAAATCTTTTTTCTTTTACTATTTCCACTTTGAATAGCAATTGGGGAGAAAAGTGCATTTTGGTTTTGTAAAGCAAAAAACTTTAAGGTAGTAGGTATAAGATGTTTATGAAGTAAGGTGCCGTGTAAACTGTCATTTCAAAAGCTGTGTCATCGGTACTCTTTTTGAAGAATTGATATTTCCACGAATATCTTTCCATTTATTTTAAGTACACTTCTCTTTCTCCGAGAAAATCTTCGAAACCTTCAAATAAGCTGTGCACTCTTTCCACACGAACCCTAAATTGTTCAACTTTATGTCGTATTCTCTCTCCTAAGTTGACGGGAATTTCGCACTATTTGGAAATCAGTGCCGTGAAATGGGAAGGGAGTGACGGTGGTGTGCCCCGCGAGACTTATGCACGTTAGCGTTGCGAAAGGGGACGCAAGTCGGGGGATTTTGTAGTGGAGCTCCATAGCTGATTCGTGATGGGATGAATATCAACTGGAAGGATTGGCGAGTTAATAGACCACTCCAACCCCTCATGCTTATGTTCGCGCGGAAGCAAGACATTT
The DNA here is from genome assembly GCA_037158775.1 of Hetaerina titia. Classification (NCBI taxonomy): domain Eukaryota; kingdom Metazoa; phylum Arthropoda; class Insecta; order Odonata; family Calopterygidae; genus Hetaerina; species Hetaerina titia. The sequence goes on along the minus strand of CM073772.1, from coordinate 73,847,704 downwards.
TTCTTCCTCGCTTGCGTTGCCTATGGCAAGGGTAATTAAGAACGTAGGTCATACGATGGGTGGTGGAAAAACATACAAACGATGCATATTGAGCCAAGTTTCAAAGGGTGATCGAGTCGTCATTGACTTTCTGCCTGGGATAGATGTCTCCCATCAGTCAGCGACATTGCACCCCGAGTTGATGTATGTGAATACGCACACACACGTGTGTGTATATGTACGATATGCAGATACACACACACACACACATATACTACGGTTGATTGTATGTATATACATATAAAATAACTATATTTATATACACACACGTAATGTGTATGTACATGTATGTGTATACACGCATTTCTATTACGACTTATTATTTTTACTGATACATGAGAGTCGCGTATGTCAAGTTGTAGAGCGTTGGACCTGGAGCGTTGACTGAAGGGTCCTGGTTATATGCCCGGGCAAGCCTCTCTGGGCACCCCCCACCGAAATAGTGTTGTTTTTTGGATACCAGATCTTCCTGAGACGCCACAGTGAAAGGAACTGACCTCCCTACCCCGATGTGTGAATGTCACACGCCGTCGGACTTAGTACTCGACTGGGCTTCTTCTACGATCACATACCAAACTAACCTTCGGGTTGACAACTTTTTTTTTATATATACATGTGTATATATGTATATATATATACATACTGTATATGTATATCTATACATAATTTGCGAATATACCTATGCCAATACATATTTATTTATTCCTTTAGAAGAGGAATGGATGAATAGGGGATGATTCCTCTTTCCGGTCCTGTGTCGGTGCGCGTTTTTTATTTTGCTGGGGCGGAGGGAGGAGCGAGGGAGAGTGTTGTGGGTAAAAATGAAGGTGGGGTTTAGCGGGGATGCTGGGCTTGGTTGGAGCCTGGAGTGGTCCGGGGTCGCGGATCTCTCTGATGTAGGGGGAGGGGCCGGAGAGAGGGTGCTTCGAGGCTGAGGGGGAAAGAGGAGAGTCAGTAGGGGTGACAGTGCGGCCGTGCGGAAGGATGCTTTTGCGGCAACGACCCAACAATGGCCCCGTACGCGTGTTTTTATTATTTTCGTGAAAGGGAACGGGAAGGGTGGTGTGGGCAGGGGGAAATCTGTTGTGGCGTGAAGGCTCTGGGGTGTGGCAGAGTGGTGTTTGGGTTGGAGAATGGCGTATGAGGAATGTCCATCTACCCTCTCCTTCCCATCCCCCCCTCTGCACTCCCCTCTTTCCGTTACCCGCTCGAGAAGAAGAGGGGGACGGGCAGATTGATAATTTACAGCCATTAACCAATTGGGCGGATAATTCCAAACGAACGCATTGTTTGTAGATTTATGTTCCGCCTTCCGGTCTAAGTTGCGGGAAAGCGGAGTGTCCGTTTTGTTTGCTCGTTGTGGTAATTTATTGTAGTTTCTATGCAATATTGTGGAGCGATATTGATAATTAACAGCTTCGTGAACAATCGGATGAGCGCCCCTCGGACCTATCGCTACATGAGTGCATACGGAAACGTGGGAAATTGCAATCTGGTCTGATTAATGGCTAAGCGAGAGATTTTCAATTAGATTTATTTTGTCGAGAGAGAAATACGAAGTATGTGCAAAACAGTGGTGCATTGATGTTGATATTTGCAATGAGGATGCTCATGGCTCGAATGGGTACATGTCAACTGAGCTCTCTATCGGTTTATGCTATCGAAAATCAAGAATAAATACTGTGAGGTCTGTATTTCAAGTAACGCTTTAACAAGAGTTCACTATGATGTATCTCAGTTATCTTCCCAAATGACACTATGACTTGGATGAGTTATCTTGAAATGGGGCTCTTATTGTAGTAATATTTTTCAAAAATTGACTTACATGCATTATGCACTCGGAACACGAGTCGAGTTAAAGTTATAACGTCCCGAACTTTTCTCTGTTAATCGATTTACTTCAGAATATTAAAGCTTCCTTTACTTGGCGAAATTCTATGTAGTCGTTGACATTTTGCACAATGTCGTTTAACCCCATGGTCCCATAACCACCGAAAACGTTTCTATAGGGGTCCCTTTTGTCCATTTAAATGTTGCTGATGGTCCATGAGAAAACTGATAATTACACGCTCTTCTCTGTCATTAAGCGACGCCATTTAAAGTATTGTAAACGTTCGCTTTAGTGGCAGCTATGCGAACGCTGTGCAGTGTAGAGTGCTGTGATTTATGTTTTGTATTCAAAACGAGTGTCGGGAGAATTTTCAGATCAACCACATCTTTTGGTGTACTCCCATTGCGGAGAAAAGTATTGGGTGATCTCAGAACCTGATCGCACCTCATATAAAAACAGTATTCTCCAGGGTTAGCGCAGTTTTTTATTAATGCTATATATTACTCGTCTAACTCGAATATAGACTGCAGAAAAATATGGTCTATTTTTGGAAAGTACATATTCCTACAACAGGATACCAATTTCAAGGTAACTAAGGGATAAATACTTCTTTAGTATTAAGTATATCCGATTTCGCTTGATATTCGCGGTAGCTAGAACCTTTGCGCAAAATAGAAGGATATGTACGTTCATGTATTTGATCACGTCGTTAAAATCGACGGAAATATTTCAGATGTTCAAAATATTTCTTCTATGGGCAATAATGTTTGGAACAACGTAAACTTTAAACAACGGGGGCACCCTTGAACATATATATGTAGGCATGCGTTCGAAATGTCAGAAGAAATGTCCCTAAGCAGATTTCAGAATTTTTCGAGGCAGGCGTATTCAACCCTCGACTTAGTTAATCCTGTGGGATTCTGCCTTGGACACTAGACTGGCACTGTTCCACCTGGTCAGAAGAAATGTACACGAAGGATCGTCAGGTCGTTCCTATGCCTCCATCTAGCATTTGAAGGCCTTTCCATTACCTGCGGAGAGAGCGATGGGAGTGAAATTGTGTGCATGCTCACGTGAGAAGAGCTACGTCAATGTGGGGATAAGGAGCGGATGTGGATGGCGGGGGTTAGGGGGTTTGGGACCCTGAAAGAGTTGCGAGACGAGACAGATAATGGGAGGAAATGACGAGAGCGGGGGAGGCGTCGGAAAGTGGGCATCGGGGGAGGGATAAGTGGGATACTGGGTGAGAGGTAGTGGGGTGGTTGGTGGAGTGGTCCGCGTCGAATGCGGGCAGTGTAATTTTTCCATTTAAAAAAACGAGGTAAGAGGGCAGTGTTTTTTTCCCCTTCGGTCTCCTCTCCTTTTGTCTTTTTAATGCCCTCGGCGCCGTGATGATAAGCTTTCTTTCCGGCGTCCTTAGGTTTTCGGCCAGACGGAGCCAGCACCTCTCTAAGAACCTCCTTCAAAGACTTCTTGGACTTGTTCCTTTCCTCGTTTCCGGTTTTCCCCGAAACTCATCTACTACCCCGTAAAAACTCTTCTATTCGTTTCTGTTCTCTCGGGAAACTTTGGTATGTATTCCTTTCCCCCTTGTTACTTTTTTCTGGTCAATTTTTATTTATGTTTTGACGAGAGGATATTGGTCGCTTATGTGTATTCTCGAAAACTTGACGAATAGTTCTTGGCCTTCTTATTAATAAAGCCTCCAGTCTTTTTCGGGTCGGGTCTTCATCTAACGAAAGGAGAAGTGACCGTTTGGCTGGCTGGCTTAGAGATAACTGTATTCGGTTCATAGAAGCGATGTGAAAACCGTTGTTGTTTAGCTTCATGAGAGAAATTAGTTGATTTTCTATGTTGCCATTTCAGTTCAGAAATACATTCTAGCTCTTCAAATTCCTAATCCTCCTATTCATATAATTTGAACGCAAAGAAACCAAAACTGGACTAATTTCTGCCTTTTTCTAGAATATTATTGCTGTTTTTCAATGATTCATTCACAAAACGCCGCTCAAAAAAGTTAACAAAAAAATCGCCCTCTCATGTAAGAATATATGCACGGCACATGCAGGTGGCATAGTCCAGGAAGTAATCTAGGCAGTGCATAAAGTGCGCGAGTGTTTTGGCGGAAACAATGGCCCAAGGAAGAGCACTATTAGGGGAGCCCATTTCAAAAAAGAAACCCGTATCCCTCCCGTAGAATTTGTATTTACTTTGCCTCTCTCGGGCCCTCCGTGGCCGTTGATTATTATAATTAAATGACTTTTAAATACTTCCTTTGCTCCTAAACTCACTCAGTCTGAGGTCGGCCCCAACGGCGGTGTATTCCACCCACAGTATCTGAGTCAATCTCGCTTCCCTTCCATTTCTCTCGATTCCAACACCCCTCTCCTACACGAAGTACCGCCCTCAACGCATCCGCTACTAATGTCGATAGATATGCCTCCGACATATTCGTGTCATGCGTGTGACCTTCACAAAATTTGCTGCATCTCTTTTTTTATCCTTAAACCTCCTTCCACTTCTCTTGTACGAGTCGACAATAATCAGTCTCGGAGCGATAAAAGCATCCTAATATCAATTTTGGCTAGCTGTTCTACGTAAGTCAATCGTCATATTTTTTGAGGGGACTTGGGCTTCATTTATCCAACCGTTTCCTCCACAATATCTTGCAAATTGAAAAGTTTAAATTTACATGCGTATATTTTGTCAAATCCTGTATCTTTTTTTAATCAATCTTCCCTTTTCATGCCAAGCATAGACCCTTCATATTTAACCCGTTCATATTATCAACATTTTTGTGGTTAATGGTAGTAAAGGGTATTTAAAATGTCAGTGACGGGGAATGCCATTACGAGGTGAATGAATTTGGCTGTCTTCAAACATTGAAGTTTGGTGAGGGGCCGGGCTTCACAGCATTTGTTGCTTTCTACTGACAATAGTTTCTCCAAAGTTATAGCTGGGGCGTCTTCAGGCTTTTATTGAAGTTTGGTGTTTGATATTTACGAGAGGCATCAATCAGAGAAGTCATGTAGGCATGAATAGGTCAGCCGATGGAATGATTGGAGACCTTGCGGGATGATCTCGCTACAAAAAGAATGAAATATTATTACGCATGAAATATTTTACAGCATTAATACTATGGTATTGTTTCAAGTTGTAAAACATTTACTATCTATTCGAGTTATCCGGACATTGCCTATAAAAAGCTGCAATTTGATTATGCCTTTGGATGGCGAAAGTAAAAGTAAAATGGCTAAACTACAAAATGATATACATTGCTTTGAATAGTTTCAGTGGAGTTCGTTAAAATGGTTGACTAGAGAATTGGTACCTCACCCAGCTGCCGACGATATTTTTATTTCCAATAACATGGAAAGTTGTAACAAAATATTTTCAGTGATTTAGTAAAATCATCCTCTGAAACTTGGCTTTGAGAGTTTACCATAAAAGCCTCAGTTCAGCTGAACACGAAGGGCATTTCGCAAAATGAGTAATAAAACAATTAAGGACGTTGACACGGGACAGCGACTCGAATGAATTTCAAGCAGCTTTCTGGCCTTTGATTAAGGTAATATATTCCAGAACCTTGTCAAGAATACGACGTCCACGTAATTTCGTGCACGCAATCGGTCCAAGAAAAATTATTTTTAGTTTCTCTTCTAACGAAATGCGGGTGGAAATATTTCTTGTGTCCTAAGTATTCGCAGATCCCGTCTCTAATATAAAATGGACTTCAGCAATTAAAAGCATTTTCTTTGCCGGTGTGTCGAGAAACTATAGCGCGATCGTGCCATGTTCCTGGCTGCTTGCTTGTTTTATCATTCTCATACCATCTGCACGAGAGGTTAGCAGTGGAGGAGGAGCCTTATTTTCCCCTTACCTGCTCTTCGTCCTTGAGGGGAAAATTTTCCTCATTCCTCCCGTCTGTTGCTTTGACTGTGGCATTGAGTTGTTTTCCAACAGATATTTGAAGTTAAGCAGGACCAGCTCTTTCGTATACCTTTCACTGTGTTACTTGTTATCCTACATATCGTAATGCCCAGTAAGTGATTGACTGTGGTGTGTTCATTTTGCATAATTGACAAATAGAGATTCTTCTATCTCTGAAGGAGTGTAAGCGATATGATTAACATAACTCGACTCAGCAAGGAATGATCGAAATACCAACATTTGTCCTTAGGATGTAGTGTTAGTATTTGAGTCTAATAATTTTGCGAAAGAATTTGATGAAGCTGTTTGAATTTTTGTGGCATAGGGAAAGTACCTAATTTCTAATAAGCATTTGGGCGGAGATTGTGGATTATTTTAAACGCATGAAAAAGTTCGGTAAGAAGGTTACTAAATTATCTACAGTGTCTAGTGATAATTTGGGCTTCAAACAAATCACGTTAGGCATGATATCATAGAACAGCTTCATGATTATAAAGTTATAAAGGGAGTTAGATTTCGTTCTGTCCACTTCCGTTTCAGTTATTTATAACGCGTTTGAGCGCTTTATTATCGGTGAAGGGTGCATCATAGAATAAATGATCTAATAGGTGATTCAACACTAACTGCCTGTGAAAGACAAGGAACGCCGGTTTTATGCACTGGAAAAGTATGAGATAATTCAAAGGAAGAAAAGCAACATACAACTACATAATTACATTGATTTTTTAATTTAATTCCCCTATGCTTAACCTCCTTCTTTAAATTCCATCATCTCCTCGCTCTCAAGCATTAAAACGCGTTTTAAAGTAAATAAAAAAGTGAGCAGCACGAAATCCTTCCTTGTAATACTTTTATTTTAAAGGAACATACCAATCTATAGGAAGCACCCAACTTTTCACTTCGACTCCCACGTACCAAGTACCAATTACATCCCGATGTCGAAATCCTCTTCACTTTCTTCCTACCTCATTAAGGAAAGCACTAACATTACGGGGAAATGGTACCTCAATGCGGAAACTAAGTGATCCCCTTTCGTATTCCAAAACACAAAACTCGAACGGAATGCACGCAAATACGTACGTACACCCTGTTCCACAAACCCAACTATTCACCCCCATATATGTCCCCCCAACCACCCGTAGACTTACCTCACCCACCCTTCTTACCCTGTCCACATTGCCTCATCCCCGAATGAGTGTGTACCTGGAAATACTAGGCGTTTCCCCATCCCTTAGTCTCCTCCCTCCCTCTTGTATGTTATCTAATTCCTCCCCAAACTCAGAGTCACCCCCCTCTAGAGACTTTAAGGGGCGGGGGAGACATCTTCTCCCGTCCCAACTCCGCGAAACACATTCCCTCATCCGAGGAAAGCGAAGCACCCCATAGCATAAGTGAGCCTCTCTCCCTACTTTTCCCTCCCCTTCCCCCTTTGCGACCCCTTTGCGCGCGACTGCAGGCGCCGCCACCCTCCTCGTAACCTCATACCACTATTCCCCGTGGGACCTTAGTCCGCTGCTGCAGAGTTCTGAGCATATATATATATATATATATATGCGTACTCTTCCTCTCACTCCTCCATTTCTACCGAAAATAATACTTTTGAAGTGCAAACCAAGGTAAAAGGACTCGCTCTGTGAGTAAGGGAGCAAGCTGAAAGATCGGGGTGGGATAAGGGGGCGCAGGGTGGAGATCTTCTTCCCATGGTGACATAATACGCGGAACATTATGGTTGGTTGAAAGGGCTCTCAGCGGCGGCTTTGAATGGAACTTCGTAAATGGTGTATGTGGATGGGTGACGCATGGGGATGGATTGAGAAAGATTTGGCAGAAGAGTGAAGCATTTTAATGGAATGAAGAACGTTCAACGATTGTCTTAACCACCACCTTGTTTGTACGCCGTAGTTCCACAGGGCAAACAAGGACCGGATGTGGAAGCCATTGAAAAATTTCATCACGTAGAATTTTAGAGAAATTTCCTCTCTCAATCTTCATGCATTTTCACCCGTTTGCCATCATACCCTTTTTCATTTTCACATATCACCCGTCCGTGGATTCCATTTTTCTTTTATTTCCGTCGTTTTCAGTTCAAATCCCTTCCCCACGAAAATGCAAATTTATATAAGGTGCCGATATTTTAAAATTTTGTAAACATGAAGTTGATTCAGTTTGTAAAAACACGTTTTATAAATTTTGATGCGGTTGTTGTTATAGTTACTTAATGTAACAGACTTATGTGCTTGGAGGAAGCTAAAAACTTCTATTGATGCCGTTACGAAAGCAATACCGTTGGCCTACTTGTGTGCAAGCACAATCATCCTAAATCATCATGAAGTGTTCTTCTGGGTGATGTAGGATGGTGGTAGCGTTAATTCATCACCGAAATTAAAATGGTACAATGGTAAATACCTTGAGAGCGTGTACGCTTGTTGTCCTGGAAAATGATTAAGATATCAAAATATGCATTTCAACTTGTGTATTTTCACTCGAATACGCAATCATATCCTATGAAACGCATGTTTAATGATACGTGCCAAGGGCTCCACAATTTGACGTCCCCTCCGACGAACGTCGTACTCCTGTTGTGGTACCCTCCGCATAGCAACCAAGGGCAACAATTAGGGATCGGGATAATAATATAAAACTCCTGCAACTTACGGAATTCGTACCCGTCCCCTCGGGGTGGGAAGCCGGTACATGAGGCACCTCACCTTCATGATCCCTTTACTAAAAATGGAATAATTTTACATGACCTTGTCAGAAAAATTTAAGATTTATTAAATCGTAGTTAATTTTAAACAATGTGGTTCTTTTTGGCTTGTATACGGTTTTTGGAGAAGCTTATTATGATGGACCTATCTATGAACGTCGTTAAGAACCACTTGGTACAGCGATATCTGTGATATTTATGAGAAAATATACGAATGAGCATGCGCGAGCAGAACGGAGCTGCAATTCCGAGGCATTAGGAATTAAATAAGCATTTAAAGAACAGAGTGGGATAAAGAGAAGAATAATCCGGGAGAATAGAAAGTGCAGGTGATATGCTGACGTTGTTAAGGTATGAGAACAAGAGGGAAAGAAGATATGATGGAAAGTGCTGCGTTCTCCTTCGATGTCGGCCCCTGAAACGCAAGGGCGAACGCGTGCCGGTTTGATACGGGGGCTTTCTTAAGGGAAATGCTTTTAAAAGGTTTAAGGGAAGATAGTGTGCGCTGAGGCTGATGTAAGGAGACCGAGGAAAGAAGATTAGAGGAAGTAATAGAAGGAGATGGGTGGGAAGGAATGGGCGGGTTAGGGGGTTAAAAGTGGTAGTTTGGGGAAGTTCTTTCGGAAATGGCATAATATATTGAGCGCTAGCTGGGAGAGGCTTAATATGGGTTGCATGACAAATGTTAGTTTAGAACTCAAGGAGATCGTGAATGCTTAGCGGGGAACGTGCCTGCTTGGTCACAGCGGCCTTCATGACGTCGTAATCCGTTGGTTCTCTAAAAGCGACAACTTCCGCGAGGAATTTTGATGGACCTAGCTATGAACTTCGTTAAGCGCCATGTGGTAGAAACCATAAGCTCACCCTAGCTCCCCTATCCTAGCTCCTAGCTCACCCTTGCTCCTCTCTGCTGACTTAATAAAACATTCCATTAGGATGGAGGGCAGCACCAGATACATAATGAGGCAGATTAAAAATTTAAATATTTTCATTTTTTCATTGAATAAACTGAGTTATGGAGTTGTTTAATGCATATTTACTGTTATCAAATTACTCAACATCAAATGAGGACTATCCATCGACAAAGAGGACTGAAAGGGACGTAAATGAGGAATTGAGTTTCAACTATCCCACAAAATTTTCTCAAAAGTTTTTATTCCCTTGATAAGCTGGTGTCACATGGTAAGTGCTGTGATTTATAGTTTGTACGTGAACCTTTTTCTTTGAGAAAACTTATATTCAAAATGACCGTCGGGGCAAAGTTTGAAGGGGGTAGTTCGTTGAGGCTTTACGGAATTATCTTTTGCTGGGTCACGAAAAACTAGGGAGCAACCACAGCTGGAAATCAGCTTCGCAAATTTTTCGAAACATTCCTGGCAAGTTAGAGGAAAACTAATCGACAGGAGGATGAAAGGAGAGGTAGGTATTTAAAGCGTACGTCGAGCATTTGGAGAGTTTTGGGGAACTGATGACAATAGCGATTAAAAATCGCGGCGCGGAAGTAATTAATTTAAAGGATTATTCTCTGGAACTTTGCGCTAAGGGCGAGCTCATGCCAAGTCGTGCGGATCGAGGATGGCGAGAGGGAGAAGAGGACTTAAGAGGATGTTCTTATGTTCTTAGGTCGTCGCACGAGGAGAGGGGAAGGTCGGGTCTCCCACGTTCCGTGGGAAGTAATGCTTCCCGATTGCGGTTCATGCAAATGCAGTCGCCGTAAAACTGTATCTGAAGGACGGGGTGCAAATGAATGAACGAATAGACGGGAAAATTTCCTAGATTTTGGTGAGCAGTTAGAAGATCCAAAAGGGGAGGCACGGGATTGAGGAATGGTTCCTCAATGCGTGGGCATCACGAGAAAAGAGAAAGAACGTCGCATCAAGCTTGGTTGTTCACGATGAATGACGCAGTTGGGTGCGTGGAAGCATCCTCCCTGTTGATTCTAATCTTCAAAGCTATATTTTTTCTCCACTCCTTTCTATCCCTCGTGCCTCCGCTACCGTTAGTCTTAACTCCGGATCAGTGTTACTTCCTAAATAATTAAATACCTCAAAGGATTAAGTTTTATCTTTATCCATTTTTTTCTGGGTATTTTTGCTCGGTAGCTACTTCCGCGGAGAGGTCCGATGATCCGGAAGCAGAGAGAAAAGGGATACTAAAAGAGCAACAAAGAAGTAAAGAAAGAGTATGAAGTAATTCACTTCAGTTTGAGGTGAATATAGTAATAGGTTATCTAGTACGACTTTAAGGAATGGAGCACTATACTACATTTTCCTTTAAAAATAAATTGCATAAATTTCCTTTTTAAGAGGTTATTTAGGTGAATTGCGTTACAAGGTATGAAACCTAGCTCGTAAACAGTATACTAGTTCAGATGAATTAATTCACCCCTTCGTGTCGATTTCCAGCGAACCGATGAGTTGAGTTCAGAATGATTGCTTAATTTCCTTTCTTCTTTCACAACAACAGATAGTCCAAGGAATATAATTTTTATAAATATATATCTTTGGGTAGTCATGAAATACTAGAGATCCTCAAGGCGTTCTGATGTAGTTCTCTTTGTGTTGAGAATGATTTTAATCGATTCATTTTACATTGTCGTATCTACTAGGCAAGTAAGAAAGTATAATAATCCCAAGGCTATTTAGGATTTAAAATGTGATATTACATACTACAAGTGAATTAAGATAAGTAAAAGATCGTTTATTAAAGGAGAATTCTTAGATAATAATTAGTTGACTGATTCATTCAATTTTTTCAAAGAAAAGGTGAGGATTGTCAAATAAAAATGTCTGTATTGTTTAGTTATTTATAGAATCAGAAAAAATATATAATTAACCCTGCCGAAACTGATTGAAATCTTAGCGAAGGTATTCTACGAAGTTATTTGAACCGAAGAAATAACTGTCGCTTGTTCCTACAAAGAGAAACATAGAGAGATGATCATGAGCTTCCACTTAGTCATGCATATAGAGCATCAACCCATTTTTATAAAAGGAGAGATCGAGGCATTGAGCGCGCTGTTGTAAGGTGTGTAGTGTGGTTGCCGAAAAGCACAGTCCATAGGGAGAAGAAACTCGTGCTTTAACTATAATACGTAGATGAACAACGCATTCGCACATTGGCATTGTGATTCATTTTGCAATTAAATTATTACAGCTGTATGGAGATTGACTAGAAGACGATCAAAACCGTACGTGGACATGGAAAGTATTTTTATATATATTATTATATCCTACTGTTGCCTGCATAAGACAAGATTACCTAAAGTTTTGCATTCGACTCTTTCAGCTTTTCTTGTATCAGCCCTACACAAGAGTTGCGTGTAGCCTGTTGTCGGTATTTAAGAGAATAGTTTATTTCCGATGATTAGTTGAAAGAGGTTAAATTTTTCAAAGAGGAATACTTAAAGACCTTAGTTTAGGTTTTTAGAGGGCAGAAGAACTTTGAACAAAGCATGATAAGTGTAAGGTGTAAGGCGTTCTTTGTCTTGAAACTTAAATGTTATGTTTGCCCAAAAATATGGTTTCCTCTTGGAGGTAAATAATTACATCAATTATTTTTTATGTAAGATTATCTTTTTGCTCTATTCGATCTCCACAAATTGTTAAATGCTTTAAAATAATTTAGATCTCACCTCCTATGCTCCTACGCAATTACCTCCAATTTCAGATTACCAGTACATAACTCTTAATACGTTTAAGTCCAAGGTATTTATAACTTCCGTTGAAAAAAATAATGCATATTATAGGAAGCGGAAGGAATTAGCTTCTGTAGTATTTAACAGCATTTCAATTTTTTTTTTCGTTTAACTTCCATGTCGTCGGGGAAAAAACTATAACCATAAGTGAGACGACAGGAGGTATGGGCCTATCTTTAAAAAATAACACGATGGCTTCTTGATGGCGCTAATAGGCTTTTGACTGATTTGTGCCCTCGTAGAAGCCTCCTCCTCACACTTTTTTTTGCTCGTAGGATTTCCAAATTTATATCTCACATCTCTTCCTTGGGTCCACTCGCTGGTAAAAATTCGTAATTGAATGCAATATACTGTTTTTATTTCATCAGCGGATTATGGAGGTCTGAGGAGCAAGTGGGCTATTAGTTGAAGACAGTTTGGGTTGCGATAGAAAAAACCGACTGGCAAGGCAAGGTGGCAGAAGAAACTCCAGAGGGAAGAATGGTTTGGTCAATAATTGTGTCATCGCCGGTCTCCTTACGCGTAAATGCCCTATAATGCTTTGGAGAGTCTGGAGGGCGGTACAGAAATGGGTCACATATAGGGGATCTAGTTTGGTTCAGAAGCGAGGGGGAAAGTAGTGCTTTAGGGAGATGGAATGGGAAAGGATGGGGCGAACTGCGGGTTTCCTTGTTCGGCCTAACAGATGCGCCGTCACTCAGAGTCTATTTTATAAATATATTACATATTTAGAGCTCACGGCTTGCTTCACTCAATTGGAATAGTCCCCTCACTGTAGGTTGCATCACACTCTATCCTTTTCACTCATTGTGTTTATGTAAATTAAATGAAGGAATTTCCTGACCAGAAAGAACTTTCCCCCCTATATGTTTTATAAACAGCATGACTGTTCTCACGTTTTCAATTTTAGTTGAAGAGATCGTTTATTTCTCTCCGTAATATAATTTTTGTTAAAATTTTCTTATTTAAAAATATTGTCTGCGCCATGGTGTATGTTCTCTCGAATCGGGGGAATTTATTTACTGTTCTAGTCGAACTTTCAAAACTTGCTTAATTTTTTTAGAATAGCCATTTATGCTATTGTTAATTTTGTCGTTTTATTTATTGGGAGTGGCCACGCACTCAAGAATATATTTTTTGTCTCTCACAAGACTTTTTAAGAATTCCGTGCTTACGATGCTAATGGAAAATGTTTCCCAAGAATAACGTGGTTTGAGACCTCGATTACTCCAAAACTATGGTATCTCAAGCCTTGATAAATTCGATAAAAATGTGTTGTGATATAAATCCCAAGGATTAGAATACATTAATTGTTGGCTGAGAAAGCAACCGCCACAACTCAGACGAATATACTGTGATGCTTGGATTTGAGACACCTAATATCGTTGTCTCGTTGGTAAAACTATACATTTCAACCGCTTTGCTTCTCAATTAAAAGTCTTACGTAAGGAAATATTATCTAATTGAACTGCTATTCATTGTAGAAAATGCTTGTCAGTATTTGAAAAGGGCAGATTTTAACTTCTGGATATGGCTGACGAGGTGCAATTCTTTCGAGGCTTTTCTTTCTCAGCACTCTTTGTTTCTGTCATCACCAATCACCCCAACTATTTTCTCCGCACACGCCCAAAACTGCCTACGTCCTATTCCTCCCATTGAAGGAGCAAAGAGCTATTTTTTCCCAGAAATCGTTAGGGCTTTCTACGGACTTGAAGGGCAATCGATCGCAATCGTCATGTCCATTGCCGAAGGATGATACGTTGCCCTCACTTATTCTCTCTTCTCAAACGTCCTACAATAAAATCCCGACTCCTCCACCCACTCTCAACGATAGCTGCCACGAAACAGCTGTCGCTGAGTTGACGCAAATTGGGCGTGGGGTAGCTGTTCATCCTCGTGGAAATCGCTCGAATACCAAAGCCATCCTACCCGTATGGATCTTCTGTGATCAAGGGGGAATATTGGAAGTCACAGCGATCGACACTCCACATTGAGTTCCGAAGAGGGAGACAGAAAGAGGGAGTTTCTGTTCCTTGGGGCAAAGTATGACGTAGGGAGATAGGGGGAATGAGAGAATAAGGGATTTCTTTTTTCCTTTCAAGAGGCTCTTATCATTGTGGGGGCACTCTCTTTGGCGTGATACGAGGCCGTAAGAATAAGTGAGAGAAAAAGAACCCGGGAATGGTATGAGATAGGACAATTCTTTCTCCACTCCAAACTTTTGTCCCTTCGCCTCCCATTTTCTCGCTTTTAAACCCGCCCTCCTCTCCAGGGCGGTAAACCTCCCGTATACCTCTAACCGAACTCTTGTCCCTCCCCTGTCTCCATTTCTTTTGTTTTGTGCGTAGTAATTCTCTGTATGAAGGTTTCAGATATGCGTACGAATTAATTTTTCTTGTCGTGCTCCTCGATGATAAATGTTGGCATTTAGAGAGAAATAAGGGACATTTTACTGGAGAAGATTTGCCACAAAATCGTCATAGCATATATTTTGGCCGATACGTGGGTGTTAACCGAACACGCTCTGGCATTATCGTCGTAGGTTTCTTTATTTTAATGTGCTTGTAAGGATACCAATCGTCATTCACGTCCGTTTACTCTTGTTGAGTCTTTCCGCGAGATTTTATGTAGTTAAAAAAGAGTCATGAGAAGGCGAGACCGAGGAAAGAAGCTGCTGACAGCTTGTTAGCTATTTGAGTCATGCTTGCAAGAAGAAGAATCTTTTCATGCTTGAAAGGAGATAGAAACATTGAGAGAGATAGACGGAGAACATGAGAAGGTGGGAGGGGAATGCGTTTCAAGCTAGCTTTGCTAGGTGGCTAGGTTGGTGGGTATGTGCGTAACAAATACGCATTTGTGGAGATATGTGAATGCTTAATATTTCTCATCTTTCAACATTTTCCTGCCAGAATGGTTCTTGAAATCGTTAATGCTGCCTTGTAATACTTCTGGAAGACCGCTTAAGCTTCGTCGAATCTGTAAATAGTTTAAATGATTTTTACCTTGTAAGATTATATGCACTCTGGGCAGCTAAAATGCTATCTTGTTTATGGTTGATGCTGACATCTTGTTTATGATTTATTTGTAACAGTGTATGTTATTTTTAACTATTATATTAGAACATTTTTTCCCTACGGATTCATCGATACCAAGGCATTATCTGACAAATAAATAACATTTTCTGATATTGCTTAGCATTAGTATATCGCAAAAGAATTTTTTTAATTGTCGACACCATAATACACATGACTCAGAATTGAGCACGTTTACTTTTTGTTTTCAGGGTGGATCTCATTTTTGTTCTACCAGTTTTCCTTATTGTATTTATGATCATATGCTAAAATATTCATAGCTTAGATTCGTTTATTCATGCAGCCATCTGCGTCTAGTTGAGGCATTTTGGCGATTTTCTCCATCTCTCTAAGGAAGGTGTCTATTACTTGTGGAATAAATCAGGCAGCAATCCCGAAGAAAAATAATCATGATGAGTTTCCATAGAGTACCATGTGCGTCGAGCGATGTTAATTCGGTAAACTGGAACCATTCTTTCCCGTTGATGGGGGGGCGTGTCTTCTCCCAGACACAGTTTGAAACATTCTCGAGACCGTTCCTGCGCACTTTTGCTTGGATGTTGCGCGAACGAATAAACACGTCCTAAGCCAAGTCCAATCTTTTTTCTTAATGGGGAAACAAGAGTGGAGCGTGAAAGAGAGAAATTTAGTTCTCGCCGTGCGTATAATGCCCATCCAGATTACTTACTCTCGCCGTTGCCTCATTTCCAAACCATTGTTTTCTCCTCCTGAGAGGGGTCATTTCTCTACGTTCATCACCTTAATGTTTTTCCGTGGAGTTTATTCTGTTCGTGTGTTTAGCTTCGAATCCATCCCATTGTTTCCACTCAGACACACCGGCACCATACCGTGAGTGTGGGCAGCCTGTGATAAAATACAAATCGGGGAAAGTTCGGAACTTTGTGACATCCGTAGATACATATGTTAAGTGCGAGGTCGACGCACAGCTCAGCGACATCGTCTTGAGTATTCGTTGTCGCTGTTCTTATAGGTTATCTCTTAGATGCGAGTTTTGTTTTTAGGAAACGACGCTTGAGTCATTTTGGTTTTAAATCTCAAAATACCGCTTTTGGGGAAAATGAGGAGGACAAGGAAATGGACGGTTGGCGTATCTTGCCGTAAAGTTTCCTTTTCTCAGTTTTCCTGTTTCATGTTTGAAACCTGACGCACCACCAAAAACACTATCCACTTTACCAGTTTTACTTATTTTAGCTAAATTAGAGAATTTAATCTTTATGTTTTCATCGTATTAAAATTCGAGTCATATAATTCGTCTTTTATTCAATTTAATGGAGTATGAAAGCAGGATTTGTACTTAACAGCTTTTTTGCATCGTCTTTGAAAACCGCATCCACATTAGAGATGTGCTAATTTGCTAAGGTGGAGCTTGAAACATTGCCTAGTGGGTTTTGATATACAGGAGCACCGTGACTAAAGTATTCACTTGATGGCTCTTAGTCCTCTAACTATTATTCGTCTTGCCGTTAGAGGGATTTTATTTGGAAGTTTTTTAAGTGGACATTTTCGTCAACAAATCTTGAAACTCCTCTGACCGTATGCCAAGTTTATTGCTTTTTAGATTGCCATGGGATATTCTGGTAAAGTCTGGCATAGCCAAATGTGCCCTAAATTCCAACATGATCTATTCATTGAGGTAATGAGACTGTTCAACTGAATTGAAATTTCATCGTAACTAGTATTCCGAGAGAATGTAATGATATTATTTAAAGATACGTTAGTATTTTTGCTGCCATTAAGTTCCTTGGCTGGGTACATATAGGGCGAAAGAATAATAATTGCCTTTTAGGATTTTATGAATTGAAAGTATTATTTAAATTACACTAGGTATTTTCATTTACTCTAATAATTTAGTGAATGTCTTTGAAACACCGCCCTAAGTTTAATTCCTACTTTATTTTTCACTTTTGATCCGATATCTTTGTGTGCATTATTTGTCTTCACTTTACAAAAAATACCTACATGATAGTCATAAGTTCTTAAATAATTTCTGTCGTTGAGTGAAACCTATGAAGCTAACTGATCATTTCTTTCTCTTGCAGGTGAGTGACACTTGCAATGCTCGGCGTTGTGCTAATTTTCCGTGAGTGCCAATGAACGAGCTGTTTTGCGTTTTTGGAATGTTCGTGAGTATAACACTGTTGGTCGGCGGTATCGGTGGCTGCCTTAGTTACGGAGGAAGGACAAGGCGTTCTAAACGGCTGGAAAAAATGTTCTTCCATCTCATCCTCCACCCCTCCTCCTCCCTAAAAATTCTTTGGCTTCCCACCAATCCCCACTTGTGCAAGAATAAGAGACCTCGAGTATGGTGTGCGCGCTTGGTTGCGGTTCATCAGCCGACGTTTAAATTTATCGTTGTTATCATTTCGTCCTCTCGCGTTGCGGTGCTCGGAGTCAGTTGTCCAGAGACTTTTTCTCTTTCCCTTCCCGCCCTCTCAGAATGCGGGAATGCTGATTTTGCCACAGTATGTAAAAATAAATTTGAAACCCTGGATTTAGTTAATGCCCCTTTTTCCCAATGCTTCGTACCTATCGGTGGGACCAAAATATCTGAGATTTCTTTTTGTCGAGTCATCTTCGGCTTAACGAAATGATTAAGATGGAATTCGCGAAAGCGGCGTTTGGGACCTTGGCAAGCCCAATGAAAACGTCCAATGATGTTTCCATTACTACTGGATAGGCTTGGGAACATGCTTTATGGGCGAGGGGTATTTATAAATTTCTACTCGCGCATCTGTAAAATGTCTCTCATGATAAGCTGAAGGCATCATATTCTTTTGACGGGGAGGAAAGAATTCGCTAATCCCATCGTCGTCGCCTTGACATATGGTCTCTTAATCCTTGTTGGTTTCATTTCTATTTTATGATTTTACGAGAAATGAAATACGTCTTCTAATAAAATAATTTCGTAATATGATCCCAAAGATGCAAACTAAACCGATTGAGAAACATGAAAGTGTTTTAAATTAGGGGCATATTTTCATGATGAGGTGTTTTCCTGGCTACTCTGTATCTGTTTCGGCAAATATCCATAAATTTATCAATTGATTTATTAACAATTTATCCCATAGTCAATAATATGTATGTAGTATTGTCCCTTATATGGGGTAATTATCACGTTTGAAATAGTTTCAGAACCTAATTAAATACACTTAAATTCATCAAGCGGGTAGTTGAGAAAATTTGAGTGAAAAACGTGTTATTTGGGATTGTCTGGATATTTCTTCTAATTCATCTTAAACTTAGGGTCACGGCGTTGAAATCTTTACTTTTAAGTTGAAAAAATATAAAGGAAACCGCACGATACATGCACAGCTAACGCTACGGGCTTATTTATAGACGTAGCCGGAGCCTCTAGAAGCATGATGATACGTTAATATGCAAGAAAATCTATGCATATTATAAAAATTCATATCGTGCGAGATCAATTCCGACCCCAAGAAAATAATTATAGCCACTTTCTGTTTAGTTTCATGTTACTGTACAACGCAGATGTTGTCCTATTTACATATAAGTGATTAACATTTAATTTTTCATGATATTTTGAAAAATAATAATAGTTTTTCCTATCATCTACAAATCTATTAAGTTTTAAAACTATTATTGACTGTATTTAATATATTAAATTGAAATTATGATTTAGGTTCACATGTAAAGAGACGTTATTATCGCTGTGGCTCCTGCGTTTACTCCAACGACTAATTGGTATATATATTACGTTGGATGAAGTTTTCTCGGGTCTTCCACCGGGTCAGGGGTTCCATGTTGGCCGACGTTTCGATGCCCGACTCGTGCATCGTCCTCAGGGTTGATGGAACCCCTGACCCGGTGGAAGACCCGAGAAAACTTCATCCAGCAAATACGCCGGGAAAGCACCAGATCTTACTTCATATATTACGTTGAT
Source organism: Hetaerina titia (assembly GCA_037158775.1). Lineage (NCBI taxonomy): Eukaryota > Metazoa > Arthropoda > Insecta > Odonata > Calopterygidae > Hetaerina > Hetaerina titia. The sequence goes on along the minus strand of CM073772.1, from coordinate 73,828,507 downwards.
TCACTAAAACTGCATTTTAGTGTGTGCCATCTAGCATATCACCATATATCTTTCATGGGGAAGGCTTAGTGGGTGTAACGTATTATAGCATGTAAATGATAGCAAACTATTGTTTTCTTTTGTGATAGGCGCTGTCAAAAATAATGAAAGAAGGAAGATACGGAAGAAAATATTTTAACGTTGTCAGTATGCAAATAATAAATTTTTGCATGCAACAAAGCTAACGGAGTTATCAGTAAATGGTATGTGATAGAGAATTTTTACTTAGACATTCCGATTCTCTGCTTCACAAGCAACTGAAACTACATTTCCATTCAAGAAGGAGAAAAATTTGAATTTGTTGTGCCGTGTAATCAAATAAAAATTTTCTCGTGGTGACTGACATCCTGTTACATCCTATAATTACGTGCTTTTGAGGATTTGTACGGTTACCGGTAGATTCGGGAAATCTACTAAGTTTCCATCCATTTCACGAAGGTTGCATGTATTTGCTTTTTTAATTGGTGAAGGGAGGTTATTTATTAGATTTTCATCAACTTCTTATGATTTATTCTCATTTTAAAACGATACATTTTTGGATTGGGACATGTTGTCGTTATGAAGGTAAGTTTTTCGAAATACTATATTATACTATCAAGTTGAAGTGTTCCCCTCTGTGATTGTTAGGATCCGAAACATTTTTTTGGATAACGTATCAGAGTAGTTGTTATGGTATTTCTTGTTTCTGTTTCCTAGCGATCCTTATTTCTGTTTGTTTATTGCAAACATGTTGACTTCTAAGAGAATGGATATCCCACTGAATCTTAATGAATACCGGACAATTTTTCTCCTCAGTAACCCATCGGCTCGCCTCGTCTCTCATCCCTCTTTGAATCCGATGAAGATCAAAGAAGCAAATACTCGTATGTGTTTATTTTGGATATTTTTTCGCAGTAAAGTACGTGAAATGGTCATTAGCCTGTACTTAACGGCCATAAAGTAAGAGAGATAAGGGTCCTTAATCGTAAGATAAACCCCGTTTTCATTATTATGGCTCTTCCTTAGCCCTTTCTCCTCGAACCCTTCCCATCATACTCCACCGCATTGCCCGCCAGTCCCCATTCCTCCTCCCCCTTCATCTTGTCTCTAGCAAGCTCGCCTTAATCCCCCATTTCGCTTCTCTTCCCGGCAGAAAAGCTTCCACCCTAACGTCCCCCCGACACCTCTGGCACCGTCGCCGTCGGCAATTGTATCGTAATTCGTCTTTAATTTCCCATCCTCTCTTCCTGCGCCCGTTATCTATGCTTTTCCACTTCCTCCTTTACTTTATAACTCATACTTATTGCTCAGTACTTTCTCCAACCATCTCTTCTCTATGTGTTCACTCTGCGTTCTGGGATATCTTTTCTCCGTGTCTTGAAGCCAAACCCATTGGTCTCTCCAAAACCTACTATTGAAACTCTTTCTTAAAGGAACCTATCCTTTAGTCGTCACTGGCGTTGGAATCCTTTTTTCGTGTTATTTTTTTATTCCATAATATTATTTATTCCCAGCTGTGAGCGCTCGTTGTCACTGGATTGACGACTACTTCAATCCAAGTTATGTTGGTATAATTAGGTTTCATCCATTGCCAGAAATGAACTTTTGAACTGTCACGTTTTCCATGGACAGCGAGAAAGGTTGCATTGCTGTACAGCGTGTTTCCATTTTTCGCTCGTTAGTCGGTGGATATAAAGGGCGTTGCATGTTGCAGTTCATGTGTTTCATGGAATAGCGAAGAAAAAATAGAAGGGGTGGAGAAGAGAGAAGATTGCTGGAATTTAAAAGATGGCAAAAAATTGAGTGGTGGAAATATTGTGAAGCATTGGAATTTGGAAGTCTGTATGGAAAGGAGAAGGGAAAAATAAAGAAAAACTTGGGCATTTTGGACAGCGTGCAAGTGGTAGAAAGTATGAAAAGTTGATGATAGCTTTATGGCGTAAGGTAACGTGTTTTTCTTTTGCGCAATGCGCTGTCCGAATACTGAAAGGTGTACAATAGATTTCATGAGCCATTGAAAACTTTCGTGTGATCGTTCTAGTACATTTGAAAGGACTAAATTAATTAATAATTATCATATGCTGCCAAGCCTAGGTTTATGGCGACAGACGAAGATGTTTTTATGCCAGTTATTTCATTCTTTCATACTATTCGATCTGATTTCTTCCATTACTTGCTTCTCGTATTTCATCTTTGGTCTTCCTCTTTAATTGTTACCCTTTTTGGTTTCTTTCATTGATTATATAAGGGTCTTTTGAGTTATTGTCCATCCAACCGTTTAATAAATGAAATGCGCAAGATTATTAAGTCAGTGTCGAGAATTGTACCTAAGGAGAGATATTTGTGATTATTAAATTAGATAAGCATTATTTGAAAAAAGCAGTAATGTCGGCCGTGATATTCTATCCTCTTTTGTATTTTGAACATAATTTTAATCATGCATGCCGGTGATGTCATAGGTTCTGATGGAATTAAAATAAATTTCTTGTTGTAATTTCACTGTATCCATACATTCTAATAATGGGAATGTTAGTAATTATATATAATATTTTAGTTTGATTAAAGAGTATTTAAGTGATAGGCAACCACATTTGTCATAAGGTTTAAGAAATAAAACCACACGCTGCCCTTCACCTCCCACCCCACACTCCCCTCCAGATCTCATTCATCGCGTTCTGGACCCCAGCTTTCTTCCTTCCTTCTGCCTCACGATCCCATTCCGGTCCACTTTCTTTACACCCCGTGCGATTCCACGCCGCTCCCTTTCACAAACGCCCATGATCCTCTCGCTTCATTCGGCGCCACGCGTCTCTCCAATCGCCACCGCTGCTTGCGAAAGACGGATATGTCCGGCGCGTTAAGGTGACCAAGCCGTGGTGTGGTCTCATGGGTATGTCCCAGGGAAGCAGGGAGTAGGGTGGGTGGAAACGTGCCGGGGATTGAGTGGAACACCTACGGACACAACCGCGGTTCCGGGGACAGTCTTCCCTTCCCACTCCTTCTCTTCTCCCCGGCAGTCGTGGCCGCAAACGCCGCCGGTCCACTGGAGGGATGAAAGACAGATCCGTTTGCCGCGCCACCATGACCCAGCCGCTGCAGTCGTCGCCTCCGCTCTCTCTCTCTCTCTCGCCTCCGCCGCACGCCACCCAGGTGGCAGGCAGTCTGTGTGCTCCGAGCGTACCTACCTAAACTACCCACCCAAGCGTCCCCCCTCCCTCCCTCCCCCGGCTCCCCCCTTTTTGCATCGATTAATATCGACCGTGCGGGAAGGGGAATCGCAATGTCTCCTTGGGGGACCGTAAAAGGGGCTCCAGGGTGTGGGGGAGAAGTGGGGAGAGGGCGCGGTGAGGGAGAGAGTTAGGAGACGTTGGGGATGGTGTAGAGGGAGAGAAAGATAGATATATATTTTTTCCAAGAGAAGGGTGGATTGGCCAAGGTATATATGATGGGTTTTGGGGTGGTGCATGCGTGGGGGTAATTGCATCCGCGGGGGACGTATTCGGTAGAGGATATAGGGGAGGATGCGGTGGAAGGGGTGATTTCGATGGGGACATGGGAGGGGATTCTTCTCCTATCAAACGGCCCACCCCATCCCATTTCCCGGAGACACCCCCGCAACCCTCCATTCCACCCCCTCATTCCTCCCCCTTCCATTTCGTCCCACCCCCGGGCTCTGGTTTTGGCCTGCGGGATATGTGGAGGCCTCGTTTGCGGCCGGAGACTCGCCTCCTCCCTCCCCCTCTCTCTCTTCCTCTTGTCTCTCCCTCTTCCCAACACCCCTGCCCGTCTCACCGCCCCAGCAAACCACCCGCACCGACGACATCCGCCACCAACCCCCGCATACACCTTCCCTCGTGAGCGTGATTACGGTTCCCCAGGGGGAGGGAGGAGGACCGCGGGGGTCGGGAGGGCACTCCCTTCTCTTAGCAACGCTGCCAGCCTCCTCCTCATCCCCTCCTCCTCTATGCATTTCTCTCTCTGTCTCTCCGGGGTTACTGGGTTCGTGTTGTCTCGGATGGTTTTGGTTTGCCCCTCGGAAGGCGGGGAGGGCTGAGTTTTCTGCTAATGGGATGAAGGCGCAATTCGCGCGGAGGCGGCGGAGGTGGCTGGGAGTCGGAGGCGAGGACACTATTGCCCGTGTGCATATTTGTATGTGCCCGGGCATGCGGTGGACACAGCTGAGGGGTCCTCGGAGAAATAGGCGATATGCTAGGCACGCTTTGGTCACCTATGGGACGATCCTAGTGTTAGCAGTCGAGGAAATTCTCAGTCACTACTAATACTAGTCTCCCTGGTTAGTTCTCGTTATCCTGTTTGTTTACTTCGAGCCCTTTCTGTTAAATTCCAGGGCATTCTTTTACCGGCGGGCGGATTTTAATTCGCTCGTGGTTACCATAGGATATCTTAGGTCGAGCTGATAAGTTCACGGAAGATGTTAACGGTAATAATAATTATAATATGGCATGTTGTGCACGTCGCTTGTATCTTAAATTCAGTCGGAAATTTATTTTTTTTTCATGGTGCAGTCAAGATAAATGGATGGAAAATATAAGCTCAACGATCTTAAATGATATTTCCCTCCAAACCGTAAAGTAATTCATTTTAAGGTCATATTCCTCTAGAGTATTAATTCTGCTGAAGTTTTCTAATTGAAGAACTAATGATAATCATTACCAAACAACACCATTAGACGTATTACTAATTTCCACAGGATACAGTTTCAAACAATTGCTAGAGTTTTTTTTATTGTTGGTTAGTTTTTTATTTAACTCGTACTACTTCGTGGATACTCCAAATTCTGGAATGATCACGAGATTTGTGGTTAGTTGTTATCTCGGCAGTCGAAACGTGTTATCGCGTTTTTCTTGCATTTGGCGCGAATCCAATATAAGCGAATGGAATTTATTAGCCAATGAGTGCATGCGAAGAGTAGGTTGCTAACTAGGAAATAGACATACTTTAATTTGAAGAGAACATATAATGCCATGAATTAATATCTAGAATGCAATTTTCAGGGTTAGTCGTAGAATGGCAGAATGTCAAATTATCTTTTGAGTGGCAACATATGCAATGACATTCTTGATTGTTACTGCCCGGCCCTTAGCAGTAAAAACCTCACTGTTTCCACCCACTTTGTCCTTGACTTCTCTGACCTTCTCCTTCCCATAAGTCTCATCAACCCTTTCCTTCTAAGAAATACGCATCCTCATTAGCTTGACTTTGAGTGAAGCAGAAGACTCATGAGTGAAGAAGTTTCATTGTCCACCAAAAGTTCACTGCGAGTTCTCAACGACTCTCTTGTTGTTATTGAAGAGATAAAACTCTTAAACGTGATATTATACCATTGCGGTAAACGTCTTATCCTCTCTCACCTGTCTTGTATTGCAGAATCGTCAAATTTTGCATTAATATTCTCCTCAATCACCTCTATGCTACTTGCTATACGATCCTCGGTACTACAACTTTATGTGGAAAATTAATTTCAAGCACTTATTAGTTTTGAGTGGGTTTTCAATGTTTCTGCTGCGACTAAGGACATGCGTGCCTTATTCTCAACAGTAGAAATACATCATATGCGACACAGCTGGTGCGAATTACAATTAGCTATTTTATATGCAGGCAGTCCTTGCAAACTCATAATTATCAGAGTATATAGTATTCCCATTATAATGTATTAAACAGTTTTGCTGCTCATGTATGTCTAAAAGGACAAGTCCTTTGCTGAAGAGAAACTGAATTGCATTTCCACACTCTAATATCTGTTTCACAGAACCCTCTATTGCCCTAGAAGCTATCATTTACCTCTCTTATTTAAATCGTAAATTACCATCTGAATGAAGGAAAAAATTCTTTTATTCGCAACCAATTAACATTGTTATTTAAAATGAGCCGAGTATTTTCCATTTCATTTTCGAAACCTTGCTAGGGGTGGTATAGTTATTACCAGGTTGTGTAGTATTTCTTAATAATTAACGTGGCATATAGGTAATAATAGAAACGATAAAACCTTAAGCTATCAGGGTTTTGAGATTTTCATTGTGGAATTTGGTATTGCGATGCATATGCATGGCTGAAAAACTTCAATGTTTTCGGATTTAAGATGGCTATGTGACAAAATAGGACCGCATTTCATTTTGTTTCCCACATTATTAATCAAAATTGGAGTCGCAGGAAAACTGTACGTCTGGGCATTTTTTTGGTGCGTCGACTACAAGTGGGGACAATACAGATTTAGCATGCAATATCACACGCCCAGAATTTCCATCGCAGCATCGCATTTAAGCCCAAACGTGATGAACGTAGCGGCCCATCATCACAAGTTGATGCAGCATTTGAGCATCGCTCGATGTAGTCATCACATCTCTAAGCCTCGTCATCCAATTAACAGAGGTTTCTCAATAGTTGAGTATTTTAGAATTTCCACTAAAATATCGTCTAACTTCCTACTGGACTGGCCTACGTTCCGTTTTCCCGCGGGTTTTCCTTCCTTATTCGCCCCGAGCACCCTTTGCCGCGACCGCCGTCTCCCCATCCCTTCATCCATCTACAACCAACACACTCAACGATGCTTGCGACACTTCCCCAGATCTTGCCGTGTTTACACACAGTGTTCCGCCGCTGTGTCAGTCCATCTGAGAAGTTTAGGGGGCCTCACGTTCCGTCGAAATCGGGCTGGAAGAGTATGTGGGATGAGGGAGAAAGGGGGAGGGAGAGAGAGAGTGAGGGAGAGACGGAGAGGGAGAGGAAAAAAAGGGAACCAATAATATGCGTGAAGGCTCCCGGCCATAAATTCGGATGAAATGCGGGCTAATGACTCGGCAAGATGGCTTCCGTGTTCTGTCCCTTCGTGTTCGAGGCTCTCCGCGAGCGCATCAGTATGCGTCGTCACACTCCCCCTCACCCTCTCCTCCTCCCCATATTCTTTTGGTCTACTTTTCTCTCTCCACCTTAATTCTTTTCAGTCCCTCCTCTTCATTTTATTTTATATATTTCTCTCGTTCCCTCTTCCATTTCTGTAAGTCCTTAACCGAGGGTGCGACGCAAAGCCTCTCCGCCGGACCGTTTGGTTGCGGAATGGGGGAAGGAAGAGTTTTTGGCACGATTCAATTATTTCCCAAGGAGATGTGGGCTTAGTGGTTCCAAAAGTGTATATTTTATTGGGTTTCGATGGTGAGGACTCATTAGTTTTCTTCGCGAAGACTTTATATTTACTAGTAATAATAATGTATAATCTATTGCTCGATGTACAAGTTTAAGTTTAAAAATATTTTTCTGCTAATATTTCTTCTATGTTAGCTATTACTCATAGTTCAAGGTTTTGTTTGAATATTCACATCATCTCTTTTTTGATGCATTAACTTTTATAAGCCTTGGGATGCTCTCCTGAATTAATGTACTATCTCTTTCCCTGAATCTTTTTCTTCCTAATTAGTTATAAACTTAGGAAAAAAATATACAATCAACGAATGAAACAATGAACTACGAGTTAGGAATTATTTCTCACGCTTTGTGTTACTCGATACTACGTTCCACCCTTTCTATTAAACGTTGCGGTATTTTAATGCGTGTACTTATCCTAATCCTTGCAAATTTAATTAATAATTAAACAATGTATATTCTCGATTCTCCAACGGTATTGAGCAATATACAATTTCATTAGCAACAGTGAGTAATCTAGTGATTGATTTGATACCCAACTCCAATTTCCATTCTGTTGACCATTTTATGTATTCATATTTATTCGCTCACAAATGTTGAATTTCTTGTTTAATGTACCCTATCAGTGGTCGTTCTCTGTCCGCTAACTATCAGCAAGCCATTCTGGCTTAGTGTATTAACAATTATATTTAGCCTTCATGATGTAACATTTACAATGATATTGTCCCGAAAAGGAGGAATAAATATTTTATGTAAGGAATCTTCCTTCCTCAAAATAGAGAACATTATTTGTAAATATTTTCCAATGGATAATATCTTTGACATAAAAATAAATGAATAATTAATTATCACCGGAGAAGATTGTAATTGAAGGCTCGTTGCACTGATTACTGAAATTGATGTGAAGTGATGTACGAGTATACGTATATGGATATGAATCACAATCATTCGGTCCCCCTCTATTGAAACTTTCTTTCTAAAGATATTATTATTATTATTGTTTTTACGAAATCTTGATTCAGTGAAATTTTGTAATAATTAGATTTCAGTGGGTGAGTAAATAATTTATGTGGCACGACAAAGATGAAAAGGTTTAGTCCCTATGTTCGTTTTGACAATTACGTATTAACTCATATCAGATCGCTTCACGGCATTAAACACTAAAGGGGTTTCATATGGTACACAGAAGTTAAACACAGCGGAAATTATTGCTTGCGTTTATGATCGTTTGTCATTATTTTCTCCTCTAATTTTCCGGCTTTAAATTCCCTAGTAAACATTGTATAACGATTGTTTTTTCTCTGATTGTGTCCCAACTCTGCCCTCCCGAATTTTTTACGCGCTATTTTTTTCTGGGCGCAATACAAGAATGTTTCGGACGAATTAATAATTAATTGCGCTCTTTCAACTCCGCCCGTCCGTATAATTCATTTAGAATCGTTAATACTGCGGTGTCGTTTAAACGAACCAAAATTTTACATTTTGTATGTTAATTTTTCGAGTTTCATATCGCAGCTTCTGAATTCTGTTTTTCTTTCAATCTATTCTTCTAATAATGGCGGAATTCTCTACACACATATCCTCTTCGCTGATTTCTCTTCCTTATAATGATTACCTATTTTTTATTCATACGCTTCGGCTTTCGTCATATTGAGCGAACTTTGGCTTCGTCATTCCAAATCTTCCCCGACATTGAAGTCGGGACTTATATCGAAAATTGGTGAATGAGGGAGAGTGCTTTTTGTTGCGTCGTTCGTTTCTCAAAGGAAACAAAAGTATCAATTATCCATCTTCCCTTGGTTATGTGAGATATATGAGATTTTTACATAGTAATCTTTTTTAAATTATCCTTCATCCGTTGATTGTGTTCGCATTGAGGCATCTCTTCCGTTGCGAATTGTCAAAATAAACGTTGCAATAATTGAATTTTTTGCCGTACTTATATTATTAGGAAAGATTTGATTCTTTCCAAACGAGAATTATCGCCTTCACTGCCCCTTTGCTTATCTTGTAATGCCACCGTACGCTTCCCCGTTGCTTCCTTTACATGTGCCCCCTCACTCATTTTCCATCATTTATCCCTCTCACACGTACTTTAAAGGAGACTGACATTTCACCCGTCCGAGGTTTTATGTCTCCTCATTTCCTTCTCCCTCCTCCATAATCCTAAGAGTTCTCTTGTCGGTCACATTCAACCGAGCATGGGGCCCAGGAAGAAGGACGTTGGAGACGGGCCCAGAGAAACCATGCGCTCGCTCTTTCTTCTCTTCTTTTGAGTTGGTAATGTCTCCACCATGACCATTCCCTTTCCCTTGTTAATCCCTCGAAGAAAAAACGCGTTATCGGTCCTCTTTGTGCGTTTATTTATCCTGACAGTTTTCCTCAACTCTTAAAAATAATGCTGTCCCATATAACCTGTGAGATTAATACTCATCTCCATCAAAACTATTTTGTCATAAGTCTTTTAAATTTCTTATGCCATACTATTCTTCATACTCCGTTAAAATCCGACTTGAGCGATGATTTTCATCTGTTAAAAAATTGGTTATTTCCAGCTAAATATATGAGAGTAAAACTGAATGGGAATCAGTTGAATGTTTTCGGTCATTTCCTGAAATAACTTTTTTTTCAACCTCTTGGTTGGATAGTGTGATTAACATTCACGATATGATTATCCGTCTATATTTCTTCGCAGTGCAAACCACCAACAGAGTTTGAAGTTCTGTTGTGTCTTTATGAACTAAGGACTTTTTGTTACGATATATTTACATTTCATATGGGTGTCGAGTCAGTATTTAGTCCGGTATGCCCTCGATATACCGACACCGAGGTGTCGGTATATCGAGGGCATACCGGACTGGGTGTGAGAAATAATGATGCGACATGGACCCTGTAAGACTGAAATGTTATTACGGAAATATTAAAATGAAGTGAACGGTATTTTCTGTGCTGATATTTCGTTGAGAGGTACAGAATGTCAACCTTATATTAATGCATTGTCAGTTCAACAATATTCAATTATTAAAACAAGGAGAGTTGGTGAAATCTTTATTAACTGTCTTTAAAATTAGACGATATGTGTATTCGTCTTATTAATTTTTATAGTCAGTGACCAGTTAGGACTCTAATTTCAAGAAACTGTAACAGTAACTTTAACGGAGTCACCCGCTATGTGTGCATAATAATGAAACCATTTCAGAGAGTAAAAATCATTCGCCTTGATCGGGATCCCGGTCAAGGCGAATGATTTTTACTCTCTGAAATGGTTTCATTATAGGACTCTAATGTTCTTTTAACTATTTCGGAACCTAAAAGAAAAAGAAAGAAAATCTAATTCACAGTTGAAACTCCCTGCCGTAATACTATATGTTCAAACATTTTAATTGTACATTTCAAAATAAGTAAATTACTGATGAAAGTGGAGGTGTCTAGAGTGAAATCGTGATAATATATTTTTCCTATTCCCTAATTTGAGGGAAAAAATATATTGTATTTCTAATTAAATAATCGATTACCATTTCAGGAGCCAGAGTTCGCGGACATGAGTTCTTACCTTGTTCATACGATGAGTTCAATAATTTTACGATTAATATGATCAATGGTATGCCTCCTGTTACACTGGTGACAGATCGAATTGAATCTGTGGATATTATTATGGATCGCAACGTAGCTGCGTGAGGGAATATATCATTTTATAATATTTCGGTATCGTTGAAAAACAGAAACGTCTGATGGCGGGCCGGATTGTCACTGGGCCCGTTCACTTTGAAGGAGCCGTGATGCCTATTTGAAGCTAGCGTCTCCGGTGTTCCTTCGAAGGTTCCACTCGAGTGAATAAGGGGCATTTCCTCAATGCTTTCCCCTCCGCGGATACATGGCTGTCACGAAGTCTCACCGCTCCTCTACTTATCCCGTCATCCCCCACAAGTCTCAGCCTTCCTCCCTCCTCAGGTCTCATCTCCATTCAGCCGAGACCTGAACACGCACTCTTTTCTCACCTGTCCCTCACACTCTCGAAACTACGGAAAACAAGGAGGGAAATACATGTGTGTGTGTATATGGGTGAATATATATATATATATATATTCACCCAATCACCCCTTTCGGCCCCATATGTTCTGCCCTCCCTTTTGTTCCCACCTCGACACCTCTCCGCCGGCGAAGAAAAAAAAGGAGAAGCGAAACCCTATTTTTATTTCATCCCTCTCCCCCCTTTTATCCATGTCTGGCGATGTCCATCTCCCCCTCGCCCTCCTTCGCCCTTAGAAATTCCTCCCGCCCTCCTCCTACAACTCCATGCGTGCCCTCCCCCAGCATACCCGTTGCCTTTTCCTTAAGCTCGGCATTCTAATCCTTCCTTTCACTGTCGCCTCCACGCTACTTCCCTGTCCCCCCGTCTCCATTTTTCTTCTCCGACTCCCTATTCATTGATCACCCTCCCCTCTCCCACTGCCTTATATCTTTCTCTTTCTAATGCCAGACTCCTTCCGCTCCATACCCTTCGCCAGCCCTCCTCGAGCCTCAGCCCCTGATCCTACGCTTTTCTCTCCTTTCCACTCCCTCCCTCCCTTTCCTCCTCATCACAATCCTTTCATGAAAATATCTCTAATCCCCTTTTTTTATCTGGGGAAAAAAATGCTAAATTTCCTTTGCAGTCAATCTCTTGCTCCATTTCTGTTCCATGAATGAAAAGGTTTCCTCATACATTCCTTCTTACCTTCCACCTCAATTCTCTCCTTCCGTGCAGCCCCATCTAGTGTGCCTATGTCATGACCTCAACTCGCCCATTTCCTCTTGCACATACACGGACATCTGGACATCATCGTCAGCGACAGCTATTTATACTTTCCCATAAAATATTGTCTTATCGAATGTTCTAACATCATCCTTATCCCGTGATGTCCGTTTTTCTCATAATTTTACTGATTTATTTCGTTCGCGACAAATTCTTGTTCCAACTTTGGTAAGGACAGAGTGCACAACACTGGTTATATTTGAGGGGAGGAATACTAGACGGGTGGGGTATTCTTCAAAGATTTGTTTCATTGACTGTCATTCCTCTACAGCATAATCCTCTTTCTTCTGCTTCATCGAGTTCGTATCTCCTGTCCCGCTGTCTTCCTCTTTTCAGTTTTTTCTCTTTTTATTTGCTTTTCAGACGAAAAAATCCCTCTTTTAAAAATATCGGATTACGTTAGGCAAAAGAATATTGCCGACCGATAAATCGCATTAAATTCTTGTTGCTTATATTTTGAATTGGCCCTTCCATATCCTTTTATGAGTTGATGTGTGCAAAAAGAATTACTTTTACAGCTTCTTTTTGATGTATTTTTATTGGCAGATCATATGAGAATGTTTTGCGATTAATTTCAGTGATGAAGCATAATATGATGGAAAAGTTTGTACTATGTTTTTCTTTAGAGGGAAGTTTATTTAATATTTGAAAACTTTGGCAACGACCAGTAATGAAATATAGTGAAAAGTGTCAGTTAATTTTTCATCAAGTTTATGCATCTCCATGCAGTTAATTTAGCGTATCAAAAGTACCTATGGGTAACTTAAGCTCGTAAACTTAATCCGGCCAATTTATTACGCACGTGCACAATAGTAAAAGTGTATTTACACTGGAAGCAGTGGTGTTATTATAGTTATCCTTTCTTCCTAACTATTCCAGACCATTTGTTACTTGTAATTGAAACAAAAGAATGATATCTGGAGGAGATCTAGTGCAGACCAATAAAAGCATTATGTCCTTAGAAACCCGTGGCAGCGAATTACGGGACCAATATGATTGCGATCCGAAAATGTTACCCTTGACAGGTGCTCTCACGAAATATTACTGTTAACTCGTTTTATCCAGGCAATAAAATATCATGCGCGAAAAAATCGCTTGCATCATGGAATAACCAAAATGTTCGCGGTCACTTCCCATGGTCATTTTTCATAAAACTCGCACGTGGGATGACCCCTCCAAACTGGGCTTGTATCAGAGGGAGGGGCACAGTTGAAAAATATCGAGTTTCCGGCGGAAAAGGAACAATCCAATTGAAACAGAAGCCACTGTTATGGCAGCAGTTTTGAAAGCAGCCGTTCGGCGTGGGACACCGCATTCCTCTTATTTATACATCGGGGGACATGGGGAAAGGGGGTCAGAATTGGAGGCTGGCGAAGGAGAGTAGTGGGTTGTAGCGGGGTCAGAGAAGGCGAGGGGATGATTTGAGGGGCCGACGCGGCGGATCGAGTGGCTGTGTATAGAGAGAAGGAAGCGAGTCATATTAGTTTTTACGAATTACGAATGATGTGCAAAAATAATACGACAGCTTTAAATGGATGTGTAGAGAGGGAGAGGATCGGGTAAAAAGAAACATTTGACTGGCGACAAGCGACGATATCCGGCGTTTCGTCGCGAAATCGTGTAGCTCGAGAGAGATGAGTGGGTGGGTGTAGGTGGAGTAAGCCACGAACAAGCGGGTTCGTCATTTTTTTGTTTTTGTTTCCTTTGAAATGTATTTATTTGTACCTCCTGTCCTCCCGTCCCGTGACCGACTGATTCGGGATCGGCTCCGTCGTTATTTGTCGGAAACAAAAGAGTTAACGGAATACGTAAAGACAATGAAATGACGCAGAGAGGAAGGGGGAGACTAGGAAAGAGCAGATACAAAATATGGTCCCGTAAAACTCATGACCTTTGATAAATAAGTAAAAGAAGAGGTTTCACGGGGTGGGGGCGGTGTTCAAGAGAATCGTTGTCCGTTTTTGTGCGCGTTCACGTGGCCGGACAGCGTTTTGTTTTGAGTCACTGGGAATGACTTTCTATTCTCCTCGCTTCTATTTTCCTTCCAATTGTCTCTTTTGCGTCCACCGCCCAGGCATATCTTTCTCATACTCGCATCCATATCACGTGCGGTTTGAACTTACTTGGTTCCTCCAGTTGCAGGGGATTTCCTTCCCTCCCCCTCGCCAAAATAGGTCCAACTTAATCTTACCTCTACTCTCACTTTCTGCGGGCCAATTTTTCGTTTCGCCGGTCGACGATCACTTCCCGAGGCGCACGTCACCATATCCCACTCACGCAGGGCGTAGTCCCGAGAAGGATATAGGTACCGGTATTCCAACTGAATGAAGACCGAAGTTAGTTGTTAATGGTCATCCACAAAAATCCTCCGTAACAGTGGGGATACCCCGCCAAAGACCAGCATTTGTTCACATTGGCTAAGATAGAAATCTGGATGAATTGTTAGGCTACCGGTGCTTATTCGTTCTTTCTTGCCATAATCGCGAAGGCATGATGGTTTTCTTATCATAAATAGTTTGACGTTTAAAGGTATGCTTTGAATGGTCCAAGAATATTAATCAATGCACATATTTCAGAATTTCTAATTGATAAATTATGCGTGAAAAATCATTATTCCCTTATCAAAGTCACATATTTTTGTGACCTCATTCCTTTGCTATGCTAATACCGGTGACATTCTATTTTATTTTACCATTCCCAGATCCTCCCTTTCTTTCAAGACATCACCTGACCTCCCTATACTATTACAACAGGCTACATGGGAGAGGTAATTTGTTTTTACAGTCTCGTATTATAAGTTATATTTCGATCAAGTGAGTTCATGTATTTATGCCGTCTTGTCAATAGATTTGGCTCGGTAATTGCATCGATTTGTTAATGAAGCGCGTGAGGGTTCTTCAATCAACCAAACTTAAGATAAAAATTCGTTAATGAATTAGAAAGAAGAAATTTCACGTCTGGAAAACATATTAGGTATGCGCATTACTACTAACGTACGTATTTGTTTCTTTGTTGTTATTTCGATCACTCTGAGATTGAAAACCACTGAAACAGAAGGAAGACATCGAAGGCCGCTTCCGTTAATCCGAGGCTTTTTAGTTTCAGAGGTGACACTATGCCCCATTTGGAAAATGCTTTCCATAAAATTATGAAATAATGAATAGTTTTATCATCGATATGTTGTACGCTCTGTTGTCAATATGATATGAAATTCGTGCATTAATTTAATCATAATTTTATTGGAATAATATCGACTAAGATATGCAGTTTTAGTTTGAATTTCATTCATATCGTTGTGGCGTAAAAATTGGTCAAATCAGAAAGTGGACGGCGACCGAAAAATGATCGATATTGGTGAGATCTAACTTAGGACGGAAGTATCTTGCCATATTTTGCAACTTTCGTCTTTCATGTGTGAGAGGAGTCTGCAACAGTCCTTAGAACATAGGTCGCGTCAGTTCCCTTTTATGATATAATTCGAGTACAGATGGCTAGCTCACATGCTGATAAACTCTAACGATTGGATTTTTTTATGGATTTAAAAATATTTAACAGGTGACATCGACAATACTAAGATGCATGCCAATTATTTTCAGAACAGAAATTTTTCAAAACACTTCTAACTTCTCCATGAATTGGATTACATGCATGCTTGTGTCCTGGCCTCGCTTCTCTCTCTGTAACCCCAAGTACCCCCTCACTGATCTTTTGCCTCATGCTCCGTTCTTTTCTTGCTATCTATCTCTTGTACCACTGCCCTTTCCCGCACGCATTCACTCACACACTAGGCTTTCTTTTGTGTAGCGTTCGGATTTCCTTCATTTCTCATGCAGGCGTACGCCATATTTCACTTCTCCTCGTCTTGCTTGACTAATGATCCATCGCATATCGAGTTTATCTGCCTTTTTTTCATTTCAGCGCACCCACCGGAGCGTTCTGCAGCTGTGGACGCCTTTATTTATCGTTAAGTTTCCTTTCATTGCGCTGTTTTTGTTTCCTCCAATTCGTCCTGCTCACGGCTTTCACCAAGAGGTCGGCCACACGATTGCGTTGCATTCTTTCGCTGCCTCTAGCTCACCCGATGGATGCTCATGCGTAGTATGTGCATCCATCCGATTTCCTAGCCGGATCAGCATTCCCATTCGCGGACTTCCATCTCTATCCCTCTTTTAACCTCCTCATAGAGCGCACAAAGGTCGTGTGTGGTGGTGGGCCACACGAAGATGATTCCGCGATAGCATAGCTTGTTCGCATCCTGTCATTGTTCGCTATCTAGATTTTTTCCGAAACGTATGTCATATCCGCGAATACGCTCTGACCATCATCAATAACTTTAGGATTAAATCGGATTGAGTTTGATGAAAGGATCTGAGTTAGAAGGGTGGGGATTTCAATAGGTCCGTCCGGAAACCCCTAGTGTTATTTTTCTTCTTTTCTTATTCACTGTATGATTCCTATCAATGCCTACTCATCCTTTCTATTTAAAGAATGCAGTGGAAAGATGATGAAACGACTAGCATGGTGGCACCAAGGCAGATTCGCATATTTGCCCGACTAAAATGGCCTGTACCAAGGTGAAATACTTAGATTTTGCTTTTGCTGTAGCTGTGGCATTCTGTAATACGAGTTTTCTTTGTTTGCATGTGTCCATAAATGCATGTGTGTGCATATATACATACATAAAATTTTAAGCGGAATTGATTGTGGACGTTTTTTATTTTCTGTGAGTTTTATGAAAACAAGTCTTTGATGAATGAAACTTTAGTTTGAATTACTGTTTCTATGTAGCAAGTACTTTTTACCTCTTTAATCCGCAATGCAACTTTTGTGTGTGGAATAATACGTTTGAAACTGTGTATTTCAGTTCCACCGGAGTTCATATTTTTCAAGCCTATTTCTTTCGAAAGCTCCCCGCGGTTTCTGTTTGTCGGGGCATATTTTTTTGAAAAATGCTTCCCCTCAATATCCCCCGCTGTAAGCATCTGTCCACGTTTAACCGGGTAACGCAACCACAGCCATGAAAAATCCTACGCGTCCCAACCCTTTGAAAGCGGTCGTATCTCTTTGCAATGGTTACCCGCGTCGCGACCCTCCCTCTTCCCCTCCCGCTTCGCCCTCCGACCCCTTTTCTGTTCCCCGAAACGTTTCCTTTTTTCCGTCAAACCACACACACAAACACACGCTCACGCTTTACTACGTATGCTGCTCCCGTTTCTCACCCCTCCCTTCTTCCCCTCTGACCCCACGATGTCCGCGCGAGTAGCTGCTTTTTTTTATTTTTCATCATCCCTCCTGCTGTCTCCGAAATGATTTTCGAAAACCGTCCTCCGTCATTCCCAGCTCTCTCCCCACCCTTCGTAAACTTACTCTCTCTTTCCCTCCTGCCCACACCCCTCACCATTCCTCAAAGGCCCTTTAACCATCCAGGCGACCCGGAGTCTCGTTACATATTACCGCCCGGACCCTGATGTGGAATAAAAAGGCCGTTAAATCTCTTTGAAGGGCATTTCTTCGACTGCTAGTTGTACTCGTTCGTGCGTCGTATTTTTTGTCCCGCAGCGTGTGCGATGCACGCTCGGTTCGGCGCAGGGCACTTTAGGATCGAAGGATCTGGGTTGCAAGCAGTGGATCAAATTGTTTCGACGCAATGGAAAATCTGAAAGAGAGAAAGAATCGTGCCGTTAATGTTTGAAAGAAAGGATTCTGGAAATGTTGGGATTGAGCTGGGAACCGTGACTAGAGAGTTGGAACACGTTGGTCATGGAGAGATTGTTGTAGTTGTATGACGGGCCTTCTAAGCGTTTGGACCTTTACTCGATGCGAGTCCAGGAGGATGCCATTGAAACATCTCTCTTCTTGAGATTCACCTCTCCCCTTGGTCTCTCTCCGGTACCTCATGGTTCATGGCGATCATTTCTCCTTGCTCAGCCCCTTTTACGAGCAGCTGTAACTTTCTAGACCTTTGGTTCACAGCTAGGGGCTACGGAGGCAAGTGAGTAGCCCAAAGATATTTCCGTTCTAAATAGCGACTGAGCACGCATCAGCTGAAATCACTTAAGGGAGACTTGGCAAGTGCATCATATTTGAATTGCAACTGTTCTTTTAGGGGAGTTATCTGGTTCGATCCAGTTACAAATTTGCAGTAATGGCAGGTTTTAGTTATCCTCTCTTGTATGGCTTTCAATTTTATTACCGACTGGATTACATATAGTATGCGTAAGCAATGAATTTTATTAATTACCTCTCAATTTTGCTTTCAGGATAAATACAAATACGGTATCTTGAGAGTAACCACCATTTGTTTCTAAATATTTCAATGGAAGAGCTGTCCTTATTCTCCTTCCATTTTAATCAGCCTATACACTACGTTGCTGTTCTAGACTTCACTTTAATTTTGATGCACTTTGCACGTGGCAAAACTATTGTAATAAATTTGTTTTCGATGCAATGACACTAGACACCTTTATTCTAAATGGTCGCTCACGGCTATACTTTATCATCGAAACTTATAACGTTGCTTATCTTTCATTCTAAGTGTTTGTATCTGCAAATTCAATAACAACATTAAGAACGTACGCCCTTTTAAACATAAGTTATATTTTTTACAGAAAATATAAAAATAAAAATTAAGCGTGCTCTTCTGGACATTTTCCTTTAGAAAAGCCATTCAAACAAGTAAATATTTGCTGACTATATCTTTTCTTGACAAACATAACGTGGCCTTGTTCGAGTTTTTCGTAAAATTTAGCAAAGATAATGTCACGAAAAAGAGTTTGTTCTTCGCTTCTAAAAAATAACTCTTCTTCATTTTTAAGTGGATGCCTTCTCATCCATCCACATCATTCCGTATTTTGTACGCTAGTTATCGTAAACGTTTTCGCCTGTTAATAATAAATATCTAATTCCCTAATTTGCTGTGCTGTTGTTGATCTTTACTTTCTGTTGATATTAGGGCATAGCCTAATACTTCCTTTTCAATTTTTACCCTCAGTGATTGTATTATTATGGTGACTGCCACCCTGATGGCTCCATTCAATCATTCACCTTAGGGTGCCCTCGTATGTTTATGTTTGGGAATTTTTCAGAGACGAAATGGGCTTTGCCTCCCTGTAAATTCACACTCGCCTTAATGCAGTTTCTCAATAGTGTGCTCACGTTTAACTGTGAGGCAAAGCAGTCTAACCAGAGGGGAGTATTTCAATCATTACCTATTCCTCTATCGCATCGTATCTAATCTCAGCCTCCAGGGCGCTCCACTCCCTGCCGTACCCTATTCCCGCAGCTGGTTTCCTTCTCTCCTCCCAAACGATTTCACGGTGAAACGGAGCACGCCCCTCTCCCTCTCTCTCTATTTCCACGGCCTTGCCATTCCGACCTCCTGTAGTTTGGCCGCGCCAAATTGGCGTGAAGGGACAGCCTTTTGTAAAAATTGGAATACATGTTCCTTCGATAGGAAGGGCGGTGTTCAGAGGACTCAAAGCGGAGGGGAGGAAGCACAATTGTTGGAAAGTGACCTTTGAAATTTATTTTTATTTTATTATGCTTTTTTGAGGTCCCGCCATCATGCCGAGTGGGTGCATAAATTACCACGCACGACGGGAAGGCGTTTTTCAAAGATGGTGAATTTTCTCTACGCCCATGGTTATGGCAAACCTTCCGTTCCGTACATGTGCTGATGAATTGTTTTTGCCGTGGAGGTGCATTTTTGTGCAGTTGGCTCGTGAAGGGTGTTTTTCAGATTGTTTTATCTCACTGGGAGACCGGCAAGGAAAGTACTTGCTTAACTTTTGGAACTTAACTTTGAATTCTTATCTTTGAAACGGCTGGTATATATTCATAATGGGGTGGCCTCGGAAGATTGTTTAATTCTGAGTTCCCTTGGAAGAGTAAGGAATGCATTGCCAGGTTCATGTCTGTTTTGATATATTTATTTCTGTTTTGTATCCCATATCTTTCTTCTTCATTTCACCATATCAACCAATCTCACATTCTCGTTTGCACATTAAGGAGACCATGGTTCATTAATGAGTGGAATTTCTTGGGAACGTATCTGATTTCAGTTGGCCATCGGTTATTCAGTAGTGCTGACTAGAAGTGCTGGGGCTATTCGCCCCAGTCCACGGATCCAAATTGCCATTATTCTGTACAATTCTGCATTACTGTCATGAAATGCTTTTTTCAGTCATGCCGCTGATTAATTTTGTTTATCATCAGCTTTATTTAATGTTACTGAGCTTACTAAGGCCAATGTAGTATTTGTAGTACAAAGTGCGCGAATTTCTTCCTGTAATTGTTGGCAAAGTGCAGTAACCTAGATATAAAAATAAG
Organism: Hetaerina titia; assembly: GCA_037158775.1. Taxonomy (NCBI): domain Eukaryota; kingdom Metazoa; phylum Arthropoda; class Insecta; order Odonata; family Calopterygidae; genus Hetaerina; species Hetaerina titia. The sequence continues at coordinate 73,808,208 of CM073772.1, read as the reverse complement.
TCATATTCAGCGTTCTAAGAACATGCAGACCAGAGAAGGCTGCGGTTTAAAAAATATATGTATTATTTTTAATTAGATGCGCAATGCCACATTAGTATTACAGAAAGCATTACTAGGAGTGTTTTTTTGTCTTCACTTGGGCCATAATTCTTTTATTCGTTTACTGTGAGGTGATTTTTTGTCTTCAGACCAGGTTGTTCCAGTTTTTTTCTTCGGTTTTTCCCTCTTGATCAATTTGCCACTTGTGATTGTTGAGCCTGAAGCTTTTACTGTTTGCTGTCTTGTGTTTTTCTCCCAAGTATAAGTTTGTTCTTATTTTTTTCGATCCATTCTATCGTGTGTTTGCCTCACTCCTGTTTTCGTGTGATTCAAGTGTTTGTTTTGTGAGTCCGTCAGGGTTCTATTCTTTTGATGTATACGTAAAAGTTTAATATCTTAATTGAATATAATCAATGCTGGTTACCACAGTTTGTTGGATAAAATGTTGCTTCACTGCGAGCGGTAAAGTTAGAGTGAAGTAGTGTTCCATTCGTCTCCACACATATTGAATACCCTGGAAAGGAATGGGAATATAAAAATCTCCCGGAAATCATTTGAAGTTTAAGTCCTTCACATACGTACTCTAAACTTAGAGTGATAATTTATTGTGGGATATGAGTTACTGAAGCACCTTCTTGGTTTGAAATTCTTGTTTGGAAGGGTGATGAAATAACGAATGCAGTAACATCAGCATTATGTCCCTAAAAGCTCAAGTCAAGATGTTGTCTTTTCATTTATTCTGTGAAAATAATATTAGTTAATTTGGCGTGGGAAGTTCTTTATTAGCCTTGGATCTCATATCTTCTCGTTAAAAAATATAACTGCGTTTTAATCTTCAGATACTCGACTGGCAGCATGTGTGCTATTCAACGGAACGAAAGCTATAGGAAACATAAACTTTCTTAATATACAGGACTACACGGGCATCCTATCTTGGGAGACAAAACTCTTGTACCAAAATCTCTTCTCAAACGATAGGGCTAGAATTAAAGACCGCATTCCGATCACTTGACATCGGGCGTACTTTATTATCCGCTTAATGCGATCCTTTTGGAGGCTTATATTACGGACTCGTCTCCTTGTTACGAGCTGAGCGGTTAAAAGTCGAAGGTTGTAAGTTGTCGGGTGCTTCTCACAGAGAATGTCCGAGCCTCCCTCGCTGCTGGGTTACTTATTACTTTCCAATGCGATATGCATGTTTTTTCTGCCTTTAGGGGCAAAAGTACCTTTGATCACAATGTGGTCGATGGAAAATTTTAGCAGTATATATTAGATTAGAGCTTATTATCGATATTTGCGATAACAATTGCAAATTTGTCTTTTTGTAAAAGTCGTAATATTAGCATGACGCTTGTTGATAAATTACTATTTTCCGAAATTTCAGTTGACACAATACTGGTAAAAATGTCGGTATTTTAAAGAAATATTTTTATTCTACTTCTTCCATGTTACCGTGGAAAACCGCTAGAGTGTGTGGCAAGGAGTAATTACACGCCATGTATGCAACATCAACAATTAAGTTTTGCTTTATTGTTAATTACCGTAATTATTGTGTTGATGGTAAAATATATACATATATTTATATAATACATTTATATATATATATAAGTATATATATATAAAAGTATATATATATATATATATTTTTTTTTTTTTAAGTAATCTACCGGTTAAGGTAGGTTTTTGGATGGACCCAACTATCAAATAAACATTTTGTGACTCCCCACCTAGCAAACTAATCTATATCAGGTCCCTCTTCATCTCGGTGTACTTCTTTCCTCCCTTCATCTCGTCCAACATCCCTATCCTGTTCCTACCCTTACCTCGCTTGCCCAACATTCTTCCCTCTATTACCCTCTTCAACATTCCACTACCGCTCAATACGCCCTTCATCCATTTTTCCTGCCTCCATAGGATTTCTCTCAACAAACCCCTCTCCTCCCCCACCATTTCTAGTACTTCCTCATTTGTTTTCCTTTCGGTCCATTTCACCTTTTCCATTCTTCTCCACACCCACATTTCAAAAGCCTCCAATCTACGTCTATCCTCCTGCTTCAGCGACCACGTTTCCGCGCCGTACATAGCTACGCTCCATATCAGAGTTTTTACGAGTCTTGTCTTAACATCCCTACTCAACGTCCCCGTCATCAACTCCCTCCTCCTTGAGAAAGCCTCCTTGCCTAGCGCAATTCTTCTCCTTACGTCCCTACCACTTTGACCGTGTTGGTCCAAAACACTTCCGAGATATGTAAACTGTTCTACCTGCTCTATTTTTTCCCCGCCTATTTTAATATTTAGCTTAGCCTTTTTCTTTCTGGAAAATCGCATAACCTTTGTTTTATTAATATTTATTCTCATCCCATATTTATCGCACTGAACCTCCAATTCACTCAACAATGCTTGCAACCCCTTGGCTGACTGAGCAACTAATGCTTGGTCATCAGCAAACCTAACCGATTTTACGAATTCCCCTCCGACTTTCATTCCTACCTCCAGTTCTTCCCATGCCTCTTTAATCATTTCCTCTACATATACGTTGAAAAGTACCGGTGACAATGGGCAACCCTGCCTTACACCTCTTCCTAACACTGCCCATCCGGACTCTCCGTTCCCCACTCGCACCTGAGCAGTCTGAGACATGTACAGGTTGCGGATCAGTCTCCTGTCCCTCCAATCCATTCCTATTTTCTGCAATACACGCATTAATTTTTCCCAATTCACTCTATCAAACGCTTTTTCGAAATCTACAAAACAGGCAAAAACGTCCTGATTGTATTCTATATTCCTCTCGACTAGTGATCTCATTACTGCAATGGCATCACGCGTACCTCTTCCTTTCCTGAACCCAAACTGATCATCCCCTAAGTAATCATTTGCCTTACTCTCTATCCTTTTGTTGATGATCCTGAGAATAACTTTAGCTGCGTGGGATATCAAACTTATTGTTCTGTAATCCTCACATGACGAAGCCTTTGCCTTTTTTGGAATAGGAACTAACACCGATCTCACAAAATCTTCCGGCCAGATTCCTTCCTCATAGATACTACGAATCAGTCCATATATGGACTTCTTCCCACCTTTCCCTAACCATTTCAACATTTCTACAGGAATATTGTCCAGCCCCACAGCCTTATTTGCTTTCATCTCCTTTAATGCCCTTTCTATTTCATCGTCGAGTATGCCTGGACCTAAGCTATCTTCTTCTACGTCATGTTCCTTTTCTATGTCTAACCTTGTCGGCCTAAGTTCTTTACCATACAGTGTTTCTATATATTCCTTCCATCTCTCTTGGATTTTTCCTGGTTCAACTATTATCTTACCCCATTTATCTTTAACTGTTAGCACACATCTTGCCTTCTTACTTCCCGATAATAACTTAACCTTGCTGTATAGAGCACCAATTTCACCCTTCTTCTGTAAACTTTCCATATCCTCGCATTGCGTTTTCCACCATTCTTCTTTTGCTTTATTTGTGGCCCTTCTCAATTTATTGTTTAACTCTTTGTACTTCATTTTGCCTAACTCTGTGTTTACATTTTTCCATCTTCTTCTCTCATCCATCTTTGCAATCATCTCATCCGTTACCCATGGTTTCCTTATCCTTTTCCCGTTAACGGTTCCTATAGTGTCTTTAGCGGCTTCCAATATCCCTTTCTTGATACATTCCCATTTTTCTTCGATAGTACTCAGTTCTTTACCGTCATCCATCATTTTCTCTACAGCCTCCTGATACTCCTTCCTCGTTAATTCATTTACTGCTTCTAAATTCCATTTTTTAGCCCGCCGCCCTTGGCTTATCTTCTTGAAACGAACATTACATTTCATAACAACTAAATTGTGGTCAGAGTCCGCATCCGCTCCTGGGAAACTGTGCGAATTTATCACACTGTTCCTAAACCTGTGCCTAACCATAATATAATCTAACTGATACCTTTCTGAGTCACCTGGCATTTTCCATGTATACCTACGCCTTTTGTGGTGTCTAAACCATGTGTTAGTGATGACTAACCCCTGTCTCCTGCAGAATTCAATTGCTTTCTCCCCGCGTTCATTCCTCGTGCCTAACCCATAGTCCCCCACCTCACCACCATCTCTTCCTTCGCCTACCGTCGCATTCCAATCCCCCATCACTATCAAATGTTTCCCTGCAGGAACACTTGCGATGATATCCTCTAACTCATCATACATCCTATCGACTTCTTCCTCCTTGTGGTTGCTCGGTGGCATGTATACCTGAATAATGACCAAGTTCGTTGGCTCTGCTTTAATCTCTACGAGTAAAATTCTATCTGTCGCTTGCTCTATGTTGACTACGCTTCTTCCTACCCCTTTATTTAAAATTACGGCAACCCCTCGTTGGCTCTCGTCCCCGCCGCTGTATATTACTCTATAATTGTCACTCCAGTAATCCCCGCTATCCTTCCATCTCACCTCGCAGAGGCCTAAAACATCTCTGTTACCTCTTTCCATTTCTCGCTTAATATGTTCTAATTTGCCTCTCCTCAACATTGTCCTGACGTTCCAGGTTCCTATTCTAACTACTTTCGTCTTCTTCTGCATCTTCTGTCCTGCTGCTGTTATTTCTCCCCCGCAAGGATTTCGTGGGATGACGACCGCGGAAGCCTTGCCTCCCCCGCTGCCGGGCACGACACACGGCTCCTTGGGCCGAGTCCCGCAGTTGCCAGGACTCAATTTCTGTTTTGCGTCCATCATATTTTCTTGGGAATGATAATTGAGGTGGTTTATATATATATATATATATATATATATATATATATATATATTCAAACTTGAAAATCCTTGAGTTGAGTTGAGTTGAGCTCAACTGGTAGAGCATCCGCCCGGAAAGTGGAAGGTCCGTGGTTCAAATCCCGGATAGGGAAATATTTTTACTTTCGTGATCTGCTCAAAAACCGCCTTCCCCACATGTCCTGTCTTCGCCTATTATGTGTTTTCCTATCCCCTTTCCTTATACCTATTTCTGTTTGAATGAATATTTGTGCGCCGTATGGCGGGATTTTCAAGTTTGAATATGTGTTTGGCCAATGTGGCTCGTCTCTTCTTCTGGCTATGCGTGCCATGAAACGCACTGTTCCTATCCTTTATAAGATCGTATGAATGCTTTTCTACTATCCTTTCCCCTTCTTGTGTCCCGTCTATTTCTCCTTTGGTGGGTGAAACAGCTCCATAACGCCATCTCTCGGGCAATATGTATCGGAGCACTTTGGCGCTTTATAAGATCGCAGATCTCAAGGTAAATCAGGTTTCCCTATTAGCTCAACTGGTAGAGCATCCGCCCGGAAAGTGGAAGGTCCGTGGTTCAAATCCCGGATAGGGAAATATTTTTACTTTCGTGATCTGCTCAAAAACCGCCTTCCCCACATGTCCTGTCTTCGCCTATTATGTGTTTTCCTATCCCCTTTCCTTATACCTATTTCTGTTTGAATGAATATATATATATATATATATATATATATATATATATATATATATATATATATATATATATATATATATATATATATATATATATATATATATATATATATATATATCTAGTTTGCTAGGTGGGGAGTCACAAAATGTTTATTTGATAGTTGTGTCCATCCAAAAACTTACCTTAACCGGTAGATTACCTAATAATAATATATATACACAAAAAAACACGGATACAAAATATTTAACACACAGAGACATAAAGGAAGGACACTCACAGTATGCATTGACGTTTCGACGGCCCGGCCGTCGTCATCAGAAACTGTGAGTGTCCTTCCTTCATGTTTCTGTGTGTTAAATATTTTGTATCCGTGTGTTTGTGCGTCGCCGGTGAGCGTCAATTTCAAAGATATATATTTATACATTTTTATGTATATATTTATATGCATATATTGGGGCAGAATGTCATTTTCCAATAGGTGAGGTGTGAGCAACTGATGAAAGGTGATTTTAGAAAACTTGTAGCAGTATTTTTGTGTTTAAATGTATGATTTTAGACACACACACACATCTAGCACGCTTGGTATCCATTATTCCATGTGCAAATAAGACGTGATTTGATCAGTGCTATTTGAAAGAAGTTGGCTCACTCATGATTCATCCAAGAATGTTTTTCAATCTCATCAAGGAATTCAACCGAAGCTGCTATAGCGGAATTTGAAAAAAATTAATACCAAGAATGTTCGACCGTTTCAAAGAAAAGATTGAATCTCAATTTGGAAGTATAATTCAGATCGCTTGATAACCGCCATTCGTGATTCCTTTATCCCTGTTTTCCTTCTATTTTCTTAGGCCACGGGGAGATAATTTCGCTTTCTAATGTAGTTATGCGTATGTCTGTATAATATGCGAGCATTTCCGCGTTTGCGTCTGTCCAGTTCTCATCCGAAACGAGTCCTAACATTTTTCATTCGATCAGGAGGAATGCTTTTGGGGAGAAGTTGGCCGGTTGACTGAAAATAAAAAAAATGAAAATATTGCTCCAGGAAATGGATTGCGCGGGTCTGTTTTCCCGTCCTTTGTTTTTTAGTTCGTATTTTATTATTCCGTCTTGTTCACCCGACTCTTTCCGACGTGCAGGGAGACCCTCTCGACTTTTCCACCGCCTAGTCCGGCTTGTCTTCGGAACGTGATTGATGCCCACTCAGCTCCTTCGTTTGAGAGATTCGATTTTACATGAGAAAAGCCATATTCTCAACCAGCTGCGAGCGATGACAGGCCTCTGCAGTCTCCATCTCCCCAAGGCGAATTCTCGTTCCATGCTACTGTCGTTTTGAGGGGCATAAGGTAGACAGGCTTCGCGTTCTTGAGGTGGTGGAATGGAAATATGTGATATTAATGTGTTCTCTTCAACTCCTATGGAAGAAGGGTGGGGAAATGGTTCAGATATAGTTGCATATCGTATCTATGACCAGAAGGTATGCATGACGAAACTGATCGTCAAAAACCAGAATCTAGGTATTTGGTACCTCATTGTGCCTGTTATAGGAATCATTCCGTGTTTGATTTTCATTGGAGAAAATGGGTAAGGCCATTGGGGAATATAATTTCTGATCACATTATTGTGGTCTTTAACTAGCAGAGATTGGGTTTCGTGCGGAGTTCCATAAACGAGCGAATATATATATATATATATATTCATTCAAACATAAAAATAGGTATAAGGGAAGGGGATAGGAAAACACATAAAAGGCGAACACAGGACATGTGGGGAAGGCGGTTTTTGAGCAGATCACGAATGTGAAAATATTTCCTTAGCCGGGGTTTTAATTTTTGTGTGTTTTCCTATCCCCTTTCCTTATACCTATTTCTATGTTTGAATGAATATTTGTGCGCCGTATGGCGGAACTTCGTATTTGAATATATATATAGAAATTACAAATGTTTTTGTGTACATGTGGATATTCACACACAAATATATTTGTAACAGTAATTTTGGTAAATATGTCATATTTTTCGCCAGAAGGTGGAACTCCGGTAGCCAAAAATTACCCGAGATGGTAAGTAGCTTAATGGGGCGTATAGTTTTAGGTTGAAAGGCTGGGGCTACTAAGTTAAGCATTCTCTGGAGATGTTGTCTAATTCATTTATTGTCGAGACAAGTTTATTAGTGAAATTTGAAAGAAACATATAGTATTTGGTCGGGCATTAGAACATCAGGACGAGATAAAATCCAACAGAGTAACCACCATTAAGTGACTTGGGACCAAATAAGAAGTAATTAATTCGTCGCTAAGTCTGAGAAAATTTGTACGCACATTATGCAAGCGGATGGAAGAGTTATATGCGTTCCCTGCTGAAGCTGTGTATTTGTGTATTTCAATGCGGAAAAAATATTATTAGACTGCAAGAGGTCAAATTAGATTTGTTTTCTCATCAGGCACTTTCGAGCTTTATCCATTTTATTTTAACCTTCCGACCTTCCTGTCATTATACCCCCAATGCCATCTCTGGTTTCTCCACATATTTTACTTATTCTTTTTCTCTTACTCAGTCTCTTTCTCATATTCTAAGTTATCCCGCTCTCTTCTTCCACCTTCGCCTTTTCGGGAATGCGGCTTTCTTTTTCAGGGAATAGTGTCATACCCCATCTCTCTTTCGTGCAATACTGTTTCATCCTCGAACATCTCAGAGCCTGTTGTGGCACCCTGCTCACCTTATTAACTCCCGTATGTCCATCCTTCTGTTCTGACGACCCGCTAACTTGACGCCATCTTCCTTTCCTCTTCTTTTACGTCCTTAAGGCTCCTCGACTCTGTTTTCCTTTCCCTCTTTCTCGCTTTTTTCAACTCTCCATAACCAGACGTCCGCCGCCTACCAAACCAGCCTCACATTCTTATTCTCCCATCCTCTCAGACCACTGTGTCTTTTTTTTTCAAGATCCATTTCCATTCCAATATCTTCACCCGCGTCCAGTTTCTTTTGCCGCCACGGCATCCCTCTTCCCTCGATTTCCAGTCTTCCAGAACACGCCTTCACTTCCCTCACACCTTCGCTTCCTTTTCATCTCTCTACCTCTACCCTCCATATTTCCACCATTCACTACCCCCTCTCTTTGTACGTAGCTCAATTTGCTTAATAATTATCCTCTCCTTTGTACTTTTCTCCCAAGTCACCCTCCAAATTTTATTTATTCCTTAAATTAATTACTCTTAAGTGCTTCGTTATGTTCTCCGACTCATTACCGGAGAAAACTTTTGAGTGAATTTTAATGGCCGCACTCATTGTTAGCGTGCGTATGTGTGTATTCGAGGCATTAGGCGTCCACTCTACGGGACTTCATTTTATTTTGAGCTTTGAAATAATATTACGTTAAAGTTTCCTTTCACCTTTCCCCATTGAAATTAAAATTATACCCAAAGGCTGTGTATGAAATGGCGTTAAATAAGAAGGTGCAGTTCTGGTGGAATAGAATTGAATGGGGAAGCTCGGCATACTCCGCATCGTTACAGTCTTGTATTTTTCTTTCCCATCCTCATCTTCGAATACAGAAACTCCTTAAAATAAAGAGTTCCCCCTCTCACATATTTTGTTCGACGCACGTATTGTACGTAATTTATTCACAAATTTTATTTAATTAAATAGCTTTGATGGCAATGAGTATTTTCGCAAATAAGTATTTTGTTTTCACGTCATCATGAATAATGAATAAATTATTAGTGTTTCTTTGATATCGAGGCTATCTTCTGTTAATACACGAAAATGGATGCGTTATTTCAATCATTTGCGTACACGAGAAGAGGTTTATGTTCGTCGTGGAACTTAAGATACATGAGGGAAGGAAAAGGAGTTTTTACTTGTCGCATTTCTTTGTACGCTAAGAAAATAGTCCGTCTTAATTTAAGCCAGGGAAATGACTTCCTCGAAAATAATGATCTGAATCTCCTGTGGGCATGTAAACGTTGCTAATTCAAATGCTGGATAAAAGGAAATGAGGACGAATGTTTAATTTATTTAAGCGTTCTGTTATTGTGAGGGTAATTTTTCTCTGATTTTTTTAACGATGGGGAATGCTATAATTAATACAGCGCATTACCTGGCCAAGTTACGAGATATTCTTCTTTGGAAATATCATTCTGTTCTTATTTTCTATCTGGTTCCATTATACCAAAAACTTCCTCATCATGGACAACTCTCCTTACTAGACTATGCTCTGTTCTGCATTAATTTGGAAAATTATCAACTCAGTCACATTTTCTCCAAAATAACATTTTTATTGCCTGCTTAATGCTTGAAAACGTCCCTCGTTATGTTGTTTCATTATCTACTATTTATTATTTATACGTTAATGTAATACATTTCTGGCTGTGCACTCCTTTGTGTGTTTTAAGGATGCATAGAGAAGGGCTGCAATGATGATACTTAAGATCGAAATACGTTTTAGTAACGATTGTTTGAAAAATATTTTTATTAAAATCTTATCAAAGTTAAAAATTGGCGTAGTGGAGACGTGTTTTTATGTTTTTGAATATTTTTTAATTCTACACTGAATAATATCATTGGACATGGAGTAGTAGAATTATATGTTTTCAAATATATAATTTTTTCAGTAATGCAAACTGACCTGCTAAATCCTAGAGTTCAAACCACTGGATGAGTAAAGGGCACCTTTGTAAACTCTACCTTGAACAGATAACCGACCTACCCCGTAAATAAACTCAAAGTCGTGTGAAATTGAAAAAAATATATGAGGAGCAATTCCTTCATTTTTGTCACCGGTGATTTTTCAAGAAAGTTCTGATAACCGGTTAAACACATTTCAGGGAGTATCAGCAGGCATTATCAAGATTTGACCCCAGAACCCTACTGTCGTTAAGCGAACTATCGATATACAAGTTTGCTACGCCATCGTGTGATCAGAAATTGGGTACAATATGGAAAAATTTTGACGACATTTGAGCATATGGCAAACAAAAGCTAAGGTAGTCATTTATATTTCCTCTTAGAATGGCAACATAATCTTAGATAGATAAGGGAAACCGATGTTCCTCATTTACAGCAATTAGTAAACCTGCAATGGGTTAAGTAAACCGGTTAAGCTCTCTTCGCGAATTAATTTTCATTTCCCCGCCTCTTTCTTCTTTCCCAAATTCCCCTCTTTTAGAACTGGAATGGTCTCCTCTTTCCTCCTTAACTGCCTCCTATCCTAAAGCAGCCTGCATATGGCCTCCACGCTAGCCTCCAAACGCCTCAGTATAGTCCTCGTATCGCTGACTTCCTGTCCTTTCGCTTCGACATCTCACGGTCAAAATTTTGCCTGCTGGACCAAAGCAGCACGTGTCCACCGAGGGAGCCGTTGAATAGCTTGAAAAGCAGCTCCGGAGTGGAGGGAGCGAATGAAGGATTTTTTTTTATCCAAGTCGGTGTTTGTATGAGGATGAGTGTTGGAAGAAATGTTTTCCCTCAATGCCTTTGCCTGGAGAGATTTTTCCGAACGGAATATTTTTTCTATTTTTTTTTCACTTGCGTCTGCGCCTACTGGAATGGAATGGATTATAAATCGCGCGGAACGTTTGTCAAGGATGGCTTGTTGGTGTTGAAGAATATTTTTTATTCTATTTTTTTTGCGGGACCCTTTCATCATTCCGCGCTGATCGAATGAGGCGTTGGATCCATCTCAACAGAGAAAGTAGTTGCGGAGGCGGGTTTGACCCTCTCGCTTGTTGCCTAGCTTTAATATATTTCGCTTTCGTCGCTTATCATTTGGCGACCATATATTAATATCCACAGTCAAGTGAATGAATATTCAATAGGTAATTTGAAATTGTCAATTTAACCGCGGTCGATACTCAAATGTATATTTACTATTGAAGTCGATTCGCAGTTGTAAAATATTGTGTCATGAATCAATAGGTGATGATAAACGTTTTCGAGCAAAGCAAATACAGTTTTCAGCTTTACATAAAAGGTAATAATTTTTAGCATTAGATTATAATCGAATCTAGTTGCATAGGTATATTGATGACTCATCGCTGATAGTGTATTCTCGCAGAGGGACAAATAATCCGTTGATTAATACAGGAATGTTACTTTTTCTGCTGGGTAATCTGAACATTTTATACTTTTATGGATACGTCTATTACAACATCTCAGGTTATACGATACAATTTGTTTAGATTATAATACCAATATAGTTTTAATACTTCCCCATAAGCAGATACCTATGCTGGATAGAACTAAAGGGAATTATTCTATTAATTTATATTTCCGAAAATATTTCAAAGGTAGTAAAGTGGGTAAATTATATTAATATTCAACTAAAACCTTGTCATTTTATTTCCGTATATTCCAATAATGTAATGCCATGAGTTTAAATAGGAATATTGGTATTTATGTAAATTTTTCCAAGGCTTTAGGCATATAGTTTATTAAAGTCCATGTGTTATAATTCCCTAAGCGACAGGATTGAGTCCCAATACTTTTGCATATAAACCATAAACACAGTAATCAACCCGAAGGTCGGTTTAGTAGGTGATGGTACGGCTCACCCATGTACTAAGCCCGACGGCGTGTGAATATTCACACATCAGGGTAGGGGGGCCAGTTCCTTTCCCTGTGCCGGTTATGATTTCCCAGAAAGATCTGTTACCCGAAAAATCAACTAGCTTGGGTGGAGCTGCAGGTGCCTAAAGTGCCTTTCCCAGGAATCGAATCCGGGACCCCCCCGGTCAGTAGTCCAACACTCTACCCACTGGACCACCGCGACCCACACTTTTACATATATTCAACACTATGCCAGTGCTTAAATCTACGCTCGTCATCTAGTAAAAGCATGAGTAACATCGATTTAGCAAAACAATTAAACCAATTCAGGCATGATTTCGTGGAATTTAATAAATCCATAATAAAAGTGAACATAACAATTTTTCTCAATTTTCTTGGGCAGCGGCTGGACGCGATTCAATAAATCTTTGTCTTATGTTTAGAAGTCCTTCTGAAGCTTTACGCTCGCGTTGTATCCATTTCACTCCTTTTGTGTGTACTTAAATAGCCTTTTTCGCACGCGCCCACAAAACTGCCCTGCCCCCAGTTTTCTCCCGCCTCATTCTCCCACACCGTGTATTCCTTCCACTCCTGCTTTCAAAACGGAGCCTTAACAAGCTCCGAATCTGCACGCGGGCCGATGTTAATGAAGCGCCGAGTCCCGAAGCCCTCCACGTTAAAGCGCCCAACCCCTCGACGACGAACACCAACTTAACAGGGTTCTCCCCTTTCTTCCTTTACCTTCCCCGCTTCCCTGTACCCGGCCAACCGGTGGAGCGAGAGCCTTTTCCACCAACGCACCGTCGTATCTCTCCCTCACTCACATGGTCACACCCCACACGTAGAACTCTTGGAAATGGTTTGCTTGGTTGTCCCCTCTTGGGAGGGACAGGAGGGTGGTGTATTAGTGGGTGGGAGCCAGTCAGACGTTCAGTCCTCCGCTTCGACGCTACGACCCCCCCCCCCCCGCGTCCTCCCACCCCGTCACACCCTTCCCTTTCTACAAGTCTGTCTGCGACGAGGGTCCGCCAAAAAGAGTTTGAGGGGTGGCAAAGGTCGAGATGGTCGGAAATAGATGGACATGTATGTGAGAAAGTAAGGGAGAAAGCATACGGAAGAAATAGGGGAAGGTGGGGAGAGAGGATGGGAAGAGGGAACGACGATTCCCCTTCTCTTTCCTCCGCATCTTGGGTTACCCCGTCGGGAAGTCAGAAAGTATTCTCCTTCGGGTCGCTGAGTTTCCACCCAGAAAAAGACCGCTTCGCTAGGAAAGACGGGCGCCACATCCTCCACCTCCTCGTTCTCCTCCTCCTCCCACGCCCTCAACAAATTTACGAATCTCTCCACCGTTCCTTGTCCTTTGCTTCTCTCCAACCTCCCCTCCTTCGGAATCGAGATTTTTTTCCCCATAATGTTGTCGAGTGCCATCGCCAATAACGCTTCGCTGGCGCAAAGTTTCTTTTCCATTTTTCATAGTCCAACTAAAGAAAACACCTCTACTCAACGGCATCACAAACATTTTGCGGCGAATATTCGGCGAGCTTTTTCCTGCGGTTATATGCAAATACGTTGTTGCCCGAAAAATAATAGTTCCGTCGCCCTAAACGTCGACACGAGCGCAACAGCCCTTATATTTGGGAAAATGCGCCGAAAAAATAATCAGTTTGTTCAATTATGCTTAAAAATGCTTTGATGATCATGCCATGCATAAAAACTTATGCGTCAAATTATTCAATACAAAATGATACCGGATTATACTAAGCGATTTAAGTGAGTCAATGATGGTATGTGTGGAATTGCACTAATCCGTACCTTCAGTTTCCGAGGAAACATATTTGGTCATTTTGATTCTGCTCGTCGAATGATGCAATGAAACAATAAAACAGCCTAAAATTACGTGTACGTTACATATATTCATTATTAATTTAAAGTTATTAGTTTTATTTTGAATGCGAATATAACTCAATCCACGCCTTTCTCGAGAGCCGACACACACTATTGAGGGACAATTTAAGGAAAAACACCCTTCATGTAAACAGAAATTAAAAGGAATGCAACGTGCCATGTTTCAAAATGTTTTGTGTTTCTTTGAGTCAATATCAATGCATAATTTCTTATGTCCTGTTATCGCTCTGCGTTATTTTGGAGAAAACAAACAATGCCCTCGTACATACGAGCAGTATTAAAATGATTTATTTCGCATATTCAATTTGGGAAGTTAGGCAACCGACTGTGATTCCTTTGCATGGCATCGCGACCCTTTAGATAAGAGGAATGTAGTAACGCATTCACAATTATTTAAAGTGTGCGTTAGGTATATTAAGGAGAGAGAGCGGAAAGGGTTGCCCTCATAGGCAATAACCCACTCTTAATGTGACGTTCATAACTCAACCTTACATCCGACTGACAGTTTTTAGTAGTTGAATGGCTCTTCACACGAGGCACAAGTCACGTAGGGGCAGGAGTTACTTCGAGCCAGAGCCAAAATTTTTCACCCCAAGGGATCGAACTTATGCCCTAAACGTGGGAAGCAAACGTTCTTGGAACAGAAACAGTCACATTCACTCATGATTCCGAACTCTCGATTGGCAGCACTGCTTTCCCCCTATCTGTCTTCTTCGGGTCCCGCCCCATTCTACCCGACGCGCCGTATCGCATTTCCTAAACGGCCCACCGGTGGGTGCTAGTTAGTCAGGGTTTTTGGGGTTGCCTTGTTACCCAACCGGGACAAGCATATACATATATATGCTGTGTGGTGTGTGTGCATATATATATGTATGTATATATATATATGTATATATATATATATATATATTACCACTACTTTCGGGCCCTCCTCTGCCTCAGTTCTGTTCCTAATTCCTCTTGAGAAAGGTGGTTGCACCACCGAAAATTCGAGAAACAGTGAGTCCCTCTTTTATATGTTTTATTTTCTGTGTTTGTCGACTAGTTAGTGAATTTACATTATTGTGCACGTTCGTGGGTTTTTCAAGAAAGTGACTTTATATATATATATATATATATATATATATATATATATATATATATATATATATATATATATATATATATATGCTGTGATATGTGCGTGTGTGTGTGTGTTTAAAAAATATATTTTTACATTCGTGATCTGCTCAAAAAACCGCCTTCCCCACATGTCCCGTGTTCGCCTTTTATGTGTTTTCCTATCCCCTTTCCTTATACCTATTTCTACGTTTGAATGAATATATATGTATATATATGTGTGTGTATATATATATATATATATATATATATATATATATACACACACACGCACATAAGACTGAAAAATCCTACCCCGGAACCACTCCAACACCGTAATAAAGGGATTCTTTACCCATCCTCACCCTTCGCGTGCATCCAGCTCCGTTCTCCTCTTCACCCCATTCCGCGTGCCGACTCTTCTCATTTACCCTCGCCAGAATATCCCCCGCCACCTTTCCCTCACTCCCCCTTCAAAGCCCACCCCTCCAGTTCTCCCCATCCTTATTATTTCCTGCTCTCGCGCTCGTTATGGTTACATACACTTCCTATGGAATTCTCGCTTTGCCTCTGCTTTTCCCTCCCATTCTCGACCTCCCTCCCTCCTCACGAGCATCTTCCTCTCTCTAGTCAACGTTTCCCCTTCTGCCCCCAAAAGCCCCTCCGTCCACAAAACCCATCTCCTGCCCCTCAATATCCCCGTTTACTCCCATTTTCGGCCTAGTGCTAGCGTCATGTCTGCCCCCTACATTGTTATTCATAATTCACGTGGTTTCTTCCAAATCACTGTGGAAGTTCTTCGTCGTGGGCGAATTACCAGGTCTCAAATGAAGGTAAGAAACAGTCGGGAGTTATTAACTGAAAAAACAAGGTGGCTGTCATTGAAAATCAAAAGACAACTTTCCTAGCTCTGGCTAACAGGTAAGGTCACTTGAGGATTAGAATCCCGCCATGTGCGTTGTTTTGTGTAAGTCGATCTTTTTGAGTGCTTTGTCCTCGGAAATGGAAGAAATGTCATAAAGTAACTGATAATCTCATCGTTTATCTTATTCGCTACCGATACAAATCCGATCCGAGGTTTCATAAAAACAATTCAATTATCCAAATGTACGGGCACTCTTGTGTATACTCCTGAAGAAAAGTCAAGGCCTTATGTATCCTGAGTGGTTCAGAAACTTGGTATCTAAGGAATAATAACGAACGCAGATTGCAGGATAATGATATATCATTGTGGAGACGGGAAAGTAAGCTGAACAGAAAGGAGGAGAACGAAGAAATATTAAATAGAATGGAGGAAGAATAAAAGATGATGGAAAAATTGAGGATCTTGAGAGCGGGATATGGACGGATGGTTGAATGAAGGGACCTTTCAGATGAGAATAACTGAGGGGTAGGGTACATACAGTAAGGGAGGAAGATAATCCGCAATTTGGGTGGCTGGAGTAGGCTGCAAGGAGGGTAGAACCTTGGGAGAGGTTTAGTGCTGGAACAGTGTGTGGAAAAAGTCTTGACGAAAGTGAAAGAGCATGTGGAAAGTCCATAAGGATGTATAACAGTTACAAGCGCCCTTCAAAACCTGATTTCACAGGGTAGACCACCTACGGTAAAAAAAAAATCAAGTCTGTATTGATTGATTACTTCCAAATGTCTTTCATATTCTAAAAATTAGATTAATTTATGTGGCGCTTCAGTGAGTGATAAATATGCGCGAATGTGTTACGATAACAAATTGCTTTATGAATTTGATGAAAATGTGTTATAGTGCAATGTGCGTATTTTATAAGGTAAGTAAAATATGATAGAAAATCAAGTCCCATACGACATCATGCCAAGTTCCGTGATATCAAAATAGTTTTCTCCCTTTTAATGCAGACAATCACAATATCTACTCCATATCAATCGCCGTACTTTCCGCCCTATGATAGAATTTGAAACATCTTCCCATGGTGAGATGGTATCACCCTGCGCAGGCTTTAGCATTTGGATTTTTTTCTGTTCAAAACGTATCAGGCGTCTTGTCAATGAGTTAACTGAAACAATATAGTTTAACCGCCTCGACGGCACATGCTCCTTCAAAGGAAATTTGCCAATTTCCAAAAGTAAAGTGACGCTGAATAAAACTTTTGATTCGTAATGCGTCTTTTCTCGGGTTATTCGTGTTTTCTTGAGCACACTCAAAAATAAATTTGATTAAACTTAATTTATTTTTAAAATTGCATAACGAATGTCATCGTAATTTGATAGTTTGAGAAGCCTTATCGTTAACTTTTAATTAAAGTAATCATATTTTAAAGATCATTACTTAGCCTCAAATTTATGACTCAAAGAAAGCGTTCTTGACAAGGCCTTTGTTCATTATACCGTGGACATATTAGGTAGACCCATGTTGATGATAAAATAACATTTGCTCCTGGAAATACGATCACTTCAATATTTCTAATTTCTGGAATTACCGTTTGTACTGCATCTACGAGCTATCCGACGCGAGAAATTTTTACAATTCGAATGAGCAATGTGGTTATTAACTTATTACGTAGCTGCACTTTGAAATTTGTACTACCATATTCTTATTGTTGGAATGTAAATTTTTGTTTGATTGGAAGAAGCTCAAGTAATCTAGTAACGCCTTTGAAGGTAATTTTTGGAGTAAACATAATATAATGATGAAAGGATTAATTATTCTGTCGTTTAAATCACGAGAAAACATGCAATTAAAATATCGACTCATTGGAATGTTAACGTACAATTTGGACTTTAGTTATGGTTTTTCATATTTGGTTATAGAACGTCGAAAACCTTTTCCAAATTCCAGAAGCCATCTTCAGGCATCATGTTTAGACTCCCCACTTCAGCTAAGTTTCTTCACGCTTCTGTGCATCTTTTATTTCTGTTTGCTTCAGGTATTTTCTTAAGAGTATACTTTTAGATACTACGGCTAATTTGTCCGTCCACATCTACTTCTTGGCATGTTTACGTCTTGGCTCAGGGATTTCACGCTCAAATTGTCCAGGACTCTTGTGGTTGCATTTCGTGCTTGATCCAAAGGGGAAAGTTATGATGTGATGTTTGTGTACAATGGGATTTCGCTGATTCACCGTTTGCTTCTTTAGCGGGAGAGATTAATGCCCCTTCCCTTATCTTCTCTTGCTCTTCCTCCAGATATTTCACGCTTCATCCCTCCTCAGCCTATGTTCTTTACCTCTGCGAGTACACACTCAATCCTTCCGCCTCTTCATCAAGTTCATCCGCTCGTGTTTCCTATTTCTCCCCTTCCGAATGTTATCGTGTCCAGTCCAGTTCGTTGTATTCAGTTCAGGGAAACGATCGTTTCGGTGAAGTGGGTATTCAGTGGCTACTTTATGCGTAGTGATTTCTTTTACGAAATTGAGCCATTATTTTCGGATATTTTTTTTAAGAACCCGAAGCTCTTGTTTTACGACTTTGAGACCATTAAGTTGAGCTGCAATTCTGGTTGAAATTTATCACCTCACATTCTATGAACCCAAAGTAAGGTTCTACTGAAAATAATTCGTCTTGATCGTCGATCACATCACAATTGGTGCATTTTTCTCGTTCCAAACTTTATTAGCAATTTTTGATTAAAATATGAAGCTCATACCCAGCAATTTGTAATTTAGACCAATAATCGATTATTGCGCATGCTGTAATGGAAATTTGTAATTTATTATTTAAAATGTAACAACGGTAGAGCCATTATTTTTGTATGAGAAGCAAACTTCATTTTATTGGATTCAATTATATGGACTAAGTGAAGATAAATGTATGGTATTTAAATAAATGTTGATGGGAGTGGCCGTAAGTTTCTCGCGCAAAGTTCTGATTAACTTTGTTTTATCATTATTAACCCTTCTGGTACAGATATTTATAAGCGTAATTACAACTTACAACTGAATTATGATACGAGGGTAGGCTGAAAACAAATGCTTGTAGACCAGAAACAAAATGACCTTCAGAAGCACTCCTGGTGGCAAGTAGAAGTAACATCCTTCCTCAACACGCATGCGTAGGTTTGAGGTCGTTATATTCATCCAGTGTACTTTGAGAAGCACACTTACGAGATGCGGGAGCAGCAGGATGCGGTTATCGAATTTTTAACTGCTGAAAAAGTGACTCCTAATTCATCGTCGTTTATGGGCTGTTTATGGTGACGATGCTGTTAATATATCTACTGTAAATCGATGGGTGGTTCAATTTCGTGGTTGCGAACCTGGAAAAGCCATAATTGTTGATGAAACACGCAGCGGACGTTCGATCACGCCACAGACGATAAGCATCGCAAAACTCTTCGAAGATTTGATTCAAAATGACCGGCGAATCAATCAAAAGCGTATCGCAAACCATATTGGTCAAGTTTGTCGAGTTAAAGGCAGCCTGGCGTCAATAATCTTGCAACGTGACAACACTCGTCCGCACACCTCGAGCACAACTGGAGAGGCTCAGCGAAATCAGAAAGTTGAACCGATTCCACACCCTCCTTATTCTTCAGATCTTGCGATTTTTATTTTTTTCCTCAACTCAAGAAACACCTCGGCGTAATCATTACACCTCGGACGATGAGGTGAAGGCAGCTGTCAATAACAGCACGCTGTTTAACTCGCGTTGACATAGCACTAGAACACGTCTCCATACTTCCGCTTCTCAAAATACACTGAATGAATAAAATGACCTCAAACCTGCGCATGCGTGTTGAGGGGGAATGTTACTTCCGCATGCCACCAGGAGTGCTTCCGAAGATCATTTTGTTTGTGGTCTACAAGCATGTGTGCATTAGTTTTCAGCCTAACCTCGTAATTTTTGAAAATGGAGAATCTGTATGCTACTCTTAGTGACCGTAATAGCTGGAAAAGTTTTAATTTATGCATTTAGCAATTTACTTAGTTTTACCCAGATCTAAATTTAAACAACTACCGTTTCTCATCAACTTATTGCATTCCCTGAGCGTGCGGTAGCTTATTTATCGGACCTTATTGACCATCGCAACGTTTATAAGGGTCGTGCCAATAGTTAATAAAGATAAAATTACCCATCTCGTGCCTGTTGATAGGATTGAGCTGATGAGGCAGCTCGAAATATCGCGTACGAAGACGGTATGCTTACGCGGTGCACCCCTTAAAGGTTTTGATGGGCAGCCTGCATCCATTACGTTGCTCTTTTGTCTACCGCCCATTACTACGCGGTAAAATATGAAAGTATCAAACCGCGTTCTGTATGCTCTTTTATCTCTTAGATCTTCCTCGGGTTCACCTCTAGCACTTCTCCCTCGCATCCTATCTCTCGGCCGTATCTCTTCTTCTCTCTCTTCCCCATTACCGTCATTCTCCCCCTCACTTCCTCTCCCGTCATAAACACGACTAATGCCACACTCGCTTCCCTCCAACCCCCGTGCCCCCTCTCTTCCGCCTTTCCTCCCTTTCCCTCAATCCACCCCATGGGTAATAGTTTACCCCTCCTCCTGGCCCCCGGTTCCCCTTGAAACCTCGAGTTAGGCTACTTCTGAACTCCACTCTCTTCCATCTCTCCCCCACCTCCACTTCTCTCTCACCTATTTCTCCCAGTTGAAATATCCGATCCCTCCCCCTTTACTCTTCTACTTGTGGTCCCGCCACGTCACCCCTTCATCCACCTTTCTTACATCCTTCCCAGGTCTCAATACCGCAGGCACCTTCTTTTGGCCTCCCAGTATCTTCCCCTCACCTTTTCTTCCATGCTTGCAGGGTTTGTCTTTTCCCGTCGTAACAATCCTCTCTGCCCTCTCCCCCATTCTCCCTCGCTATCGTCTCCCTTTTAACCCAAGACCGTCTCCGTCTCTTCCCTTCTGCTGCCTCCCTATCTTATCGCGTGAATTCACTTCCACTTCTCCCTTCCCGTCCTCCACTTCACTCCCTCTCTCATTCCTATCCCTATTCTTACAAGATCTCCCTTGTGCTTCCTCTGCCCTTATGTCCTCCGTCCTTTTCGTGTCCTTTGATACTTTAGTCGCAACTGCCCCTCTTCGGTCCTTCATCCCGTAGCCTTAAGTATTCTCGTAGCATTCATTTTCTCCCTCTTCACTCCTCACCTCTCTCATTTCCACTCCCTGCGTCGCGTCTTTCGTCATATCCGGATCCCCTCCCCCTCCGATCCGTCCATGCTAACCGCTCTCTTGCTTTCGCCCTTTATGCGTCCTTCATCGCTTCCGATGATATTTTACACTCATCCTTTACATTCCCGCAACCCTCCCTTCCTCGTCTCTGTCTTTTCCCCCATCCACCGCTCCTCTCTCTCTGACATCTCTCATTCTTCCTATCCCTACCTCCCCCGTCGTTATGTTTTACATCTCCGCATACCTTTGTTATCCCCTTAAGCAACTCCGTTGATTGTTTAGCCTATTGATTATCATTTTTGGTGGCATTCCATTCACAAAAAAGGAGGCAACTTAAAAAAAATTTTCCTAAAAGTATTTTCGTTGTATTTTTTGGTCCGTTACATAATCTGATGTTTTGTGTTGGTGACTTTCAATTTTATTTTCCTTTAATACTCCTCAAGATCTGTTGACGCAACTTTTTGGGCTCTTTTTTGTTAAAAATCATTTTAATTTCGTAGTTATAATCTCATGCGTATGTGTTTTCGATGCTTAAACATCGTTATGTGTATTTCCCATCCCCATCGTGTCCCATCGTGTGGCAATATGGCTGTCCGGCGTGATTTTTGAATACGGACATTCCAAATTGAGCATTATTGCGTGTTCAGAGGTAGAATCTAAAGGGATCTCCTAATATTTGCTCGGGTTAAAGATTGGTTATGGGGTAGGGCTGGGGAAGTAACTTTTCCACATTTACGTTACTTAGTACAAATAAAATAATTTGAAATCCAGGATTTTAATTCCCCTCAGTAATTACGAACACTAATAAAAACCACTCGATGCATTTCCCCCCCCCCCTCCGCAATCACCCCGCTACTTTAATGCACTGATTTGCACCTGTTCGCTATTTAATTTCCTAATTTCATTAGCTATTCCGTTCACGTAGTTGGTGAGTGATTTAGATTTATTTCTCATCCTTCGCCTACCTTTCTTCACTTTATTTTTACCCTTCTCTCTCTTTCTTGTTCCTTTCATTTTAGCCTAATCTCGTTTTACTATGGAGTTTCTTTCTCTGTAACCCCTCTCTCTTCTCAACTGCTTCCCTTTACCCCCCCTCCTTCCCACGTCTTCCGCTCCCGTCTTCATTTCCGTCACCTCATTTGACTATCCTACCCATTCCTCCCAAATCCCTCACCCTCCCTCCCCTCATACTCTCTCCTTCCACTCTCCCTCTCCACCTTCAGCCTCCACTCACACCCATCTCCCTCTCTCTGCCCCCCTCTTTCCGGCTTCTTGATCCTTCCGAGAAATTCGTTTCATTACGACCCCCATTGTAGTTGACGAGTTTGCGCGCAAACAGCACCGGAGAGAGGGGGCAGGGAATTGAGTGGGGGAGGGGGCGTCGTTGGGGAGACAGGAAGGTCGCGGAGGGCGGAATGTTTTTCATTTCCCCTCTCGGCTTCCACCTTTTCTCTTTGCCCCCCTCTTACCTGCGCCCTTTACTACCCCCTCCCGCCTCCTCGCGCTTTCATCCCTTCCACCCTCGCGCGATCTTGATTTATCTCGGCTCGGAGGAGATTTTTCGGTCCGGAGCCGATTGACGGTATGGCGGCATGGTTGGTGGCGTTGGGAGCCATGGGGGGAGGTGGAGGAGTCTACACTCGGGGAGGTGGGCTTGTTTTTCGGAGTGAGGTGGGGCTTTGTGAGGTTGGAGTCGAGAGAGTCTCCGACTCGGCTAAGGGCTCGAAACGTTAGTTGCGGAACAATATAAGGTCGTGTCTTTTGTGGATAGGGTTTCCTTTCCGCTGCGCATAATTTCTGAATTCTGAATACCTGGGAGCATGTTGATTAAAATCACGGGGGTTTTCGCTTGTGTTGACAGAATTTCTAGCAGCCTGAATGGCGAAATTTCGAGTTTGCGTTTGCTTTTTATGATTGCGATGTTTCTCTTTTTGCTCGAAAATTTCCGTTGGCGTGGAAAATTAATAATAAAGTCGGCCCGGGTTTTCAATTTGTGAGGCTGGAATGTCCTTTAATTTGACAGGGGCGGTTGTTCATGTCTCTGAACGCCGTATGTTGACTGATTTTCAAACTACATATGATTAGGAATCAGAATGTTCGTGGATGAAATATTTTTCCTAATGAGTGGAAATAATTTCTTCACTAGGTTTATGGATGAGTTACGCTTTCAAATCATTTACTTGACTGGTTGGGGAGAATAGTAGCTCAAAAAGTTATCGTGCTTGAAATTTTATTTATTTTAGTGGTCAGTTAATTTATTTGCTTGGAGGACATAGTACGGTTCTTTTACGGGGTCCGCTATAACAGTAATGCGCATTTTCCGGGAGAAATATATTTATTGATCGTACTTGCGCAAATGCTTAAAAGTCTTCTAAATTCTAAAGTCTTCTCCCCCTGCATCAATACACTTGCGGAGATGTGTCTGCCACGCCTGGAAGGCATCGTGAAACTCCTCGATGGGAATGTCTCTCAGGAAAGTTGTAACATGGTTTTGCATGTTTTCCGCGGTCTCCCAATCCTTTCAGGTATCTTTTCAGTCGGGGAAACAAAAAAAGTCGCGCGAAGCAAAGTCGGGACTGTTAAGGTGGTCCGGGCACCACCGGGATGGTATTCCGGACCAGTAAGTTGGTAACGGTGAAGGGCGTGTGGCTGCGGGAATTGTAGCGGTGGTGCTTGACCGTCCATCGCGCCGTGTTACCAAGTCGAAAAACTCTATTCACACGGAGGCACGTCTTTCCGCTCAGACTGCTTGGAGCACCCTGGAGACCCTCTGCGTTGGAAGGACAGACCCCTCACCTCATTTCCCTACCGGTTTTTCCGCCCTGACATGGATAGTCGCATCACAATTTAACCACGCGCATTACTTTCTTAAAGGACCATGTAAGAAGTTGGACTAACTGATGAATTATTTTTATGAAGCCCATAACAAATCTGTATGCTAATTTATTTTCCCATATAAGGGCAATCATAGGTGGCACTCCGTTAAAGCATATCGATCTCAGATTATTGTCAATATGGAGAGTGAAAAGGAAAAAAATGAGCTTGGATAAAGGGCGGCAATATCTTTTAGAATAATTTTCATCTTCGCGAAAAATAACGACGGTATCATTTTTCCCCGCCAAGTTTTCTCCTAATTATATCACGGCATCGCTTCCTCTCAAATAATCCCTGGAACTCTTCGCCTCAACAAGTCAAGAGATCCACCGAAATCGTAATGAGACGCCTCAGGGACACCCAATTATTTTCCCAACAATTTGATTAGGAAGCCCTACCCCCCAACTCTCTCTCATCCTCACTCATAGCCCCCTCTACCCCCATGTGCAACGTGGTTGGTTCTTGCCTCCTCTTTCTTTCACACGCCCTTTCGTTTTCTCGTAACCTCCTATCCCCTGCTCTCCTTCCCCGCCAAACTGCGCCCCATTCCCGTCTCTCCCCACGCGGCACCCTTCTTCCTCCTTTTGCCCCGGATTGAAACTTTGCGATGTCCCCTTCCGGCGTCATTATCCTCTTTGTATTACGAGAGCAGCAATCCGGGGCGTGTACTATCTGCTCGTTGCTCTGCTCGCGACGGGGCGATACAATTATACGCTTTCATCATCCGAGCATTATCATCTGTCTTTCAGGCCGATTTGCCCGTACATCTCCGGAACGATGCCGCCGTTCCCTCCTTCCACTGCGTCACCCTTCTTATCCCTTCCCCATTCCCTAACTGCTTTCTCTCTCCCTCTCACTCAATCTTGACCCGCTTCTCAAAAGCAGGATCTTTGATCTTTTCAAAGATTTCTTTGCTGCATCCGAAGGCAGGAGAATTCCATATATTCCCCCAAAAGAGTAAGTTTTTTTTATTTTTCTAAAAAAGTTCAACATTCTGCTGATATTTCCGGACGCTCCAGAATTTTAACAAGCCCATTGTCTTGACAGATAGCTAAAAGATATCTTTCCGACTCTTTAACTGACCTTTCTTTAGCATTTTCAGCATTCTTGAGAGTCAGTTTGAACTTTTTGAGAAAAATACTCCGTTGGATTTGTATAAATGAAAATGAAGAAGGTCGAATTTCATTCGATGTCGTTTCCTTAATGGTATAGCTAATATCTTAAAAAAGAAATATTTATATGTATACATACATATATATATATACATACATCATATATACATGTATACATACATACATATATATATATATATATATATATATATATATATATATATATATGATGTAGAGTAGGTTGCTGCATTGGATTTTGTTCGGAGTTACAAAATATTTATTTGATAGTTGTGTCCATCCGAAAACCTATCTTAACCGGTAGATTGCCTAATAATAATAATTGTATATGCATATATATATATATATATATATATATATATATTTGTGCATATTAACGTCTTAATTGTGGAAATGAGGATTTTTTTATTTTTTTGCCATTTGTATTAATGAGGACATGGCGCTGCTAGTAACTTATCAAGCGTTAACATTTGCATAAATTTGATCATCTTATTTCGCAATTACTTCAAACGCTACTGGTTGTTAATTTACGAATGTAACCGGGAAGGTGTTGCTGTTGGGTTTTATTTGAAACTCAAATACTCACCATTCTTAGTGCTCTCTCTTGCGCGAGAAAATGGAAAAAGCACAATATTTTTTTTACAAAATAAGTATGCCTCACATCTTTGATCATTGGTTAGAATCTTCGGGAGAACTTCTGCCTCTTAGTTCAATTGCTTTATGATCCTCATTTCCTTTTCTAACCCTACGGCGGTATCCTTTCATCGGTAAGAGGAGAAGAGAGGGATAGCATTCCATCCACCTGCTCCACTCCATAAAATGTACCTGGCCGGAATGTGCGGGTAGAAAAAATAACAGAAATATATTCGGCTTTAATGGGTGTCCCTCCGAAAAAGAACTTGGCTAGGCGGCTAGCAGGATTAACTTTGTCGACAACCTTATGAATTTTATGAATGCCTGCTTGGGGTTGTTGTATCGCACCTTATGAGTTATCTCTAGACATGTGGTCATGGAGGGGTTGACCTATTTAGGGGCACTTTCTTTCGATCTGAGGTGAGCCGTGAAATTCTCAGCTTCTGCCGGGGACATAAAATATCTCTTTGCCATTATCGTCTGTTCAATAATTTATGAGATTAAAGTATTTTGGCCATGTGCGTGGGATGCCTTGCTGCCGTGTAGGCGCCATTGTTTTGAATTGGGCAGTAGACTTGTAGTTTCCTTCGATTCTTTCAAATCCCCATGGCGCCTTTTTCAGAAATAAAAAAATACAACCGACATTTTTTAAAATTATTGTTTCTGTGCTGTTTCTGAATACATTACATTCATATCCCAGCATAAATAATTAGCAAGATTTCGTTTTTCTGATCAAGTTTGTTTAGCCATTGATAAAATGCGTGTTTGAACTTTTTAAGTATAATTTTTGGGTAGAGCTAAATCTATTTTCCATATTTTGGTTTTAAATTTACCATAATCGTCTGATATCCAAAGGATTGCATCTGCCGAGTATCACAACGTATTTGACTTGTACTGTACAGAACTTGTGGTAGGGTGAATGGAATGTGGCTATTCTATAATTCTTGACCTGTATCTATGCGTGAAATATTGTTGCATAATATTGGAGTTTCCTCCGTTTGCATACATTAGTGCAGTGGATACATTAAGTTGTAATCAAATAAGTAATTAAAACCTGTTTTGTAACTAAATTTGCGTCTTCCCTTATCCATTGCGGTCCCGCTCATTGAGTCATGCCACTTAGATTTTATTCGATCGAAGTCTCCAAATACTGAATGCAATAATATTTAATCTGGCTGACCTGTTCTCCACCTGAAATCATATTATTTTATCTTTTTTGCTACTAATTACATGTTAATATATGTTAAAAGTTTAAATTCAATTATACTTCCTTTGGGAAAGCTGAATACATTTAAAAAAGACCAGCGTTCAGAGAGTGATTCATAATTGAATCTAAGTCATTTGTATGATACGTACTTTTGTGCAGAGATAAATGCAATAATTTTTCTTTTCTTTATTGCAGGTAAGTGCCTACCATACGTTTCATCCCCCAGATTACCGGTCGTAAGTAATCAAGTAATTCTTAAAATTTACCCTTTTTTGGAATACATTCATGGGGAAAACAATAAATAATTATATGTTGCTGTGGTACCCAAACCTAGTGCGTTATGGAATACCTTATATTTTATTTGGATTTCAAATCCTCTCCAATACCGAAATATATTTTATCTTAATAGTTTAATACAAATTAAAAGGAACACTTGATCAGTGTTTTTCGTCTAGGTAAAGACGTATTTCTCTGCTGAATTTTTTTAAAGTTATGATTTATTTCCTCAGGCTACGACGTCCGTGATTACCATTTCATAGGTAGTTCAGATGCACATTTAGTAAAAAGACTTTGGCGAAACATCCGTTATCGTGAATATTTCATTAAGTTATGCACTTCCCGCAGCTATAGAATTTCTTGAAGAACCCTCCCGTCATTTAAACCCAGTGCTTTAGGATAATTTCTTGAGCGAGAGAATTACCTGTCTCCCATCACAAAGCGCTTTCATCTCGCCGGCGCTACCGAAACGAGAATAAAACCGTTAAGGCCCAGCTTTATCTTTCCTCTTTTCCATCTAAGATCAATCCGGTGTCCGCTCTCATTTTATCAGTCCAAGACTCCGCCCAGGTGCATGCAATATTCCTCGTCTCTTCTCTCATCGCCTTCCGAAATCTTTTTACGTATTATCGAGCGGCTCTCTCGGGTCGAGGGGGGAGTGGGGAAAGAATTCCCTCACGGAGGGGACTCTAAAAGCAGCGGCGGCGTCGTCGACGGGATGTTTACTTTGGTCTATGTATAAAATCGATCGCATCTGCTTGCGCTCTCCTTCGCCGAGGGAGAGAAAGCTCCTTAACCACCTACGCCTTACATACCAATCAATAATAGAGGGGAAGTGCAAGAGAGACAACTGGATCGCTCACCGACTGTGCCCTCTCTTCTTCCCACCCCGTCGCTCACGCCGCAATCTCCTCCCCCTTATATATACCTCACAATCCATTCCCCCTTAATGCACCCGACCCACTTGCCCCTTGTAAGTTAACATCGCAATCATCATCGCGTGATGCTGACGACGAGCCGGAGGTCCTCCCTCCTCCTTTGCGGATTCTTTCAAGTGCATATAAATGCAAGATCCATCGTGCCGCCCCATTGTTTCAGCCATTCGGTCGATATCCGCCACCGATCCCAGAAGTCATTATTTATTCTCTCTCGCTTCGTCTCTTCTCTGCTTCCGCCGCTATCATATTCTTTTATCTCCTTTGACTTTAACGTCAAGCTGGCTGAAGTAGTTCTTCTCATCGATAGAAAATTCGTGAAAGATTATCATATCACCTTCAAGTATTGGTTTAAATATTTCTTGAGTTGACTTAAATGCGTTATTGTTCGTTTAAAACCGAAGGTAACCCCTACCGCAACATTTACCAATTGTCCCTGACTGGTTTAATTTTATTCCATCATTTAGAATATACTCGGAGCTTGTTGCCAAAAATAGAAAGCAGGTTGATAGCCGGGCATCATTTACATCCACTCAATACCCCGCAAGCCGCCGCAAGGGCGTGTGGTGGGGGATGTTAGGGCACCACCCGTAATTTATAAAGAAAAAAAACCGCATGCAGAAGCCACAAATCATCATATCATCAAAAGGCATAAGAAATAAGAATAAGGCGTAATGTTTTCTGACTGATGTTTGTAACTCTATTTCAAAATATTGCTCTTATATAAAGAAGAATCAACGAATCGAAACAATTCCCAGCACTTCAATGCTTTGTCGTAAATTTATATTTATTTATTTTATTATTGTTAGAATGTCGCGAGAATTTCAAATCTTTTCTCTTCTTCTCATGACCTCCTTTTATTCATCCTACCTCCAATAGTGTGATTCTTTTCTTGATTCAGTGGCAACTCCTTCCAAGAATAATATTTCAATACCTTATTCTTTAATTCTCATTCTCCTTCCTCCTAAGTTTATGTGTCTTCCATTCCTTTTCTCCATCTTTCATTCCCTCTCCCAGGCTACTCCTTTAGGAATGTTCTCAATACTTCTTTATATTCCCCTCCAATGGCCTCCGGGGGTAACCTAAGGCGTTCCGGTGAAGCGAATCTGGAATCCGATACAAAGAGCAAGGGAGGAAGTGAAAACGGGAGCTGGTAGAATTGGGAGGAGTTGGTGGAGTTTTGGGTGGAATGGGGGAGACGAGCAGTATAGCAGAGCCGTAGTAGCAACGACGGTGGGATAGGGATGGTCTACTTCCTTTCTGTATTCCGAAAAATTCTAATCTTTCGTCCTTTCCCCACGTTTTCTCCCAAGCCTACGTCTCCGTTATGCTCCTCCCTTCATCCATCCACTGACTTGCTCAAGCTTTCTTGTCCATCTGCTGTTCCCGTTTGAGCCGTTGACGTGGTTTCTCTAACGTCTGTTATTTTCTTAATTCTCATAATTTTTTTAGAAATTGAGCCCAGTCGCTCCGTATCCCTCCATTCTTTATAGAAAACAAGAACGCCTTGATGCGTGGTGAAATCTTTAGCCGTCGCTCTGGAGGATAGAATATTAAAGTTAGTTTGTCGTTTGAAAATAGTGGTGTCATATTATATAAACTTGTCAGCTGACATGCATCAGCTTTCTGTTCCATTCCAGGCCTGGAACAGATACTCGTAAAAACTCCTAACCTGCTTAAATATGTGCCATGGTCATTTCGCTTCACTGTCCTCTAGTTTCTTGAATCGTCATTTAAGTTTGTGATTTTGCCTTTTTGATAATTGCGTGTATATTAGAAAACTTTTTCACCTTCTTCATTACTGATGCTAGAAAATATGCTGATCGTTATTAAATTGCCTCTAATGATTAAATTTCTGACGTGCATCAGTTGCTCTACCCCTGTTCTCAGGGCGCAATAGCATACACGTACGTCAGGAGTATCCTCGACATTGTCATTTTAGTTTCTATCTATTATTTTCTTCCCAAATAAGTGCATCATCTTTGCTTATGGGTTTCGGTGTACTTCGCGTAAACCCATAATATATGAACCACAAGCCCCACAAAGAAGCATCATCTGTACTTAGAAACAAAAACACTTAGAAGATATACTGACTTATTCTTGGGTACGTTTTTTATTTAGGTCGAGTACCTTTTCCTATTTTTTTTTACTTTCCTTCAGATTACGTAAGTATTCGGCGTTACCCCATTAGAAAACTCTTCCCTCCTCC
Source organism: Hetaerina titia (assembly GCA_037158775.1). NCBI lineage: Eukaryota > Metazoa > Arthropoda > Insecta > Odonata > Calopterygidae > Hetaerina > Hetaerina titia. Next base: position 73,777,820 of record CM073772.1, on the reverse strand, counting down.
CTTGACCTCGTCCATGTCTTGTCCACTTTTTACCAGGTAAGCTCCCTAGTCAGACTATTTACGATTGCCTTTAAACCGTGGTATCCTAATTCCAGGTGTCGTCTCGATTTATTCGCCGCTCCTGCCTTGTTCTTCTCTCTTGTTCACGTTGTATTTCTTCCCCTGTCCACACCCCCACGTCGGGTCTTCGTGTACCTCACTCTCACGCCTTTCTCGTCTCTAATGTCCTTCTTAATTCCTTTGCAAGTGACACAAGATCTTTTTTTGCTTCCTCCAGCGAATCCTAATCCTTATGATATACACATATACACACATAGCATAAGAAAGATTCCGTAGGTACTGCTTGTTTGAGGTGGCCAATCTAATTCCTAATTTGAATCTCGGGATACAAATCACACCTTCAAATTATCACTCCTCTGAGTAACGTAGGCCCTCCTTTTACTGTCGTTTTGTTCGAAAAATATAAGATATGATTATCTTCTAATCGTACGGTTTCAGTGGTGACTGGAACGGGGACGACGCGACGTGGAGGAATACCTATCAAGTTATAAACACGTCAGGCTGCCTAGTGGACTCGCTGAATAGGCAGTCCTGCTACTAGCCGAAAAATTGACACGCTGCATTAACAATTGTTAGGGTTGAATATAAAGAAATTAATGATAGACATTTTTGTATAAACTTATGGCAAATTAAATTTTCCTCTTCCCTTTGGGTTAATGGATTTAAATAGGGAGCTTGGAAGTTTCTAGATACTTCCCAGCAAAAAATATAGCCATCACTTAATTTTTTCAAACTGAAGTAACGTCGCTTATCAATTCTCTTTATCACTTACGCTAGAGTTGCATGCATATTTGGTCTTAAATTAGTGCCCTTTTCAACTTTAGAAGTCCAGGAAATAGTGATATGGCCAAAACTCATTTCAGTAATTCTAAATCTTGTTCTTTACGAGAAGTTGTTGAAATTTGGAGTGGTTCCTGAGGAACCTCATTTGATTTATCAAACATATTTTAGTCGATACATGAAAGCCCTATCATCTACTCGATCAGATATTCCTCTGGGTTCTAATTTTGATATCATGCCTTTATGCTTCCTAAAATCTTTCAGTGCTAGTTTTCACTCCCCTTATTCTCTACAACCTCGGGGAAGTCACCTTATGCTACTGTTAGAGGCACGGCCCCTTCTCCAGCCACCATTTTCCAATCCACGCGCTTGTTTTTCCAATTCCCGTTAGCAGTTTTTTCCTTCCTCTCTTTTGGGCGGCTGTGAAACTAATCTTTAAATATATGTTTTCTCATTGGGAATGCCACACATATCTCGCATTTATTACCTTCCTTATACTTGATACAAAATGTGTAAACGTCGTCATTATTTTCTTTTCTCTGTTTGTGAAGTAATGTAAACATTTTGGTTTTAGTTGAATCATGCTTAAACCGAATCCAAACTGCCGCGCTCGTGCGAAACGATTGTTTCTCTTTTGTGCTGGTGAACCACAGGTAATTTCAATTATGCAAATGCATTTAATTTTGTTCAGTGAGATTATTTTGGAGAAGTGATGTGCTATCCAAAACTATATCCTCTTCACCTGTTCTTAATCTCATTAGTTGATTGAAAACATACATTACAGTTCCGATGTATGCTTGTCCTCGCCCGATTGCTTTCCTTGATCCTCATGAATTTGGAATAATATGCTTTGAAAAAATAATCTAATCATTTAAATTTCAATATTTTGCGTAAACCTTTTGTTGACGGAGTTATTCTGCTGAGTTTCATTTACTCATCAATTGTTTTTAAGGTTTTAAATTGTAGAAATAGTTCATTAGAACTGATACCAGCAGACCTCCAACATACTTTCATCCACCATTCACTATTCCTTCAGTTTATACGGCGGACTTTTAAAAAGATTTTACTCGTCTCTATCGTTCCTTCTCCATCTGCCTGACTCCTTTCATATCAGCTGCATCATCGAAATCCTCCGGCCCCCTTCTCTCGTTTAAGTCTTGCTTCAAATTATATACATTATGACTCAGCGTCAGGAGGAGAGATCTTTGGATTCCTTAAATAGTGAAGCGCACGTTTGCCTGCGACAGTTACTATCACCCCCATCTCCTCCACCTATCACGTTGAAAAAGACCGCTTTCTCTCATTTTGAAGTCCACGTAGGCTTACCCAACTCTTATCTCCAGGCGGAAACGATTTATTTTTTTCTCAACCCGAACATTGTTTTTCCTTAGCTTTTTCGTTTGTGAGATTTGTCTCTGTTTGCGACCACAGCCCCGTGGGAGTCCAGTAAAACGTCTAGTAATATGAAAACGAGGCCTGCTAACGTTCAAATTGACATGCTGCACTAGGAATTCATAGATTTTACTAATAAGACGTAAAAAAATCATTTTTTAAGGAATATTCTGAAACTACTTTTAGGTACATAATTACTATTCTAATTCATCCCGGTTTATTTCATTTGTCATTCCTTTTCATTCTTCTTTCGTAAATAATTTTCTCCGGGGTTGGAGTTGTTGAAATAGAAATGCTTGTATTTTGTAGAAGAGAAGAGAGCACGCGAAAATTCGGTCATAACAACTTTGTCAGAGAGAGAGAGAGAGATGGTTTGAAGTGCGATGAATGGATGAGTTTAATGTCTGAGAAGTTGGAAGGTATACATAGTTTTGTAGAAGCCTTGATGCTGGTCGCTAGTTGCCGTTTTGATTTCATGCAATCGAAATGTCAGGTATTTGTTCCCACATAATCGTTATCATCAGTGATAGATTTGATCTTCATGTAAATAGTGTTTTCGGATGCCTTCTACCCTTCCCCAGAAGGAAAGAAGTAGATAACTCTTATTTGTACGTTGAATCGTTTTAAATTAATTAGTTAATAACTTACAAATAACACGAAAATCCATAATTGATTTATGGATTAAGTTCGTTTGCTTTCTCCGTGCATCTTATTAATTTATAAATGCCGAATAATTCGATCTCGTCAAAATTTCGGGTTAGTTGTTGATAATAGTCGGTTCTATTGGAATTTACTTTGGTAGTATTGGGGACGACAAATACATCATACCTTATGCATGTTATCTCGTTCCTCACCGAACTCTCTTCACGACAGTAGCTCATTTCCAAGTCAATGCTCAGGTATATGGTCAGACAGTGAACCGTCAACATTTTGGTCCCAAGAGTTACATCATTTTTCCTCGCAGGTGGAATTGCAATGCATGCAGGTTTACAACTGTGATTTGTGGGCTGAGGAAAAATTTAGGAATATTAGGGGAAAATTCATAATTTAGAATATAGGAACGATTAAATTGTCCTGCATAGAAATTATTGAATAAAATGAATTTGCAGTCTGAATTTACAAAATTGCCCAAGCGAACAACCAAATAAAAAATTCGGATGTTGAATCCAATATTTCTACAAGTCATCAGTAATATACAAACGTTATAGTTTATATAGCATTAATTATTGGAGAGGCTACATATCACAATGGGTATTACTTATTTGCTGTGTGTACTTTAGCCAGTCAGTTATTATCATAGTGATTACGGAAACACAATAAAATGGGCCTTCTTTTGATTAATGTTTATGTTTTTGTTATGTGAACAAAGTTTTTTTATTCCATAAATAATTCATTCGAAAGAAAATAAACTAATAACAAAGACATTTGTTTCCCAGATTTTAATGGTATCGTTTCTTCCGTAAGAGGCGTAATTATAATTGACCTCCCGGAAGGGAAAAACATAGTTGTGAGATGTAATGTTGAGTGTGGGCAGTGATGAGACAATCGCTCAGGCAACCGACGGTAGGCTAACCGAATTTTTGACTGGAAATAGAGCGTTAGCCCAATCTTACGCCCAGATTGCCTTTTCCATTTTTGGCTGGTCGTTTAAAGCCCGGGGCTTTTCTCAGCTGAAGAATATTTTTCGAATGCAGTCGAATTAAGGGTGGGATTCTTTTAGGTGCCCCGTCTAGTGATTTCTTAATACGCATAATTATTATATTTAATCAACCCTTATTTAGCCTTTTTGCACCAATTGAGCGACGTAATATATTCGGTGAACCACTCTGTCGGTACTGTTTCAACTCCTGATCCCCACTTGAAAAAAATTGATTCAGTTTTTCTCAAAAGATTTGGTTAGAATATTTTAAGAAATGAGTGGGAAAGCTTGAATAAACTATCTCTAAAAAAAGTGCTCCTAGGCGTGTGTTGGCTTAGACGCATTGTAATTTACTTAAATTTATTTAATGATGCTTGATAGATAAGTGTGGGAAGAGGCGAGAAAGAGACCAGCTGAGGTAGCAAAGATTGAACCAATGAGAGATCGCCGCTGCGGCAAATAGTGGCGGGTGTTGATTTTTATGCCTATATACTAAGTGGTTATAGAGAAACGGAAATAATTTTATTTCAATGTAAAAAAAAGTTAATGCGTGGTTTTTAGTGATAATATTTGAGACAAATCTATTGTTCCAGATGAGAAATTTGGTATCAGCACCACCATTCTATTTTTCATCTTTTTGGGGTTTATATTTTAGAAGTCACTACAACGTAAATGACACACAAGAAATAGGAGTGAAACTTCCAGGGAAAATGAAATGAAATGAGAAAAAAATCAATGCTTTTTTGAGCATACCAATTAAAATTTAAATGCAAATTTCTGTGTGATTACAGAAATATGGGGTGGGGTGTAGTCGGGTGTCGGCGACCGTGTATAATAATATCTCAGAGACTGTTTGGGGGCACTCACGAGGAGATAGATGTTAGCGGATGGTTGCGGTGGTTGCCGTCTCGGTCCTCTTCTAAGAGGGAGATGTCAGGGAAGAGGTTTGATGACGTTGACGGTTCGGTAGCTTGCACGGAGGCTGATAAGGTCTTGCTGGTCGGATGAGATGGAGGGAGGGCCGCCTTTCCTCTCCAGTCCGCAGATTCTGAATCGCCCTCTTCCGTTCCCGTCCCAACTGCGCCTCCTTCCCAGGAGACACTGTTTCCTTCTCTCCACGACCCCTATCTCGCCACCCCGGCCCATATCCTCCTCTCCCTTCCTCATCTTTCGAGGGGCGGGCGAGAGTCTTCTCGTCGTTCCGTTGCACGACTGCCGGGTGCCTCCATCCCACCTTCTCATCCATGGTGGTTTTCTCCTTCCCTCTCCCCCTTGTACACTTTAGCGAGCTTTTGCCGACCTTCCCATCCAGGGTCTTCCATGGCCAGAGTGATTCCATCTCCTATTCTCTCCTCGTTTTATCGTTTCTCCGCTATTTCCTTCGCCCTTTCATCTCTCCTCTCCGTCGTCTTCATCCGACGTTAACCTCCGTCCTCGGATGCCTCGTCCCCTATCCACTTCCTCCCCTTCCTCCATCCTTTTTCCTCCTTATTCCATTTCCTGCCCTCAAAGTCCATTTTCTTCCTACCCCCTGTCATCACGTCACCCTCCTCCCTCTTGCTTCTGATTTACCCCTTTTGCCTTACCTCTACTTATTTGTCCCCCTTGCCTCCTTTCCCGTCTTCCCTCTTCATATTAACATTCTGGGCAAATCTTGCCTCCCACATTCTCCCTTTTTCTCCTCCAGATTCAACTCACCCACATAATCTCATTTTCCTGGCCTTTTCTCAAGCTCCTAATTTCTTTCTTCTCGAGTCTCCTCAGTCGTCGGTGAAACTCATCTCTTTGCCGTCATATATTTGGAGGTTACATTCTTGTGCGATATCTTAATTTGTCTGCGGAATATTTTATAAATGATGATCCACGCAACATTTGCTCAGGTGCTGGCTTTGATCGACTTCTTAAGAATGACGTGGTAAGATGATTTGCTGTCTGTGCTTTTACATTTATTTTAAGATATCCTTGGTTACAATGACCTTTCGGAAAACACTTAGAAATGTTTTTTCCATTGTTTTAACCGACGGAAACATTACGGATTCATACCTGTAGTTTCTGTTGAACTTCACTTAAATTAGTCATTTTCTTTTCCCACGTTTTTTCTTGTCATCGTAGAACTGGGATTAGTCGGATAATGTTAATTCGCAACCTAATCTTGAAATATCTTTTCTGATAAACGTATGGGGCTCTTTGTTTATGATATTTCTATTTTTCTTTTAGTACCTGTCTCTTAGTTATATAACCGGATGTTTTATTTTGAACATCTTTGATTTTTGCCTTCTTTTATTGTAAATAAAATTTCATGTGCCTACCCATTATGTAAATTTATGAAAATAAATTATATATATATATATCAATAATTATGAAAAGGAAATCGTTAAAATTATTTTTCTTTGGGAATAATCCCAATTCTTTGCTCGAAAGCATCATAGTAAAAATTGATTGTCGATGGAGTTAAACTTACTGGCTAATCATGTTAAATAGAAGTGAAGTATGTGCTCTTTCTTAATTTGTTGACGGCTATGCTGGTGTATTACAGTGTTCCACTTTGTGCTGCAGCGTACAGTTTGTGAACCACTGCTTTAATTCTTGCTCTGACTTACACCGTGCCCAATCTTACCTTCTATTTCTTCTCATTCTAACGTTCTGGTTTTCACTTTCCCGTTTTGTTGCATCAGATGTGACCTGGGAGATGTTGAGTGCAAAGGTGCAGGGACGTACGTGTACCACCGGGAGGAATCGGTGGGCATTACGTTCATTATCGTCCCCGCATCGAGCTGTTTTAAAATGTTATACGTCCATTACAGCGGTGTCGCGCGGGTTGCGTTCGCGCTTTTAAGTGCTCCTTCCCCCAAAATGCTTTTACGGGCGTCAGGGAGTGAGTGGGTTTTGGAGAGAGGGGCGGCCGGCATATGGGAGAAGCTCTTTCGAGGCATGCGTGTTTGTGCCTTGCCGTCCTTCCTCTCCCCTAATTCTCCCTCTCCTCTCCATTCTCCCTCCCCTCTTTCTCCTCTCTCCTTCCCTCTATCCGCTCGTCCCTTTCGTTGCATTCCCGCTTACCCTTCCCCGTTTCCACGTTCAGATTTCTCTTTCAGTCCGTCGGTTCGTTGGCCTCGTGTCCCATGGTGATCCAGTCAGAGGTGTGTCAAAATATTTAGAATTTTGAAAATATGCACGCTAGTTAAAACGTATAAAATTGATTGAATTGAATAAATGTGAATAGAATTATCGATATGGCATATGGGAAATGGGTTTTTGGTGCCGGGAACTTGGTCGTTCTTCGATGTCATAGAATGAGCGTAGATGGGAGACTTTTTCGATGTGAGTCTGGAGGAGGATGACAAAGTGAAATAGACGGAAATAAAAACGTAGTTCTTTGGAAGGTGAGGGAAAAGAGACGGTTGTTGGGAGATATCCAAAGGGGGGACAATTGGATGCCGGGCATATTTAGTGGCAGTAGAATATCAAGGACTACGGTAGAGGGTAGAAAGTTGACTAAACGAGGTAGATGGAGGGATAGAATGAGGGTTTTGGGCGAAATGAAGGGTGGCAGAAAGTATGTGGAGTCAGAGAATGGTTTATTCTAATGCAGGTGGTTGTAGAGTAATTGTCTGTTATCGTGTTAGTTTGGATAAATAAATTTATAAATGATAAGGTATTTCATATTGGAATCTAATCGAAACCCTACCTCCTTCGGTAAAATACTGTTCATAAATACTACGAATAAACCCCCCCTTTAGTCTATGAATTAGTACATACCAAAAAAATGAACCCCAATGTTGTTTTTGTATGCTAGGTTAAAGCACTCCTGCGGCGCGTTCGCACATGAAAGTAGGCGTGTCATTCCTTTCCCAATTCCGCCTGTGATATCTTAGAAAGCTTTAGTACCTATAACATCGTACAACTTGAATGAAGTCTAGGATGCTCTATCCGCTGGAATATATCTCTATTACTATGCTTCCCGGTTGTGAATTTTTAGTGTTTTTAATTTTCATATTCAGATATTATATGAAGCAGATCTTTCCTTTAGCAACTCTCATGTTATAAGCTCAGATCTGCGGGTTTATTGCGTGTGGACTTCCACAAACCTCTCAGTGCTACACGAAATGTGGTAACTACGACTCAACTATTTTTATGGGTTTTATCAATTGCTATCGGTAGCCTAGTAGGTTATTCGCGTAATGAGATAGGCCGTAGTTGAAATATTACTCCATAGGTAGATATTGATTCTGTAGTTAGGCGGACGATCGATGACTCGTGCGCACTATCATGGTTTTAGCATATGTCCAGAGAACATTTATCCTGTTTTTAGGTAATTATTAAAATTCAGCCGCTGTTAAACTTGCTTTTGTTTACTTGAAGTTTCCGTCTGGTGCAAGTCAAGTGAGAAATGAAAGCAACAGATTTCAGCCAGTACCGCTATTGGTCCAGTTCACCTCGTGAGAACTATACTGTATGTATATGAAGAGGAAGCTTTGGGAATACGTGAACGAGGAAGACTGGTCTCGCTTTCCCAAACTAATATGGTACAAAACGGCGTATCACCGTAGCATTTTAGTGCTCAAACGCGCACTCACCGGGTGGCCGCCGTGACCTTTATGGAGGTTCACGTTGGTGAAGATCCTTATCAACATCCAGTTACACGAATTCGCGTCATACGGCCACGGTTGGCTCAAATGGAGAAGTCTTCCCTGGGCCACAGGTGGCTGAATCGTTACGTTTAAAGCTATTTGAATCCATAACGCTCGGGCAATGCCTGCTACCACCGGTGCTGCGTAAATTCAGACATTCCGGGAAGGAGAGAGACAGGGAGAATGGGGTAAGGGTGGGTAATGGAGTAAAAGTGAACGGTGCAGGTTGCGAGTCCATTCCACTTAACCCCTGGGTGGCGAAAACATTTTTTTATCATTTTAATCTCGACCGCCGGGTAAGGATTTTATTGGTTTTATTTTAGACTGCGTAAATTGGAAGAATCGGTAAGGTTACGCGAACATTTCTGAGGTTATTTGAATATCGGTAATTTGCTTGCAGTAGAAAATAACAAATTTTGTGAGCTATTCGTTGCTAATTCCTATTTTTGAGTGATTTGTATTTTTCCATTTCGAGGTGCTCATTTCAAGCGGCGAAAACTGTATTAGAGAAAAAATTACTAAGAAAAATATATCGCAAATAAAAGGTGAACCATGAAAAAATTAAATAATATCTTAGAATTCTTTGAAGGCCATTTTTAAGAAAAATAATCATTTATTTTCTAATGTTGATGATCTAAAGGTGGATTGCATGATTATTTAAAAAATATCTAGGCTAAACATCAGTCTCTAATGTATTTACCGCTTAAAAATGAAAATAAAGTTTTAGTTCATCTTTTGACGCTTAGAGACACGAGAATGAGAAACAGTATTTTTTTATCGGTAGATTGCCCTGTTTCAGGTTCAGTCTTTAAAATTAATGTAATTTTTCTTGGAATTCCTAGTTTTTAAGGTGAGACCTTGGGAAACAACTTTAAAGTAATTTGAAATAATTACATTATTACTCTCAAAATGGCAACCATACCTTCTAATGGGTTCCAATGTGCTTTTTAATAAAGTTTGCCCGCATAAAGAAAAATTACGCCATCGACGAAAATTCAATCGCCTATGCCTTGGTACAGAAAAATGAAAAGTTTTAACCCTGATTAGCGGGAAACGAAATTTTGTTCTTCCTTTGGGTGTGATTAGGAAATTAGAAAAAAAAGGAATTCGGTAGAGGAAAGGAGGAGAGGCGAAAAGATTGGAGGTTATAACACGTGTTCATGATCTCAATTAACGACTCCCTCCCATCAGAAGAGTGCCGCCGCCTATCTCTCACTCTTTCCAACGCCCGCAATCTCTTTCTATCCCCTCTATTCACTCAACTCTTCCCCCCTTCCCCTCGACCACTCAATTCTTCGCTTCTCTTCCTGTTCCTGCTCCCCGTGGATTTCATTCTTCCTCACCCATTCAGCTCCTTCGCCGTCTGAGGATCTGAAGGGGAAAGGCCCACGAAATTTTCGCCCCATTCTATCTTCTCGATCCACACTTGAGGCATCTCCCGCTGATTCGTGTCCTTCCTTCTTTCTTCCCACGACACCAAACGGCTCCTGTCTCTCACTCTTCTCCTTTCAATCAGTCCAGAGTTAACCCTCCCTGCGTCTTACTTTCTGTTACTTTGAACAGTGATCTTCGTCCCTTCAGTTTGTTGCCCATTTCACATTTTGATGTATTTTCCTTTTTCCTAATTATTTTTTTTATACTAATGTCAAATATACGTGCATTAATTTTCCTTTTATTATTTATTTCCCCGCGTTTGCACCCACGATTTATTTAGTTTTTTTGTGCTTTTCATTTTAGCTTATTCTAGTTGAGTTAACTCATTTCTCTCTTTCCATTTTGCGTCATTTTTTCATTTCACCAGATAAATATTTTTTCAGGTATCCTCATTACGTTGTTCATCGTCCACCCGTTTTCTTTCTCATTAGTTGAGTCGAAATTTCTGCAAAATTGTTTCATTACTGGTTCCAGTCCTTCGTCAATCCTTCGCCGTCTTTCCTTACGGACATTGCGAGTCGTCACATTTCGACCTTCCTTCACCGCGCTCTCTGGCTCTTCTCTTCTCGCCTCCTTCAAGTCCCAAATGCCCTCATTCACTCCTCCGGCCACGCCGTACTCATCATCTCTATCCGGCCTTGAAGTGCGAAATTCCCTCCTTCCCCCACTTAACTCCCACGATCGCACCTCCCATTTCCCCCACTAACTCCATTACATTCTCTCTTTCGCTGTTTAGTCATTCTCCTTCTGCTTCTTCCTTTTCCCTGCTCTCTTCACTCTTCTTCCGTCTCGTATTTCGGAATTTCTCTTCTCTTTCCAACTCGAGGGTTTCGCACATTATTTTCCACCATTATCTTGCGTGTGCTCCTCGAAATTCAATTTCGCTTTCTCTCTCTCCGGTCTTTTGTTCCATCCGGGATGATTCCTTCTCTTTCCGCCTTGGATGCAAGCTACCTTCTCAGTTATTAAATAGATTCCTTTTGCCCTGACTAGTTTCCTGTTGTTGTTTCCTAACCTTTAGCTTTGATTCTTAAAACCCGTCTCCCTTACTAGTTCTGCAAATAAATGTGTATACCAATATCGGTTGATGTAAGTATAAAAACTTGGGTGAATGTTATTAGTAAATTATCCTTAATAATTATCTTGCATTGGTATCTGACTAAAAAAGGGTTAAAAATAAAATAATTTTAAATGCAATGGTGAAACACTCTGTTCATTAAACTTTATATATGCTCTTTTTTCATCAATTATTATCCTTAGGAAGGTGATAGTATCAATATTCGGCTTTGATATTGACAAAGCTGTATGTTTATATCGTCTATCGGTGACTGTAAACTTTATCAGTTTATATTTATTTATTTTTTATGTTCTTATGACATTTATTGAAATCTTTTAAAAATTTGAAGATATTAAGAAAAATTTAAAAGAAAAAATTGTTTAGAAAAAAAAGGATTCACAAATCCTATGGCTTTGAATTTATCATAAGCATGAGATTTACCCATACTGGTACGTTCTTCCTTCTCCTTTTAGTTGCTAAGTTTTAATGTAGTTACGAAGGATAATTTCCTTTGATAGCTTTAGTGTTGGGTGGTATGTTTAAGGTTTCCTGGAAACTTACCTTTGTTTGGTAATAAAATATAGCAATAATATATTAATCAATAATTAAAATAAAGAGTTATTGATAGAAGACAAGAAACATTCAAGATAAATAATAATATTAAAACACTACTGGAGGAACTGGTGAATCAATTGTGCATTTCTTCCTGTGTTGACTAATTGCTTGCTAATTTACTCCTTAACACCTTATTCGGTGGTATTTTATCTTATTCGCGTGGTTTGAAGTTTAAATAAATATCTCAGGTCTACTATCGTTTCTTTGGTTTTCCTGTCTGGTGCATATTTGGAAATATTTCTCCGTTTGTCTCTCTGATATCTGGGGTATCCTTCTCACGCCAGACCTCGCCGCATCCGCTCACCCTCAACAATTAGCCCTTAATGAGGGAACTCTCTTCCGACCAGAGCCTGTTCCCCCCTTCTCCTCTACTCTCGTCTCAACACCAACACCCTTTCATTCAGAATTCCGTTTGTAGCACCTTGGTTATCGACGGCTGCGAACTTGGCAGAGACTTCTAGCGGAGCTACGAGTGAGTTAAAATAGATGAGTCTTCGAGGCTGAGTCAGGCGTCTCTTCTTCCCTAATCTTCATCTTCGTTCTCAACAACCTAATTTATTGATCGAAAATGCCCTCTTTGTATACCCGAATTGACTACTCGCCCAACATCTACAGATTAAATATTATTGCATTACATGCCTAGTTATAAGTTTGATTTCGTGAGAAGAAAATAACTTTTTTACCCCGTGATAATGAAATCAGCTTCCTTAAAAAAGGACATTTACGTTACAATTGGTGATTACATTCTGTAATAATCAATATACTGTATCCTGCTTGAGTTGTGATTATCTCTAATTTTTTCGGGGATTTCACCTTTTTACCCCTGAAATTACGGACCGGACACGAAATTTTTACATTATTAACCATTGTGAAGAGATTTAATTAGGAATCTATCCCCTAATGATGTACAAGGCTTTTAAAGGGCTTATACCTATCTTAGGTTTGTTGTCATGTTATCGATGTGATTGGAGAGAATTATTCAGGGTTGTTGCTCGCATAATCATAGCGTAATATATATTGCGATTCATAAAAATACTCGCAATTCATTCGTATTAAATGCTGACATACGCTTCAATCGTCCCTTCCAAAACCAGCGGTCCTTTGGCGTCTCCCCTACCTTCTCTTTCTTGGTATTGTGTTTTTGTCTTTTCCGTTCCATTTCTCAGACCGAGTGGGAGAAGGCGACGGCTGCTAGAGGCATATAAGATTGAAACTTATCTCTCCAGCGGAATTCTGTTATTACTCTATTTTGCGGAACCTCCACGCATCCATAACTTTTATGCCCTCCCCCTGACACTCTGCCAATGCGTAACGCGAGTGTGAGGGTTCGAGGAAGAGAGAAGTGGAGGAGATTTCGGAGGGGGGGGCCAAGGGAGGGCGGGGATGGGGCGAGAAAGGGGCGGAGATTCGCGATGTGCCCTGGCTGTTTCGCGCTGGAATGGTTGCGCTGCAGCAATCTGGAGACACCCACTCTTCACGAAACGACCGAGCGGGTCTTGGGTTTTTTATTGGCGTCTTCTTTCATACATGCTGCGTGTTATCTCCGCCTTTCCACCACTCACGGAGATTAGATCGCCATAGAAATCCTTGTATCGAATTTGACTGAGAATACGCCAACGCCATGTCGCACGGCTGTGATAAATGGGACTATTTTTTTAATTATTACTCCATTGTATGGTCTTTTGCTGGAATGCATGCATGCGATGGCCTTAACTTCTTCTGCGTGGAAATATTATTGTTTAAATCGAAATGGTGCCGATCAAAATGAGATAGGTGAAATGATATCTGCGGCTGAGTTTGGTTTTAGCGCCCTTCTCCTCATATTTGTTATTCCATTAATAAATGAAAAATAAGAATTAATTTTTATATCTTCGTTCATTCCCATCTTAGCCGATGTGTGTGTTTATAAATTAACGGAATTCGGAAGAATCTTTAGTATTCCATTCAACAAAATTTCGCATTTAGGAATAAACAAACTACCGTTTAAGTCACAACTGCAGGAACTGTGCTTCTCTAATGTGCAGTAGATTTGAGTGGCACTCGGCACTTCATTCCAGAATATTCCATTCGCTGTACTTAACCAATGTGCTTCTCAGATTCTCGAAAACAATCCTGCTTCATAGACTTAAAAAAGGGTATTGCGTCATAGTGACCGCGAGTTGGTGGGGAGCGAGAAAGACCCAAGGCGATAGTGAATTAACGGCTAAAAACCCTCCAGGGATCGACAGCGATCGGAAAGCGAGAGAGCCAATGGAGCTGCTTTCTCGGTTTATTTATCTCGGACAAATATCTGTTTTTTCCCTCGTTCCATTCCTTTTCTTCCACTGACAAGACCCCTCACTCTTTGCCTCCCGCTACTGCTCTAAATACTCCCCAGTCACCGCCTCGCTTAAGCTTCTTCACTTCCCCTTCCCCTCGGCCCTCCTCCTATGAGGAGATCTCCCTTCCGTCAGTCATTGCACTCTTTCTTATTCTTGCATCTGGCATTGGATGCATGTATTTTCCGGAAGGGCTGGAACATCCATGTCGCACCAATCTCTCCCTTTCCTTCTGGATTTGAGAAACGGCCTTCTTTCGCACACACGTGAGAGTATGTAAATGTGAAAATGTGAGACCGATCAATTCACTCACCAGTTTCGAAATATTCTGTTTTAATAATGGTTTTATAATAACTCAAGCAAGCTGCAATATTTTTACGTTGTCATAAAAAATACCACCTTTTAAATAGGTATATTTGTTGCCGTTTCCAAGGATCTGTTATCGATTTCTTTTTGGTTGTACGCGTAGTTTACCTTTTATGCGTTCTTTATTTTTCATTTTTTATATGCATATATCTCTGGCGCGTGTCAAGTTTACGAGAGCTGTTGAGATTGTATTGAAACTTGGTCCTACAGACGTGTGGCTCTTATTCAATTCGCAGCTACCTTTCTGAGGCTTCCCCAATCAGCTCGTGTGCTAGGCAACATATTTTTGTTGCTAGCTGTTCACTAAATACCGTCTTTTATTTCCATAAAAATCTACTTTGTTAAAAAATGGTTTTCTAATGATAGGAATTTTCTACGTGATGCATATTTGGCACGAAGATAAAGAATGAAACAACTGGTGTTGCAGTTAGCCTTCACTTCAGCGCTCACGTGTATATTTACTGCCCCTAATTGGGAATTAAGACGCAGATAATTGCAACATATGACGTTAGCTCGCATTATTCTTTAAAATTGCTCAAATTGAAGTTATTAGAAAAGTTCAAAACATTTTGTAGCAAATGTCATTCCCGTACTTATGAATAATAATTAATTTGTTTAAGAAGATTAGAATGTCCACTTAATGTTAATGTATTTAACTGACTTGTAGGAGAATTGTAAGGCTCATGTAGGTTGTTTCAAATGGATCCTTCTTAAATGAACTCCATCTCTCCTTTGTGGGCCTTCTCCATCTACATTCCACTTTTTCAGGTTTTAATGTAATTCTACGGACACATCCATTACGGCTCCTGCCATTAATTTCCCATTCCTTTTCGCTTTCCGTTTTTCTCTCAGTCCCAGCTCTTCCACTTTGATTTCGCCTTCTCTCCCCCACTCTTCCTCGTCACTCTCTTCTCTCTGCGTGTTTCCAAACCCTTCCCTTCTGTCCCATGCTTTGCACTTTCCATTCGCCCACCACCTCTCACTTCACTCGCTAATGGGGAGAACCCTAATTTCATTTTCATCCTGGGGACTTCTTCTTCCAACCCATTCCTCCTCTTCCCACTCCTGTCGTTCCGCTCCCACTATCTCTCTCCAGCTCCCACTGGGAATACCTACCGAACTCTCCCAAGGCTTCTTGCTCACCAAAAGGATTGAACTACGGAAAAAATAAAAAAAATAGTGATTGAGTGAGATATAGGAGGAAAATAAAGTGGTTTAGAAGAAGGAAATTAGTTTCCGGGAGACGGAACACTCTGAGATGTATTGATTTTATTTAAAGTAGATTTTCTTCCATTTTCCTCAAATGCGAGCGTCCGAAGAAAATATTGTTTTTCCATAAATCTTAAATTCACGTGCTGTTTGTAGGAAGATTCTTGCTCTCATAGTTTTTCTGACTGCGAATAATTCGAGGGTAGGAGGGTAGGCCGTTCACGAACTGCTAGAAAGACATGCTCTGCCGTGAAACCCGTCCGTGGGTTAAACATAGGCAAACTTTCAAAAGACGGCAAAATATTTCCGACAAGTATGGAAGATTATCAAATAGCATTGGCACTAGAAATGACATTGATTAAAAGTGAATTATTTGCATGAGCTATTTTTTTGACATTATTATTATAATTATCATTGTAATTTCCATCAAATTTATTGTTTTTCAATTTCGGCTATCCTTTATATTTCATCAACATTTTGGAATATACCTACTTGAAGTAAGATTTTTTTTTCTGGAACCATAATCGTAATTTATAAGGTGCTCCTAATGTTTCATTAAAGCCTTTTCAAATGAATAAATTATGATGATTACAGTTATTACTAATAGGTGAGCAGGAAGGAAAATATGAATATCTCGATAACGTCTGTGTTCATTGCTAGACATAAAATGAAACGGTTCTGTAGCGGTTCTCATGGCCTACTGGGTGAACTAAATGTTTTGATGGATTCCAGGAGTATATGTAATAAACGTAGCTTTCGCTTAGTTCCCTATATTAGCTTAAATTATGAAGGGGGAGATACTTGAAGAATGAAAACTATGGAAATATAAAATGCTTCCGCCAACGAGTTTCGAGGGAAACCGTTTTTAAAAGGAACTATTACTAGTTGATTTACTTGGGCTGAAAGGTTGTTTAATAAAGTAACTCCTGCGCTAATCTAGCTATTCACATCACATGGCGCTACCTTAAACGAAAATAAATAAAGACAAAGAGCATTCTTTCTTTATTAATTGCAACAAAATTCGCATTTCAGCGCTTAGATATCACTATCATCTTAGACGTACATTTGGAGATGACGGCTTGTCGTTAAAACGTTTGTGTTCTAAATTTAATAAACGAACCAAAGCGCACATATGTGTTCTTTGGTAATGTTATCATCCACATTTCCATCAAAGTACAACGACAGGGATGAAGTAAGACTTTAACCAGTAATAATCTTAAGTACTTATCTTTTAACATAATTGCAATATAAATGACGAGTGAATTTACTCTTTACAGTATTGGCAACGCCGCTAGGATGATTCATTTTTACAATTAGGTCGTCTCTATTTTTTCTCGGCATTATGGCTGGCTCCCTGCCGTATCTGCTCGGCGCCCTTCCCCATCTTTCCACAACCCTTTTATCCGATACTTTTCCCACTTCGCCCCTTCCATTTTTATTCTCACATCGACCTCCTCCCCTCGGCGTTTATTCCATTACTTCCCGGCGTTTACCCTTCTTCCCTCCATATATTTTTTAATGTCTCATCTTATTTCTGCTCACGTTGCACCTCCACTCGCCCTCGCAAGGAAGAAGCCCTTTTTCACGGCTTTCCTCTGACCCGCACCCTTCTCGCGCTTACCACCCAAACTCGGTGGAACTGCGTGTCCACTTCTCCTTCCTCTTTCCCACACACCGTCCCAAGCATCCCTTTCCAGAGGTACATCTCTTAGTGTGCCTCCCTCAGGGTTTCATCTCTCCGCACTCACGTCCTTCCCTCGCCTGCCCCATATCACGCCCTCGTAGAGGTCTCCTCTTTCCTCGAGGCCGTAAAACTGTTTCTCTTATCATCGAGAAGTTTCATGAACATCTTTTATTTATTCCATCTCCGTTTTTCACTTAACTCCCATTTACCATACCTTGCACCTTTTTTCGTTATCACCTCTCCCCGTCCTCATTACGATTCCATTTTTTCCTTCTCATTCCCTATTCTTCCTCTTGTTTATCGTGTTGGTTCATCTACCCGTGCCGTATTTTTATTCTTCTCCGATATATTTGCAGGTTCGCGTTTTGGTTTTATGTGGAAGTTTGCTCAATGTCCTCATCTTTTCCTTCCTAATTCCCTGTAACGTGGCTCCCTTGAGGAATTTGATGGGCAACTTATTTGTGTTATTAAATGTATACATTACGTTAACTTAAATTCATTGGATGGTCCAAGAGCAATCGCTGCGGGAATAAATTTTGGCCTCCACTTGTTTCACCAAGAAGAAACTGTAATTGATTGGAGGAGGAAGGGAAATGTTTTCAAACTTCCCCTTACATTTCCATTGATTTAGTTAATTCAGCATGTAAACTTGTTCAATGTTCTCTAATTTACTATAAAATTCTACTCAAGAATCATTTTTGTGTGCATATAATTTTCTTTATTAGTTTTTCGAATATAATCGTAAGAACTGAAATACGTACATCATTTTTGAACAATTGTTAAGTTATTTCTTACATAAAGGGGACGTATTCTGTGTTGCGACCACCACTGTTAATTATCTTAAATTACTTATGCTTACTATAAATATATTTTTACATAAAAAAATATAATTATATAGCACAGAAGCTAATTAACTCCGTTCCTTGGTCTTAAAAGTAATAGCAGCCACATGATTTTAATTTTTCATAGAACCTCTATGTTCTCTTTCTATAACTTCTTCACTTACTTTCATAAACGTGACACAGATGGCACTCTTAAGTCATCCACCGTCTAAATTTTCATTAATCCTATCGTCTCATTCTCCTTTGGTAAATCAAGAACCTTTAAGGTCGCTTATCTCTCCCATCGATTGAACATAATTTTCCCTAATGGGCTTAGTGTTTTCGGGTCTTAATTTTCTTTTCTCCGAACAACTTATAACGTGTATCACCTTCCACGGCGACGTCATTACCCCCACTTCCGTGCATCTGGTTGCTTGCACATGTGCTCTCCATCTTTCTCTTGATGTATCGGCATGTACATAGAGTCTCCGATAGGCTTTCGTGAAAGTGTCACTGCAAGTGAATTGTGCCCATGTAATTTTTATTATTTTTTCCTTACGAGACTCTTCAGCCCAGTTATTTCTTCATATACTTGACCCTCCCACGTGGTTTTGCCAACCGCCTGCCTGCTTATCCATTCATTTCACGTCTACCTTGATTTTCTTTTTTTTTATCTCTACTAAAGTGGAAAGTTGACCCGTCACCGTATATATGATCACAGCCGTGTCCTTTTACGGGGACGGGCCTGAAAAAAAGCTTTTTCCGAGCGATCATTTCGTCCTTTCGGGGAGCCTCTTGTCATCTGGAGGGAGTACATGTGACAACTCTACGCCCGCGAACATGTCATGGGCCTCGTGGGGTATCCAGGAGACTGGCGCTGTGAATGGCTTCACTGAATTTCGAATTTGAGAGCGTTTTCCGTTATGAGGGAAATGAAGGTCGCGTGCCTCGGCGAGGGAGCGAACGATGATCTTCCAATTTGCGTTAGTCTTTTGCTACTTATGAATATTTCATAGGCTCACCTTTGGTTATTTTGTTTTTATCCTCTCTCCTCTCTCTCACTATGCTCAGAGCACGAGCGTTACCTTCTATCTCTCTCTCTGGTAAATACCTTCTCACTTGTTTTGTCCTGATATTTTTTGAATAATTAAGCGGTTTCCTCCTTGTCCCTTGTTTTATTTGTTGAACTTAATTGGGGGCAGTCGCCCTCCAAACCTGTACGTTGTTTGTTAATTTTCTTTCTTGCTAGTCGTGAATTTTTTAGACTCTGAATAATTGATTTGGTCGAATCCTCTTCCATTTATCCATCTCGTCGATATTAATAGATTCTGGTTGAATTGTCGGAAAGAATTATTTAAGGGAGACTAGGGTTACATAAAATTTATTTTGGTGAATACATACTGGTATATTTAGCGATGATTCTCGATGAGATGGGTCCTTAAAAACCGAGACATTGCTACTCTTCTTTCTAAGGAAACGTTTCTGAAAGTTGTAGTAACATAAACTAACATAGTAATTTCAATCTTATACGAGGTCTTTCTTTTTATTATTTACGTTTTACATTTTTCCTTAAAAGAAAAAGTCTTATAAATTTTGTTCTAGTTTAGAATGAAAGCCAGAGATTTAATTCATTTTCTTGCGGAGTTTCATTCAGTTTTCTGTGTGCTATTTCTGGTAATTGAAATTATATGTGCAATTATAAGGAAATTAACCTTACATTATTTTATTTCTTGAAGTAATTGATTTATTAGAGCCCAGTGCTTAAACTCGCACTGAAATGGTATCATTAGATGCATAATTTTAACCCTGATTTTGCGAACATTGTATTTGAATTTATCTCCGAGAGTAACTTATTGTACCTTTCTTAAATATTTATGTGTGTATTATTTATGTATAAATATATTAATATACAATTTATATATATATTTGCAATCTAATTCCGATACGCAGCCGTTAGTATCCCGCCATTAGCATTCGGTAAAAATTCAACTTACTTAGCTGAAATCGCATCCTTTTTAAAATTGGTAACCAAATCTATAGAAATTGATTATTCGTTTTGATTTGTTGGTAAATATTTGTTTTAATAATTATTTGTATGATTTATGTGCAAATCTTTATGATTTATTAGCATAATTTTTTGTCCTACATAAAAATGTTTTTAAATTTCAACTGTCCGGACGAGGGAAGAAAAAATAATGTTTTCATTTATTCACCTCCCGACCTGAGAAGGCGACCGAGATTGGAAGGCTGTTTTCTAGTGAATCGCTTCCTTTCCACGGTAACTTTTCCGGCTACGTACTCGTAAAGCAATGAAAACTGCTACATTCAGAGCAGTTATTGACGAAGGCGGAAAAACGACCAATCGAATTATCGTGATCGGCGAAGGAGCGCGAAAAATAAAGCAGATCTGATTCGGAAAAAAAATAACTGCGAGCCGTCTCAGGAAGCCGAGGTTCACACAGATTTGGGAAACACGAAAGGAAAGAAGAAGGGAGGAGCGAGTAGGAAGGGGAAAAAAGGAGAAAGCAAGAAGATAAATGCCTGTTAGGGCCTAGAGAGGAACGGAATGACAAACAATGGAGTTTTGAAGGGGCAAATGTGATTTTTCGGTCCTTCAGCATCCATTTTCGATGAGCTAAGCTTCTAACTTCCCGTCGCCTAACTCCCCTTAATTTTACCCTCGCTTCTCCAAAAGTTCCTCTCTCCTTCAACCTGCCCACCTACTCCCCCTCTCCCTGGATGCTCCGTCCAATTTATTTTCTACCGACTTGGATTAAGTTAACGGAAGGGTAAGAGGGGATTTCCGCGGGAGAAGGAGTGCGTAGCAAATACTAGGGGATGGGGGGTGGTTAGGAAGGAAGCGAATCCGCATTTAGGGAATTTGCATTTTTTACCCGCGTTGATATTTTTTCCGTGCAAAGAATGAGATAGACGGTACAAATATTTCCCGCGTCGCTACTTAGGGGACTCTAAATTCAATCGGATTTTCCTTGCGTTCCCTCCAGATTCAGGGAGAGAAGTGTTTTTCTTATTTGGATTATCGACGCCTTTGAGGCAAACAAATTGAAGCCTTGCGAACGAATTTTTGCCCCGTTTGTCAAGAGATCGAAAGAATATTTATCTAGCTTCCTTGTGGAGTGAGCTGCAAAGCGATGTACCCTAACATTATCCCATATTCCATTAGAAAATCGCTACTCCTTTTTATCAATGAGCATTGGAGAATGCCATTTTATATTGAACCATGTACGAAAATAGGAATGGAATTATTTGAAAGATATTTAACTACCACCGTTCAGTTTCATCTTTATTTACCTCCAAGAATATTTCTTTTATATTTTATTTAATGATATGCCGATTTATACTATAGTACTTATTGTTTTTAATGGAAGTGGGGTATACAAGTGTAGTGCCGGGGTCTTAATTTATTGGGCTATTAAGAATCGGATTAGTTTTGAGCCCAATTCAACTTGAGTGATTGTAAAAATCTCAAACGTGAATGTTGATATACATATTGCCAGAGTAATAATTGTGGTACACTTATGACATGGAAATCGTGAAGTAAAAATATATCTAATAGGATAATGAATAATGGAGCGAAACACAAGGTTAAGCCTGAAAACATGATATATGAAAATATTACTTTAAATGTATATGAGTTATATCTTCCTTTTAATGTATTTTAAATTTTCCTTGTGATGCATCTGAGTTTTCTTACGATACATTAAAAATGGTTAACATGTTCATTCATCTCCCCGTGGTAATTCTGTCGACGAAGTATGAATACACAATACTTGTCATGGAAAATAATGGGTGACTTCGTTTATATGTTTAATTTCTTTTCTGTTCTTAAATAAAATTGAGTTGATCTGTAGTCTTCCGAGATGTCTAGTTGCTGGACTCACGCTTGTTCCCGAATTTCCGTCTGATAAGTAGTTTAAGGTGACTATACTCGTACTGTTGACCTGAAGGGGCATCTAGGAGAAAATAGTGAAGCTGTCTTCTTAAACAGCGTACAAGACAAAAATTCCGATATAACCATGGAACAAGTTGTGTTATTTTTTCAGAGCATTTATTATTAGAAATTTTTGTAGTAACTGTAAATTGTCATTTGAATGATACCTTTTGAGCAATTTCTCAATGAAAAAATCCTTCCGACATCCTCCTTGGTTGGACGGAGGAGGGAAATTTTTATTGTTCGCGAGGCTGTTGCAAGCCGCCACATTCCACCAAGACCGTACGTGAGAGAGAGAGGAAGGGAAGAGTGTGGTTAAATTTTACTATTAGTTCTTTTCAGCCCTCCTTTGGCTCAGCTCTTATCCATCGTTCACCCGCAATTCCCTCTCCTTTGCCATTCCCTCGAAGATCACATATCTGGCGGAACGAACCGTAAAATAAAAAAAAAACTTGGGTGCGAGATAAAGCTCGCGGGGATTGTTCGTCGTAAAGCGAGGAGGAAACCCGACGTGGGACCGCTGTCTTCGAATCTCTAATGCCAACCGAAATCCAGCCGTCCCACCCCCTATCCCCTCCACCCCTCAGCCCCCGCCGTCCCGCGAACATACAACGAAATCCCCCCAGCCCCCAATTCGCCACTCCAGATGAAGGAGAATTTCTCCTTTTCCGCCCCCTCTCCTTTAAGGAGGAAACGTAGCGAGATGCGCTCCCTTGTATTATCTTTCGTGGTCTTCCCCACTTCCACTGCTTGCCAGTGTTTGCGCCGCGGTGAGAAGATGGGTCGAGGGGGAAGGGAAGGGGGGAGAGTTCAGTGCTGCGCTGCAGAAACCTTGGAATTTAACCTTTCTCCACTGAGAGGTTCGCCCGAGGATGTTTCTCTGGGAATGCTCTTGCAGCCGCTCTCTGCCAACTCCCATCCACTCCTTCCCCCGCTGCTCTCACCCTGCTGTCCATTGCGTGCCTTTATTCCACTCATCCACATGTGCCGATACGAATGTACATCTCCCTTGCTCCCCATCTCTCTCCTGACAGCGCCCTCTCACTCCCTATCCTTTCCCAGCCAGAGAGCATATTTCCCTAGTCGTCGCTCCATCTCGTGTCAATTAGCTTCCCATCTGTGTCACGGGGCAGAGATAAAGGGTTCTGAGGTATCCCGGCAACGGATGGAGCTGGGTGAACTTCGGTGTGACGCAGGGAGGGCGAGGTGATGGGGAAAACGTTTTGGGGAAGCGATACTTAGCGACAGGTTTATTTCCTACTTCAGTTTTCGCCTTAATCGAGTTGAATAAAAATAGAATGGTTGTCATTGTGCAACCCCTGGAACATGGATTATTTGTTATCTCTATATTTGCACTAATAACCCTGAATTACCGATGGCGATCAGGCAAATTAGGTAACAAGGGAACACATTTTGCTGTGCCTGAAAAATTTCGGCACTCATTGAATTGACTCAGTAATATCCTACATTTCATGCATTGAAGAAAAGCGATTGAGCAATCGGAATATTTCGAAACGATTTTACATACTTAATAGAATCACGGCGTAAAATATATTTGAAGTACCAGTTTTCATTATACCTACAAGGAACATTTTCTGGGAATTGAAGTATCATTTATTTGTAAATTTATTTGTAATTGTCCTATTTTAGTCTTGAAAATCTTGTCCACAGTTATTCTTGTCAAACTATCTCTTTTTAATTGTGTAATTAAGAACCTTATCTCTTTTTGTCAGTATATTGATTCTCCTTCCATTCGAATTGCTCTAATGACTATTCCAAATAATATTCCTTGGAATTCTAAACCGCATGATTAAGGTTTCATTAATGGAAGTCCTTGTAATCAATCATTGAAATTATTAAGAATATCATATTAAATATCGGTAAGTCTGAAATTCTAAATTATATAAAAGATGGCTTGATTATCCTACGGCTCTTGCAAAGCCAAAGTTTTCTTTTTACATTGTATCGCTATTATTTTTAACTTCTGCTTCTAAGGTATAACTTATACGGTTATGGTGGTCGTATTTTATGGTGATCCATCTATTATATATTTCGTAAGCACGTATATCGTGCTTAAAACCATATAGCGAATAAGTTAGCCACGCTATAAAATCGAGGTGGTGTCGTCCATGTTTTATCGTGAGGATGGAATCTCTAAAATCGTTAAAATACTCTGATTCTGAGGTAATGATGAGGAAGTCGAAGATCAAATGCATGCTGATTTGTTTTTTTCGATATTCACGGAATCGTTCACTAAGAGTTTCTACCTCAAGGCCAATTGGCCAATCAACACTTTTACCAGGACGTTCTTTACAAAGTTCCAAAAAGGGTCATTCGTGTGAGACCAAACATCAAGAAAAACTGGGTGTTGCATCACGATAAAGCTCCTTGTCACACAGCAATTTCAATAAATGAGTTTTTGGCCAGTAAAAATATTCCTGTGGCTCCTCAGCCTCCTTATTCGCCTGACTTGAGTCCTTGTGGCTTTTTTCTCTTCCCGAAGTTGAAAAATCACCTCAAGGGAACTCATTTTGGGACAGTCTTAAACATTCAAACGACTGTAACCGACCAGCTGAAGGCTATTCCAGTATCGGAGTTCCAGCACTGTTATGAGGAGGAGAACCGTCTCCAGCGCTGTGTGGCTTCAGAAGAAAGTTATTTCGAGGGTGACGATAAAAAAAATATAATTTTATTTGAATGAAAAAATTTTAAAAAACGTCAGTCTCATTGCTTAATTCACTGACCTCGTAGATCGATCATTTCTCAGTAATTTTTTCAAAGTATCATTTTTACTCTGTTGTTAACGGGACAATTAGTATTCAGTATTTTATCAAAATATTTTTCGGTAATAAACCTGTAAATCTTTTGTTAATTGAGAATGTGGGCTATGCCCGAGTTGAGAAATAAAGAGAAACATAAGGAATATATTTTTGTTATTTTTATTTATTTTTGCAATAGTTCGAAAACAGCACTTCGGCCTTTACATCAGGCATTAAATAATGATATGGCAATTGATACATTTACATACATCCGAGCCGTAACTGGAGGAAAACACACCTAAGCAGGGATCGAACCCGCAACCTATGGGTTGGCAGGCGAGGACGTACCCTCATCACCACTGGGGTCGGCA
Organism: Hetaerina titia; assembly: GCA_037158775.1. Lineage (NCBI taxonomy): Eukaryota > Metazoa > Arthropoda > Insecta > Odonata > Calopterygidae > Hetaerina > Hetaerina titia. Next base: position 73,752,735 of record CM073772.1, on the reverse strand, counting down.
CAACCCATTGGCACAATCTGTGCAAACGCAATCACAAAAGTTTTCAAAAACGAATGAAATAGGACTCGTATAGGTTTTTAGAGATGGAATTGAAACACGGATTGTCATCTTCAAAAAATTTTAATCTAAGGTTAATTTGAATCAATTCTCCAGAATGAAAGCTGTATCATATTGCGTCTACATACGATTATTATATTTCCGAGAAAATTAATGTCTATTATGTGCTTATTTTTCTCGGCCATGAGAGAGAACATGGAGAAGCAGAGAAAATAATTTGACTCTTGGTGATACATAATAGGCGTAATAAGCTGAAAAAAAATCAAGGTAAAATGAAATCAGATTAACTCATAACGGTCATTTCTTATTATATTTCCATTTCGAAAGTGCGATATTTAATAGTTAATAATTATGTCCAGTCAGCATTACTTTAAATAAGTCCAGCAGATAACACTAGGGTGTATGATTTGATATTATATTCATGGCTTCATTTTGAAAAGAAATCGAGAGGATTTTTAGTTAAAATCGTTGTAGCGGGGTCGCGTGCTTACGTGATATGGGAGGGCAACCAAGTGTATTTGTACCTCTGTTCTATAAACTCTCACTGCATTAGCGCTCTCTGTTCTCTCTCTATCTCTCTCTCCCGTCCGCTCCCCCATCTCCTCCGCGCTTGTCGGACGAGGGGAGGGGAATGAAAAACTTATTCACGTACCTTTTCCGCTTTTGCGCCGCCGATGTTATTTCACTCGGCAACATTAATCTGATAAGAGAGAAGAAAGGATTTTACAAAAATCGGGCAATTAAAGAGGGAAGTAATGCTCTGTCCCCCTGCCACTCCCTCCCCCTCGTCCTATCCAGTACAATCCGAGGAGTGGGGTGCGGTTGGTGGGAGAGAGTGTATTTTTTTAATTGGTAGAAAACCACTCCAGCGTAAAAAGGAATAAATTCCACCGACCCGAGTGCGTAGGAAATGCATTAGCATGTCCTCATTCTTCCGATTTTTATGCCCCAGCCCTTTCCTTCGGTGCTTTAGACTGCGACTATTCTCGGTAAATGATGAAAATAAAACTCTTTCTCCCCCACTCTTTATCTTATTCCCGTTCCCGCGATATTCGTTCTGTCTTACCTTACTCCGTCCGCACTCCACAGAGTTTTCCACTCAAAAACCCTTCGGGAGAGATATCATTATCACCGTAGAGCAGGAGAAGTAAAAAAAAATACTTTCATATAGGGCCTTTTTATGGTCCTTAATAAGATAATGGTTTTTTGGAACTGGATACCCGTCTAAGACCGACCTGAAAGGAGTCGAAGATTGAGAGAAATCACAACGAACACGCAACGCGACTTTTTGGGAGCGCGACGGAAAGGGAGTGGCCGGGGGGGATACAAAGGGGGCTACGGAGTGACCTTGAATTGTGTCACACCTAATAAAGTTCGCCTTATTTCTTTTATTGTCCACGGAGGTGTATTAGCGACAGGAATGCACTCCGTGTGATCATCTATCTCTCTCCCTCCCTGCTTCCCTTTCTTTCAAGCTTTCGTCGCCTCTCTCTCTCACTAACAATTTTAAAGCGACGTCTTTCTTATTCCAACGGCAGTCATTAAAATTATGCTTTTTGAATTTTATGACTTCGGCATCATTTATCACTTTACTACCCGCTGCAGCGTCTGGGCCTCGGCGCTCCATGAACGTGACTCTAATCCACCGTCACTCGTTTTCGACGCCGTCTTCTTCAGGCTTTTACTCCCCGCTCTCTGTCGATATCTTCTCTTACATCTCTGCTCCTTTTTTCGATTCCAACGGTATCCCAAACGTCAAAAAAACCTGCTTCCTCTCTTCCCCCATTCCCTGTCGGAGTAAAATGACTTCACGCTTTACTTTGTCACGCCCTATGAAACTAGCTACCGTTTGTGTTCATCTTCTGGAATTCCCTGGAACGTGTTTACCGAATGGACGATGCATTCCTTATTCTCTTAGTGATTTGCCATTCTCAGTACATTTTAATAACTTCTACTAATTAAGGATATCATTTGATCTTGAGTCGTTCCATGATTTTAAAAATCTGTTAGGAATAAAAAATAATGTGACTGTAATTTCACCTGCAATCGTTTTAGATAGCTGCGATCTCGAATTTGGAAATGTAGTCCGCTTCATGCTGAATATTCTGCTGATTTTTCTATGATGTTGACCCGGAAGAGGTTTTCTGGTAAAATTAAAAAGCATACTTTAGAGCACTGGGAGCATTAATGTGATCACTCCTTTTTTTCTAAGACACAGTGCATATCTCAGGTGAAAACGACCGTGATGGTATTTGGGCCAATGGCGGTATTAGTACTTTTTTAACAACGTAATGACTCGCGCGCATTGACTTCGTAGGAACCTCAAGAAACGATATGGTACATCAATGGTCTTAATGGCGTTGTTTCCCAGGATGGAAACGTTCGTAAAGTCTGTCCTCTCTCATTCATGAAGTCTCCATTTCTCTTGGGTCATTTTCCCGCTGAACGACTCACAACAGGAGCTTGACCTGATTTTCTAGGTATCTCTATCTAATTAGTCGGAGCCCCTCCTTTCATGGTTTAGTGTATAAATCCCTTCACGCATTTTCCGCTATAAGATTCAATCAATGAGGGGCTTAAAATAAAACCGTTCTTGGTGGTTAATATTATCGTCAAAAATTAAGCAACGCAAGGCAGTTTTTCTTTCAATTTTCTAAATTTTTTACGCAAAAAAAATCATTCTCCAACCGATGTTGGTCGTTGTTGTGATTTCGGCGTGGTTATGCATATGTACACCAAAAATTTCTTTTACTTTTTTCAAATATATATTTACCTGCATTCCTCCACTACTTAATACTAACAAAGAGAGAAACAAATTTACATTAATTAATTTAAATTTATCTGAAATATACCTGCAGGGTAAACCATTGAAAATGATCCTTCTACGTTCATTACGTGTGTCATGCGTTCCCGACGGTAAACTCATGAGGGAAGTCCCTATACGCATCATTCGTTTGATCTGCTGCCATAAGGATTGGATTCCTGGCATTTTAAGAGCGACAAATTGTGATTGGCAGTAAATGGAGAAGAGACGGGATGCAAGAAAATTTTCCTTGTCTGTATGTCATATTCATGTATGTCTCTCCGGGTGACCTAAACGCTTCACTGCCCACCCTTTTAGTCAAAGCTACCATTGGCATTTACTCTTCATTACTTGCTACGTCCCACTTCAGACCACTCCCATTCCCTCGTTCTTCCCTCCCCATTGTCCTCTTTTTCATTTCCCATCTACTTTACATTTCGCCTTCGTCCCTTATCTCCATCTCAAACTCTTTCTCCGCACCACCTAATTCTATGTTTTCTCGTTCCTTCGCTCGATTTCCGCGGCTTTTATTGAAGATATCCGTCACTAATTAACTCCTAATTCTCCTCAAATATCTATCAATTTCCTTGGTAAATCGTGATATTTTCCCTAGCTCTGCTGTTTCATTCCTGAGCGATATCCCGAAGTTCCATATTTGGAGGTATAATACGCATCCCATTTGCTACAATTAATTTCATTTCCATTTAGAATAAAACTGCGATTCAAACCGTTATCCAAATCAATTAACTAGCATTTCATTGATGTGTGTACCATCCGAATAACCTCTGCAATTCAGCGTGTTTAGAGTCTACCTTGAAGGCACTAAATACTTCTACATTAGTCAGAATTTTTTTATTACGCTCTCTGGGCGGCGGTGTAACGTCGAAGGAATTACCCTCCTGCCAAAGTTTAAAGTGAAGTGTGAACTGTGGTAAGAGTAGAAAACATTTTCTTTGCTTTGTTACAGTTAATTTCTACGGTAGATGGAATTGAATTACGTTATGCTATATTTGTTTCAGCCCTTATTAATGAGTGCACGAACAGAATAGGAAATAAGGTACACATGAACGCATAACTGAACTGAGATGGGAAATAGTTCCTCGTCTGTACTTTGCTTGTCTTGCTCGTGTCATTCCTATTATTAAAATTGTGGATTATGGTTGTTCATATATGTTTCTTTGTAGCTGGCGAGTTGGGGGGTTTCTGATTCGGTTTTCCTTCTTTTGTAGCTTCTTTGCATCCTTTAGTTCGCCGGCCAGTCTACTGTGTTAACCGGGGCATTTCCCTCTCCAGATCTGACATGACCCGTTTCCGTGTCTTCCCTCCCCCTCCTCATCCATCCTTTGCCTTTCCGTTTGACTTCTCCGTCCCTCTTTAGATGATTGTCTCCTCACCCTCACGTCGGCACTCAATGCTCCTCTCTGTCCTCTCTCCTCCCAGCCTCCTTTTTCACTTGTGCCGCTATCTCTACGATCAACTTCCTCACCTCTCGTTCGGCTCTCTTCTTTCCGTCTCTCTATCATTCCCGCCCCAATCTCTCCCGTTGCATCTCCGCGACCCCTATTGAGCTTCATCTTCCACGGCATTGAGCAAGGGATTTACTCCCTTCTTCATCCTTCGCTAATTATCTTCTGTCTTTCCGTTAATCGGAATTGATATTCTTCCAACCTCCTTAGTCAGACGAAGTTTTAATTTTAAATTTTTTTCGGGCCGGGCGGCTTTCACCCCACACTGTTCCACAAAAAAAACTGTTAGAAAAATATGTCAAACCCGCTCCAATTTTTTTGTCATTATATTTTGGGTGAAGTCAGGATTAAAATTTTCCCTTTTAATTTGTGGCCTGTTAGTAATCGTGACACAAAAGAGGGTCGTTTATGTTCCCGTCATCTCTTCTCCTTCCCGAAGTTCGGTGATGTGTGTGACGCCGTTGATGACGCAGCCTAATAACTGATAGATTCCACCTCGCCTAATCGATTTCTGATGATTGAGAACGGTCATGTGAAAGCTGAGGACTTGAGTGGGAAATGGGATGAGGAAAGGGTAGATAGCGTTTCCTTGCCTAAAGAAAGCGGTCTTTTCAGCTTATATGGCTTCTGAAGGGTCGAATTTTATTTAAACACCCCGCATTTTTTGGTCTATATACAAAGGTGTCAGCGTTTTTATTTATCCTTTATTATTCCCAAGTTATTCATCGTAACTCCATCATCCATAATGCTCTTTTTCATCCTCATGAGGTGAAATCATCGATTTCACAATCATGACCATTATCATCCTAGGGATAATTACCGTGCGTCATGATGACCTATGAAAAAATGACCTACACATTTAACCTTTCTCGTCGTTAACATGTATCAGTTATATTTCATCTTAGATCGTTATAAACATGGCTTGCCGAATATCCTGCCTTGTAATCCATTTTAGTAGTTCTCTTAGTCTTCGTTTTCTGTTACTCTTTTCTCAAAATATTAAATGTGCGTCACAAAGAAAAGTACCCATTACTTCTTATTTAATTTCCAAACTACGTTTCATGGTTTTTAGTTTCATGTTATTTGTGATTTCTCCTACTATGGCTGATATTTTTAAAAATTCTATCACTAATTTATACTCTTCCATGGCTTACCTTTCGCAATCATTGTCACAATGCAGAGATCCATTAGCAGTTCATGTAATCGTTTTTCTAATGCATTACTTTCGTAATTTCTTGTCCATATATTTATTCGTGTGTTCTGCCAACAATCCGCGTATCATTTTTTTCTGTATCAGATCGATCTCAGTTCAAAATCTTGTCTTTGCTCCCGAATGAATTACATCTCGAAATCTAATTTTATCTGTAAATCCAAGTGGTTAGGAATAGAAAGAACTCTTTGCGAGGGGTTCTCTCTGTGCCGCTATGGATGTATTAAGATTCAATTACTTCCCTGTTCAACTTCCTTGTAATTCTGCATGTTTCCATATCATTCATGGAAAAAGAAAGCCGAATGACTCAGTGGTAGCGGCAAATCAAATGACCTTAATCCGCGCTGGGTGCACTAGTATCTTTGTCCGGAGCCAGACAAGTCATGGCTTACGAAGGCTTTTATTGTGTTGACCCCGTTCTTGCCTAGAGGAATCTTCATATCAAATTCCTTTTCATTGTCCCGATCATGCATTTCCTTTCCTTAGCCACCTCAGCCTTATCCTTCTTCACAAGGCTTTCAAAAGGAATCTCTCTTATTTGAGGCGACTCGGAATTTTAATTATGGATTGTTGCTAAACTATTGAAGTGAGTTGGTCAGGAGTAAAATTATAAATGACAATGCAGCCTAATGTGGAAACGGTGAGTCATGCCAACGATTTTACGATCTCTGCTCTAAGAAATTATCTTTGTTCATTCGAGTTTACATTTTTCTAAGAAGTAATACCCCAAGAGAAGAATGCAATTTCATTTTTCACGCTACGAGAAGTGATAGAAACGAGCCGATATGCAATGCCTATCGGTTGATCCCTCGTAAAAAGTGACCTTCGTTCTACCATCATGGTTTAATTTGAACAGTCAGTAGATTACTCATTAATGTGGTGTCTGCGTACTAATTACTGCCTCAGAAGTAGCGCAGGTTTACTCAACGCATCCTCAAATTGTTTGTTCATTGAATTAAACCACAAATAAAAACTCAGGCAACTCTTAACGATTGCCTATTTATTCTTCGTACAAATTTGTACTTTCAGCTTTGTAATCCTCCTATTTAATTATCCACGAATTCATTCAACGTTCGTGTGCTTCGACTCGTTAAAGAATACGGCTCCCTTTTCTATCCAAATCAATCATTCGTTTCCGGTGCAACAATCTTCAGTTTAAATAAGAATCGAAATAGCGTAAAATTTCGAAGCAGTCTTCATTCACGGAAGTGTATGCTATCAAACTCCGTGTGATCCCCTCCATTTCGTTGCGGTGTGTACGTAATACTTCGGGGACCGAAACTCTACCTTTGAGAGGAGCAGAAGATGATAAAATTGGATCAAGTGGTTTTGCGTTCCCGGGATGAGTACTTTGGATGATATGGTAGCCGTGAGTATTCCGTGGAGTGTACGATGAATCCGAGTTTCGGAATTTTTTTTTACAACCAATGATGGTCGACGGGGAGGAATGCGTGTATAAAGAGGAAGAACAAGTCACGTCGACTGTGCTAAAAATCTAGAAGTGAGGTAGCAGCTCAGATGTGCACTTAGAACGCAATTCCTTCCGTAAAAGTTGTTTGGAGATAAGTTTGCAGAAAGAGGTGATGAAAGAACTGGTATGTCGGACGAAGGATGTAGCATTTCTATGGAAAAGTTCCTTTTTTCATACTATCTATAGATAGCTGAGGTTTTTTCTTTATGCTGAACTGTAGTTTATGTGTTATAATATCGGCGGAAAAAATGATTAAGCCTTGAAGGTGACTTCTTTAAGCCGTCTAAGGAAAATAGTAATAGTCTATAATCCCGTTTTGAATTAATCTTAACTTTTAAGATTTCCTGAAATGTTTCCTTATTAAGGCCATATCGATAGGCGATGTTCGCTTGCCTCTAGTCGCTATCCATCTTCTTGTGTTGTGAAGGCATTATCCTGCCACTCCGGCTTCCATTATACTCGGTACCTCAATGGTGGAAGAATAAAAATATTTTTACTTCGACGATTTGGCTGCACCGCAGTGCAAAGAAGTACTAAAACCTAGATGAATGGAAATTAAACAAGACTTGGAGTTTCGTGTTGTCTCCCAAGATTTAGATGTCGACTACCTTCCAGCGTATGTTCTAACTTTCTTGATAAATCTAATTACCTAAGCAAATCGTTTGCTTCAGGTATTCATCTTATTTTCTTATGTTGAATCATTTGATGGAAAATCATTTATAAATCCTCAATGCCTGCCTGCATTTGTTCATTTTGGGCACACTTTTTCCCGAAAGAAGATCTCTAGAAAACATTTTATAGCGGGGATTTATCTGTTCGCGTTCAGAGTCACCACTTGTAATTGAACCCATGAGTTTGGATTTAGAAAACGAATACTCGTGTAAATCATCAAGGCAGCTTATCTCAAAAAGGTTAAATAGTCAGATGATAAACCAAATCAGATTGAAATTCGTTGTGTACCTTTCCGTTGAATTTTTTTCAAACGCAATAGCGAGCGGAGATTATTTTTCAGCTTCTCTTCCCTTTGTGGCTTTTTTTGAAAAATCCACGAACGAAAGATTCCCTCCCCCGAGCCTCCCTTCCCACCCAACAGACGAACGCCATCATCTTCAACGGCGTGGGTGAGTGGCGGAGGAGATTTATACTCGCACACCTACAGAAGTGCGATTGAAATAGGATTTGCTGAGGAGGAAATGGGAAAAAGGAGAGCTTTCGTCCTTTGTTGGGAGGGGTAGGATAGGTTTGCGGTTACCTTATCTATCCAATGAAGAGCAGGATGTCTGGATAGAAGGAGGAGAGAGGAGGAAGAGAGAGAAAGACGGCGACACAGTGGATTCCCATATCTCCCTTTTTCAGTCATCCCGTCGCGTCCGACGGGCCCGACCGCCGCAGATGCCCTTCCTTCCTGCACATCCCCCTCCTTCTTTTCCCACCCACCCTCACCACACAGCCCACTCCCACCCAAATCCTCCCGTCCCATATTCCTCACTTTTCTCTCCACTCACCCCCCCCCCCTTCACCAGTAGTCCCCTGATATCCCCGCGCACACCCGCTCCTCCCTCCCGTCTACTCGACGAGACGAGATTCCACACCCCTCTCCTTCCTTTCCTCTCTCGCTCCGAGAGAGGCTTTGCGGATAAAAATGCTGTGCGGGGGCGGGAAAGAGAGAGGGTTGGACAAAGGGGGGAGGTAAACTCTTCGGCTCCGCATCCTCTCCCGCGCTTCCACCCCCTGTCCGTGACCCCCCCTTCTTTCGGGGAGAGGAGCTTGGAGGAAGAAGAGCTGCGAGATGACTCTTGTGGCGGGGGTGTGTACTATGAGCGGAGGAAATTGGGCATTGGGAGGTTTTCCTCGGAGAAGAGAGAGGGGATCAGGGAATGTGGAGTGTGTGGGGGAGAGTGTTGCTACGAAAAGGAGAAGGCAATGGTGTAGGGGGTGCTGCTGAATCCTTCGCTCCACCTGCCCCCTACCTCTTCGTGTCCTTTTTTTCCCATTCCACTCCGAAGGTGTATCCTAAAGCTCCCATTTCGTCCTCCTCCATTCTAATTCCGGCGGAGATTTACATCGAGATAAATAAAAACAGGAGTGTCCGTCGTGGTCGTAGTTCTTGCCCTCTGCCCTAGGACTATGGGTCAATCAGGAAGAAATTATTGCAATTTTCATATCATTAGACGTTAGTGAATGGACTAGGATTGTAAAACCTTGCTCGTATAATTTCTTTCCATTCTCTTATTCGCTTCGGTGGTGATACGTTTTTGCTAAGGCTAAATAAAATGAGATAACATAAACCATATAATTATTTTTCTGACATTGGAATGATTAAACTCTTGTGCTCTACCGTCAGCAGTAAATTGAATTTTAGATAAACAGGACGCAAAAATGATATAAGGGTGTATGTTTGATTCCTTATAACGTAGGATTTTTGTGAAAGTACTTATTCCATTAGTTGGAATCATCCATTTCATAAATTCAATATTGGGCCGTCAATCTATCTATACTTTTGTATTGCATTCCTTTATGTCCCTCACTATAGCAAAGAACTGCTTATACAGTTTTTACCGATGCTTTTTCGTCAATATATAAATAAGATTGCATTGTTGCTGTTTTAAATATTCATGTAAAATAAAAGGAAAGGTGTGTCCGCGTTGTACATTCCTTTTATTCACAAGGAAAGAGAACTTTTCAGTGAACTTTTTCCGCAAATCTATTTGCACTGTATATTTATTCGTGTATTTTTCAGAAAAAAATATGTTTGTGGTAAATGCTTATCTTTTATTATTTATTCACTGAAAAGTTAGAATAAAAATTATTTTGCCAAATTTATTTATATATATATATACAAACACACAAACACTAACACAAAAAACACTACACACATAGAAACATAAAAGAAGGACACTTACATTGGATATTTACGTTTCGACGGCACGGCCGTCGTCATCAGAATGCCCAATGCCCCGACGGCCGTGCCGTCGAAACGTAAATATCCAATGTAAGTGTCCTTCTTTTATGTTTCTATGTGTGTAGTGTTTTTTGTGTTAGTGTTTGTGTGTTTGTGCGTCGCCGGAGAGCGTCTTTTCCAAGTTTATATATATATATATATATATATATATATATATATATATATATATATATATATATATATATATATATATATATAGCAGATAAAAATGTATTGTAGCAGATATATATGTATTCAATTGTTTCAGGCTCAACTTTGTGGAAGTTCGTGTTCATTAAATGAAGAACACAAGAAGAACAGTGGAAATATACAATGTGTTCTTCATTTAATGTTATACATATATATACACACACACTTTGATAAATCCTTTTTGTGATATTTAGAGGGTATTGTTTATATGAATTATAATGGAAAATGAATTAATTAAACACTCCAGTTTAGAGCCGGAAATGCCTTTAATTTTACCCATGGTGTTGTTAGGCATGCACACGTGTACACACCATTTTCAGCGAAGAGTAGAAGCCTCTATTATAGTTGAAGGGGTTTAGAAATGAGAAACAAAGCTCTTGAAACATTTTTGTGTATTACATCTTAATTATACAAAGGCAAAAGAAATATTACCAAGAAGCAAATCTCCATATTCATAGAACGTAGCTGGTCAGCATGGAAAAAGTCAGAGGGGAACATATAGTAAGGCCTAGATACCGCATTCCGTATTAGAAGAAAATTTTCTACTCTCATATTTTTTCCTGTAATGGCACTAATGGTAAAGGTAGGCAATAATTATTATATATATATATATATATTTAATGAAGTACACCGAGATGAAGAGGGACCTAATATAGATTAGTTTGATTGGTGGGGAGTCACAAAAATGTTTATTTGATAGCTGTATCCATCCAAAAACCTACCTTAAACGGTAGATTACCACATAATAATAATATTTAATGAAACATATAATACGTAATTAGTCTAACACAGGACGAGTGGATAATTATTTTTTAATATTCATAATTTCTAGTTAGGTTAATTACCACTGTCACCCCCGAACCCACTCCTAAATGGGTGTATATAGTAAGTTTTACGATTGGCTGACTAGTTTCGAGAAAACCTCTGAGAATGGAATTCTTCCATCAGAAAGGAGCCCACCTCATCCTTCACGTGATAGGATGGAAGCGGGAAAGGAGGATGGGGAGAGAGGAGTTCTGCTTCGTGGTTTATCGGATTAATTGCGGAGGCGGGCATTTAATTTCTCGGGGTCGGAGCGAAGGGGTGGAAGGGGTGGCAAGGGTTTGGCGCTGCGATTGGGGTAGCAGGTGAACGGAGAAACCTCCTGATGGGCATGTTGGATCGAGACAACGGAGGAATAAGCAGGCAGCTTTGGAAGGAAATGGACTTCTTGGGAAGAAACGAAGTAAGATGCGGAGATTTTGTTGGATTAGGCTCCGCTGGAGGGGATGTAGCAAGGGAAAAATGAAATATGGGACTGGCTCAGGGATGGGGTGGTGGATCTCATGCAACAATGAGGGGTATCGAAGAAACTATGAAAAAAAGATGTTTTTCTCGCAATACTATATAAGCCAATGAAGCAATCTCGCGTCGATTTATTTTTCCAATTTCTCCAAATACGTTCGAGTAAATCACTGGAAAGGTCTATTTTGCCATTGTTTTAGGAATTGAATCATATACGGAGCCAGATGATTATATGTTCGAGGCGGTGTTTCTTATCCTGTTTATAAAACATTCAAATGTTGCAAGTTGGGCAATTTTTCCTTAGAAACTTGCTAAGCCTTGACTACTTTCCTCGATTCAAATTCATAATTATTAATTTTTGCATTTATTTGTATCCAAAACTATATACGAGTACATGGCGAAAATAATTTCTTCTTTGAGTATTTCTCTCCTATTTTTTTATTACTTTGGTAAGAGTGTCAAAATCACTGAAAAACTGAATTTTGAAATGTTTAGCTTTGGGATTACAATGCAACAATTTCAGAATTTAAAAATAATTCGCCTTGACCGGGATTCGAACCTGGATCCCTCGATCTCCGCCCGACTGATTTAGCCAGTTAAGCTATCGAGCCTCGATCGCTTAACTGGCTAGAGCACTCGAACGGACTTTGAGGGATCCGAGTTCGAATCTCGGTCAAGGTGAATGACTTTTACATTCTGAAATTGTGGTATTGTAATGGATATCAACGGATGACTTCGTCAAAAGTTACTGCCTCGGCATCTCCCGCAGTTCCTTAGAATTTAGCTTGGAGATAATTATCCCTAAGCCATGCCATAATCAAAAATTTATTAGGCATAAAAAAGGTTTTAATGAGTTCATCTTTCGAGGTAAACTACACCCGTAAAAGATTACATGATACTGTATCTTTTTTTAGCGACATATTTAGTTCGTTTTCCACTGAACCAAATTTTTTAATCTACCTACTGTGTAAATTGAGTTTATATAGCCGAACAATTTATAATGGACTGTTATCATTGCAGCTTAAATTGAAGTGAAAGAAGAAATTGAACTTTTGAAAATTACCTATTGATCAAAAACCCGACTGTCTTGTCGGTGCATAAGAATGATTTGTGCTTAAAATGGACTGCAACTTGTTTAAAGAGTCACAAGGCTTCGGGATGGGCTAATAGTTTCATATCCATGAGTGTAAAGTGGAATTATTAAGTTCAAGATTAAATCTTTATGTGATTTTTCTCATAGGTAGGAAGACTTAGAGATAAGAAGTAATAAATCTCCTGGTAAACGCCTACCCATCATTCAAATGCTGTGGTGGCCTCTAAGAAACTCGTCTCCATATTTGACGATGAACTCAATGTTATGTTCACATCCCATCTTCGTGCTAACAAGCTCAGGAACACCTGTTCCAAAGATGCTATCTTTGAAAAGATTTTTCCCTAGCTTTGTTTTTTATCTTTTCGAGTGCATCAGGTAATTTTTCTATAGGTTTTTCATGCAGTCCGAAACTAGGATGCGCGCAATTTCACAACTATTGCCACCCCTCATACCTGGGCGCTTTAATAACAAAAAGGAATTCTTGTTTCAGAGAGGGATCGCAACTCAGGGGCAATGCTTAAATCATATTCACTGAAATCGGTATGATTATCGTTATTCATGTGAAAAAGGGGGAGGAAATGTGGTAGGAGAAGTTTATTGTTCTACTCACTTTTATGACATTTATCCGCCTGAAATTTTATTTGCTCACTGTGCAATCCAGTGTTGGTTTAAATTCTCAGTGGCCAATAATTTTTATAATTCTATTTTATTTCCTCGCATGACCCGAAAAAATTGTGCATTTAATTTGCAGTCATGACATTGAAATCAAAAGGAAAAATCTGAAAATCTCGGAATGATCTAAGATTGTAATAAAAAATGTTTATTCGTTAAGAAATATCGGGTCTTAAATACTTAAACACATAACACAGGCCAACAGTGTTTTTGGTGCCGGAGCTTTTAATGTTGATTTAAAGAACAATTGGGGTGCTGAATCCAATTATGACACTAGTGTTTTCCTATCAGCTATAGTTTTCAAGATATAGATATGTTGTTACTTACGCAAAAAAATCTTCTGCATGAAGATATGGGAATATTATATTAATAACACAGGCCAACAGTGTTTTTGGTGCCGGAGCTTTTAATGTTGATTTAAAGAACAATTGTGGTGCTGAATCCAATTATGACACTAGTGTTTTCCTATCAGCTATAGTTTTCAAGATATAGATATGTTGTTACTTACGCAAAAAAATCTTCTACATGATGATATGGGAATATTATATTAATAATTATTCATTATAATCATTCCACGTAAGGAACTTGAAAGATTTGGAAGGTGGAATTAATTTCAGTCAGTAGCATGGAATAGCCAATTAATCCTGATGGTAGACTTTGACTTTTCCTAAGTCGTACTAGGTGTGAGGTAGGTACACCCATTCAAGCCCTGAGACATACATAATTAATAAATATGATATATTGTCTCAATACTGGTAAACTATATGGGGGGTTGCGGAATACATGGAGTATTTGTGATAAAATGACAAAAAATGGGGTTAGGAGTGTATGGTTAACAAAGGAGGGAGGAGGGCTTGTGATTGTGAAAGAATTTTGATTCGATTTTCCGCTAAGAATTTATCCAAGCATGAAACAGATCTGCTATACCGATTTAGTCATGCTGAGAGAGTGAATGAAGCTCAAATTACATAACATATAAATGAGAGAGGAGTATATGGTTTGAGAGGAACGGGGAGTACTTATCATGAATACCTTTGATGTTCGAAGAACTCTCAAGTAAGGGATATTAGGGCACGGGGACAAAAAATAAATTACAAAATAATGATTGTTACTTAAGTGAAATTATTATGCCGGGATAAGGCCGCATGGAAGAAATTTTTGAAGTCAGTTTCCTTTCATAACTTAAAATCATGATTTTTTGTTATGATTACGGGGGAAAGAAAAGCGCACTCATTATTTATTTTCAGTAATTTATGAAGCACATGCTGAAATTCATCATTAGATTGTTTTTAAACGAAAATAGTCACGGAAAATGATCAAAAAATTTGACGACAGCGTTCGGGTGTTTCGAGAGGCGTCACACGGATGTGAGCCAGTGATCCGCCGACCATCAGTCAAACGCTCCACTTGCTTGCTGCCTCGTCGCCGACGAATACTGTATAACGCGAAGCGAATGCGTTAAAATAGCAATGAGTAATCTATCAGAATTAATAATAGCAAACGAGATGAATGCTAGAATACAATTTTGGTATAAAATATTCTTGTTTAGACCGGAAAAAGATTAAATATACAGGTACTCATAGATGTTCTCATAAGTTTGTAGGGAACGGAAACGTTTTGTAGCACTTCATGAGGCCTTGAAGGAGCTGAGGAAATCATTTATAATTAACCTAAGGCTGATTAAATGAAACAGAATTTAAGCAAAATTATGGATTCCGTGCTTAGTGGATAGGTACGCGATTGGTCAAAGGTTGTTCCTGTATTCAAATGGTTTGTTGTGGAACAAGCCGGCTCTTCAAGGCCGCGGTTGATTACGATCCCGGCTCTCTGTCGCTTTTCTTCGCGAGAGTGGTTTTGTTTGGCGCAGAGTGGTAGAGAGGCTTAACAAGAGGGTTACCCGTGAATATTTCAACGGATTTGAATAGGCGTGAGGTGTTCCTTCAGCACACCGAATTCGCTGCCGCTTTTTCTTGTGCGATTAACCGTGAGATGGATGCGCGTACGCGGTATACTTCCTGATGGTTTCACGATCATTGATCCGATTGATTGAAGTAGATACACGTGCATAGGGGAAATAGGTGAAAAATTGTTTCTATACGTAGGAGTAGGAGAAAGTAAGGGGATGAAGGAGATTTTCAGGGTAAGTGAAAATCAAGTGGAGAATGTGATATTGTTTCTATTGCACTCTTATTTCCTTTAAGTAATGTGTGTGCGCCTATTATATCCCCTAACGATTATTATTTTTCCATGTTCTCCCTCGGCTATCATTTTCCCAACTTTTGATGAATGACTGAGCTAGAAAAAAATGAACGTCACGTATCCATAACCTGATGATGGTCTCGTTAATTCATACGTCTATAATTAACGACGTGTCTGAAGCGAGGGAGAGAGAGAGATTGTAGATCCTCAGGGATGATATACAGCATCGGAATATGCGATGTCGGTGGCAACGGTGGAAATGTTTTATTTAAAAGGCGAGACTAGCGATTGTTGGTAGGCTATCATAATTCTTTATTGATTGATGCCACGTGTATTGATTTGCGGTGGAAAATTTCGCTTATATTGTTTGTTGTTTTAGGTCCCCAATGATTCGAAGAAAAAATTCTATGCAAATTGTTGCTTCCTCATTTTTTTCCTCTAATGATTCAATAGGTTTTAATGACGATAATATTTTTTTTGGTTCTGATACTCTTAAAAGATACGTACATTATTCGAGGAATTGTCTTATATTTTAGTTATATGCTTAAAAAATTGGTAGTGGTTTTATGGTATATGGGTTAATACGACGTACTTGTATACGTACTAGACTCACAATTAGGGTTCTTTTATCGTCCTATTTTGTGCATTGAATCAAAAGGATATCGAGCGCTACCTAACCCATAATTTATCGATCCGAAAAATGAATGTTTTAAAAATAACGCCTTTTTTAAGCATAAACCGATTGAGCTAACAGTTTCAGGTTTTGTGGAATTCCTTCATGATGAGGGTGAAAGAAAGAGAAAAGAAAACTTTGCACTTCCACCCACTTTTAATATAACACGACCATGGTTTCGATTCGGCGCATCATCATCAGGTACAATACAACAAATTTTTTAAAAACTTGTTGTATTGTACCTGATGATGATGCGCCGCATCAAAACCATGATCGTGTTATATTAAAAGTATGTGAAAGTGCAAAGTTTTCTTTTCTCTTTCTTTCACCCTCACCATAAACCGATTGCTGAAAAGGTACGTATGAAGTATTGTTTAGTGAACTATCACAAAATCGATGGCAATATTTGACATTTTCTCTCCTCATCCCCATCGTATTTTCATTCTTGGTGCTTGCTTTTTATCTCCGAATCGTGACCTCGTAAAAGAAAGGCATAATTCGTTAATTTTGCCCATTACGTCATAAAGGAAGGGGGTAACTTGCTCCGCCCTTGCAAGTGAGCTGCACGGGAGGTTGTTCTGCCAAGTTGACGGACGCGTTAAGGATCGGTACAGTGGGCGTCAGAATTTTAATGGCTTCCCGAGAGTTTCAGTGTCTTTTCATGGCTGATTAATGATCTTAACCTTTGTAGGGACGAAGAAATGTCTCGAGAGGAGTTTTTTTTCAAGTCATTTTACGTTCTGGCTTACCAAACAACTCTTCATTGAACTCAGTCTGAATGTTTTTATTTCCTTACATATTAGGCATTACTTTTTAATTTCCGTGCATATTACGTGACTTTATCAAGATAACAAAAAATAGTCTGCGCAGACTCTATAAGTTGTAAATGTTGCTATTAACTTTTTTCTTAAATTACAACGACCAAAATGTTTAACGGATAGAAAGCCAGAAAGAGGTGTAGGAAGGCTGGTTGAAGTCTTTGACACTCATTGCTTGTTTTCAGTTTCTCTTCGGTTTCCTTTAGTGGGATACCTTTGAACTTCCTTATGCCTATATTTGAAGCTTTATCGGGGAACAGCTATGTAAAATTGTACAATTTTATAGCGGATCGTTTTCCAATGAATGATATAAACTATCGAGGTGACATTGCTAAATAAACTCAACTTCCGTGTACCCCTCAATGAGGAAGCGTTGTATTGAGTTTTAATAGTACATAACTTGGCATAAATGAGAGACTTGGGACGTTTCTGTGTTTAGATAAGTTCTAATTATTCTTTTCTGTTGGAATCTCATGTTTTAAGCATAGTGAATACTTACGTTATTATTATACAGGAATTGAGTATTAAGCGTAGAACTCCCGGGTTGATATTGGCACTTCTAGTATTGAAATTCCACTTTTAATTTGATTTTTTTTCCTCGTATTTCTCCTTTAATTTTATTCATAATGCCCCCAAAACGAATAAATTATTTAACCGTTCAGTTTTAAGCACTCATAATATTCGAAATAATCCATTGCACGCATCGTCATCCTTGCAGGAGCTACTTCTATTCTCTAGGCACCAGTGATTTTTTATGCGTGCGTGATTACTTTCAACTAATTGTGCAATTGTCCTAGCCCATTCCTTTCCCTCCCCGTAGTGTGACTTCTCTCTCACGGACACACTTAATTTTTTTTCCTGATGAACATTCCTATACGCTTATTTATATTTTCACCCGCTCCACCGTCCTTCACCCCTTTATGAATAAAGATGAGTGCCTCGCCCTCACTCTGATTCCATCCCCATTCCACGCTTTTTACATAATAGAGCGCGCGGATGACGATGACGGGGCGTGGGACGGAGGGGGAAGGCGGGAGTGATAGCGCGCTGGGAAATGGCCACTCCAAAATAAAAAGCGGTCGGACCATGAAAAAAACCCACGCTGCCGCAGCGCCGACACATTCCTACGTTCCGGACGCTCTCTTTGAGTCTTCTTTGCGAGATTCGTGCGCTCGCAGGTCCATTCTCTTTCTCTCCGTCTCCCCCGTCTCTCGCATTGAGAGCTTCGAGGCCACGGGAAGAAGGAATCGGACGTCCCGACGCGGGAGGGGGCGTCTCCTGCGAATTGAGAAAGGGAGAATGGAGACTTCGGCAGTGGGAGCGGTAGGACTGAGGGGAATAACGAGGGAGTATTGACCGTAAGAGTTGAGGAAAAGGCTCCCAAATATGGAGGGGTAGTTTCGGAAGGCATGAAAAGATATGAGGGAAGCATGTTTCTTTGTTGGAACGGAGAATAATATGGTAGTTACAGCACGGTTGGCGTATCTCCTGATAATTCATACACTTCGCGGCACTGCGCGCGGCACGTTGCCCTAGTTTCCCAATGCTTTATTGTAGTTTTTGCTCGCTCCGTGCCTGCCAAATGGAACGGACTCGGTCAGCCGGAACAAGAAACATTTACTTTGTCGTCGGTCACATACGTGAAGATGGACCTCGGACTGTTTGGAAATGACGCTTGTGTTTTCTAAAGCGCCCGGTGTTCCTATTATTTCTTTTTAGTCGTTGAAAAGGCGTGCTGCGTTCCGAGCAACCTGTGGTGTGCTTCCATTATCGTGAACGTTGTTTCCCACGCTCATACACCCTCGCTGACGATTTTAGTGCGCTGGAGAAATTTTCGAAGCGCCATCTTTGTGCACGGTAAACTCTCCACTATTTTTTGAGTGCTCGTTCCCACTTGAGTATGTCTTACCCTTAGAAAACGCGGGCGCAGGAATAAGAAATACAGTCTACATTATTACTTGGAAATGAGGATTTAGATTATTAATTTTTTCGTGGATCCTTGATAAGCGGGAACTAGCCGGAAAGGAACAAAACCTTAAGAAAAACTCTTGGAATAAATAAGAACTGAGTACAAAATCCTGAAATTTGGGAAAATGAAAATCATTTATCCCTTAAAAATGAAAAATCATTTCAGCGATTTTTTTCAAATAGCTTCTTTCAATGTGTTATTTATTGTGCCAAAAGGTGAAGGAAAATGCGTATTATATGTTTTACATTGAAGTACACTTCTTGCTACAGGGTGTCGTGTTACGAAATAACTGCCTGTACATCGCTGTACTACAAGTGATTGTGAATGTTAATCGTTATCCACTCCCTTAACTGAGTCAAAATACCATAGTTGATCAACATTCCATAATAGAAATGATATTTAACATTGCAATGGGTGTCTGTAGATATTATACTGAATTATCAAGTAGGTATATATCAATTCACTGTCAATACAAAATTTCTAAATTTTTAATTATTTTTTTAACAGTTAATTCTCAAGGAAACATCAATTACTTGGAGATCATGTTGACACCCCTTTCAAATTCATAATTAACTTTCATCGATAGTCGTTTACGAATTGATATTTCCTCAATACTAGCTATAAAATATGCAAAATGGTACCATGGCGCGGTTAATATTAATTTAGATTCTTGAAAAAGTCTAGAACTCCAAAAGTAGGAATCCAAAACTACAAGCGGATGTAATATCTCTAAAATAAAAGGGAATATTCAGGTTATCAATCAAATTTCGGAAAGTTTTTTTATTAATTCATTATATTAATAGCTAAAAAAACAGAGAAAATGCTTAAACATTTTCGCATTCAAATTTAACAGTGTCTATTGGATTACGCTAATGAAGCGAGGAAGTTAAAATGGTAGAAAGGCGAATATTAATGCTTAAAAACCCGAAAAACCTTGAATTGGGATTCATATTATTTATGTAAATTCTGATATAGTTCATTATAATTAATACGGATTTAATATCGAGGTAAATGCTTTTTTTTTGTGGTCCTGATATGATGGGCCTCGCTGGAGAACACGAAATCGCGCTAATGTGTAGCGAATTATTCAAGAAGATAAGCATTAGAAAGGAGTGGGCTAGGGAAGAGAGAGATGGACGTGGTACGATGGAGATAGCAGAAGCGCGTTTTAAAACCAGGAGGGGCATCACATGCTGCGACGCTTACGTTAGCATGCGTGTGCTCATGTGCGCCCGTGTTTGGAGAAGGGTGTTAAAAGCTGAATTGAGTGAAGGCCTTCTGGTCGGGCTAGGTAATGTGGAGGGATGGGACGAGAACGAGAGAGACGGGCAGGGTGGAGTGGGCTGGACCGGGAAAGGGTTCACGAGAGGTGTGAGAAATGGAGAGAAATAAGGGACGCTCTTGAGGGAGAGCTCAGCTCAGAGAATGGTGAGAAGGCGTGCGCGCATTAACACTCCTGAAGTCGGTTATTGTGTCCGAGGGAGGGAGCGAGGGAACGGGGTCGCTGGTGGGGAAGCAGGGGGGTTTAGAGTGAAAAGAGACGAATGGTGCCTCGTGCGTATTGCGTGAAGGCATGTCCGATCGCTCGGCTTCGGTGATATGGCTCGCTTTTCTTTCTCTCTAAAGTTTTCGGTTATCCCGGGTCGTAGGGGGAAATTGAGGGAGGTGGTTGTTGTTGTATTGGGTGTCTAGCGACGTAAGGAATAGGGGAAGGAGAGTCTTTGTATGCGTGTTTTAAATTTTTTTTGACTGGCAGGTGAAAGGCATTGGGGGTTTTATTTTTTTAAAATATAAGAAGAGGGTTTCAGGAGAAGGGGTTGAGTGGCGGAGGGAGTCGAGAGTAGGTGATAGGCATTAAGGCGGTCAGACGCCTTTACGTTGAGACCTCGTTGTGCGTGTGTTCTGGCATTGGACACGTCATTTTTTTTTAGTTGTAGGCGTGGCACTAGCCCAGGCTTATGCTCGTGTGTGTGTGTACTAACAGAAATTTTACGGCTCGTTGGAGGTAAGGCCAAAGGAGATATAATCGCAGCGTATTCTTACTCGCAGTGCCTGCGATGACCTTCAGATACTTAACTCGGGCGCGTTTAAATGCCTGCTCGTCTTGCTAATAAGTTCGGAATTTTCATTCTCTAAAATTGAACCATAAACGTAAAAGAAACATAAACATAACGGATTTAAGGGGCAAGAGAATAATGGTGCGCTTTCGTTTGCAGATATTAAATTTTTCACGTCCCTACCACCCTTGAAATTTTTTAAGTAGGCGGCTGAGATGTGTACTTTTGTTTAGTTTTAAATTAGTAATGATTAATGCCTGCGGATTACTCATACATTCGTAGAGCATGATCATTTCTCTTTCACCTCGTTGGATATTAGATAACCCCAATTTTTTATTATTTGTACAGCTACTACAACTGAACGAAATTAGAACTGAGGTTCCCAATTCTAAACCTACGCTATTCACAATTTTCCAAAAATTATGTATTTTCACTGGTTATAATTTTTTAAGATGTTTCAGATAGTATGTAACCTCATGTATGTACATATATACCCTACCTTACAAGCCGTCGCAAGGAGGAATGGTCTCCAGCTATTCTACATCTATTCCAATACTTCCAAAACTTGGGGCACCCCTAGATCCACCGAACGGGCACTTGGAAAAGAACAACCGTACATCCTTCATGCAAACAACGAAGTCATAATCGCTACCTTTTCTCTACGTTGCACTTTTAAGCCCGCTTCTCTTTCGGTGCCATAATTAATTTTCAGGAGTAGAATGCTGAAGATAACCTTCCCAATAAAATTTGTGACTAATTCTATATTCCTTTTTGCGCATACATACATTTAAGTACACCACTCGATGAAATTTTGAAATTAATTATTGAAAATGGGCGGAGTGTAGGTAAGAGGATAGGTGGAAATGTCGAGAAAAATCTCTTTTTCGAAGGTACACTTGAAAATAACGTTCTTGTTCGAAACTTGCGTTTTGGTTGTTGTATTAGTTGCAATTATTTTCAATGTGTACTTATTAAGTGAGTGTAATAATAATTGCTATTTCCCAACTGAGTTCATGGTTTAATATGGAGCATTTGGTAATAAGTACATTTTAATTGCTCGCTGTATTACAGTATATGAATTTGTTCAAGACGATTGTGTATGTATGTAGTTGATATTTTCTTGTTAATGGAAAAAAACTGAATGCCGTATTTTAATTGCTAGATAAAATTAACTAATATTCTAAAAACCTTGGTTGCATTCTTTCTTTAAACAAACAACTGTGTTAGAGAAAAAGCTTTGGCGTATATATTTCATCGCTGATCGGGTAGGTATTCTAAACACCGGCCACTCAGATAAAGAAGCATTACGAAAAACGAATTCGGGAAAAAATAAACAAGCTTGAGTTTGGAGTTAAGGAAAGTGAGATCCTGGCGGAATCGTGCACAAAGAACCAAATGTAAGCCATGTGCAGCGGACAGACCCAGGCACTCAATAGCTTTCGTCTTTCGCATCCTCGCAAAGTTTATTGGTTCCCCAAGAAGTGGCGCTTTTTTGAGATAAACAAAGCGCTTCGTTCTTTGGGGTCTCCTATTGCCATTTACTTTCCATTAATCCTCCTTCTCTCTCTCTCTGATGTGCTTTTCTCCACCATGTGCGCAGCATAAGTTCCCATGGAGAAGGAAGTGTATCATCATATTTAGGAGATATCCTGGTTTTTTCCATTTTACCTGACACTTTTATGAACCGATTCCTTTGAAGAAATATATCTTACGGCCTTGAATGGAAAATCTAAAAATAATAGCCGTCACAGAGTTCACGCTGACTTAAAATGCTTTATATTCTGGCAATATGGACATCTTTTAAAATTTTCTAAGACGGTTTCTTTGGAATACATTGGTTCTTAGGAATGTTCCATAGGAAATATTGTTGCATAGTACCTTAGGAATTATATCATGTTTTGTTTAAAATTATGTATACATATACATAGACTTACATATCACAATTTCAAATTATTCCAAGGGAGAATAGTATTTACTTATTAAGTTTTCATAGCGGTTGGAATTCTTTCATTGATACTAATTGACGTATAGGCATTGTCTTGTTAAAACAGTGATTACTCAGAAAAAATCTGGACTCTCAGCGGAGGTAAATGCTGTTCGTTATATTTCTTTTTCCGATAAGTTTAATGGATGAACAATGGATAAGTCGTCCAATTATGGAGGTGTGACAAATACTTTTTCTCTATCATCCGGGGTACTTACTCGCATAAGAGTATAAAGTACCACCAGATGCTGCTGAAAGGAGATTAAAATGGTTACAAATTGAAATGAAGTGAAGTATTGGTAAATCGGTAGACTCTTCGTCAAACATAACGAGAACCAGATTTGAATAATATATATGGTATCATTGTATCAGAAGGAATGCACTCTGCCATTTTTGGCCACTGCAAAATGTGGTTTCATCAAAACCGTTATGAACATTTTTTATTGTTGTGGGACGAGCAAACAATATGTGGTTACTGTAAAGTTTAATCAAACCTCATTTTGTAAAAGGAAATAATTTTTCAATCGAAGGTACAGTAAAAAATCAGTTTTTGATTAAAGGGCCGCGGAAATTTTCGGCTACCACATTTAGAGAGAAATAAATCCATCGCTATTTCAAAATGAATTGCTACAGATGAATATATCAATAAGCTCATACAAATTGTGGCTCGAGAAAAAGAGAATCAGGTTTGTTCATTGTGGTTTTGATTGGGCGGACATTTTTTCGAATTCATTGGATTTGTCGACTCATTTTTGTTGGAACTTATATTTACATTGGCTTGAATGATGTCCAAAATCAAACGGAGACAAGGACCTTCTGTTCTTTTTCAAAAACGGAAACGGGGCATAGCCATGGATAAAAATTCTCCGCTAGTTTTGTTCGCGACATTAGATAAAGGATGCTTTGGGAAGTGAAGAGGAAGAGTGAGGCCTGGCGTCGGCTTAGTTTCTTGATTGAGACGGAAACAGCTGAGACGGGCTTCAGTTTGAAGAATAGCTGTAGGAAAAGGGACTACTTAATGGAGTGGGAAGGGTGGGCAGGCCAACAAAAGAAAAGCGATAAAAACAAGAAGAATGAAAGGTGGAAAGTCGTTCTTTTTAGTGACTATTTTTACGCGTCTTTTAATCGAGTTGATGCCACAGCCGGTTGGATGAATCGAAGAGATAAAAGCGTAAAGAATGCAGCAACGGATGATCGGAATTAAACGTGCCGTAAGCGAGCATAAATCAATGTATTGGGAAAAGAGAGAGTGAGATTTTCTAAGTTCTACCGCAGAGAATTCAACGCCCATATATAATTTTATTTGATGGTTCATGAAAATAACTTCATGTTATTTTATTGAATTAGTGTACATTTTTAAAATTCAACACGTTCAACTTGTAATTCACCCGTATGAATTGTAGAATTTACCAAGATTTTACGATTTTTTTATTGTTTTCAATTTATTCCATGAAAAATGGTATGTTGAAAATTACATTTCCTAGCTCTTCCTCATATTCCGTTTAGCAGTAAATAGAACCTCTTTCAAATGTAGGAATCAGGATTTTCAAATTACTGGAATTTTTATCCATGACTCTGTTGACCATGCACATTTTATGCAAACTTTTAAGGGACACTTGTCCATTATGCATGAGATTTGTGTAGTTGTAATTGGATCATGTTGAAGTTCTTAGTTGGAAATAGAGAGTACATGATGTTAAAAGGAATGAAGTTAAAAAAAGAAAGACAAGAAGAAAGACTAAGATAAAAGAGCTAATGACGCGAGTACATAAGATGTGTCGTGTAACTGGCAATAGAGGCATGGATTCTTTTTATTTGGACCATAAGTAAAACAAAAGTACCCCAATTTTTACAAATGTATCATTTTGGAAACATTGAGCTAATTTCATTGAGCCATTTACAATTTTTGCTTAATGAAAATAGCTAAGTCGAGGAAAAAATCAGGATTGGGAAATGTCATTAGGTTTTGCTTGGTCCATATACATTTGGAATAAAAAGCGATCGTTTCTATCTAATAAGACCCGTTTTTGGTTAATGACAGTGACTGAAATAAAATATTTAAACTATTCAAAACATCAGTCGCACGAGCCAAAATAATGTATCATCATTGTGTTAATTGTGCTCCTCTGAGTCGCCATTTCAGAATGTCGAAAAAATCATAACTAAAGAACATGTGCCTAGGAATGTAGGTACAATAGGTGACGCGAGTCTACGGTAGGTGCAGTAATAACATCACCCAGTAAAATTTTATTCGTTTGACTACTCCGCCTTATAAATGACCAGATGTAAAATTGCCGAAGGCTATGAGGGAATGCGAGAGGGGTAGAAAAGATTGGAAAAAGAGAAAATGTCGATCGAATCCACCGAAACCGTAGGGTTAGAGGAGTGAATGAAAAGAGAACATGAAAATAAGGTCGGACAAAGCCTCGCCGTAAAAGGTGGAAGAACACTGAAGGCGAAGCGTAATAAAAGCGGAAAGAGGACGAGGAGGAGAGTGGAAACCGAGCCGAAAATAGTGGAATGGGACAAATGGAAGGAGGAACGTCACAAGGGGGCGGATGGCGCGGGGAAGTCTGTAAGACGAGAAGGAAGACGGAAAGGGGAAAAAATGAGAAGGAAAAAAATCAGTCCCCTCGCTCGTTTACTGCGATTTCTTTTTCCGAGGTGAGACGGTGGACGGTGGGGGCGAAGTGGACTGGAGTGAGTGGCCCGCCTGGAGAGGTCAGAAAGACAGGGGGAATGGTGGAGGGGACGATAGGGGGAGTAAAGGATCTGACCAAAAATGCCCCTGCCTGATTTCCCCCGGAAAGGGAGAAGGTAACCCACCTCTGGCGTCTCTTCCCCTCCCCGCCCGACCGACTCGTCTCTCTCTCACCCCCACCCTCCACAAATCTCACGTGTTCCACCGTCTTCTTTCGCCTCCTCCTTTCTTGTGCTGTCTCCGGCCCCTCTCTCGCCCACCTCCGGAGGACTTCATTCGGCTGTGGGGGAGGGCGGGGACCGACCAAGAGGTCGACCATCCATCGTCCCCTCTTCACTCTTCCCTTTTCATTTCTCTTTCGCTTCCGTGGATGGTACATTCTTTCCCTCACGCACACGCTGGTGTCGCTTGGTTTCCCGAAAGGGAGGCGTCTCGAACGCTTTGCTCTCACTCTCTTCTGTTCTGCTTATTTGGCTTCGGGTTTCCCCTCGCAAAAATCTGCAACACTGAGTAAAATGCTATTTAGCTTTATCCCGAAATAAATTCCTCTTCATGTTTGACTTTCCTGGAAGAAAATTTGGTATGATTTGAGGAACAATTGAGGATAAGTAGAATTTGTGTCTAAAGGAACTCGTCGAGCAAACCCGATTTACGGCAATTTTACAAAGGGATCTGCATGTTGTAGCAAATTACGGTAGACATTGTCACTGTCTATGCAACTTGGGAAAGGCGGCTACTGTCCCATTTGGGTAATTTTCTCGTTTAGAGAATAGGTCTGGCTACCATGCTATCATTATAAAAGAAAGAACGGTATAAGCGAAATATTTAATGTTAAAAATAAAGATTATTGTTTATAATTGCAAAAATGTTAGTCCTGTGTTAACATATTTTCACCATGTAAGTTGATGACCATCAATCGCTTCTTTTCTTGGGACCTTTATAGATATGCCCCTTTGTATTTTTTATTATTGCATATCTTATATTCCTAAGTATATGAAACTGTTATTTTTTCTGAGGCCAATTATATTTTAAAATAAAGGTGGCTTCTCTTGTGCTGTCCTCTAACAAATAAGCACTTCCAACCAGTTGATTTAATCATCTACCCATTTCAATTATTAGAAAATATCTTGCCATTACATCCTAGAGACCTCGCAATATTCTTGAATTATTTAGGTAATCTACCGTTTAAGGTAGGTTTTTTTGTATGGACACAACTATCAAATAAACATTTTGTGACTCCCCACCTAGCAAACTAATCTATATCAGATCCCTCTTCATTCTTGAATGTTGAACAGAAAATAATGCTATTCGTAATCTATCCTGGTACTCGTATGTGACCTTAATTAGCACCTAAGATTACCCCTTCGTGCACGGCAAACTACTTAGAATCTCTGCAAATTCTCCCATTTCATCACATGGCCCGCCAATTATAGCGGCTCACATTTTGATTACTTGTATATTAAAGGAAGAACTATAGCAACATGAACGCCAATTCGGGGAAACGAGAGACCACTTATCGTCTTGAGGAAGAGGATGAAGTGTGGGTAAAAGATGCTTTGTATGGAGGGGCGACCGAATCAACCGCTTCTTTCCTCCCCCTAACTCTTCCTTACTCTCTCATCCCACTCCTTCGTCTCCCCTCTTTCTCTGTCTCTCTCTCTTCTCCACTCTCCTCCCATCGGGTCTTCATCCTCGGGCCAAATTGGTCCGACCTGCTGCGGACTTAATTGCAGTGAAGGCAGAAGAACAGGGATTAGCCGTACGCTCCTATCCCCACTCTTCCTTCGAGATAAGACCCTGCAGTTTCAGTTTCGGGGAGGGAGGACTTGTGTGGGGTGGTTGGAAGGCCGACAAGAAACCCTTGTGGGTGGACGGTGGTGAAACCGAAGAAGATGCCATTTTGGAGGGAGTGAAAGGAATAAGTCGGGACCGGGAAATATACAAGAGGGTCGTGAGAGAGGTTGATGGCATTTGGGGCATCTTTTTCTTTTATTTTTTTCAAAAAAGAAATCGGACTTAGCACCCTGTCATGTACTTATTTATACGGCGAATCCCTCGATGTTTTCATTTTCGTTCTGTGCATGACGGTATGCTGTATCCACCTGTGAATTTAGCCATTCAACAAATCCTTTGTGAGATCGAGTTGGCGGGTCGTGAAACTCAACTCCTTATTTCTTCTTTGTTCAAATATTTTTCGTGATAGTAACCTCGATGTGGGTAGTAATTAATGCCATAATTTTAGAAATTTAAAAGAGTATCAAACCGCGGATGATGCGGTAATGCTGTTGAAATTTCATATTTCTCCCACTTATTAGATTAAATTTCCTTACAAGATTGGTTTTGGTCTCGCCACCCATTCTCGACTTCTGTAAGATTTTGCCTATGCCATATGAGCTAATTATTCAAGAAAAGGGGATTGATAACATTACTTATCAGGTCATAGCTTGATCGTCAATAAAATGCTATCCCTGCGTTAACAGCTATTACTTCTGTTCTTTCAGATGGCTTCATACATCGTTTCCACGGTTTTAATAATTACATTATTATAGTTTCCACGCTTTTTAATAAAATTTAATCGTTAATTAATTGCTGGTGCATTTTTAATGTTGCAATTTCCTTAGATATACCCCTTTAGTTTGCCTTGATTAATTCAATTCTTGTGATGACCCCGGGACATCTTGTGGTTTAAAATTTTCTTTCAATTAGGTATGACACAAGAATTCTCATTTCATATCAGGCATCGTCATACTCAGATTTTGCTCAAACTCAAAAATGCTGTAGAGCGTGAACAACTCCCCCTGATGGCAGAGTCAGTGTAGTTTAGACAAACACTTCATCCCAGGGTGGACTTATTTTACAGAGGGACATCAAAAAACCAATGACGTCACCGTCTTCCCGTTCAAGCCCCTGCCAACTTCCAT
The DNA here is from genome assembly GCA_037158775.1 of Hetaerina titia. Taxonomy (NCBI): domain Eukaryota; kingdom Metazoa; phylum Arthropoda; class Insecta; order Odonata; family Calopterygidae; genus Hetaerina; species Hetaerina titia. Next base: position 73,724,206 of record CM073772.1, on the reverse strand, counting down.
TCTCCTCCTCATCCATTTTCCCCGTTGCACCTCCCTGTCTGCTGCGCTCCCCGCCAGAATTATTTAGTCGCGTGTATCGGACTGCGGGGCGAAGGAGATGGAGGAAACACGAGCACGCATATGGCAATGCAGTGGGGAGAGAGAGAGAGAGAAGTTCAGTCTTGCGGACCCGGAGTCCATGGTAAGGCCAACACCCGGAAGGAAGCGAGACCCAAAAGGAAAGGGAATGGGGTGGACGGGAAACGCGGAGAGGGAAGGTTGCTCGGGAGGGGGGAGAGAGGTTGTTGTGCTCGACTCTCCCGTAAGTAGCGCGGTTGAGGGTGCCTTTGCGAGCCTTTTGGGTGGGATGGGAAGAGGAATGTTTCAGGAAGAAACGTGGTGGAGAGGGGCGGTTAGAAACGGTTTCTGGTCTCTCACTCTTTCTCCCTCCGCCCCCTCTCTCTCCCCCCTTCGTTTCCTTCCTTCTCTGGGTGTAGCGTGGTCAAGACAGAATGATTGAGTGCTTTTGAGAAGGGGTGCGCGGGAGCTTGTGGGGGAGGATTTTGGCGTGGACCATCGGGGGAAATGTTTAAACTAAAAGATTTTGTGCGGAGAGTTGAGTTCGAACGATGGATAGGAGGAACTTGTGGTTGAAAGGTCTCACAAAGAAACAGCTCGGAATACTTGAGCAGTGGATGGGTGAGCGGTGAGACAAGCGATGCGCACGAGCCCGAAGATGAAAAGAACGTGAGGCTTGATTTGCTTAACGGAAGGCAGAAATAACAAGTCGTCCAGTCTTATTCATAGCTGTTGTGATCGAGCGTTTGTGGTTTCTCATTGTTGGTGCTTCTGTAATGATAAGGTGTCGCTTATTAGTTCCATTCTAGCAGCTAATGTATATTTTTCCTATGATTACGGCTTGAAAAATATGACGGCAGCCGATCCAGTCGGATGACAACTTCCTAACGTTATGCGTTAGCCTGACAACACTATGGCTGTCATCAAATTCGAAATAATTGTTGTGTAAATATTCTCCGAAACTAAATGAAGCAAGGTATTACAGCTTGCATGTAAATATAGAGGATCTAACGCATGACAAAACACAAACATATAAGAATAGAAATATAATATATTACTCTTGCGATCTCATAGCTATTAAAAGTCTTTAAAAATATTATTTAAACAAAGGCAGTTAATTCCTAGCCATTTAATTATAATTATCCACTTATTATGACTCAAGTAAGATTGGAGAGCTGACTCCATATGTAAAGTAATGAGATGCCGATAGCCGATGAGATCCGATGACCGATAGCGATTAGCATGAAATTTCACGTGCAGTAGGTATTTAGTCTTGCCTAATAGATGATTGATGCCGTAGTTGTTTGACATCTGTACTAAAAAATCTAAAACTACGAAATCGTTTAGACTCATACAGTGGCGTCTTTAAACAAACTTATCCCTAATATAAAAATCGACACACTCCTCTTTTGCACTATCTATCTCGCTTCTAGACAGCGTCCAAGTGGATCCTTTCCGCGGCAATCATTGGTTGATGACCTTTAAGATATTTTTCGTTAATTCTAGTTGTGTTCATGTGATTCAGGGTTTTAGCGGATACTCGCCCAAAGAATGTTGAAAAATGTGAAGTTATTTCTCCACGATAAAACAACAGGCTAATCAAAGAAACTCGCAAGGAATCATCAAATTTTTCATCGTGTAAAATGTGAGTAGAGGGAAAGTGAATGTTGACGATCAATAAGTTTTGAAATAGGAACACTACATCCGTCGGCAGAGAAAAATTTTCGAGGGGATTAATAAGATAAACTCCGATAGGGTATGCCATTTCGCTGGCAGATGCGGTGTTCATTTCTCTTAATTTTCTCGCCAGTCGTGATGGTGGGAACTGCGAGACGTATTGGTGGCTTGCGCGACCGAGTCCGATCTAATTGACCACTTCGTTTGACGCCGAGGGTCGGTCAAGCCTGAAGCCAGCTGCCAGATTAGCGCGTTTGTATTTGAACCCATTGTGCCGGTTACACCTGGACGGTACCAGTCTAATTTTGGCGCTGGGGGTTATTGAGTAATGACTCTTGGAAAGAAAGCAGACGCGCAAGCCCTGCTAGGGTGGGTATGTCGGAGAACAAGGGCAGGAATGAAATCGATGCAGCCAATGGTTGCCTATTCGACGAAATTTTTAACACGTGACTCGTGAACTGAGGATTTCGTCTAGTAGAAAGGGATACATTTTTTTCATTCTCGAATGCAGACCACATGCATTGTATTGCTTGTGTTATTAAAAAAATAAAAATTACATTTAAAAATACTTTTAAAGCAGTTAGCTTTGGTAGGGCAAGGGCCTTTCATCAAGTCCAATTTATTAACATCAAAAGTAGCTTAAAAACAAATAAGAGGTAGCCATGCCATGCCAAGTAGCCATGCTTTTGATAATTATCATGCTTTCTTAGATCTCCGGACGGATATAGTAAATTGTACCGTGTGGAAAGGTAATGCTGACAAATCAAGAATAACATATGGTAATGCATTAAATTAAAAGCAGGGAGCTCGTAGAAATCGGAAATAATCCCAGATACATGTATGGGATGGGCGTGGGGTCACTATGTACTGAACGACAATTTTTGCTGCGAGAAAAAAATTAATACAATTTTTTTTACGGAAAAATAGAAAGAAATTTGACCAGAATCGAATAGATGTTATGCATTTGTTCAACCGAAGATTACAGTGCCCTACTTATAATTTAACTGTAATAATAATAATAATTGTACCTCTCCAATTGACTAGGCCAAAGACTCCATTTGTTTCCGATGACCGATAGCGATTAACATGAAATTTCACGTGCAGTAGGTATTTAGTCTTGCCTAATAGATGATTGATGCCGTAGTTGTTTGACATATGTACTAAAAAATCTAAAACTACGAAATCGTTTAGACTCATAAAATGTCATTGCCCGCATATAAATTATCCTCATCATTTTAGTCCTCATTGTTTTGGCTTAAATATCATTTTGTACTAATAATAATTCAAACGATCAATTTGGTCATCTTAACATTGCTCATTGGACTATTTCCTTGAAAGAGAATTCAGTTTCCGTCAGAGTTTTGAGTGTAAATTTTTCACTTTTCTACAAATGTTCCGCTTTGTGCGGGAATTCGTAGAGGAATGCGAGGAAGGGGATTGTCGGCTAGGAGCTGAGTAGAGGTAGAAGGGAGTTTTCCGGAAAGCCAGTGAAAGACGGATATATGTATGTTAGGGGAGGAGTTAGGGGTTGGCGTTGTGGAGGAAGACGAGACTCGAGTGGGTGCGTCATGAGGTCAGCTCGTCGTGCTGGAGGAAAGTCTGAGAGCTGCAGTGTGTGGGTGTGTGTGTGTAGCCGGAAGGGAAATGGGGTGACGGGGACGTCGGTTGGGGGCGGAGAAGTGTAGGGCGGTGACTACCGCGTTGATGTCTCAAAAAAAAAGGACACCAAATTGAAGGGAAGGGGGGGGGGAAAGATCGAATGGTTCCCCAGATTTGAGAAATAGTCTTTTCTTGTTCCGGAGGTCTTTGTGTCGCTAGCTGATCCCAACGAGTAGTTTTAAATGTGCAAGAAAAAAAGGTGACGGTGAAAGTGTTACGTATTTGAGAGTATAGCTCTTTACTACGCAAGGTTTTTCTCAGCCGCGTATTGGTACAAGCATGCCTAAATACTTCATAGATGCAATATGTACCTTATTGTCTTGTGGTATATCATTGGGGCTAGAAATAGGAGACGGAATCTTGCAGTAATTGAGTTAGTTGACTACGACTCATTACGCTCGTGAATTAGAAACCAGGAAGATGTTGACCATGATATCGGTGTGAATGCGTATGAAAATTGAGGGTCTAAAAACTTGAATGTTACAAACCTTTTACTATACTATTCGATTGTTTTACACGTGTTCGTCGTTGATGTGTGGTCATCATTGATGTTGAAAGTAAACTGCAGTTGACCTAATGATAATGCCTAATTCCACAGCCGTGATCTTGCGTGAAATCAAATTCATGAAGAATTTACTTTTTACTTTGAACCTTGAGTATTTAATTTCCCAACACCATGGGTTTTTAATATGCCGACGGAGGGTCAAAAATCTTTTCACATGCAATTTAAAAAGTTTAAATGATTTTGAAATTGGACTAGTACTACTACGGTAATTATTTGTAACATAAGAAAAGCACATATTTCATTTTCTATTTACAAATCAATGTAAATATTTACTGACCAATTTAACCATGTAAAAATGTTGGTAAATGGCATGAGTTGGGCTGCAATTAATAGCTTTCAATAAAAAGTAGAGACCATGCAGCTGATGCTGAAGATATTCACAGCGCAGGGTTTTCTGTTTCGCAGCGAAATAAAACCTCTCTTTCCGTGGCCGTGTATCTGATGACATTGGGAAAGGGTACCGGCAAAGCGTTAAGGCATTAGATTGTTATCATCGTCAGATAAATTGGTTACGTTGCGATACTGTTACGTGCAATTTCACTTTTAATTTATGCGTGGTGAATTATGCTCGGCGCTGGCTCCGTTTTATCTTTGATGCCCCTGGGGTGTGGAAAATAAATTTCCTCGGTTTCGAAATACATATATTGCGGTGAATCAGTTAGAGGGTTTTATTATTAGTCTAATTTCTAATCGTTTAAAATTATCGTATCCAAGCCTCTGGCTATAGTTAAATTTTGTCCGGCATCGGTTTTTTAGGGTAAAGTAATGGGAAGTCTTATTTAAAAGGAAATATAAACTCCATAAAGTGATGTAAAAAAGAATATGTATTCTTTTCGCCGTGGACTAATATAAATGAGTCTTTTAACTTGATTATATTTTGAATAAACTATTAAGTGAATGGTCTGCAAAAATGTGGTTTTTGGTTCACATTTTCTTGTTTTTTAATGAAAACCTTTCGCAAAAAAATTATTTTTTATAATTCCAGGTACCAAAAAAGGCCATTTTTTTTAGCGTTAAGTGTAACTTTTTTCTGCGCTGAATCATTATAATATTTTCCCAATATTTGAAAAGTGATGAAAGTAGTTTTGATTTTCAGTTTTTTATTCCGGACATCTCTATTGTCCCCTTTGGCACCTGATTCTTGATGCGTTACTCTTGGCTTGTCATCAGGGTTTACGAATGCCGAACCGCTAGAATGTGTGAAGTAGCTATGCCCATGAAACTGCCCGGGACTCACGACCTTTGGGACTAACGGCGAGTTCTCTACTTACAGGGCTAATGCGGCCAGTATTGATTCATGAGGGATGCCCTAGGGACAGCACAATTCATAACCGATCAGTTTTTATCGAAACGAATGAGACGAATTACGAAATCTATGTACTCTGTACGATCGCCTGTTGTGTCTACTCATTAAATGTCGTCATCATAGTTTCAGTGGCAGTCACGCTGACACCAGATAAATTAATATTTTATGATCAAAAGCAATATGAAGGTTTGATGATAAGTAGAGCGATTTAATCAAAATGCTCGAAGTAACTCTGATGCCCAACTCAATATCACTCAATATCATTTCCGAACTCGATGAAGACGTGAATATAATACTCTTAGAAATATCTCCCAAATTATTCCATGTAAAACCCTTTTCGTAATCTCGACCCTTGATATTTCATCATCGCTTTACACTTTGCCAGGGAAAATATAGTAAGAATCATTTAGCTTTAAGTCTTGTAATTAGCCTCAGCATCGCAATAATCAACCTGGGAGTTGATTCTAATAGCTGAGGGTAGACCTCCATATTCCCCGTTGTAAACCCATGAGCCATTGAAATCCAAATTTTTAAGGTTAGCGGAGGAATGTATACCGCTTTGTTACTTTTCAAATGTTTTCGGAAAAGGGTGTTATTTGCGCAATTGAGATACTGCTTATTTGAAAGGATGGCTGGCATTTTCTTGATCGTGGAAGAATGGAGATTATATTTCACCAAATTAGCTTTTCTTAATGACTGTTCAAAATTGGCCATTCGTGTAAAATTGCTTAATATATGTATGGACCCCTTTAACGCCCAACTTGGTGTTTAGAATTGAGAATACACCAAGTTATGATACCTGTATATTATTGGACATATGGTGAATTTTCAATTTCGATACCAAGAGGCTAGATATGCATATGTATATAAGAGTTATATGCATATGTATGTATATTATGTAGCAGTTTTACTTGGTCAAATAGGTATACTTATTCATGTCCGATGTTGAATATCGCTCTTTTTTCAGAAATGTGGGTCGGCTGGAAAGACAAATCTTAAGCATCAGACCATTCTGTTGTTTTATGCATCTACTTGTATGCATGCATCTTCAAATATTTACTGGTTTGACAGACTTTAAGGTTCGAGGGATGAGAGAAATAACGAGGCCGTAGGAGAAACGAGCGGTAAAACGGATAGTGGGGATGGGTTCTTGGGATGGTGGGAAGGGTTGATGTCGTTATGGGATTTGTGAACTTAGAGGGGAAGGGTTGCGAACGGGAATGGGATCCGCCGTTCCTTGGTAGGTAGGCGAGGTCCGGCCGACGAGCGACGAAAATGCAGTCATCCGACCCCGTGGAAGGGGGTCGGCAGTCTCATCCATGAGGTCCTGCGGCTTGGCGGAAGGTGTTCACACCCTTGTTTAAGGGTGGCGGCGACGATATCCTCGCCTCCTTTCTCTGCTTCAATCCCGCGGTCCTATCAATGTGTATGTGTGTGTGTGTGTATGTGGAGCCTGGCCAACGTGAATGGTCGCGGCGAAAGGGGGAAAACCTCTGCCAAATGGGCGGGGAATATTTATTGGTCGGAGGTTGAAACGCTGGACGAGTGAGGGTCGTCATGGCAACGTCCTCTTTACACCCTCTCACGCCGGCGGTGCCAAGGATAGAATCCACCGAAGCTGAACACCCCGTCGTTCACGCACCGCCCGGAGAGTGCGACACCCCTTCCCACAATCCCTCCCAACCACCCGTCCCTTCCCGTCTCAGGGTAAGACGAGAGACCGCGACTTCCGGGACCGTAATATCCTGGGGGAGGATAGGACGGGGGCTCGAACCGGCAGAGGAGGGATGGCTGGGGTACGGGGTCGCGGGGCTGGGTCTCCAAGGTTCAATCTGGAGATGTGCTGCGCGATTGGCTGTGTGGGAGTAATTGTAGGGTGGGAGAAGGGAGGAGTTCTAATGGAGAGCGGCTCCCTTCTCACTTCTCCTCCTGTGGAAACCACATCGTGCTCTCTAGGCCTCGGAAAGCCACCGCTGCTGCCTCCTCATCCCCTCCCTTTCCTTGTTCTCTGCTCACACTTCTGTCTCTCTCTCTTTCATCCTTGTTCGCTAACACTGCCCTCCTCCTTACCGCATCTTCTATTTTCCCTCCAATCGTCTTATCTTCTCTTTCGTCTTCAACTCTCTATTTCTGTATCTTCTTTATAGGTGCTGAGTTTTTTTTGTTACTTGGAAGTTTTGAAATATCCAAAAAATAAAATAAAGGGACGTCTCTAAATCCTTCATTTCCAATTTTCTAATCTTTTTCGTATTTTTATTATAACTCCGGTGAATTATGTTTATTTCCACAATATCGTGCAGACGAATTCTGATTTGCCCAATTCCAGCCTGATGCAATAAATGTGTTACTCAGAGTTGGTGAGGGTTAAATTGGGGTAATGGATAAGGGTGTGAATGAAATGGAAATTACGACGGGTCTTTTATAACTCTATTACAAGGACACAGTGGAGGGTCGTGCGGCCGGGTGATCGCCCTCCCGCCTCTTGCAAAGTAACCTGTCTCCGTAAAATGACCGAACGGAGTACCGGATTCTCACCTAACGAGTAGAATTCCGCAACAAAATTTGTTATTTGATCGCACTCCTGAAAAATTTGTCCGAACCTCCCGGAAATAAATTACGTCTGTTAAATACGACTAAAACAGGTGTGGATTCAGATGAGAGATAATTTACCCTTAGTTCAATTGCTGTTGACGTTGAAGTGCTGACCTTAATTTGTTTTCCAAAGCTTAAAGAGTCTTAATTTATTTCTGAAGAGTCGCTACAAAGAAATTTACAAGCATTCTCTATTTATCGGGTTTTTTCCATTTTCGTACATTTAGCCAGGTTTTTGTTTTTTGCTTTGGTTATTATGTTATTCCCCATTATGCTAAATTTGATTTCTTGAATGCGCTTCATTTTTAATTGTATAACATTCTTTTATGAAAAAGACGTCACATAATGTTTTATTCTTCCCTTTACTGCCTTTAAGGCAAGAAGCCAATTAATTGTATAAGGTACTAGAAAGGAGTTGGTGCGCTTTACCGTGAACCGAACTGTCTTCATATCATTAATTTACAACTCACTACTTTACTGTTATGGCTCACCTTTTCCGTTATCTCACATAAAATGTATCCATTGCCTCATGAATGAAACTCTCACATGATATATCTCCCGTGTAACCTTACATTTCCTCATTTTGTTCACTTTTCTATGTGAATTGAATTATTTTTTTTGTACATTTTTGCATTTATATTTTCCGTATTCCGTATACACCACTATTCTTTGTTCCGGTTTCGTTTTGCAGTCAGCTGCTGCCAAGATATCCTATTTCTGCCCTCAGTCAACATCCCCATCCTATGACGTCGTCTTCCTGCCCCTGTTCCCTCTGCCTCGTGAGTTCTCTTTCCACTCTCCACGTCGTCTATTCCAAATGCAAAATTTTCCCCCTTCATTCACCGCGTGTTCCCCCTTCCGTCACGATGTTCTCGCCCACCCTCAGCCCCTAATGGGTTAGGTGGATTTTTGCGTTATGAGTCAATGAAGTCCGCTAGGTTTTTCGCCACCATTCACCGCCGTGGGGTCGAACGTATGGTGGCGCTGGAAGAGGCGACATCTGTTGTTTTAATCCCCGGATTCTCCATTCCCTTCTCTCTCTCTCCATCTTCCTATCTCTTCTCCACATCATTTTATCTGCTCCAGTCCGCAGTTCCTGATCTTCCCAATTCCATCCTATTTCGTGTTCCTGATGTGGCGAGAATTGCGTTTGACGTGCTTGCTGATTGACCAGCATCCATCTATTTCCGCCTCCGTACTTCATGCGTTTATCGATTTTCCAGTTTTCGGACTGCTAATGGTGGTTTTCAAGTAATGTATATGAAGGAGAGCATCATGTATTTTGTTTCACCCGTCACTGCGCCCTAATGGTTCATTATGGGGTATTATTTTCTCGAGCGGTTCGTGGATAGTAATAGTAGTGGACTAAGAGGATGGTAAGGTGTACTATAGGTGAGTGAAGAATCTGTTATGAAATCCGATCGATGGATCCTTGGATGGGCTGAGATGCGCAGTTGGTTATGGCTATTATCTTTGCCCTCGTCGCGAGTAATCTGTGCATTGAGCGATATCGATTATCCATTGCGTCCGACATGACAAATTGGTCATCTTTTTTCATGACGTCTCATTTTCTGATAACTTCATTTCAGATGGGAATCGATATTTTTATATTTTAAACGGAGAGATGTACTTGCCCATGACGGTTATGTCATGAAATTGCCTGTGATAATTCGTTTTCGCAAAAAATGAACAAATTAGATTGCATCAATAAATGTAACCTTAATGTGTTGTTGGAGGAGTTTCGTACACGAATGCACAAAGGTCATGCCCGTAATATAACCTTTGGACATTCGCGGATAATTCATAACTATCGTAATTGACAAAACATTGACAAATACAGTCAAAATATCACATATAATTGTTGATAAATATTTTTCAAATTATTTAGTCTTGTAATGGATAAACGTTAAACTATGTCTTGCATGCCCAAATGTATGGACTTTCAAGAGTTTGTAGACATTGAATTTGTAGTTGGTAAGGGATAGGTGAATGATATAGAGGTTTCTGTGTCATGACGTTGTATGTGTGTGACGTTGTAAAAGAGTTTTTTACACTTAAAAGGAATTACCTTAAGGAAAAAAGGAAAACCTAACTACTTAATGACCTGCTGTCTTTAAAAAGTCCGGCATACTTGATTGCGCGCTTTATGATTAAGATATCACTGGTGGGAAGTGAGCGCGAAGATAATGAAGAAATAATTTCCTGCCGTCCACTAAGCTCACTTATTTTTCAAGGATATTGCTTCAATCTGAGAGCTTGGTAAAAAAAAACGGGAATCAGGGGAACAAAAACTTTACTCGGCAATCTATCTCACAACACGAAATCCAAGTGACGAGTTCCCCTCAGAAGGAAAGGAGTAATGTGGAGGAGTGAGATTGGATAGGGTAAGGTTGCGGGAAAAGGATTGGTGTCAGGGATTCTGTTCAGGAGAAAAGAATTAAGGATCTATAGGTAGGTGTCTTAAAGTCTTGTAATCCGCTTAAGATGGAAAAAGAGAGTGAGAGAGAGAGGATTAGTTCTACCTTGATCTTTTTTAAAATAATATATCCGTGTGCCTGCTTAACTTCGGAGTTAATCCATTATATCGAAAATTCGTATTGTTTTTATCTCATGTTTAAAATCCATGAATCCTTAGCTGTGCACAAGAACTTAAGCTTATATTTCCGTGGTCACTTTGAGCGAGTTATTTTTACGGTACATGAGTGTGGGAGGAAGAGCTCTTAAAGAGCGTTAAGCGGAATAATCTAAAACTTTTCCCCTTGACTTAGTTGTGCTTTAGGAACCGAAAAGGCTTCTGTCTCCATTTTACCTCGCTAAGGAACATGATACGTTACGGAGTAAGTCTCAGACGTCTTCAAATTTTCCTACCTGGTCTGTGATATTTTCTTCAGAAATGACATTTTGAACTTTTGTATACATAGGGTAAAATCATCCGAGTAGAAGTACTTTTATGTAGATTTTTTACTTAATTTATTTAATAATCGCCTTTAACTGTGAAATATTATGGCAACAGAGAAATTAATTGCAAAAGGAACAAAGCTTATAGCATAATACCATCGGCATATACCATAGTATAATTGGCGAATCAGTCTTCTCTTTTCTCTCGGAGTACAAGTTGGTATTCAGAAATGAACCGTTAAGGACGGATTAACTTTTTTTAATTAGAAAAGAAAAACCTTAACTCGGGAACTTTTGATTCGTTGTGATTATGTGCCAGTTATTTTTGATTGATTGGATGGCATCGATTTCACAATGTCCTGATATGGTTGGTAACGGGAGAGAGGACATTTAGAGAAATATTTTGCATTATTTTAGAACCAAAATTGTGAACTCCCATCCTTCGTACTCAGAAACCAGAACAAGTGGAGAAGGAAAGAGCGTGAATCTTGTATATAAGTTTATTGGATTCCAGCATTGGGTAATATTATAGTCAACCGCTTTGCAAATACTTCGCGGTTTGTTAAGTTAATTTCGAATACTTGTCATGGCGTGGTTTTATTTAAATGTGTGACAAGGGGAAAAAGCAATCGACGAGCGGTAGCGTATTCGGGTTGACAGGTGACTATGAATTCCTTCGCATCGTTATCTCGATGAGTTCGGTGATATCCATGGGCGGTTTGAACATGTTTTCAATGTTCGAGTCGCTATCTCTCGCGCTCTCCTCTAACGTGATGAAGGAGGCCCTCCCTCGTTCCCGTTGTCCACTATCGTCTGGCTGTAACCCAATGAAGGAGGATGAGAATTTTGTATGTGCAACGAGAGGAAAGTCCAACTTGTGCCACCCAACTTATAAGGTGGCGTAAATTATAGTTTGTCCCCTGGCACATTGGGTAAAATATGAAGGCGATAAGGAAATTGAAACGACGGGTAAGAATAATCGTTCCTAAAATTCTCCCAAATGTTTCCCTTGGTCGAGCAACGCAACGCAATCGAATTACGCTTCCTGTGGTCGTGAAATGGAGCATATGCAATCGTTGTTGGGTGCATCTTCTCGCGCGGCTCGTCCATAATTTCACGCCGAGGAAATAGCGATGGAGAGAGGAGAAGGCGGGGGAGGGGTGAGGCGAGGAGATGAAAGTTGATGGGACAGCGGTTTTCATTTGGCAAGTCTAACGCTTGGCGGACGTGCGAAATCGTTCGCAAATGGAGCGAGGGCGGCGAGGAGGGAGTACAGAACACCACCACGAAGTATTGAGGCGCGCAGCTGAAACTGGGCTTGGGAGATTGGGGGAGAGAAAAAGACCCAAGTCCATGGCGGTCGGTCAGCGAGGGTTGAGGGGTAATGGAAGCGATGGGCTATGGGGTGAGGGAGCGGGCGCTTGATGATGGCCAAGGAACGGGGGAGGCTGGGAACATGTAGTTACGAACGGAAAGTTTTGCCAGGGCGCTGGAGAAAGGGTATTGTAGTACTGGGATGGGTGGAGGGAGGAGGTGGTATGGACATGGAAGTCCAAAAACAATGCGTTTTGCATTCGAACTCCCCTCTACACAGCACTCGACTAAACGACAACTCAATGCTATCGGGAGCCGAAGAGGGCGGACTAGGAGTGGGGGAAGACTCGAGAAAATGAGGCAGAAATGGGTGGAGAAAGAGATAGAGGGAAATAGAGAGAGAGAGAGACCGGTGTGAATGGAACTAAAAGGGGAGAACGAAATCAAATGGGGCGAGCCATTTGACTGCCTGCGTCGACAGCGGGTCGACTCCTTTCCCTTGGCTGCATTCCATCGGGCGTGGGAGTGAAAAAATTATTTCTTTTTTAATTATTTTTATTTTTCCTTAAACGGAAGTTTTGACGGTAAAAGAGCTGAATTGGGGAACAGATCGAGGTCGTGATTATGGTACACAGATTGTAGCTTAGTTCTTGCTTTTATGTTAGCCCTCATTAAATTCGGTTTCATATTGGTAAGGCATTCCAATTTTAACCATTTAATTTTAAGAGTCCAAGTTTTAACCCATATCAATATGATGAAATCGTGTGTCACTTGAAGTGGACTTTTTCTATCGTTACTTTTTTTACTAATTTTTCTCGATGTGAATATTTAATTGAATTTAGTTGATTTGGATATTGTTAGTATTTATATCTTGAATACTTTTCAAATAGCACGGTCCATAAACCCACCTCATTTATATATTTTTTTGCGTGCTTTTATAGTTTTTATGAAATCTCAGCTCATTGTAGCCAGTCTACGAATATATTCCGGAAAAAGAAATATTTTCACCACCAGTTGCTGTTGTGGGATATAAGGTCATTGAATTATTTTGAGCTATAATTTCATACTGCTTTATATATGTATCATGAATTTGAATGAATAGACCCAAGAAATAGATAATGGGAAGAACTAATTAGTCATTTGCCCCACTTCTTTAGTTTATAGCGTTTTATTTTTATGCAGCCTCTTCAATTTCACTCATAGTTCTTCACATACACTTTCGATTAAACTTCACCTTCACCGATCTCATACCATCATGATTCGAGTAAGCGTCTTTTTAATGTCTCACTCAAAATTCAATGACATTTCTTATTCAATATTCTTCACCGTCAACAGGATTTTAAGTTCTTTGATCTCAACCGTACTCAATCATTCGTAGTATTCTCCAAACGCGCGTTTTGTAGAAAAATAAGCTGTATGACCATCACTCTAAAAGATAGGCCCATACGTGACCTTTTGAATCATCTTCGTAAACCAATCAGTGGAGTGAAACATTGGGCACTCTTAGCAAACCAGTTATTAATTACACCAACTAACTTTATTTCGTGTGACTCCTCCATTCATCCTTTACAATTTTCGTCTTCAGCTTAATAGAGCGTCAATATTGAAAAATGACCAGTCTTATCCTTCCGATGAGTTATGAGGCATGGAAGTTCGACTCATCGTGGACATAGGTATAAATATTTTCTCTATGAGCTATTGCTGTTGATAACTACTTCGTTTCAGCTTTGTAGTGTACAGGTACCTGTATGATATCGCTCTTAAACAAATACAGACTTTTGAGTTAATTTGTTAAGCGACTAGTGCTCTTTTTTTGCGGCATCCGTTTAGCTTTGTCGTTCTGAACCCCAGGTGAGGATTATGCTTCCTTGCTATACGTTTCCGTAATTGATTCTTTATTTCGTCGCCCTCCTATACATAACCCTTCATCCCTCGCGAGTATATACGCTCGGAAAAAAACGTTCCCGGGAAGATGGATAAGCCCCACCAATATTAAAAAATGATAGAAGAAAGCACAGTGAGGGTGAAAGGGAAGAGAATCGCATTCGTCTCGCGGGAAACCGGCAAAACGCACCCCAGAAGCGGTCGACGGGGAGGGAGACGTTGGGGCAGGAGCACTTTTATTTCTCCGCGCGAGGAAACTGCTCAGAGAAATTAATATTGCCTTTTTGGTTTAGGAATGCGGAGATTGTGGGATGTTTGTTGTGTGCGCGAGTATGTGCGAGTGGTAACGGGTTTAATATTTTTTGGCGGTGATGGAGCGGATGGGGAGGAAGGAAAGTTGAAGTGTAGGGAATGAGGAAAACGGAGGGAGGAGTGTGGGGACCGTGGAGGGAAGTTGAGTGAGAGGCGAGCAGTAGGCGAGGGGGCAAGGGGTTTGTGGGCGGTGAAAAAGTAAAACGGGGTGCGGGGGTCGCGGAGTAAAACGGCGCGGGTAGAAGGGGTAGCTATGTGGAAGGATGTGAGTACGCGTGAGAGGGTTTTATGGTTAAAGAGGTGCATAGTTTGAAGGGGTGAAGTGAGTGGAGGGGACGCGGAAATGGTTTCAAAAGACCAAGGGGTGCGGGAAGAAAAAGGGTTTGGATGGGTGTTACGACAACGAAAAATAATGCCGACAGGACTGGATAGTCAATTTTATTCGCAGATTTTTGCATTCTTAGTGACAATTTTGAGAGGACAGTTGCCAAATCACTGCCAACTATATTCCAAACAATTACTGATAGTTATATACTATATTAGTATCCTGTAGTATTTTTTTATGATCAGAGCGAAAAAACCTTGATGCTAATATCATTCTACTCTTGGCCTGTTAGTAGTATGATCGGGGACACGGATGGAAAGTGAACTGCAAATCGTCCCCCACTAAGTGCTATGTGATAAAATTAAAATTTTTCTCGGGTACTTCTGGTTATAGAAAATACATGAGCTGGTGGTCTACCAAGGAAGGGCGAGGAATAGTCCCCTGTTCGGTAGGCAACATTGATATTGTACAAACACTATACCCACAAATTAACATAAACCTGTCTTATCCGACCCAGCCAAACGAAATAGCAACATTGCATGAAAACGGAATGTTCAAGGAGAATAGAACCTTGCAATATTTTAGTTTTGGTGAATCCTCCTCCCATTTCCAACTGTTCATGTGTTAATACATGTAATATCGTAGTTTCCTATTGAGGATTTAAATGATCATTATAATTTCTCGTTAAGTTACTTGAACTGAATGCAGATATACTTATTGATATTAGTTAGGAATGTTATATACCTTGATGGGTTTAAGGACAATATACTTGATTAGACATGATGTTTGTTGCTAGACAAATTTGTCACCACATGTGTTGTTAGATCTAGGTATAGATATATTGCATCGGTTCTAGGATAAGAGTCTGGAGGAGAGTTGAGTAAGAGAATAATAGGAATGTAAAACTGGTGAACGTGGGGGACGTAGAGCGAGAGAGGGGGACTCCGAAAGAGGCGTGAGGAAGGGAAGACGGTGTAGGGTGTATATATATGGAATGCCTTAGATTCGTTCGGCCATGAATGGACGCACCCATTACGAGACGAGCCGAGCGTGGAAGAGTGAGACCGAGATAAGGGGGCGGGCGAGAGGGGAGAATGCCGGGTTTATATGGAAACAGAAAGGAGATGGGGGCGAGAGAAGAGGAGGGAAGGAGAGCAGCAGTGGGCTGGAGCGGTAGGGAGGTTTCCTGGTGAGAACGTGTACGAAGGGAGGTGGAGAGGCGTCATCTGGTGGGAGAAAAGGGGAGCGGATGGTATGAAGAGAGAGAGAGAGAGAGAGGACGAGTAAGAGAGAGGGAGAGAAAGGGAGAAAGTGAAGCCTGGGAAGATCAGGAGAATGGGATCGGCACGCCTGGAGTTAAGGAACCGAAGGTCAAAGGGACTTAAAGGTTTCGTGGAATGGTTAAGAAGGGGACGATCATTGGAGGCATGGAATGGAAGGGGTGTTCTGGAAATTAAAGGCAGGAAACAGATTGGAGCGAGATCATGAGGGAACGTTTGGGCAACTCGCTCTGATTGCACTCGAGGACTGCAAAAGCTTAGGGAATTTGGAGAGGGCATGTTAAAAGTGTACTTGCGAAGGAAATGGAAATGTGACTCCCTATATTTACATGGTTTAGTAAAGGGTGGAACTAAAAATGATTGGGCCCCAGGTCCCTTGAACCAATCTGCAACTAAGGAAGTAATTTATTTTTGGTGGAAAGGCCCTTAGAGATTTATAAAACGCTTAGAAAATCAAAGTGTATGCCCGCAATGCTGACTCGTACCATCAGAGAGCACACTTGGATATAAATTGGGCCATTATATATCCTGTTATTCATGTATAGAGGCAATAAAATATAGGGTATCGTGAATTCTTCTCGCAATCTCCTACGGGTTAAATTGGACATGCCGACAAGTCGTTCAAGAGACGGCTAGTCTCTGGGGACGAGATACCGACAGAAACTCACCATGAGTGTACGCCGGGAAAGCAACAGATTTTTCAATGCAAAATAATTCTTGAAAAATGATGAATTGTCCATCAGCTATTTTCACGCCTATTCGTTTTCAATGAGACAATTAAATTTTTACCCAAAGAAAAAATGAATTTGTGGTAAACTCCCAATCAATTTGTTCGCAACCGTAGTTATTTCTAAGGGACGACTTAAATTCATGTCCATTAAAAACTTGTGTGACGCTTGCTGATTTTTTCAGTCGAAGTCCTTGCTTCTACACCCTGGACGAAAGTATTAAAACATTGAGTTGATTGTATCTGTATGGTAACGAGTACATCATATACAAGCTCGTAGGGCAACACTCAAGATTCAGGTAATAGAAATACTGAACAGAAACCTGTAAGAAATAAAATTATGAAGGGAATGTAGAGAGAGAATTGTATGTGACTAAGAGAACACGAAGAAGTGCAATTACAGCGAACGGAAGATTCTCAGTAAAAGGGAAGAGCAGGTTGGGGAGCGGGGAAGAAAGCGAGAAAATCAGGGAAAGGAGAAGAGGCGCTTGCGAGGAGAATGGATAAAATCGGGAGAGTAAGTGGGAATGGAATTAAATCGTCCCGTTTCGAAGGAGAGGAAGCATTCTGAACGCAGTCGGGCAGCGGACGCGCGCGATGAGAGGGGTGATGCAGTGGCCCCTGAGGGACGGGGAGGAAGGGAAACGGCATCCAATCGGGTGCGGGGTGGAATTTCATCGAGAGTCGGTGGGGAGGAGGGAACGGAAAGATAGGCTGGAGGAAGGAGAGGGAGGAGCTGGAATCCGGAGCTCGAACCTTATTCTGTACTTCATGTCAAATTTTTGACGGCGCCGAGTAGAATCTTCTCCCGTGAGTGTCTTAGTTCATTCCCATCTAGACCAACAGCAATGCAGCTACCAGAAGAGAAAAATTATTCCTGGTCGATTAATATGTTGACTCTAAGTCAGGAGAATAGTCAATCAAGTTTACGATCTTGGCTATCTTGTTTTCATTGATTCACGGCCGTGGCTACGTTCAGTGTACATTTACATTGAATAGTCAAAAGTCTGAATACAATATAAGGCAATGAAATATGTAGAGAAAAAAAGGATTAGTTCAGAAGTGGAAGAAAAAAAGCCAGAAGGAGAAGGGGTTGACATTGGCAGATTGGCTTTAGATGTCCCTATCGAAGAGAAGAAGTAAAAAGGTGAGAAGCATTGGAAACACGAATCGACCGAAGGAAAAGCTCTCTCAATAAGTTTCCCCATCTCCCCACCGTATGTGGTTTACTATTGACAGCATGACCAGTCACGTTTGTAAATAGATATGCTTCTTTTTTAAATGACTCCTGCGATATTTTAGTGTACGGAATTTATGAATTGTTTTGTTTATTTGACTAATAATTATGACTAATACCATGACGGTGAAACGGTAATCATTTCAGTAAAATGTTCCACTCAAGTTAAATATTTGTAAATTAACAAAACCTCTACGTAAATGAACTCAATATTCAGGGGTATCCAAAAATCACTACGTTCTTGTGGTGTGCTGCTTATGTACAGTCTCATTAGCGCATGCAGGGCAGTTGTCAATCAATATAGTATTTTATCATTTACTTACACTATCTCTTGATGAAGTATGAGTCGATTAATCTTATTTACTAATAGTCGCTTGTTTCAAATAGTATTTTAATCTTAATAACTTAATTTCGACTTGCAAGAAGAATTTTATCTCTTTCGATTTGGCCAGTAACTTTTCAAACAACTTTTATCTGCTAAGAAATTCTCAGTCGCAGTTCATTAGTTCACAATTCACAGTACCTAATCCAGATGAAGAAGCAAAACAAAAAAGAGAAACAACTCAAGGTAATATTTTGGAACGCATTGTGCACTCACCTTGGAGGCGAATACGCCCTTCCCCGCGTGGAACCTCGTCATACTTTTAGGTGAGGAGGCAAGAAGACAAGATAAAAGGAAAAAAGAATGACAGTGGAGAAAGCGAAGAGAGGGGATACATGCGAATGAAATGAACGATGATTCATAGGAATGACAGAGAGAGGAAGAGAATGAGGGATGAGAGGGAAAGGGGGGGTGGGAGTGAGTACGCTGAATCCTACTTACAATTCGCCTCCCTTCTCCCCCACGTTCTCTCCACATTCCATTCCTTTTTCTCCCCCGCCACGCCCCCTCAGGAATACTCTCGCGAGACCTTTAAGAAACATCCTTGAGCAGTGCGGGAGGGAAGGAGGGAGGGCAGGATGGCAAGGAAGAGGAGAGAGGTGGGGAGATGAAATTGATTTATTTCGTAAGGAAAGAGGGGGCTCGTCACAGATTCTGCCGGGGGAGTAGGGAGGGCAGTGGAATAGGGAAATGGAGGGAGGCAAGAATGGATAAAGAGGAGGGGCAGGATGGCATTCTCTACTCCTTGTGAGCGCCGGACGGCCAAGTGGACACAAAAGAGATTTCATCCCGAGGGGAGGGCGAAAGGAAATGGCTAGGGGCCCGGGCACGATGAGACGGAGTGGAAAGAGAGAGGGGGAGCGGAAAGCTAGTGGACAATATGGCGGGACGTTGTTGACCGACAGTAGAATAATTTTGAAATGTCTTTATCCCACCGGAGTTATTCGTCTTGTGAAAGCGAGCATTCACTTCTGATAAATAGGCACAGTAGGCATTTAAAACAATGCATGAATTCAAGATCAAATTCTCTTACATAATCCATGGATGGTGACATTAATATTATTAATTATAAATATAATGTTTCAAGTCACTTCGTTATTATTTTAGACTTTATGAAATGTTTTATATCGGAATGAAATGCAGATGTATTGGTGGAATCCGAGAGAAAAAGATTATTCCCGATTCATGTATTGCTATAAAATGTCCCGCAAACTTCTCTGTAAATAGCTCATTGGTGTACGTATTGCCTTAATTTTTTGCCGTGAATTAGGTGGGGGAATACAATTAATTTTATCTATTTGTTTGACAGTCGCTAATTTGCAACTGCTCATCTGCCAATTTAATGCGAGTTCTCGAAGAAGAGCCCATTAGTATTTAGTGATCACTTTCGGGTAGATTGAAAACATTTTCCGCAGAGGTTTAACAAGCCATGTCAAAATTTTATCGGGAAAATTTTGTTCTTGACTGAGTCCGAAATTTCTGTAGCCGGCGCAACAGTTACCCAGAGTAGGTAAAGTATATTTCTTTCAGGATTCCTCTTGGTCTCCCAAAAAGATTAGTTACGTAGAAATCGATAACTGCTTAGTGATCGCTATTTTAAATAATGCCCTCCCGGAACATGTGAAGTAAAATATTCTCAATTAGCTCTCAATGAATGTATATTTCTTCTTCATTTCTACATATGCAGGTTTCCTGCGAAAAATGTGTACGAGAGAAAGCTACAGGGTGCCACATACGATTTTTCCTTGAGTTCTATGTTGAATGCCGCCCTCTTAGTGACAAGGAAAAAATGACCTCTGGCAAACTCCACTGTTGACCATCCGGGTCATTTTCTTGGTGAAGAGGGTAAATGGGAGTATGCCTCTAGAATGTGTCTCGACGCAAGGATGTACGGAATAACGGAGGGAACCGAAGGAAAGGGTTTTATGTCCCGGCCATGAGAAGGGCCTGTGTCGAAGGGTGAAGGGATATGGTGAGGGGGTGGGTATGAATATGATCCGCCGAAGGATACCCAATAGTTGGGGGATGCCCGTGAGATATTCGAAATGACCGCCACCCACCTCGGAGTTCCCGAACCACGTGCGGTGCGGACGTGCTTGCCCGGACTTGGGCGGTTGCGGGAGTGGATGGGTTAACATCGCCGTCACCTCACGCTATCTCCTCTCACCCTCTCCCCTCGACCCTCTGGTGACGGCGTAGAGGAAGTGACGTGGGAGCCAAGGAGCGAACTGCCTCTGCGAACATGTGCACGAGATAGGATTTTCGGCCCGACGGCTCGGGCGAAGGGGGGCCTGGATTGGGATTTTACGATGGGGTTACGTCCTAGGGTTTTGAAGGAGAGAGGAGGCGGCTGCGGCGGTTAAGGTTCGGAGAGAATAAATGAAAGGGCCCGTTCCAAGAGATAGTGTTTGATGGAGGCAAGGAGTCGCGGTGTGTGTTGGTGTGTATTGTGGGCAGGAGGCAGGTTGGGTTTTGATGGGGGACCTGAGGAGGAAGCATGTTGGCGGTGTAGGTGGAGGAAGAGCTGTTGTGGCTGACGAGGATGGCGTTCAACGTGGGATACTGATGATGCAGCCAGAGTTATCAAATTAAATCCCGTGAAAAATTTATAGAAATATTTTCCTTTCCTTTTTAAATAAGCCAAATATTTCTCAATGCCTGTAGTTTCATTCTAATGGAAATGTGCTGTAATATCTAAGGTGTCGAACCGTTATAGCGTCCTTCTCTGTAAGTTGACGTGTTCACTTTGAATTTATTGACCATGATGTATAATCATAGTTAAAGAATTTTTAAGAATCTTTCATAACATACGTTCAATTGCAATTAAAACCATTAAATTGACACATTTCCTTCGTATATATGTATTTGTGTGTGGATGGTGTATATAATAGGTTAATTTCTATGTGGGATATATTTTCATGATGGGGCATTGATAACGTCCTTTTTCTCTGTTTGTCACATACTTTTAACTGGAGTAACTCAATAATTAATCAAGGAATCCACTTTCTTCACTGCACCAAACATTGCCAATGGTGAGCCAACCGCCCTTGGACAGCAGTCCTAAATAATTTTTATATGCCCATTTTAATACAGGTCCTCTTTGGAAGACATTGATGAAGAGAACTTCTAAGGAATGAAGAGGTAAACAGAGCAAATCATAATGGAGAGTATTCAATTCACTTGTCAGTTTTATGGCAATTTCCCTTTGATGATACCACGTCCATATTTTTCGAGGCAAAGCCATTTCGAGACTCACCGATTAATGCCCTGTCCGCGTAAGCGAAGGGAGCGTGTCATAGGAGAGGAATTTGGTACGGAAGCGTGTCAGAGGCTGCGAAGAGATATTTTATGGCGGGGGCGAGGAGGGTGGGGCAAGGGTAAGGTTTCCCGCGGAGGAATTCGATGGCGAGCGGGGTGGGCGTAGGGAGGTGGAAATTGCGGGTTGGTGTCAGGAGGACCGAGAGCGCGTACACCGTGCGGAGATCACATCAAAGGTACTGCCCCCTCCCCAGGTGGCGGCGGTTACTCCCCGATGTCGCCGACGGGGTGGCGAGAGAAGGGACGGGGGCGGGTTCGACTGTCTGGCAGCGCCCATGCGAGTCCGACGGGGCGTGTTTTGTCCACCCTCCCCGTCCCCGCTGAGAGTGCGTGTGTCAGTTCAGGCCGGCGTGAGTTCGAGTTATGGACTCCCTGCGAGGGTGTGGTGTACCTCCGCGGCCGTCCCCGTATCCCCACCATCGGTCCCTTCGCGCGCCGAAAATGGTGTCGAAAATGAAGTGGTCGGGAGAACAGAGTGCCAACAGGCGGTTTGGTCATTTAAGACTCACTTATTTGATATAGTTTGTGTTCAAATTGCTTTGCTGTAGAATAAGGGCTGTAGATACCATACACTATTTCTTCAGTAAATTCGTCCTGTGACGGGTATTGTTACACTTGCAGAACACACACACACACAAGAAGAATACACTGGCCTGCCTTAGAGAAATTAGGTTTCTTTTGGTGGACATGATGTCAATGTAATGCAACCGTGACAGGGAGGCGTTGATACGCTTTATTTCAGCAGAATTCGACGTATGCGGTGGCAAGTATTGTGGGGCCATTGGAGAAAAAGTTTAATTGAGGAATTGGAAAAAGTTCAGATGGCATTATTAATGTTCGTCATAAATTCCTAGGGAAATGACTTGAAGCGTGATTTTATGTTTGATGATATAGAATGGGAGTTCATAAAGTCACGAATAGAGCAAGCAAGACTAAAGCATATTAGAGAGGTACAGAAGAACCAATTTTGCTAGTGAAGCTGATGGAATTACTATTTTGGCCCCAAATTAATCGGCAAATCGGACCAATCAGGATAAATAATAGAGCTAGATGCCAGCACTGTTAGGTTTTGCACTCGTTTTTATCCCTCACGATACATAAACGTAAAAGAATAATACTCGGTAACTTCGGCTTTTTAAATTGTAAAAAGAAATATTTAAAACATAAGTAGAGCACAAAATAACATTCTTTTCCGGTAAACATAGGAATGTACGAGGATAAGTGTTCTTATTTTTAATCTTGTGACATATATATTTTAAAATTTCAAGTATCATCCACTTTGTATTTCCACATAAAATATTTATTCAAATGATCTAGGTTTCAACTCGTAGCGTCATGATCAGGTCTTGGATCGTTTGAATAAATATTTGGTGTGGAAAGACAAAGTGAAGTCATGGATCGCTTCCACAAAGTAACGCTGAAAACTACATAGTTTTATAATGTATATAATATTACATATATGGTGAGTCGCGTTAGTCAAGGGAGTAGAGCTTTGGACTACTGACCGGAGGGCTCAGGTGTCATTCCCGGGTCTTCCGGTCGAAGCCTCTCCGCCTCTCTCCTTCGCACATCTCCTTTATCTCTCTCCCTCAGCTCCACCCAATCTGTGTGATTTTTCGGGTATCAGATCTTCCTGTGAGACAATAACCGGCACAAGGATAGGAACTGCCTCACCTACCCTGACGTGTGATTTTCTCACGCTGTTGGGCTTAGTACTCGTTGAACTGTAACATCGCCTACCAAACCGACCTTCGGGTTGATTATGGTGTTTATGGTTTTTAATGTTTATAAAATGTATGAAATGTATGAATTTTTATAATGTACCTAATCCCGGTCAAGGTGAATGAATTTTGCACTTTGAAATTTCTGTTGTTTTATTTTATTTACACATGAAAGGCTGGTGTCTTAACTCCCGCCTTCCCATGTTCTTGCGGCTACTTTCTTGGATATTGCGTAGCTTTTCATGCATGTAGTGGACCTGCCAACCCATTTGCCTCTGTTTCTGCATCCAATTTTAACAGTCTATTGCTTCTTCTTCTCTTGATATGCCTTAGCATTCCAGACCTCCTTCCTCCTCATATAGATCTAATGAAGTTATATTGATTCAGGAAGTGCATTGGGCCGCGCTGTATTTCGCCTAACGGACCACAAGATGGAGCAACTCTTTCCCCTTCGGATATTTGGCATGGGAATGGTGCGGAGTCGGGATCACCCACCTGAGCCGCTTCCGTCTCGGTCCTCCTGAATGTGCGGTCCCGATTCCGAACACGCGCTGGGTAATTTTCTCCCCGACGACGGAATTCGCCGCTTCGCACGTAACGCGGTTAGATCCCCACGATCCGGTTCGCGAATCAGTTGCACGGTACGCCGTGGATTCCGTACCGCTCCCCATTCCCTCGGGCCCCCTTGGTCCCCTGCCTCTCTCCTTCGTTCGTCTCCTCTCTCTTGCTCCGCTCTCATAAGCCACGTCGCGAGCCCGTTGTCAGCTCCGCACGCGCTTTGGTGATGTCGTGTTGCCCGCGCGGGTTGCTAAACTGGATTTGACGAGGGTTTGTGTGTATCTGTGTGCGTAGGAGGCGGAGGAGGATGTGAGTTGGGGTGTGTGTGTGGGAATGAAGTGAGGGGAATCGCGGTCGCACGCTGTCGCCTCTGTCGATGGTGTTCGCGCGTCGGAGATGAGAACGTAAACCACCTCCTCCGACCTTCGTAAATTTTTCCGTGGGAAGGGAAGCGTTCACGGACGCCAAAGATTTAATCGTGATCAAGTTAGCGCGTGTTGAAGAGATTTCATTTACGCCTGCTCTGAGTCATGTGAGGAAATTGCGTGTAATTGTTATTTTACAAATGACCACCCTTTTTGTAGGCTGCTATTTTGCAAACCTAATGGAAATACAATCTCCGCTTAGCCTCTTCTATGCGTAGTAAATTAAAACTACTAATTTAAATTCATTTTAATTTGTATTATATTAATTTATTACGCAAAAATAAATATATTTATAAATATTTATTTACTTATATATATTTATTATACTTACATTTATTTATAATTTAAATTAATTTAGATTTCATAAATTCATAATAAGGGCACTTTCGAGAGCCATTCAACTGAAGTTGAATTTAAATGATGTCAGTGTTCTGTAAGTTCAAATGAAAAAGTATATTGAAACTTTATCTCACACGTGTTAGATTCCTCATAAATACTGTAGAGGTGAAGTCTGGATGTTAGTACTAGAATATTTTTATATGGCCATTCGGGAGATTTATTGAATTCTTAACTTAGAAACTATTGTAAACATTTGTAATAAATGGTTAATTTTATAAATTCTTATTAATTTTATGCAAACATCAATATTTTATCCTTCTTGATTAATGATTTCATTTAATGTGGCAACGTAATGTAAGCAATCATACACGTATGGTCTCTCTTCTCGCAGCAATATTTTTTATTATATTTACCACAAAGAGTGCTTTAGAATAAATAAGTATTGACCGATAAAATTGAAAACTTATTTAAATATCCCTCGAGGACAAATCAATGTAACTCGTTTGAATCAAAGGACTTTTTTTTTAAATGTACTCAATTTTTATTTTTTTTTAGTATTTAATTTGCACCTCTAACGTTTTATTTTTTCTCCATAAAGGTAGGCAGAACCTTATCTTTTTCAGAATTTTTTCCTGTGAAGTTTATGACAAACAATAGGAGAAGCGGAGAAGATAAAGTCAACATTACTCTCGCATCCGAGATGGTATTCTTTGGGGACTCTACCGCTACTGAAGCGCGAACATTTCATTTCGAAGGGGATACGGAAAATTCCACTGCAAAAGCAGAGGGAAATAAATTGAATCCGTATTACGTTTGGAAAACTCAAACTTCTGCGGTTAACCGCCGATGCGATTGACCTCAATGCAGATTAAATTAATTCTCTGGTTCCCTCCCGTTTCAATCCACATCCGATGCACTATTATTGCACACTGTCGGTGAAACGTGAATTAAGAAGCTGGAGGGGCCTGAGCGCGGGGCAACTGTATACCAGCACTCGAGCGTTTGTACTAAAATCGTAAAATCAATTGGTATTCATCTGTGAGATACGTAAGCTCAGAACAGCTGTGGGGTAAAGAACTTCCCCTCAAGCTTCCTTCAAGCTATTTTGTCTGCTTTAATTTACGCAGACGCTGTGGCAAACGTGATTTTGCATGTGCTGCTGTAGAATTCCGCTAGTGGCCACTGAGCTGAGATAATTAATAAGAATATTTAGTGGCCGTGGTCCTCTTCAGACATCTTTCAAGTAGATGTAGACTAGTATCATCAACTAATTCCTTGTGATATAAATAGTGTGTTTCCTCTTAATTGTTCCCTGTGGAAATCTTCAAATTGCTCCTATACACAGTAGCAACGCCCTTGGGAGGTTTGTTTTTAAACTTTGGTTTAATTTGAATTAATACTAATGAATAAATCCGTCGTTATTTGAATATACGAACGTATCCTTAATTCCGTATTCATAAGAGTTACTTAAACAATTGTCACTGCTTTTACTTCTTCCGGAAGGTCAAAAACGTAGTATTTAATGCAAACAGTCATTCAAACTGTTTTGATTATAGGGATAGTCTTATAACTGTCTATAGTCCTCTCTTGGATTATGTAAGCCCAATACGAAAGGCGAATTAATCAAAAAGCCTTTGGAAAATATAAAAGTTAAATAATCCTCTCACATTGTAAAAAGATTATTTAAATATCAAAATAGATGATACCTTAACTTTGGTCTATGATTTTGGTTTTTAGGAAAAATCAGGGAAAGGAAAATTTCTCCATACAGTACGTACAATATTATCTAGTGTGACTAACTCATGTTAGAGGGTTGTATTGTAATTTCTGAAGAGCGTCAACAATTAAAGAAATCTAAATATTTAATAAGTCAATCTTCGTTGAAGATCTTTAGTTCTGAATCTATTGCTAGAAATGAAGGATGTAGATGAAATTTACAGACGCTTATTGATATATTTAGATTTTAAATATAATTTTTAGTTTAAGAAGGTCTCTGGTTTCAGGATAGAAAATCAGTAGCCTTGTCCTCCATTGAATGACTTATCTCATTGCAAAAAACTTACTGACGCATCGTAAAACACGTCACCCTACTGTACACGCCGCTTTATCTTGTTCATTTCTCATCTCTAAGGGTCTACTTTTATCTGATACATATCCGAACGGTTTTCATGCTACTTGTGTATGTTTACATATCACCTATTCTCGAATTCGAACAGCTCTCACCAAAGAACAATATTTCTACATGATACCTTTATGATGACCGTCAAATGTCGAAACCACTTAACCTAATAAAATGATTGGAAAATTAATAAGAATTAATTACTTCTTATTATAAAATAGAAAGATTCCGCGAAATTTAGCCTTATTCTTTTGACTTTATTGGGCATTACTCAATAATTAAAAACACCAAAGTACTGACACGTCGGATATCGAATCGCACATAGTATTCATATGACACCAGAGCGTTCACTTCGTGTATGAATTTTCACAAAAGATTTTTTTTTCCGCAATGTTTTTACGATTTGTTGATTTGTTCGCCACCTCTTTTACTTCTTTTGTCACACATCGATATGCAGCGATGATGTTAGGGATATTTTCGATGTTCCTCAAATGTGAATTTGTATATTGATTGTTTATCCTTACCTATACAGAAATATATTTATTTAAAGATTCGAGTATATCCTTATTGAAATATGCAATATCCCCAATTAATGCCTTATTTAAATTGTATGTCTAAGCGCTTTGCATGCTCACGTAGCGTGAGCACCGCACATGGGAATTATTATTATTTTAAGGTAATCTACCGGTTAAGGTAGGTTTTTGGATGGACACAACTACCAAATAAATATTTTGTGACTCATAACAAAACACAATCTACGACAATTAATAACGTTGAATCTAACTCGTCATATTTCCCTTGAATTTCTCATCTCGTTATTACTGAGACCAGGGCCCTGAAAAGTCTATGAGTACACGCGTGGTCTCTTCTCCCCTCTTCTCCTCTGGGCGTGTCTTCGATGATCGCGGAGCGAGGAGAAGGGGCCTGCCCCCGAGGCCGCCCGGGTCGTGACTCTCGCTGCGAGAGGGTCAAGGACGCTTGTCGAGCATTCCATTTATTTTTTCGCCAGAGCCGAGTTGAAGCTCGGCGGATGAAAAAGGACTACTAAAAAAATGTGAACAGGCGAATAGTTTCTGAAGTGCATCGTGACTCTCCTTGGCCTTCCCTACCCTCGGATCGGTGCATTCCTGCGCGGCGAGGGGTGAGGTTGGGGGAGGGGAGAATGAACTTCCAACCCCCACTTTCAGCTTGTTCTTTGCTTTTGCCATGTGCCAGCCATGTGCGGCATGACTTTCATAGTTCTAGTTCGGTGTCGCTGCTCGTCGAATCCTCTCACGTGAGAATGTTTGCGTGTGAACTCGGGGGAAAAACATAACCTTAGGGTCTGCGGAGAAACATTTTTCCACATAACTTTATGGTTAACCATTTATTTTGTTATCGTAGAATAATTTTTATGCTCTTCACAGTATCGGAAACCCGTAATAAACGCTTAATTGAAGTTCATTTTAGTATTATTTCAGGTCCCTCTTCATCTCGGTGTACTTCTTTCCTCCCTTCATCCCGTCCAACATCCCTATCCTGTTCCTGCCCTTACCTCGCTTGCCCAACATTCTCCCCTCTATTAACTTCTTCAACATTCCACTACCGCTCAATACGCCTTTCATCCATTTTTCCTGCCTCCATACGATTTCTCTCAACAAACCCCTCTCCTCAACCACCATCTCTAGTACTTCCTCATTTGTTTTCCTTTCGGTCCATTTCACCTTCTCCATTCTTCTCCACACCCACATTTCAAAAGCCTCCAATCTACGTCTATCCTCCTGCTTCAGTGACCACGTTTCCGCGCCGTACATAGCTACGCTCCATACATTTTAGTATATTATGGGTTAAAACCCCCTAATTTGAACTATCATTACTTGACTCACTTCAGGTAGATGAGCATTTACCTAACTTATTATTGCTCTTTACCCTGGCAAGGTAAAGGTAAAGATTAAAGTCTTTTAAGTCAAGGTAAAAATTATAGTCTACGACTGAACATATTTTGAATAAATTGTTCAATTTATAGTATTTTCGGATTTTCAATTCCGATAACTTAGCCGTCCAATTAGTGACTAGAGCGTAGGGTGTTCTATACTCCATAAGGCCATAAGTAATTCTAATACCTGGGCTCGTCTTTCATCCAAAATATGCATTAACATTTTCAATATTTGTTCAATTTTCAATATTGTAACCAATCAAATCTTAAGCATGGTCCGGAAGTTGGTATTATTTCCAAGTATTTTAAAATTACTCAAAATGGATTATGCTGACGCATTCATTGTGTGATTTTTTCTGCTGGTAGTTTTGTACTCACTGCTAAGTTTTTACTTCACTTGTAAGTTAACCTCGCAATAGGATGACCAAAACTTACTAAAAATATGTAACCAACTTTTGGGCATAGGGATTACAATGGAAAGAGAATATCGACTCGCAACCTCGGAAGCTGGCGGGAAGTTAAACATATCTGTCTTCTTCTTAGAGACAATTCGGCTTCTCTTTCAAACTTCTTTCGCGGAAAAGCCATGCGTCTTCCATCCAAGATTTAAGGTTCTTTAAAACTCATCTCATTCCTACCCAAATGCGCGGCCTCTCTTTCCTTGCCAGCTTCCTCTCTGACATTCCCTCGGTACACCCATGCCTTCATCCCT
Organism: Hetaerina titia; assembly: GCA_037158775.1. Classification (NCBI taxonomy): domain Eukaryota; kingdom Metazoa; phylum Arthropoda; class Insecta; order Odonata; family Calopterygidae; genus Hetaerina; species Hetaerina titia. The sequence continues at coordinate 73,694,884 of CM073772.1, read as the reverse complement.
TTATTTCGGCGCTCCCCTCACCAACCCCTAATCCATTTGCTTGTCACTCAAAACTGTATCAATTTTGTGTATAGGGGACGCGGAATCACCGCCAGAATATCTATCTATCATTGCCCGTCCTTGTGTAAGAGTGTGTCGCAGCGTCTTCATTATATGCGCAAATCCATGAGTTTATATTAATATAGATATTTTAAGGTTGTGTGCGTTCAAGCTTTAGGTGGTTTCACGTCGGTTCAGTTAAAAACGAAAAATCATCGTCACCAGTCAGAGTTGAGAGATTTTCATATGGCGTTATTTTAAATAGCACAATTGGGTTGGATATTACTGGGTCGTGCTGTCGAGATGATGGAGTGAAAAGCGATGCTGGAAAATGAAAGAGTAACGCCTCGTTGAGTGGGATGCAAATGAACCAGAATGTGCAAATATAGAAATACTACTGCTATATGTTACTCACCATTTGGAGACTTGAGGAAAGTGGATTTTTTTAACCCGTGAGTAGATACGCAGGTATCATATGAAACTCACGCTATATCTATTTGCAAATGCAGGCAAAATGAAGGAATACTGAGGGCTTGAGTATAAACTTTTCTCTTAAAATGAAGGGAATTGGAAGAATTTCATGAATTTAGTCAACTTGGGGCATATATAGGAAATCCTGTATTTCAATATTTTGTAAAATTAGAGATATTTTGTACTTTTACAGATTTGAAACATATACGGCTTTTTTTTATTAGTTTTCCGTTTCTGATCAAAAGTGTTATCTATTCCAGTAAATTAAAAATTACTTTAAATGATTCCATGGGTTATATAAAAATATACCTCGCCAAAGTACTTCTAATCTTTCCACCTTACATGTTGTTTTGGGAAAATTTGCTGAAAATCGGTGGAATTAAACTATTTTTAATTAACCTATTGAATTTAAAACTTCAGTATGGTTATTATTTTCTGCTTTTGGATGTTCTTATATTATTATATGATCAATGTGAGCCTAAGCTTCGTGAACTCTGTTGATGACGTTCAACACCGAAACCCGGGTTGTCTGTTAAGTAATTTATATGGAATATTTAGTTGTGTTTTGCTAATTGCTTTATCAGGAAATTGTTTCAACCTAAATGTTCCACGTTTCACAAAACTTCTTTATTACTTAAAAGAAGCCAAAACTAAGTTGTACTTAAATGTTTCTCTGTGCATTTTTAATTAAATTGTATCATACTTATGTCATTTATATATCTTTGTGACATTCAAATACTCTGATAATTAATGATGGCACGAAGTTACTTGCAGTCAAATTGTATGATTATGCAAATTTTCGTATTCTTTTCTAAACTTAAAGTTTAGTATGTAGTAGGAAATTGCTTAACTAATTTTATTTTATTTCTTTTCAGGTAAGTGCGCAATCATGTACTGTTGGACTCTATTGACACGGTGTTGATTGTAAGTCTTGAATTTGTACTTAATTGTTTAATGCTCATTTGGGCAAATTACAATTCGATTTAAAGATGGTATTTTACTTTTGTTTAAAAAAATTGTCTGTTAAGATGATGGTGGAACGGGAAATCCGATCGTGAGAAAGCAAGGCGGCAGAAATGTTGCTGGGACAAAAATTGTCCGGGTTGTATACCTTAACGAGGGAAACCAATGAGAAGATAATTTGCGCTGATAACGTCCGTTATTTTTCTCCCAACCCGGTGGGAAAATGATGTTTTCGACTTTGAGCCAGTGTTGCCTCAATCGCTTTCATAACAACCCCCCGATACCGCTTTGTGTGGCTTGTAACCCTCGGAGAAAGTCTTCAAGATGGAAAAGTTTTTTCTTTTTTGATCCGAGTAGCTACTTTTATATCCTCTCCTCTTTTGAGAGCATCGTGTCTTAATCTATCACGCCCCCTTGCTCACAGCTCAGTCGTGGATTATGCTGGGCGTGAGCGCTACTTAAACTTCCGGTTTTATCTTATTTCTCCTTAATCCTCCCTATTAACGTTGTATAAAAGTGTCTCTTATCTTAATCGCAAGAGTTTCCATGATGAAATCGAATGAGTTGTGTTTGTAGTGTGTTGGAATAAATGAAAGCTTTTAGTTTGCCTATGGATTTCATTTTATAAAAATTGGGCAATTCTATCTTTTTCCAATCGCGGTAAATGACATATTTTCCAAGGATCCTTAAAAGCAGTTACTCTGTGAGTAAATATCGTCATATTTTCATCTTTATTTATTTTAATTTAGGTTTAAGTGCATTTTACGTATCATATCTATCAGAAGTACCGCTGCGAGAAGGGTCGATGCCAAGCGGTGACTACAGCAGCCGTTATGAGTCGTCGTTTTCCTTCTCACTCCGCTGATAAAGCAGATTAAGCTGGCTATTAGTCTTAGAATGGGCTGAATGAAGGCATTTTGGCTGGAAAGGGCGCTTCCGACCATATGAAAAATTCCAGGGAAGTACCCGAATAAGGATACTGCAAAGTAGTATAACTGCCGTGAGGATATTTTGTGCTACAGCTAAAGGAGGAACAAAAAGGATTGACGGAGGGCGGATTCACTGAAGGAAGGTATTTTGAACAAGACGGCATGGCGAGAGAGAGGGGGGGGGTATAATAAAAAGTGGGGGAAAGACTATATGGAAATACCGGAGGATTTCAGTTAGATAAACGAAAATCCTTGAGAAGGGGATTAAAGCCTAGTGAGATTTGCTATGATTACGTAAATGGGAAGTTGCTGACCATCCGGATAAGGTAGTTTCCTCGATGGAATTCCTAAATGTGGCTTTAAAAGGTCCAGCGGAAAAATACAGAAGACTTCGCGTATTTATTGCTAATGTCATCTATATAATTTGCATATTTTACTATTCGTGTGGAGTGCATAGTATTACAAGAATAATGATGGTGTCCTTTTGTGGCTCACTTGACTGCAGTCAACTGTTAATGATGAAAGTTCACCGTAATAAGTAAACCAAGTTCGACGAAGGGTCCTTGCTTAACTTAGTATCAGACCAAGGTAGAAGCGTTTGAAATGACTAGTTTCACGTAAATTTATTGCGCAAATTCGGTAAGCGTAAAGACCTAAGGAAATGAACAGATGCATATCTGCATAGGTGAGTGAATCGAGTCCGGCTATGGTTGATTGCCACCTTCCTTTAAAACATGCGAATGTTTCTTCCGTTTTCAGAAGAGGTAAGGGGTGGATTATTTCACACCGAAGACAACTATGCAGAAGAGAGAACATTTGAAAATTCATGCTGTTTGAAAAATAATAGCGCAATAGTGTGACACGTACAAAGGCCGAATGTACATTCCAACATTGAAAGAGATAATGGTAATCAACGGCAATCATCCCAGTGAAATTTTGTTAAGAAATACCTATTCGACTAGGGAACCTTGAGATCCTCACGATTAGTGTTTTCATGAGCCGAAATTATGAGAGGTGAGTAGTTTATTTTCGAGTCCTTGAAGGTGCTGCAACATAATGTGGGTTTTTATGGTTACCTGTGATTATTTTTTTGTCGAAAGTTTCAAGGCAATGCTTTACTCAGCTACGTTCGAGGTTAGCCGTGGGGTTAACGATGATGTCATAGTACGTGCAGTTTGAAAAGAAATTTATGCGTATCTTGATAAAAGTAGTTTGCCCACATCCCGCCAGAGGAAAACATTCGAGTTCATTATCGTGTGATTGAAAATCCCAACGCAATGAAAGATTTAGGTAGGTAGTTTGTAACTTATTCAATTGTACATTGAAAAGAGTTTGTATTTGATTTGTTACAATCTCTTTTTGGTGTAGCTAGGATCACAAGTCATTCGTTTAACAATTCTTACAACTGGAAAAATTCTTTAAACTGTACTAACTTCGTTGTTTACTTCCACCTTGGAATATACAATATTCTCGTAGTATACTCTTTGTGATCATTTAGGCATCTGAATTAGCGTTACTAACTGCGAATTAACGAGTAAAAAGGCATTTGTCCGTTTCATTTAACTCTTCGTTTTTTTTGTCAAATTTAATTTGAAAATATAAAGTTCGGAGTTTTATATGCTGATATAGATTAAGAGTCACTATTGATCCAAAGGAAACAGTGTCTAGTTTTAATGAATACGTCTAATGTGCCGATTACATATGCATTCATTTACAATGGTATAGTTTGTAATTAATTTCTTGCGGTAAAGATTATATATTGCATTGAAATTTTTTCAAGAGTGTCATCCGTCAGTAATGAATCGCTCTTCACGAGGCTTTATTAAGCGCATTTCAAGACGAGAGCCCTTTCCTTATGTTCGGCGAAACAGCCGGGGCAAAACAGCTCTAACGACTGCCTTCCTGATTGAGCCCTTCGTCAATGCGCGACGAGTGTTTATCGATTCAAGCTTCGAAAAGCAGCTTCACCGAAAAATTTCAAGCCCACTTATTCTTCTGTAGCATGGCCTTCGGATTATATTAAGCTGTTGGAAAATATTGCAAAATACAGCGTTTCTTTAGTGAAGTAGTTAATAACAAATTCAGAAAGAGGAGGATCAACACATGTTCCAAGAGGTTGATCGTAAGAATAATCCACGCATGGTAGACATTGAAAGCAAGTAGCTAAGGTTAATATATGTAACAGATGACAAAATAAAACTGGCAGATATAACAGGTACAAGAATAGTGAGTAACTAAAATAAAATGAATAAACTATGATAAGAATGCACTAAGTTAGTTCACTTGGGATGGGCTGATTGAGTCGTACAGGTAACGGGGACGTTTGAATGAAACTCGATGATATCGAAAGAAGTAAGTTTTACGAATTATTGAAAAAAATTAATCGTACCGAGGATAATATGGTTTGGTTATGTCTATGAAATTTCCATAACATTCGATCGAGTTATTAAATGAAACGAGTGCTTAAATGAAAAATTTAAAGAAATGCTAGAAAGAATAGCTTTCATATTTTGTCAAGTGGATGGAAATATTGAAGTAGAGGCGGTGCCGCATCAATTTACGTGACAGATGAGTACGGTAGCAGGATCATTTCAGTGTGGAAAAAAGTGATTTTTTTTATCACTTTGAGAAAGTGCGTAACCATCTATTAGTTATCAACTTTATAACTGATCCTTTAAAAAATAGTATTTTTCGATTAATTCCATAGGAGTTTCCATAGGGGAGTGAAATATGTTCAAACAATTTTTTCCGACCCTGTATATCTCTGGAAAAAGGAAATTATTACAGAAATAGAGTTGGTCTGATGTTAAGGCTACTATTGTATTTTGAAATTGCCATATTTTAAGTACCTCGGAAAGTTAGGTCACGAGAAAATGCTTTCCTCGTAAAAGAACATAGCTTAGTAACGTCGCCATTGCATTTGCTCTCAAATCTCTCGACAGGCGCCACGAACTGGCATCCTTATGTCATCTTCCCACATCTCAACTCACTCGACCGATCAAAGATTGTTCGCGCCGGCCTCTCCTATTTAATAACAGCCTTCGCCCACATCTGTCGGTCCGGGCTCCCGCATTTGGTAAACGTTAAAGACGTACGTACGTACGTGCGCCTTGTAAAGCACGGTTACGCTCTGCACGCGAGGGAACTTAATGGACGTAACATCTTTCCCCTGGTATTATGATTCGAGTACAGGATATCGAGTTACACGGGCCTGGACTAGGGCTTGTGGGGGAGGCGGGTGGGAAGTCGGGTTGGGGATGGAAGGGGGGGGTGGCTGACGGGGAGAGATGAAAGGCTTAGCGGGAGGTCAGTTGGAAGCAGGGCGAGTCCAGATTAGGCAGGGCGGAAGGAGTTAGGTGAGGGGAAGGGCGGTCGAGTGGGTGGGCGTGCGGGAGGGTATGAGTCGAGGTGGCGGAGGCAGAGGAGGTATATAGGTGGAATAGGCTGATATCAAAAGGAAGGAAGACCTTTGGGCGGAAGGCGGAAGAGACTGGGGGTGACGGAAGATGGTTGGGAGAGAGAAAGAGAGAGGAGTGGAGGGGGAACATGTGAGCACGTGAAGTGGCAGGGGGTGGATAAGGAAAGACCGATAGGAGGGGTAGAGAGCGGAGAAGGAAGGAGAAGGAGGAAGCGTGGGATCAAGGCGGGGATTGAGTTGAATAAGGAATGATCAAGCGAAGCCGGAATAGGCCTGTCGGGTAAGACGATACCAGCGCCACCTGGAGGGTGATGTCATTAAAGCGCTTTGCTCGCACGAAAACGCCGCACGAGACACATGGCGCGATCCCTTCAATGCAATGTTAACGCTTGCTAAAGCTTAGGGTTGTGAGTCGGGGGAGGGGGGGGGGTGAGTTTATTACGGTGCACGGGTTAGCAGTCACCGAGATGTGCGGTGGAGGTATTCAAGCCTTATTCTATTTTTCTAGCGGGCGCTCACTTGGTTCTTACAGTTCGAAAATTATTTTCCTCGTAAGATGTTGGATCATTAATGGAGCTTAAAGAAACTTTAATTTCCATGTGGGATCAGTAAACATATTTACTGAACCTTTCAAACAAATTTTCATTTAGCTGGGAAAATTTGTTGTGGTTTTATTTTCCGATTTTATTATTTATTATAGATTTGGACTTAGTTTTTCACAGGGTTACCTTGTTGGAGTACGAAGATGTTTTCAATAATTCTCTGTTGCTTTACTTGCTCGCATACCTTCGCCGACCATTCTGATTGATTAATCTGGCAAGAATTTAAATACTTATTTCATTTGGTCCCTCTTCTCTTAAATGCGACCAGTTTTTGTGGGATAATAATAATTTGGTGTTTTTGCGCTCTAACTATTGAACTGAATAAATTGGGAATATTTCTGTTAAGGAATCATATCAGTAAAAAGTAATTCTCTAAGTTTTCTCAGAAATCATGCCTGGCATATAGTAATAGTAGGACTAGTATTACTATAGATTGAGACTTTACAGTCTTGAAGGAAGTACCTATTGAAAATATTTCAAATGATACGAGACGAATTGACAATATCGGGGATATTATTGAAACTTAGTGACTTGTTAAAACAACGTCCTTCATCTACTAGATTAATTTCACGGATAAAAAATAAAAGGTTTCCTGACCGATTATTTACCTGTTTTATGCATATAATTAATTTTCCCTTTTTAAATTACCGTTTGACTCGGTATAGCGTAAAATACACTCACGTGATTACTATGAAAGCCAACACTTCTCTGTTTACATACTCATTAGAGTATACAAAACTGTGTTCATAGTCATTTCAATCCATATTGTAAATGACCACAATTAAAAACTACTTCATAGATTAATCGAATTGGGAAATTGTCCTAGCACTTTTATCTGGGGAGGTTTGAATGGGATGTAAAATCCAAAAGAACACAGTTATCAACCCGAAGGTTGGTTTGATAATAGGTAAGCTTAGAGCTCACCTAGTACTAAATGTTTTATGTTTTTCACCCGTACGGTAAGCAACCGGCTCTTTGGCATTTCTCCGATGAAAGTGGCTATCTCCCTTTCATCTAAGGCTACTTGCCCGGTATTTTTAGAAGAAGGAGCGTTAGGCGTAGATGAAAGAACAAAAATATCATTATTTTTATGTATTTGAAGGTTAGAACTAATGATTTTCTAAATTCCTATACAGTGTTCTACGAACGGAATATTTGTAAACCATATGCTGATGTTGCCTTTGGTTTTCTAATGTTCTTATGTGTAAAATGTATCGACCCTTAGCCAAGAAAATTCAACACAGGGATTCAATGCAGGGTTCACGTTTTAATTTTATTCCACTGGGCAACATATAAAAGCACAGTAGTATTATCAACGATTAAAGCTAATTGAATATCTGAGGCTATTCAAAAAAATGTCGAGGACACTAAGGAGAATGAATACCGTAAACATTAAATTATCATTGATAATTAATCGTTCGTAGGCACTGAACACCCATGTAACGGAGCTCAATGCAAATTCAGCGGTCGAAGGGATGGGGTTATAAATTCACGGAAACGTGTAACAGCGGCGAGTTGTAACCATCGTCGGTCTTTTATTACAGCAGGAAAATAGCCAGAGCGCTCATGTTACGCAGCGGCAAGGGATCGTCAAGGGGAAACCTTCAGATCGAATTTCGTCACTCTGAAAATTTTAATCATGCTTGTGACATCCTGTTGTCTCTGCCTAAGCGAGGAGGTTCCTCATATTTTTTCCATAAAAATGAGTGGGAAATTAATGTGAAAATGTTTATGCAACAAGTGAAAGTAGCCACGAGAGTGGCGCATTTTTAATGTTATCAACGCCAATCATCATAAATTGTTTCTTCTGTATTTGTGGTGACGTTATTTAGAGTATGCAGATTAGAAAAGTAGCTTGGGATAGAATAATCGTACTCGTAATAAATGTTGTGTGGCCTAAAAATATCAGGTCATTGACTTTTCCTTGATACAAAAGTGATCTCTACGAGGCAAAAAAGTAGGATATATAATTCAAAAGAAATCAAATATTAACTTAGGTGTGGATCTGGGTACGAGAAGAGCAATTCATGAACACGACAATAATCCCTTCCTTATTCTTTATCCAGAATTTTCCATTAGAGTGCCTACTTATTCGAATCTAACATTTACGTGTACTTAGTCCGTTGTTGTCATTGGTAAAGCGAGAAGCTTGACGCTGAGCAAAAGAGTTATTTTTCACTAGTAAAATTTTAAGCGATGTAACCATAAAAATCAGTCGAAAACGACCTTTCAAATCAGTTTCTTCTATTCGCCTTGAATTACGAGGTTCCTGCTTGCTTCTATTGCAGATTTTCGTACTTTATTTGAGCAGCCAGAAATGAGCTAGTGAAACAGCGTTCAATCAATTTTAAGATTTAGTTCATAGAAACTCATTTTTAACTTTTTTGCTGTCCAAAATTTTGCGAAAGCGTATTTCAATACTTTAAATGATTATTTTGATTAGTCGCTGGGTAATTACATTCGTTAGAACTGTATTTTATTTCTCATTAGCAAAGATAAATGTTGGCCGATAACCGTAGACCTTTTCCTTTCTTGATACACTCATCGATTTTTCATGATCATATCAAGTACCTGTGGTAAATGGCAAGGCTGTCTAATTATCTGAAAACCTTTCATAATTAACTTAATTATACCTTTCGTTTATCCCAGTAGACAGAACACTTTTTCTTTCTTGAACATTAACATTAATTGCATTTATCTTGAGAGGTGCCTAACAGTTTTTATTCCACATAAATTTTGTTGATTCACGTAATGATCTGATGATCTGCCAGCATTGATATACGTTTCTGTGCTACTTTATTGTTAATCCAATCGATGGCTTAGAGAATAAGTACTTAATTATTAATAATTTCCAATTTTTTATTTATACATCTAGACTAGACTTTTTAGACATAGACATCTAGACTTTTCGTCCTCCACTTTGCTGCATAGTTCTGGCAGTTTTCTTTCTTGAAAGATAGCTAAACGTATTTAAAGCGATCAATATTAAAACGATAATTTGACTGCTTATTTCATCTGCTGGACTGTGCTGTTATTGGGCTATTTCACTCCTATAAAATCACTGAAATCTTAATTGTTTCAAGTGTCTTTCTCTTACACACATTCCCTGAAGATACCATATAGTGCATGTTCCCATTTAGTTCGAAAATCTACATTCCTGGCGTTTGTAGTTCTTACATATTGTTTGATACATTTTATTTACTTAATCTATTTGCAGTCATCATATTAACTGTAAAAAGTGAAATGAAAACTTTCCCAGAAAGGTAAACTCCTTGCACCATTGCCTTGCTGCTCCAAAATGTGTATCAAATAGTGCTTGTAAATGTAGCGCATATTTAAACTGCGAGGTTCAACAATTTTTTCGGTAAATTTGAAGTTTGGTTTAGTCGCTTAAAACCCTTTTCTACTAATACATACAGGCATACTGAGCAAAAAGGAATATTAAGTACAGAGAAATACTGTTTTCTCTTCATTTCAGTTTACTGAATATTTTTCATGGTATATGTCCTCGCCTAAGGCGCATTTTGTCAATTTAGCAAGGAAAAGGTGTTTTTATCATCTACTAGGTTTATGAAAGCGTAAGTGCTAGGTTAATATGTCAATTATTGAACCAGTGCCTATTCGTCTGTTTCTGGTGAAAATGTTACTCTTCATATAATTAAATATGGGAGCATTCCTCACGTAGCGTTCATTATTAGATAAATTTGGCAATTAATATGGGTAAAGAAACGTGTTACATCATGCTGACCTTGCTAAAATCTGTCAAGACAGTAATTGATCAATTAGTTTGGGTTAGGCATGCAGCCTTCGATTATCCTGTTTTTTTCACTTGTATATTTTGAAGATTAACTTAGAAGGTTTTTGAAAGAAATGGTCGAATATTACCGTTCCAAAGTTTTGGTCAATGAGTAATAATTGAAGGCAATAGTTTGAGACCCTGTAATTACTTGATAATTGATTATCCGTCTGCTGTTCTTGATTTGAAAATACTGAGTGGATGTTTGACCATCGAAGACCGTTATGTCGTTTTATAAGCGGACAATTTTCGATGCGATATGACGTATGATTGATTCGTAAGTCTTCCGCTTTTTTTTCAAATACGGAGTTAGTATAATTTTAGGCATGCGTGATCCATTTTAATTCGTTCGTTAGACTTCATTGAATGTGAACAAGAACGATGTGAACAGAAGACTCCAGGCTTCTTGTGTTTTCCACCGATGCGGAATATTGCGCTCATCAACTTTTTGAGCAGCCGTTTTTCCTCATCTCGCCGGAAGTGTGGTAATGGTTGCTAGGCACTTCAAATGTAATAATTTATTTATAATATATATTTCATAAAGGTTTACTACTCCTTACGAGAGAATTTTGATAGCATGGCCGTAATTGGAAATCTCCCCTGGCGAAGAGTGTTAAGATTTGCAGCGTTTTTAGTGCACTTGAAATAAATTTCCGATGCTTGGAAAATTATTTAGTACTGTGCACGTTATCTTACACGTAGTTATCTGCTAATGCCACGCAGTTCAACTGCTGTTACCCGGCGAGAAATGTTAATTTACGATTTAATTACAGGCGAATGTTTGAAATGTCAGCCCACATGCTGTCGCCTGTTCCCCAGCTTATATTGTCGTTGCCCGGAAGTGTTCCTTCGATTGCAATTGCGGATTACGGAACCTCGACACGTACGGAGTGGAGTGGGGAGGAATTTCGGACGGCCCTCATTCATCCGCGAAAAGCGTTCAGCGGAATGAAGCGATGGACGAAAGGGCTCGAAAATGGAGTCTGGTGGGGGAGCAGAAGGTGGGTGTGGTGGGGTCGTTGAGCGGGGGGTCAGAGGCGCCGGACGCGCTTGGACGGGAGTGTGGATCCTTCAGAGCCCGTCGCTTTGTCACCTCGACCCTCTGGGCTAGGAACCTGAGCCCGTCCCATTCCTTCTCCCAACTACAGTGCCGATCAGGCTGCTAACGAGGTGTTAATTGGGAAATTAGTTTTTTCACGCATTATAATTTAACCGTCGCTGGAATAGTCCGCACATCCTATCCAGCCAATAATTGGTTGGTGCTCAAATAATTAGCGAATGAGTTTCTTGAGCTTAATTCGCGAAGAAGGGTACTTACCCGTCTACGTATCATGTTCGGCATTGTGTGTTAAGCTGAAGAGCTCACTTGCCTTGAGATCCAATTAAAATTTTTTCATTGGCTTTAGAGGAATACATCTTATTGACAGAAACGTTTTGACTTTATGCGGCTAAAAGTGGGGATTAATGAATTCTACGAATGAGAGTAAGTGAGATTAATATAATTTTTGCATGCTAACAGCCAGTTACAGCCGTTCAGTTAACTTTTCAGAAAATTTAGACAGCGATTTTTCACGTTGTTTTTAAGTTTTCCATACTTAAAAGAAGTGATGTGATTTTTGTAGAAAATATATCTGGTTATATTTCATGATATCTTAACATCATCATACGAATCAAGAAACATCATCCTTTGAATAATTCCTATCCTCATAGAGAGTTTTTGCAGGATTGGAAAAACCCAAAGATAATATTTGGCAATAATATCGTGGAATATTTTAAAGACAATCGATTCCCTGACTTTAAAATGTTCATCATTTCATAATGATCCAGGATAGAGACATTTTGAGGCCACAGGATTCATGTCAAGGCCAGATATGTGGTTTAAATTCCATATTATTCAATAACTACATTAGCACACTTTTACCAATGTACCCAAAAAACCTATTGTTCATGATGTCTATGGTGAAGCAGTGTTCACCAATCATACAATATCATTTACTGTGTAGTTTTCCTATGATTTTGTACTTGCGTATTTTTCTCGGCGGCTCCCGTTTATGGTTGAAAAGGTGCAGCAGACATTTTTGTCCATTGGAAAGTTCTCGTTTGGTTTCACGCCAAATGGTGCCATTTAATGGAATTGCCGTTTGTGTAGTGTTGCGTACCGACCGGTACCGACTGCACGACCACTTCCATTCGCTTGATCAGAATTCACTTAAGCCGGAAATCACGGACAATTTTGTGCGAACCCCTTGCCCATGTTTCGTCTATCAAAGTGGGCACTTAAGTGCCAATTCAGAGAGAGAGAGAACGGATTGTACGACGTCACGGCCTAACAGGTCACTAATTAAAACGAGCACGGAAAGAAGCGGAATAGCATTGGAGGTTATTCATCGTTGACCTATCTGAGCCATTGCTTCGACTAGCCCTCGCATTGCATTCATTGTTCATTTGATGTCATGGCGCGTGAAGTCTCGAGGGTTAATACGAATCTCTCCTGCGTGAACGTGAGTGTATTATCATAAATTTCTGTCTCTCGATAGAGAGCGCGATGACCAGGGATTTTCACTTGATTAATGTGTTTTTATATTTTTCAAAAATTTGTGAAGAAAAAAAGGATTAATGTGAAATGATAGTCGAATCCGTAATCTTAACCCATAATATTCAGCTTCTGAAATAATTTTCACAGTAACTTTTGGAAAATGGTTACGGATACATTTTTTCCCTCGAGCATAGCCGTCCATGGACCACCCCTTGTAATTTATTAGGAAATTCATTTTCTAGATTTCTGTTCACTATTAATTCCTATGTAGATACCTTTCCTAACTTTTATCCATCTAATTCACTCTTTTCCCCCTTCGTACACGGTACACGTAACCTTTCCTCTTTCCGCCTCCCCAACCCTCCTGTCTTTCGAGCGTGATGGGTCATTAGCATCATGGATCTCCGGAAATGAAGAGCAGGGATTCCCTAGTTCGCTCAGGACAGGAAGCGGCTTGCGATCAAACGCAAAGTCTAATTAGAACTCCCTCGGAAATGGTTTTGTCGAAATGGGATTTGGCGGGATAGGTTAGGAGGGAAGAGATCGTGATCCTTGATTGGCAAAAGGATTGGGAAAAAAGGGTCTGCGAGGCTAGATGATGGAATTTAGGGGTAGTTAGAGGAGGAGATAGAAGAGATGGAGGTATTAGGGGAGACTGAGGATTAATAATAGAAGGAGAATCGGTATCATTATGACTCGAAAATTAATTTTTCTCTTTTCACATCCAACCCATATGTGCTCTATACTCTCATCATATGTTATCAATTCGTACATTCGATATTTGTACTTATATTATGTCCTATTTTAATACTCTTTTCATTTAGTTATAATCAACTGCCAAAATCCGAGGAAGATATTTGCAATGTCCACCTCATGGCATTCAGTAAATAGATGTAAGCTGTTTTTTCCGGATTCTGTCGAAACCATTTCAGGTATTCAGTAGACGTGAGACGTTTTTTAAGGGCTAAATATTCCCTATTGTATTTCAGAAACCAAAATTTTTGTAGTTAGTCTTTCTCGACTTGCTGAGTACGGTTCTGGTAATCATGTTATTCTGTCTCAAATGAATTTCGAGCCTGGAGTAGATGTTTTGGTATAATTCAAATGCAGTACAAATTGGAAAAAAATCCTAATTTTTTTATTTAGTTATTCAAGTACTCGTCAAGCCACCGCTAGGGTGTGTGGCAGGGGGCAAATACATACCAGACTAATTTTAACCCGAATATGACCCTATCGCGGTCAGACGACGGTATTCTGAACCCTTATCGTTCTTGGATAAAATGACGTTGTGATTCTTGCGATTATTCATCGGAAATCGTATGACCTATTGCCATTAGTTAAGACCGTAATATCTACAATGTTTCAAGGAGATTTTATGGCGCGTCCACTATTAACCTTATTTTATTGCCGAATTGTTTGTTCCTCAAGCGGGTTAACTGTCTGCCACTGCTTCACAAATATTCTGCTCTTGGGGATATTTGTACATTTGTTCTCCTCTTCGGAATTTTTACTTTCCTGTCCATCTGAAATGGTATCTTTTGTTATATATTTTAAAAATTAAATGGTTGGCTTTCTATGATCAAAGGGAAGGAGCCAAGGGGGTAATGGGTTCGGCTGCTTTTGCAAAGATCTCGTCTTCACATCAGAGCGATGATATTGGAGACCTTAGTTTAGGAGTTTACTGGGTACTAAAGGCTGGAACACTATAGACGAAAACGAGTAAATTAACCCTACCCTCGGTCTCTGCATCCATCTGAATTGATCCCGAAGGGGTGAGAGGCATTTTTCCTGTGGAAGAACACAGAGGCGAATAGAGGTGTTGAATGGAATTGCGCAGTGATTTCTCCAACTTTGGCGTGGCCTCGCAAACAATGCATTACAATTAAAATTCGATAATGGGAATAATAATTCAATCACGATAATAATTAAAGATACAATCAATTGTTTGGCATGTTGCAAATTTTTTTTATTTCGCTTATAATTGCCAAGATTTTTCGACAAATCGAACACTATATTTGTTACAAGCCTTTCATTATAATCATCAGGACATATCAGTTTATGAATTGTAAATTATATAGATAGAATTGCAAAACTTTTACAGCTTCAGGCAAGAATATAAGTTGAATTATAGTTATTTTTTTAAACTTTATTTAAAGATATTACGTGTTCGGTCTTCCGATGTTTATTTGTTTCATTCAGTGGAGTTAATTAATTTTAGGTGAGTTACGAATTTGATGCGTACCAGCCAACTACTGGAACACTTTTCAGTTATCAGACAACTGCACTCGCTTATTTGCTAGGATCTTATTACGGAGCTGGAACCCTGAAGGTTGAGAGTGATTGTCACCGTAGTAGTTAAACGCTGGAGACGAGCTTGATTAAAGACGCCGAGGATTGAATCGGGAAAGGGGAAAAAAATTGCAATGGATAAATCGTTGGGAAAAACTTTGTTTCAATGTGTAAAGGTGCAATTTTGCTTTTTGCCTTCCCCCTTCATTTATCCCCCCATCCCCTCCCTCTGTGTGTACTCCACAGAGCACTCGTATTCATCAGGTCCCCCATGAGCGATCAGGAGAACGAAACAGGTTTCTTCTTTTTTAGGAGGGAGAGGAAGGACTCTTTGTGGCAGAGGTGGGAGGGGAGACGTTGAGAGGAGATGGCCGGGCGGAGTTGGAGGGAAAGGGAGGTGTGGAGAATGGGCGTTGAAAAAGCGCGGCAATAGTGGGATATAAAAGCCACGAGGCGCGGCGAGAAGAGGGAAAGGGGCGGAATAGTGAGATGGAGAGAGAGGTTCAGAGAGAGAGAAGCACCATTTCGACGGTTATACGGTTTTCAAAAACACACTCCGGCGCCTCGTAAAAAAAGTGGAAGGAGCCCATTTTCCCCGGGTCGCGGAGGTTGGGCATGCGGGAGGGAGGGCGGGTCCCCACGGCGTGCGTGCGGAATGAGTGTAGCTGGGGGAGGAGATGCGAGAGTGAACGAAAGGGGGGAGGGGTCGTGTTCGGCCCATGGCTGGGAGAGGCATCTTAATTACACGGAATGTTTCCCAGGGTAAACTGCTCTCCTTGGTGAAAGTGGTCCTGTCTCGCCGTCTACGTAGCTCCTTCGCAACATATTTCCATTCTCTCTTTTTTTTTACACTCTCTCCCTCTCACTCCGTCCCTGTCTCTCTCGCTCCGCGTCCCTTAATACTCGCATAAAAGCGACGGGGTGCGTATGTGTTCGTCCTCGCTTTTTGGCGCCGTGGATTTGGCCTTTATGGTTTTCGTTATAAATTTTTCCATGAAAAATCTTCTCAGCGTCAGTCGACAGGAAATGTTCCACATTAAGTCCGGAAAACTGTCGGTGAACTTGAAAATGCGTGTTGGAAGAATTTTGAGGCCCAGTTTCACATAATTTTGATGTTTACAACTTTTTTCTGGAATATCGTGTGCCTTGTTTCGGTCTTTCATTCTTCCTGCATTTTATTCATCTCTTCCGGATATGAAAGGGTTACCTTATTTTTATCTTATTTTTTCTTTTACCTTTGAAGCAGTATGTTTCATTAGAGTACTTTACAATTTAGGTTATCTTTGATTTATTTCGGAAACTTCTCGCGATGCCCGATTTATTATTTTATGATACTGTATCAGGAGCAGGAATGCAACGAAATACAAATTGAAGGTTGTAAAGTATGCTGGATTGCAGCTGCAGGTGAAACCAATTTGGAACTTTGAAAGAAAACATCGCCACGCTACAAAAAAGGGAAGGGGAAGGTATCCATATAAAATATGTATGATTTGAAGCCTTAAATTTTTTGACCAATGAGAGCAAAGGTTGGTTTTAATGTATTCAGCAGAAAGTTCGGTAACCTTCTTTAGGGTTCAGATTTTTCAGACCGAGGATTCTACTTAGTACAAACTAACGTTGATATGGGAAGAATAATATCCCTACCAGATCGACTGGAAAAATATTTCTCATTTGCTTTTATTGCATTTTTGCTACCTCCATTGGGTCTACCGTCCAAGAATATTCTCACGCTATCGTAACTCCCACCCTTCAACAGTCCCCATACATCCTCTTTTCCTTTGCTTCCATCCTTCTACTTTCGTCCCTTTAATCTCGCATCTTTTGTTCCGACCGACTAGTATTTACCTTTCTGCTTCTCGTTGGAAGCTTATTTTCTTTCCTCAGTTCTCCTCCGGCCATGATATTTTTGGAACATTTTAGGCACTCTGGCAGACTTTTCTTCCATGCCCCCCCCGAATCACTCACTACTCGCCCTCCGCCCTCCCAACCAACCCATCCCTTGCAGCTTCCGCCTTCCTCCTCCGTCTCATCGACCCTCCCACCCCACTCACCCCTCCCATTCTCTCTTCCAATATTGTCATCCCCTCGCCTCCTCCCTCCCTTCAATCCCCCTTCGATCATCATCTGTACTCATTTCCTGGCTCCCGGCCCATCTCCCATTCTTTTTCAATTTTTACCCCTTCGCCGTTATCACTGCTCAAATACCCTCTCCCTCCTTACTTCCCCAAGAAAGAAGAAGAAAATAATCATCCCACCTTGCTCCTTTCCGCCGTAGATATTCTCTGACCATCCTGTTTCAGATTCTCTCCCGAACCATGCAACCTCTCTCCTCCGAAAAACATTTCTCTGATTTCTTATTCATCCCGCTCTTACGCTCCTTTTCTCTCTCTCTCTATCTCAATCTCCTCAACCACAACCCCCACCATTTCTCCATCTTTTCCATGAGATTTCCTGCTTGCTTTTCTGGCTGAGTGTTACCGCTTTTCTCCTCCACCCTTGCCCCATTTTTTTGTCAGATCAGTCCTCGCACTCCGCCGGCCCACCTCGAGAAAAATCTCATCCCCCCATTCTTCGGAATCCTGCCACTTCTTCCGGCTCTTTCGCCCATCTTCCACCGAGTTCGCATCTCCTTTCCCCTTCCAGTTTTTCTCCCCTCCCCCTCCACTCCCATTTTCACGTCGTCTCTCTTCACTTCCCACCCTTCTTCTCATGCTCCCGTCATTTCGTCATAATCCTCCTCCCCTGCCCACTCCCATTACCCCCTTCTCTTTCTTCCCTCTCCGTCTACTGAATATCCCATTCCATCCATCTTCCCTCGGCGCCCCCCCCTCAATCCCCTTCCTTTTCAAACTTCCAACCAATTGGAGACCAATCTCACCAAAGCAAACAGACGCTTCTGCCGGACTCCCGCTCCCTCCTTCCCTCTCCGGCATCCTCCCTTTGGCAACTATTGCCCCCTTCTCCTCCCTCAACGTCTCCTTCCACCCACTGACGCTCTTCTCCCCTCTCGAAGCCTCTTTGCCATTCCTCTTCCTCACACACAAATGCGCTCGCTGCAGCGGCGCTGACCGTATTCAAGCTCTCTATTCTCCCCCTTCTTACCTAACCATTACCTTCTCTCCCACATCTCCCCCCCTCCCCGCCGCTCACTCCTCTCCAGAAATATCGAACCCTTTTTATCTTCCACCCTAGGATATCCTTCCGACGGGCTCCTTGTCTCCTTTTTCCAATTTTTCTCTCGGGAGTACGTTTCGTTTATTCGTTTTTTCCTTCTTAAAAAAAAGGAAGATTCTCATGTCGCTTGTGGGGATGGGTTCTCCCCTTATGGGTGTCACAAAAAAGCGATGGGGGTGGAGGTCCAGGGTAGTTCTCCCTCTCCAACTTCCCGTTCTTCAACCCTCCGAGCTCTCCATCCTGAACCTTGTCCAAACCTTCCCCGGAGGCAGTCCGATGTTACGTCGTGCGCCCCATCCTCCCACTTATATTTTCTAAAACCTCTGCTCTCCACTACTTCGCTATCCGTCCCTATATCTCCGGCTTCCTTACATATTCTACCTCGCTCTCGCCTCTCTCCCCTAGAATCCCTATCTTCTGTCGAGATCCCGCAGAATGGGAAGGAGACACCATCGAATCTTTAGGAATTGAAATTAATTTATTTCGTCGCTTGTGTTTTCCTTCGGCCCATCGTATCCACTCTGATGGCTGTGACTTTTCTTTCTTTTGAAGGAGACTGCAGTCCGGAGGTAGTGTTCCAAAATAAAATTCACCAGGGATACCTTCTGGGCCTGTGGGAAGGTTATGAGTTAAAAAATCAATAATCGTGGGTGACAGGTAGTGGAAACTTCTTCGGTTTGTGGTAATTTAAAATTGGTCATGAATTTTTTAGTTATAAATTTTTGTAAGTCCTAATGGTATTTATAAATATTATTTCCTAAGAAGTTAATTGTCTAGAATTCCCGTCGTTAACGGAGTTAATCAAAGTGGTTCGAGGTGTCAACATTTTTACTAAAGATATTAATTGTTTTCATTAATTTTTATCGTTCACTCATAAAAATCAATTAAGTAATTACATTGGTGATTGGGTTCCTGTAGCTGATGCCTATCATTTGCATCGATATTCTGTATTGATATAATTTATCTGACAGTCATCATTCAAACGATCTGCTTTATCTTATAATATAGTACCATTTCATGAGCTCCATAATACTCTTTGTTTATAGAGAGAATTGATGAGACGATCTGAATAGATGAAGTATTGTATTCCTACCAAGCGTTATCAACGGATACTGAAGTTTTTATTATGAATGAATTAATCTTACCCAGCTATGGGCGATTTTTAAGTGCGTTTTTTATTAGGATTTTGTTCTCAAAATGCTAGATTCTATGATATTGGTAATAAGACTTTTTAAGTGATGTTTATACCATTCATTGCATTCGTTTTTATATTCATTACCCTTATATACCCCTTGTTATACCCCTTGTTGATGTTTACGAAGTGCTCAAGTTAGAAGACATAATATGTGCACGTAAGGATGGTTCAGTAACTACTTACCAAACCGTTAGCGTCACGCTACTGAAAAGAAAATAAAAACCTCTTTCCCCTAACCATGGAGGAATTTTATTCATTTGGTAAATACACGTGGCTACCTCGGAGGCATGATGGACATTGACCCATTTTGAGGGATATATGTCTGCCACCCAAGTTGCCCCCTATGGAAAATACGAGGTTAGGCGGACCAGAAAGGCAGTAGCACCATGAATACATTAGGATAAAGGGAAATAACAACCCCAGACCCGATCCCGGAGGACCCTAAGCGGCTCCTCCTTAATTGATTCCGCACAAATCACTATTATTATGCATGCCCCGAGGAAAGGATTGGAGAATGAGGAGGAGACATGAGCTGGGAGATGTTAGGCGGACCTCTCTCTCACTTTCCATATATCCCTATCCTGACAATGGCGGTCATCTCGTCTGGACAGCGGCGCGTTCATGGAATTACGTGGCGGTTGGCCGAAATGGTGTCCAGTAGGCAGCATGGTGAGTGGGAATGGTCTCACGTGCTCTCCTCCCTTCTGAGTGTGAGAGAGGGAAAGGGCAAGTAGAATATGAACTAGCAGATGCGGAAAATGGATGTTTACGATGAGGTAATTCAAGATGAATTTGGGTAGAGTCGAGTGAAATGGAAGTTAGTATGTGACTGCAGTACAAAATATTTTCCTTTGAAGTTATATGGATGCATAGAACTGCGGTACATGAATAGTATCGATGAATATGGATTTAAAAGAATGGCTGAAATAGTAAAAAAATGTATGTTAATTTATGTTGTCGTAAATTTGAATGTACTGAACCGTTCGAAACACACGTCGAAACCCTTGCTTTGAAATATGCTTATAAATTTTCTCTAAATATATCTATTCCAAAGCGTACTAACCACCACGGGGGAGTGTGTCAAAGGGTAATATAATACCATCCTCTATCGTGTTAATTCAAGTCAACGCGATGCGTTCGTAATTAGGATTCAATACCGCAGTTAGGTCTTGGAAGCTTTTTGGGACATTTCCCCGTGTTTTGAGGTGATCGGAGCTAATGCAAGGAAATTAAATGGATTTATTCCTGTCAATAGTGGCGACAAAACTTATTGTAAGCTAAGAATTCCATTTTTATTGGCATTATGTTTAGTTTTGAGGAAAATAACGTCCAAGTATTCACCTTGTTCTCGATAACTCGTTTGCATTACAGCCCTCATCAATGCAGCTTAAATATTCATCGCTGTTTCGGATGTGGACGAATACAAATCGATAACTTCGTCTCAGAACTTAGATGATCAGACGGTGTACGACTGGCATCTTGAAGGGTGCGAACTGCCTTGTGTGTTCAGTCCCTGGCTCACTTCGGGGGAGATGGTTGGCAGTGGTCCTCGGGTTAAGCAATGAGAACGAGTAGGTGAATAACGAGGTCGGGTTGGAGGTGCAAGTGCGGCAGTGGGTCTGACACCAAGGGAAGAAGAGCCTCGAGAGGTTAAGAGGGGCGGGTCAAGGGAAGGAGAGAGCTGGAGGGTGGGGCCACAGATTGGGAGGTCCACGAGGCAGAGGTGGAGGAGGAGGGAGAGCTGGGACGTTTACAGAGCAAGGGGGAGGATGAGAATGGGACGCCGAGGGTGGAGACGGCGAGGGAAGGAGGGATCGAGGGGTTCGGTCGGGTCGCGGGCCGGGTTACCAGGGTTAGGTGTGTGTACGTGTGTGCGTGAGTGGCTATGTGGGAGTGACAGATGCGCATCGGGGAAGATCGCATCCCGTGGGATTGCGAGTCCCACAGCGGAGTGAATGGGATGGATGGGGCTGCGTGGTCCTCGTGTGGGAGAAATAACAGGAGGGAGAGCGGGGAGGCACGCGGGGGCTGCGAATTGCTGCCGAGGGCGGGGGAAGGGTTGAAAGGGCGAGGTGGAGAGCATGGGAAGGGAAAGAGTCCCTGGCAGGAGTGAGACAATGGATGCGTGGGAGGTGGGGGATGAGAGGCAGGATGGCAAGCGGGGTGAATGTGTTCCGAAGGTTAAGAAAATGTACGAATAGGGAAGGGGGAACTTGAGTGCATTAGCATGCCGAGGGAAGAGGGTTTGTGTCTGAAAGGAGAGTTTGGGGATAAAGGCGGGTGAAAGGGTTTGTATTTGTCCCATTCTGAGGTGTGCCATGATTGCGATCGTATAATATTGTTCCGGCTTGATTGCTTTTTCCTGCTTAATGCAGTCATTGTCAGGAAAGTCTATTGGTGGAGCAAAGGAAATAGGATATGGAAAATAAACAACTAACCCTGGCATTCTGAAGGAAAGTGAATAATTGCGGGAGTTACTCCGCCAATTACCTTAGAATAAGGAATGGAAAATATGGCTCACGGTGGAAAGTACTTTTGTTGAATATGATGAACAAAAGTGATAGCTTATGTTAAAATGTGTTATATTGAGTTATTTTACTTTAAATCGGAATAATTGCAAAATAAAATCGCTGGGTTTACTTCTTGTTAATAATTAGACTCATTCCCTAGTCTAGAAGCCCAAGGTGAAAATATTACAGCCAACAGATGAGGTATATTAATTGATTAATATTATTTGAAAAGTACATTTGAAAATTTTTCAAAACATCACTGGCTCAAACTGCGTTCTACTATTTTTAATAAAAATATCTATACAATGAATAATTTCTGTTGAATCGTTTATTTTAACTTCACGTGATTCGGAGTCGAGGAGAAACCATTGGCGATTAACTAACCACCTCCTATGTCTTAGGATGATTAATATCAAAAGAATAGGGGTATGATTGTGACGGACATTACAAAAAACATTTTTAAACTCTAGTTTGCGCCCTTGCCAATAAATTCATAACTCGTGTTCATTTTGTGGAGTACCTGGACGGCATATGTTGTGAAGGTTCTGGACAAGACGTATTACTCCACCTTTTGTCCGAGTTTTCTATCCATAGGTCCTCATTTTATTTTTATGTGCTTTTCGCAACAGTTCTTTCCTCCACTTCCCCGCATATTTTTCTCGTTTCATTATAGTTGCGTGAATGATGGGGACCGCACCCAAGCGAACGTCGAGGCTGTGCACGTTTCTCGCCTCCAGAGGATTCATGATTTCAATGCTTCCCGCCCACAAAATGCTCTCTCTCACTCTCTCTCCCTCTCTCTCCCATTGCCCATCTCTCCCCACTGAGTGTTTTTGCCACCATATATTCCAAATTCCAGCCCTTCCCACTGCACTTCCTCTCCCGCCCTCCAATCCCGCGACCACGCTCCGAACGAGTCATGCACACCGGAATTTTACAATCTCGGAAAACGGGGGTGGTATAGCACTTGAGTTCCTAGAATCCGAGACGACGTCGTACATCAGAGGTGGACTCCATGGATCCGCAAACCGCTGAAACCCCACCATTTCTCACCCTCTGGAACTCTACACGCTACAGGAGGGACTGCACTATCTCTTCTTTATGTGGTTTTTGGACAAACGGGCGAAGGGGGCAATGTGAAATTTTGGGAATGAGGAGAGTTTCGGAGATGGATGAGCAAACCACTGCGCGCCTTTCCAGCACAATGGGCTATATTCACGCATACCGGAGGTGCATTAAGTAATCTTGAGGAAGGGATAGTTAATGTACATTATGCTTTCGGTTGAGATAATAGGCACCAGGACTTATTAAGCCGTATATGCTTGGAAAAGTTTAGTACATGACGTGGAATGTAGTGTTTAATATATGACGTGGTGGTTAGGAATAGATTTTTTGTTTTTTCGACGCCCCTGGTGATCCCTACGCACGTAGGAGTGCTGATAACCTTCTGGCGTGCCATCAGCTATCCCAGGGGTTCTACCACCTTTGTCGACATAACACCTATTGTCGAACTCACAACTTTTGATAGCAGGTGAGCGCGTTACCGTTCTAACTAACCTTCCCGCAAAGATACTGGGTAAGAAACTATGCATATCGGAACAAAATTAGGGCTGAACGTACTATATATTCTATATACTATACAATTTCACTGTGATATAAAGTATTATTGGATAGAGGCAAAGAATGTATGATAGACAAATCCTCAGGCAACAATTTAACAATCTATGCATAAATAATGATAGTATGAAATAGTATGAACTATAGAAAGTATCGCCGGAGAACATAAATTTTTCTTCAAGTGAACTTCATTCAAAGTTTTGTAAAATTATTATAAAAACTATCATAATCTTTTGGGGCAGTTATCTCTCAAAGGCATTACTCCATCAAAAATATATCGAAAAGTATTGACTATGTTGTTAAGTCCCGTTGATGTTTATCAATATTTCTGTGGCTTTAATTAATTAATGGCGGTTTAACTGCCGTGAGATATTAAATAATATAATTGAAAAAAATATTAAAGTTATTTTTTATCGCAGAGAAAAATTGTATTAAAGTGAATAAGGGTTTGCTTGACCATCATATGTTGAATGTGATCTTTGCAGAAAACTTTCGTAGACTCGCGGTTGCGGGAGACACATAGTGATGGTGGGAGAAGTTTACTCAAGGTAATATATTGCATAATGAGTCATTACAGGATGAAAGTAGAGCACGAAAGACGAATGTCGTTAGAAAAAAAGTTACTGTTGAATTTTTAGTGCGAACAAAAAAATTAAAAAAATATTGTTTTTATTAAAGAGGGCAAATGTCAGCTTAATCCAGACTGGATGGGAATATCTACTTTCGAAGTTTTATTATAAAAAAAATGTAGCATTCCTGTAGAAAATGCCTGCTTATGATTGTATCTAAACATACTGGAAATTTTACAACTTTTAATATTTTTTGAAAATAACAAACAGGACCGAGAAAATAAATTTTGAACAAAATCATTCAAACTTATGTTTTATCATTCTTAATGGTTTTATTTCGACGTGTGGTTAGAACTATAGCCGAGATAAACAAACGGAAAGGAAGTGAGGCCGATCTGAGAAGAGAATAAGAAAGGTTAAATCATGGAGCCATTTCGATGTGGTAAAGATCAAACTGCAATACCGTTAACTCGACCGGAAAGTTGGCCATCTTTGAAGTGAAAATATGTCGTTCAGCACGCGAAAAGGTATTGTAGAGAAACTCCTGTTATGGGTGCGCTCAAGTTGGGAGGAGGGCTTGGGAAAGATACGATTGGATATTTGAGGGTGAAAGGCGGAGGGGAGTAAGGTGAGGAAGCTGTGGGATGAAGAAGTAAAAGCGAAGACCATTCTTTCTTATTTACGAGTATATGATTGATATTTAGTATTTTATGCTTTTGTAATTTTTTGAATTTTGAAACCAACTGAAAGATATTATGAGGAGAGCACATGCTTCATTGTTCATTATAATTTCTTTTTTTTTTGCGGTAGGCTTTCGCTATTGTTGAATTTTCAAACTTTCAGTGTGTTTCATTTTCACCAATTAAAAAATGAAAATCTATAACTTTGTGATTCCACAGTATCTTATTAAAACATGGATCGTGTCTGAATAACATACTGTGGAATTACAAAATTATAGTTTTTCATTATAAATTGAAGCAATTTCATAAAGTCACTCCTATAAAAAACAAGGGGATTTTCTTTAAAAAAAAATGTATTTATTGGCCGCTGATAGTTCAGAACAGTAAGTTTTTACTTTTCCTAAGTCATCCATAACACTGAAGATAAAATTTCGTTTTGTTTGCCGCTTGGAAGTTGAAAATACGTCATTTATTTTAGTTTCTGCGTTTCATAAAACTATGTTGCTTAGGTTCTAGGTTCAGATTAGAAAGGGATCCAGTTTAATGCCTTTTATGAGTGTTGTTTGCTGGTATACCTGTGGTGTATCTGTGATGAAATCGAAAAATTGACCAAGTGATGTTCGTCACTCCTGGTGACTGAAAACTGACTACCAGAATTATTTTGGAAAGTATAACCTTTAGGAGGAAAATATACAGTTGCCATATTCTCCATGCCTCGTTTCTTGCATTGAAATTTCTACGAGGAGAAAACTATTTTTCCTTTTGCAAAATCAATATTCGGTAGAACTTTGTTAATTCAGCAACTGAGATTTTTCAGATTACGCAAACGTTTCGTTTTCGATCTTGGTTTTATTCGAACTTTTTTTTGTTATTTCCGTTCAGGTTTTTATTTTTCTGTTGTCATGACGTTTTTTTTATATTACGGCCAAACCTCCGGATCCTACCGAAGGAAGGGATTCATTTCCATAAGTATCAACATTTTGGCCTGCTCTTCACTATTCCACCCTTGTGTAATATATTGGAAAAGTATTGTTGTTTTCAAACGCGAAGGAATATTGATTGGAGGCGAGATACCGTGGAAAAGTGCCAGCGGAAAAGGGTTGAAGATAAATAGATAGTCGTCTTTAATTTGGGGCGAGATTGAGACTGTGGAGTCTCTTCTACCACATAACCCCTCGTCACACATTTAAAATATTAAACGTATAGATAAGTTTCACAAAGTATGCATAAGTAGCAATACAATTAGAACGTACAATATCTTAGGACTTACATACTGCAACAGGAGCCTGTGGAGAGAATTCTGTGGGGCTGGGGAGGAGGTCATGTTGAGGGTTGTTGAATGTAAAAATGTTAGTCAGCGGTGGAACGAGGAACGGTGGTGACGAAGCGATGTCGCGAGAGGTGAGGGTGCGCGGGGCCAGGCGGTTGGGAGTTCGCGGGTGTCGTGACAGTCTTAAGCAGTCGCAACGGGTCCCACAAGCGCGTTCTCCGGGAAGGAGGTCGGGGGAAGGGAGGAAAGAATTGGTTTTGGGCCAGGACGACGGAGATAGAGAGGGGAGATGATGGTTACGGGTTGGAGTGAGGGGTTGAGGTGATGGTGGTGGAAGTTAATTAAAGGTTTTCTGTGAGGGTTGCCCCGAGGGTGGGTGGGAGGGGGAGTGGGGGTGTTGGTGGCGCTGGGTACGTGAGACGCGGGGTTGAAGGCAAGGGAGTGATGCGGAGTGGCTGGGACGTTTCGGGAGAGCGGGGTGATATAGAAAGGGGAAAGGGAGACGAAGTCGGAGAGATTCGAGTTGGGGGAAGCAGGAGGCGGGGAGGGAAGGGGGAGACTTTCGAGGGTGTGATGGGGAGGGAGGGGGAGTTAGCAGGGGAATGAGGGAAATAGCTGTGATGGGGGGTGGAAAGGAGTCGGTACATGGTTTGAGGGTTTTGAAGGAAGGATGCTGATGGGGTGAGGATTCGGGAGGGAGACGAGGGGGGGGGTGGCATTCGAAAATGGGGTTCCGGGAAGTTTTGCTTGGGGAATCTTTAAAGATAGGGTGGTAGGGTGAGCGAATAAGGGGAGATGAGGTGGGAGTGGGAGGAAGGGGAAGAGCGCTGTTTTCGGGAGGTTGGCGGTGGAATAATAGGGATTGTGTAAATATAATGGACGTGAAAAAGGAGGCAGCGGGAAAAAATACACGTTTCTCCTCTAGACATAATGGGAAGCCTCTATGTTTTTTAGAACTCCCTTTTCTTGGAAAAATTGAAGCCGGGAATGTGTATTTTCCCCGTGTTTATCAGGCTGGTTTGCGTCCGATCTGTGCACGTGTGGGTAATAAGGATGTCTGTTTTATGCTACCTATGTGGCGTCCCGATAACAAAGCAGGCATCGCGGACTCTTTGTTGTGATGTGGTGTGCATGTGTTGAGGTGGTTGACTGGAGGGCAGAAGCCGTGTTTGTTAGGCTGGTTATTTTCTTTATGGAAGGGTGAGCGGCTCACTCTCGTGGGTGAATAGGTTGGCGTTAGGCCTTCTCCCGAGTGATTCGTGTGGATGTCTTCGATTTTTCTTGATTGGTTTTTAGGATGCGCAAACATGCGGGGGTGGAACTCTCTTATGAACCCTGTTTCAGTCTTGAGAGCCCATTTAAAAATGACTTCAGTAGTTCTGATATATTTTTTCAAAATTTATTTGAATGCGAACGTTATATCCCCCAATACTTATGCAGGCGCTACTCGGCTTTAGCATATACATCAACAGAAAATTAGTGTAGTTTGAAACAACCTAGGAAACATTCCATGAGGAAATTTTCAGCAAAATTGCCTCACATTGGAGTGGAATTTAGAAACCTTTGCTCAGCGGGCTGATATGAAAAAAATATCCCAGAAAACACTCGGTAATTGCTATTGTAATCTTTGCTACCTATGGCTCTTAAATGCACGCATTTAAAGATTATTTGTGATGCATATGAGGTCTGTCCGGCAAGTATCTAGTCATGCAGTATATTGATAAAAAATATAACAGTGAGACCTTAGTCCCCTTCGAATTACTCCTTTTGTGGCCTCAGAAACTTATCCCAGGGTCTCTTAACTTTTTCATAAAAATCGGTAAAATCCTCTTGGAATGGTCATCAGCTGCCTCGGAGCATTCTCTATTTATCTCGTCAAGACTTTCGTATTGCAGTTGCTGTAGACTAGCTCCAAACCACGACCGATGTCTCAGATTTTCTAAAAAGGGTCTTTAGATGAGTCATGGATCTACAGCTATAACTCTAAAACAAAAGCCTTGCCTTTCCAACCGTCGGTTGACGCCAAAATGTGCTTTTTACGATGGACAAAATTGAATGGTGAGCGTTGGAGAGAGAATCGTCTAAGACTAATTATGCACACTGATGTTCTATAACAATGCACAAGGATTGCAAATCGGAATTATATGGTTAGTTAGATGACCTAAAGATGGGTTGCTATTTCACAGGTGGAGTCAATGAAATCATTAGTAGAGAATAAAATACGAGAGTATTTCAGAAGTCCTTTTCAATTGGTTAAAATGGTTTTTTGATACTAATTTGTGGAAAATGTGATCTCTAGGCGAGCAGTTCGCCGCGGTAAGGGAAATGAGTACGCATAGAATCCATGACATAGCTCGAGTGAATCACGGGAAGTAGGAGTTCATGGCGGAAAAAACAGCGACACTCAAAGGATATGAGTTTGCAACAAGAAACTATGTAAAACATTGCCTGTGACATTAATTGTCGGAGATATTGGTAATAGGAAAAGCTTTTGAGAGAATATTATAAGCCTTGAAAACTCAGTGCTTGAAAAGAATACTGCAGATAAAAGAGGAAAATAATAACTTGTAGTAGAGGCGTTCTTCGGAAAAAGAATTTAGAGAAACAGGAAATGTTAAGTATAGGTATATTTTATTATGAGAGGTTACACAAACAAAAGTAAGGTAGAAATATTTGCAAAACAAAAAGGGAAGTGTCTAAGGTCGAAGGGAAGTGTCTAAGGTCGAAGAACTATCGGAGCTTTGATTATTTCCTCTCTATCGAATAAGAGGTAATTTCCCAAACGTTGGGTGCTGCAGGTAACCTATGTTGATATCAAGGGAAATTAGGTGAAAAAGTGCATGTATTAAAAGTGTTCAGAGAGGTATTATTTATTGCCTATTATTCTTTTTCCATTGATATTGCATGTCTTCAGAAAATAACTGAGAAATATTGATATTATTGAAAGAGAAGTTAATTTCATTTATGATGTAGAAAATGTATTTCAGTAGAGACCAAGAGAATTTTTTCCTTTGAATTCCCGCTAACAGTTTTCGTCTTTGATAGAATGTGGCCTTTGCTGTTCAAGTGAACGATCTTTCTTTGAACGCTGTCCTTGCTTTTCATGTCGCTAAGGGCTTCGAAATTGCATTTCGTCGTCTTATTTCCACTTTTCTGAAAACTGAACGCTCTTTGGATCGCTAGCGTACAATATACGAAGCCATCCAAATTTAAATAAGCGTCCGTCGGACTAGTTTTTGTGCTTACGCAGCACCATTAATTTAATTGTTTGACTCGAATTCCGGAAGTGAAGTCGAATTGAGATAAAAACTTTTGGTATTTCGATTGACTTCGTACACATTGAAGTTAATAGGCATTTTTACTTTATCCAAAGTAGCATAAGTGATCATTCCGTGGGCAATATTTTCTTCTATTACCGATGCATCTGTCGATGATTCCCCATCTTTTCAACGGTTCTTTTTGTGTAATTATTTAGTCTTTACGTCTAATCATTTATTCGGATATTGTTTTTTGTTTGAAGAAATTTTCTAAGGATTTGTTTTTAAAATTTTGGGATCATATACTATGTGGCGAGTTTCATCTAGAGCAGAGGGGACGGCCTGTTGGAACCCTGGATCGGAAATTGTGATACTTAGTTTGGGGTAACTATAAATTTGTCATATCGTACTAAGTTTAACATGTTTTCATTTTGGATTAACAACTTCGACTCTTTCTAATTTATCGCATTTCAGAGCATGTTTGTTAGTAATCTTGCCATTTAATCCTACTATTCGACCAATTCCTTTATCCCTGCCTCCCTGTGCTATCTTCTTTTCACTTAGCTTTTAGCCATATTGCCCTCACATATATATTATCTTCACTCTTTATATCACTTCTTGTCTTCTCCGTCGCACTCCATTTCTCCGCCCTCTTGTCTCACCCATCCAAGCCTCATACATGTACTTGCTCACTTCCTTAGGGATGGAAGAGGGGACAGTTTATAAAAGCGTCCTTACACCCAGCATCACTTCTCTTCTAATTCCTCTCCCCCATCTCCGTCGGAGGCCGGCAGAAGAAGAAGAATGGCGTTCTCAGCCATTAGCTCCATCTTTGTGAGAGGCCATGTTTATCTCACTCGAAGAAGGAGCACTTTGCGAGGAGCCATTTTGTCCTTCCTCCACCCACTCAATTTATACTTCCAACCCCCTCTTTTTCCCTTCAACTCCGTATCGCCTTATGCTCATTTGAAGTCGTCTTCGGCGGAAAAACCTCCCCACTTTATTTTCTCCTCTCTCTCTTCTCCCCCAACGCACTTCTTGCCACCTTATCTACCCTCCCGTGGACTTCTCCCTTCTCCGATACTCCCTCACCCCCCTTCAGTTCACTCATCTCACTCTTCCCTTCATCTATTTATCTATCTGGGGATGCCATTGCTCTGACGTGCCTCTCTCTCTCTCTCACGCACCCCTCCCTTCTTTTCGGCTCACCCTCCCGTCTTGTGTATTACTGCACCAATCGCATTTGTCGGAACACATTCGTTTTCCGGACGACTACTCCTACCTCCACCGTTACATTCAGTGATTTGTTATGATGCATTCCGTGGCAGCGGCATGGTGACGCATTTGTGGCTCTCTTCTTTTCCGTATATCTCTGCCATTTTATTTGCGCGTTTATCCTATTCCTTATGTAGCTATCGCGGTCATTTCCTCAGGTCTTCTTATAAATTATGATTCCCGTCAGTGTATTCGTTTTGTTAATCGAATACATATCGCGTCCAGGATGGAAAATGCCTCGATGGAAATAAGGAAACCTACTGAGCACGAGGCTTATCCAAAAGCTCGAGAATACTCTATCCCAAACCTTCCCAAACCGGTAGGAATATAAATACACAGATTGGCGATGGAGTGTGGCAGCAATGAGAAAAATAAATGAAGAGGCCACAGCATGTCCATTCTGTGAATGATATTTCCTGTAAAGCATTCACTTCCATTAAACAGTTATTTCCACCGAAATAAGGCTGTGTTAATGGGCAGAAACTGAAAATCGCCCTTGTAATTAAAGTCATATTAATGAATCACCTGTGTTATAAACATCCTATAAAAGGTTTTTAATAATTATTTGAGAATTCATGAGAAGGTATACTTCGTGATTCTTGCGTGTGTTTTTTCATATTCGGTCAAGTTGTCAGGTATTTTTGGCAATCCAAAGGAAATAGTTTCACATAGACCTCCTGATTTGGCAATGATATGTACAATATTTCGCATCATTTTGACGTTAGATATAAATTTAAACATAGGAGAATTGCATAAATTTTTTCCCCTCAGAGATAGAATTATACATATTTCATAATTGATTCCATTATTTAAGTTTTTTTGTGTAAAATAGTTTTTCCAATAGATACTCTAAATGTTTGTGACTTATTTGTATGATAATATTGTATAAAGGTGAACATTTTCCGTTAAAGTTGTTTTATTGGTAAAATATTATATTAACATTTGAAAATTAAACAACTTGGCATTTCCACTTAACCTTATTTATAACTACGAACTAAGTTTCGTTATGGTATAACATCATCATGTATATTAAATATAATATTAGTAATTTTTAATATATTATATAATATTTGGTGAACATTTTTTTTGCATTCACCCATTATTTAAATGTCGAAAAGTGTTTTCAAAAGATATAGTATTTGTCCATAAATATTTTACAAAAATGTTTTAGCTTTAGGGAATGAAATATAAACAGGCAAGCTAACTCGTTTTTTACTGTCGAAATCGCAACAAACCTATCTATACCAATACATATGTCTCCACCCTCCCAACGAAAGAACTGTTTTAAACCTTTGACATTTGTAGTTTTCTATACCCTTTAGTTTAGCCCCTCCATTCATCTCTTGGCATTAGTAGGTTACTTATCGGTGAAGTACTGAATTGTACTCGCACCTCGTATTATCGAATGTATTCATTTCCCTTTGTCAGGGGACTTCCGAGTTGAAAAGTGTTTCGGAAAGGTGTATGTTCTTTGAGACAGCCTCGTTTGTGGAAGGAAAGATGTCAGCCGGTAAGTGGGAGTGGAGGTGCTGTTTATTTTTGCATTACTCATTTATTGTTCCCCTGTGCGTTTATTTTTGGCGGCGATGCTCTTTCCCCCATTCCGCACCAAGCAACCACCGATTTCGACTACTCTCAACTCTTTGCCTACCCTCTTGCTCTCCCTTTGTCGTCTTCCACGGGGGCTTTCCACAGTTCACAAATGTCTCCCCCGTTTCATTTCTCTTTTCACAACCAGTATCAAAATCTCGTCGTGTTCTTGAAAAAAATATATCCCGCTCCCTCTAATGCATCTGCCACCCCTCCGGCACTCTAACGCACACTTGTGTTTCGCCTCTTCGATCGTCGTTTCCTTTTGATCCTTGCCTGTAAGGAAAGGAACGCTTCCCGCAGTTGCATAGTGGTTTCTTCCCTCCCTCCCCCACTTTCTTCGGTAAATGATTTCAGCTCCTCGAAGGAAACATTTCTACCCTTATATGTCTTCTCCAGTTCCTTCCCTCTTCATAGCCTCTTCCCGCTTTCACATAGTGTAATGCACCTACGGGGTATTACACAAACGCATTTACATGTTTTACTTGCTGCGTGGCTAAATATTTATAAACGATTCAGTTAGCGTCTATTTATTTGTTGGATTTATTTTGTGAAGGAATGCTATATTTCTGATTTCGAAATTTATGAAATGAATCAGTCATATGTTCATCGAAAGTTTCATTAGTTGTTACTAGTGTTCATCCTTTTTTATTAGTTTTATTAGTGTTCACCGGAAGTTTCATTAGTCATACGCCTACAGTAAAATTTTACTAGAGGAAGGCACAGCACTTTTAAAATATGATTTGTTCACCTCGTGGTCTCGTAAAACCAATGATATATACGTTTGCTAC
Organism: Hetaerina titia; assembly: GCA_037158775.1. Taxonomy (NCBI): domain Eukaryota; kingdom Metazoa; phylum Arthropoda; class Insecta; order Odonata; family Calopterygidae; genus Hetaerina; species Hetaerina titia. The sequence goes on along the minus strand of CM073772.1, from coordinate 73,661,913 downwards.
GTCCTGAAAAACGTTTAAATATCTGGCGGATGCTTAGATCTGATAGGGGTTTCCGTATTGTAATTATTTGTTACGTTTGATAATATTTTATACATATCTCTTGTATGTCTATATCTTTACGGAAATAAAAACATATAAAAATAAAAAGTTAAATCTGACCTGACCTCCATCAGCTAAATTCAGAGTGTTTCATTTGATTTCGGGTAGTAGAATTTTCTAGGTGGCTCTAGGTGGAGGAGGGAACTAACCTTCCTACCCAATATTTAGGAATTTCACCCACCGTAGTTCTTCGGGTTGACCTAGGTGTTTAAAATCATTTTATCTTTTATAATGTTTTATTTTTCTTTCAGTTTAGTGGAAATGATAGTTGTCTTGAACTTTTCGTTTTATGGGATAGAGTGATGAAATGATTTGGAGTTAGATTTGGAAGAGTTTTGATGACATATTTTCCCTACACGTGCCTCGATATGAACTCTACGCTTAGTTCTGAAAATTGGAATTTGTCGTCGCCCGCTACATTCTCCGTGCGCCAACATAGGGTATTCCTTTGATACATCAGCGAAAATTTCTTCAGTCGGCAAATGGCAGGACGGCAAGGAAGTTTTATGCAATTGGCAGGCATCATATTTTGTTAAGTTTTTCTTCGACAGTTTGCTCACTTCTCCGAATTGAACAGCGCAACACCGGAATCCTATTTCAGTACTTATGGTTCAAATGTTTTAGATTGCAATCTCGGCTCGTATACTTTTTATGTCGGTATTTTTTCATCCCCAGTCTCTCTCTCTCGTCTTCCTCAATTTTTCCCTCCTACCACAGGATTACCTACTTTTTCTCTTCACGTATTACTTCGACTTCCGTCCTTATCCGTAGGCCTCCAGGTTAACTACTTTGAAGGTTTGCCATCGACTTGGACGGTCTCACCCAAGAAACCACTCAGTCGCAAATTGAAACTGGATTATTATGGTGACGAAAAGATACCGCGTGAAAGAGTAGGGAAATGGAATCTGATCATTGAGATTCCTTCAGCTCCCTCTCCATTTTACGTTTATCTTAACTCTCTTCGAAAGTAAATATATATTTAATTTTGTTCTTCGTCGGGCAAAGCGTCGGTATTTAAGTGTTGAAATCTTATCCATTGTCTAGGCATTATGTTCATTCTTACTTTCTTGTTACTACTTACACATTATGTTTTAATCCCACAGGAAGGTGTACCATATCTTCCTTAGAACGCGCTTATTGAGTAGTTTATAAACTATGGCTCCGATGAATGCAACTCTTTTAGAGGTCATAATTCACATGATTTAAATACATGCCCTTTCTTGGTATCTTTCTTGACATTTTTATTCATTATGAATAGACTTAAGTGCATTATATTTTGAATTCTTAGTGAGTGGTAGTTTCTGCACAATATGTACTTTCATGTTGATTCATATAGTTGCTCGAAGCCAGTCTGGTAGTAGTATTCTCTAATTATGTTAAATAACAAGGTCATTCTATGTGTTTCTTTATGATGGTACTTGGTAATCGTGTACATTTTTATGTGTCAAATAAATTATATAATTTTTTTCTTAATTTCCTCTTCTTATGTTGTTTTTCAGTGTAAATTTTGTCTGAAATTTATTTTTAAGAGATGATAGAGCTAGGATTGGAAAACTTTGAGGTTTAACATTGTGTCAAAAGGAATCAGACGGACCTAGAAAAGTTGAAAGTCTCTGTAATCCTTTAGAACCGGCCGATCTGGTATATATACATTTTGTGGATATAATTTGGAAATCACCATCAGATGCTTCTATGGACCACCACCCTACGTTATCAAATAATGGTACCAAATTGACAAAAATAACTTTTACCCGCCATTGTACAAGTATTCCTGTCTTTTCATATTAGTGCATTTTTCCCTTTTTAAGACAATTGTTGGTCTTTTTAAGGTGAACATTTGCCATGAAAGCCTACAGTCATTATTTTCAGAAATAGATAAATATTATGAATACTACAAATTATCAAGAATTATGTCAATGCCGTGAGTGAGACCTTCATTTCCTTATGAAATGGTTTCCTGCAATAACCTAGAAGTAAAATGGATGTTTGAAGGAACAGCCTTCTATTTGTACGATAACTGAGACTTTACTACTAGTATATTCTGCTCTGCAAAATAAGGTCCATAATCTGATTCCATATGACTAGAAATAAAAAAGATATCTCCACTCCCCTAGCCTTCTAAAAACTATTTACTTTGAATAATTTAATCTACACGGTGATATTTTTTCATAATATGGAAGCGTTGTGATGGTCGTAAATGTTGATTGATTTACCTATAGTTTTGAATTAATTGCTCCATGAACAAAAGTTAAAATCAAAATTTTTCTATTTCTCTGAAGATGGTCCTGATGGATAAAGAGTGTTATGGTAAATTTCCAGTATTTTCATGTAAAATATTTTTAGTATTAATTCTTTCGTCCACTATAAAGGTGGAATTCCGAAGAAACTTCCTGTTTAATTGAATCGAAGTTAATTTCAGCCGTATCATTTATGTGCGAATGTGCCAACATGTACGTGAACTAATCTTACTTTTTTCATTTTATTTATCGTATCTGCGCTCCTGTCCGCACTCTATTTCCATTCCCAGTGCCCCATCTCCTTACTTATTTCCCACTCCGGTTCCCTTTCCTTTGATTTTCTATCCGTCCCCATTCGGAAGATTCTATCTCTCTGTCATATCCGCAGCCATAAAGACTGCGCCGGGAGCAAGATGCCAATCGCGGTGGCGCTTCGCTTGGCACAAGGGGGGGGGCAATCGGAAAGCGCTGGCGTTCGAGAACTCCTTGCATCGACACTTTTCGAATCCTTTTGGCCTTTTCTCTATCTACTCCTTCCCCTCCTTTCTCCCTCTATTTTCCTTTCCATCATCCACTTTTAATGACTTTCATCTTCCCCGTTTTTAGAGCTCCATCAGTTGTCGCCATGGGTCTTTTTTATTTTTCTCGCTTTCCGATGCGTTCATCACAGTTATTTTTCCACCTTCCGTTTCTAAGCTTTGCGTTTTTAAACCAAACCCAAAATCTTGTTTTCCCTGGCTTTTTTCCGAGTAATTTGTACGGTGAGGTTATTCTCTGTTTTCTCTTGGAGGAGAGACTTTTTGATTATTTGACCAAGTTAACTTCGATTACAGGGTTTTGTTTATGCTAGTAAAAACAATACATTTAGGTCAAGCATGTTATGTTGCTCACTACACCGAGTGACGAAACTGCCATGGAAGCGTCGTGTAATAATGTTTTCATAAAATGAAAGCGTTTGTCGAGTTTCCTCATTTTGTCTGGCATGCAGGTTAAATGGGTACGATAAAGAACCTTGCGGAGATATTTAATAAATGCATCTCGTAATCCTCCACCCTGCTGCGAATAATTATATTGCTTATTTACTCGTCATGTACTATAATTATTAAACCTTGTAAGGGTTTCCATCTTTGTCAAATTCTTTCTGAAAGTCAAGGCATCATTTATTTTGGCGTTTAGTAGAGGGAACCGGTAGGGAAGATGATGACACGGCGTGAAGAATTACCCCAGGATAATTAAGCGCTCCAGCGTCCCGTTCATATTAGATGATATCGTTGTCAAGTTTCCGAGGTGGCCATTTGGGTACAGACTCATGGCGGGGGAGGAATTACGGCTGTGGTATGTGTGTGTGTGTTCCATGGCTACGGCGTCCTGTAAGCGTCGCCAGGTTAACGAAGTCTGCATTATTCACGGCGTTGCACGTGAAAGTTTATCCCTCCCAGGGACGAAAGGAATGCATTCTGTACCAAGTTGAAAAGAATTATTTTTTAGTTAATAGCTATGAAATCATTGAATTTCAGTGACAATTTCATTTATTTAAACATTGTAGTATTCCCGAAGGGTACAGTAAAAGTGAATTTTAAATTCACCCGCAGGATGTATGCGTCTTACTTGTTTAATCCATTTTGACAATCGGCAATTCTTTCTGTTTGGCTTCTGACGTGAGAGCGATGCGACTTCGTGTATCCCCTGTGTGTCTCACAGGTGTAGCTTTAAAATTCACAGAATATTAAGAGATTTATAATTTGTTAATTCGTTGATAATTTGTAGAGTCGCTACTACAATTTCAAATATTTGGAAAATCATTCCGTAGACAGATGATGTATGGGATCATTTTCCCTTGCATTATTTTATAAGCAGTCAAATAATTTTCGAAACGAAAAAATATAGAAATAAAATAATTGTTTTGATGAGAGAAGTGTTATTTAAATGCTTTTCGCCACATCTATGCTTATTAAAGAACTTAATTATTGTAAACTCAATTTAATACTCACGCGCTACCATTCATCAAGCATGAAGACCTTATTTATTGTATTTAATGACTCGAAATAATAAAATGCATGTGTTGTCTCACGGTTATTCGATGGCCTTCGAAGTCTGAAGATTTTCTTGCGGTTCCAATGCGGTCTAGCTTTATTAAAAATGTTTATTCCGTTTTTTGAGTAGCCGCTCAATGAACTGGTCATCACTCAGACTCCGTTATGAGGAAATGCGAGAAGACATTTTTCCATCCTCTTTACGGTGTATTTTCGCCTCTAACAATACATTCGGCGCTTCGAAAAACCAACAGCAGCTAAGCGGTAACTGATGTTCTTGAAAGGGTGGACGCGGCATTCTTTCCATGGAAGGTACCTCCAATACGTAAAATTCCTCCCCGCTCTCGACACTTCTTTCAATCTTTGTCCTTCCCTTGTGAGCATGCCATCATTTTCTCTCGCTGGAAGGACTGAAAATATGCCACCTCTCCGTTCCAACACTCAAATAAAAAAAAAGCTTCGTCCTACCAAACTGTAGACTGTAACCTTCCGGCAAACGGGTGTAAGGTGATGCTACCCAAACACCAAGGCTCATTTACACTTAGACGCATTTTGCTCATAAAATCTCTTCTGAATTTTTGTTATAAAACTTCCGAGTAGGCACTTCTTCATGAGACAATAGGGATAATCTTCAGTTTCACTTGGCTTTTTTATCCAAATATCTAGCGCCCTTTAAAACTGCCCGCGATGTGGCGTATTTTCAGGGCGCAAGATAGAAGGAAAAGGACCTTCAACAGAAACTCATTTCCACTTTTCTCTCCTTTCCGCCGGGTCCATTTTTTATTACGCCCGTCGGAAAAAAATATCTTCAAGGACGGGTAGGAAGTCCTGCGTTGCCTGATGGAAAGGTAAGAAAATGAACCCACGTCGGGCGATCGACGCAATGATAGGTGGTCCACCCCTTCTGTTTGTGGCAATTACCGCGATTGATGTCACTTTAAAATCGACTTTTTTTATCATTCGGTACATTCTTTTTCTTTATAATGACGCAGACTTTGAGTATTTATAATGCCGATGAATGCGACCTACTCTCCCTTCGCGCTATTCCTTTCGGATTTGGCAGAATTTAGAATGATCATATTTTTGCACTAATATTTGTGACATTCCTGAACATTACGTTTAATTACAATTACAAATTATCTCCCGGCGATCAACATTTCATTTCTCAACTGCTGGTTCTCCGTAATTAATATATGTGAATGAAATAAACATCCTATAAGTGTTCAAATTACATGTCCAGATTGATGAAGTTTTTCTTCAAATAGATGAAGTTTTTCTTGAAAAGGTCAATTAATTAGATGAAGTTTTTCTTCAAATCCCCGGGTACTTAGTTGTCCTTTGAAAATAGCAAAACTTTCTTAAAGAGTTACTTTGCAATGAAATATGCCTAAAAGTGTGATGCTCTTCTAAATTGGAAAAACATTTTTTTGTGAGGAATGGAATGGGTTTCCATCCGTCTGTGCTACGGAACCGATTCCAACATTTTTTGTTTGACTTTGTGTTTAAAAGTGACCCATGGTGTGCCCCTCAGACTTCGTGTAAGGGATAGAAAAGGCAAATAAATTCCCGCTGGCAACCCTGGACCCCTATTTACTTACCTAATAAAGAGGAAATAAATCTGAATAGTTGAACTGTGTGAAAATTCGAAATGAAATTGTCTTTGAGCGTGCCTTAATTAAGAGGGAGACAAAGACGGCAGTACCCACTGGTTCAGCCGTGGCCTGAGGCACGACGGAATTCTTTCGGAAAGTCGTGTGCGTTTGCACAAAGCTTTCACGACGCTTAACACCACCAGAGTTAAGAGCAAAAATATGTCTGAGTGACTAACAAACTAAGCGTAGGCAGTGTAACGTTGAGAGATGTTAAATCATGCGGGTATCTTTGTCAAAGAGTTGCTTTTGAAGAGCCTGCTATCGTGTGTAGTGTGCGGAAAAGAGACAAAAGGCATGCACAGGGAAATTTTCTCATGGACACAGCCCGCTCGGGAATGTCTTAACTACTCTTCTCCGTCCCGCTCGATCCACCCCTCTATTCTTCATTCCCATCTCCTCGATCGTCTCTCTCCCTCTCCTTCCGGTCATTACTGCAGAGCTTCTTAGTCCTTTATTTCTCATAACGGACCATCCCTTAACTACCTCTACTTCCCCTGCCCTTCTTCCGCCCGAGCCCCGCCTTTGTCTACGAAATCCAGTGTATGAGGAATCCTTTTTCGTTTTTTCTTAATGGCTTCGATTGCGTTCTCGTGAAGGGCACACTTTACCGTCGTTACGTGACGAGTTTCTTGGAACGCCACAAGCTGAAATACCCTATCATGGTGATGTGGTTATTATATTGTGAAGAGTGCCATAAAATATTGAAAGGAAATCTCGGAATCATTCAATCATTCGGTGAAGATTAGCAGATTATATGACCGAGGATTGGGGGATAATTTTCAACATGTTTATCACAGGTACCTTTGTTATCAAACTGCTCCCTGGACATAATTATATTGTTTTAAATTTTAAGGAAAAACAATTAAAGCAATAATTCTGTAGGGGAACAAGTAAACAAATTAAATGAATTGATACATTCAATATATATATATATATATATTTTAATTTTCAATGCAGGTAGGTTGTTTTGGGGTACATATGTCAATTTGGATTTGAATGAGAATACGATTGGAGTAATATTTTTGCAATATTAATATAGGAATTGGAAAAGATAAAATTATGAGTGTTACATTTTCTAAGGAATATAGTGTCATCTATTTCAAGTCTCCAACTTTTCGGTTGATATTCAAAATGAGATACCCCGGGAACCGCCATGCCATACATACAGGCCCGAATCTTCATGCAAATCAGATGGGAATTGGATTTTTGACCAACTTTTCGGTTGACCTGGCCCACACTCCGCGCCCGTCGCCGTTTCTCTCGTCCGACACTCTCGTGGTTCCGCGTCACATTTCATGTCTTGTCTCTTCCTTTTTTTTTATATTCATCTGTTTATTTCGTTCGTCTCCTCCCACTCGAAACACTCGTCGGACGCACCTTTCTCGTTCCCTCCCGTCGTCCAGCCATCTCCATTCCCACGGTAACCAACATTCGCAGTCGCTCAAGCGTAAGTGTTCAGATAAGAATGGCACGGGCGTAGGAATGGAAAGCGGGTGGATGGAATAGGTGGGCTTCAGGTTATGCTCCGTGAGGTATGAAAGGAGAAACCACGTCTCCACTCGATTTTTGTGTATTCGAGTCGAAGGAATCGAACTTCTTGCCTCGCGACTTTACTATATGCATTTATTTTTTATCCTCGCTTCGATTTTCGTCTCTCGTCCCACTGCGACATCAGTATTATCAATACTTCTGTGAAATGCATTTCAATGCCTCTCTATTGCGTTAAAATGCTTCACGCGTCCGCAATTACGGCGCGTTGCCGCTACTTTCCTCCCTTAGCTGAATCCACCGTTAGAGAGATGGGATTTCACGCTCTCAGGCAGAGGGCTCTCCATTTTCACCGCTAGGCATACTTAATTCAGCTCGAAAGACAAATAAACGAAGGTGCCGCCTTTGGTGGTGTAGTGGTGAGAATCCTTGCTTGGAAGGAATCCATAATTACTCGGTGTTATGCAGTTGCGTCTTTTGTTTTCTTGCCTCGTCTGCCCTCTCACAATGCATCGTAGCGCTCAGCGCAAGGAGCCCTCCTCGCCGATTAAAAAATGTTTCTTTATTTTATGACCAGGCACAACACTGACATGTAGTGTTTTGACCATCAATTTAAGCACTTCTCTTTACGTATCTCTGACCCGAGAACTGTAATGGGAAAGAAAAACCTTCTGCAAGAATGAAACTTGTTTATTCCATCCTCAAAATTTAATATTCATCCTATAAACAGCGTATTTTTTCTAGTAAAAGGAGAAATTCATTTTTAAAAAATTGTTTAAAACATGGAACGTAATCATTGAATTTACCGGGATTGTTTTTAAAGTGCAGGACTGCTATCAGCTGATTCAAACATTGAACTCTAGCCGTTATTACATGAACCGTTATTTTAGGTTTTTCCTTGTATTAATTTCTTTTTAACGCATCTGTGAAAAGGAGTCTTAATCTGCGGTTTATATTCTTTATGAAATATCGAAAAATATGTGGATTTTACTGAAAAAAAGAAAACTATTTTTTATTTGACCTGAGAAAATCGGTGTAAGTAAATGACGGAATTAATAAAATGGAGATTTTTGCGAACTCAGTATCTTACTCACCCATATTCCTCTCAGACCATAAATGCTTGAAAGTAGATCGTGGCGTGTAATGGCCCAATTAGTTTCAAATTTAATACCCGAAATTGAAATGTGTAAATCATAAAATTTAATAGTTGAAAATAATCATGAAGGCTTATCTTTCTTTTAACACTTTCATTTTGAAACTGAAAAAAATATAATATTACATTGCACGTAAAAGTTTCCGCAACCTGAATTTGTTGATATTATTAGGATTTGTGGGTAAAAATAGATAGTTTTCCACTTTTATTACTTACCAATGAGTAGTATTGTAATAATATTCAAGTCTCCTATGCTTGAACCTCGAGCGCTAACCGTATTTAATAGGCTCTCTTTATGTTTTATTTTTTAGCATGGAAAACCAATTCCCTCAACCGTCAAATGCAGCTCTTTGTAGTTACAACTGAAAGAATTAAAATATGCATGAGAAAATATCGGATTTTATTTTCCGCGGGATACGAAAGTCAAGTGTTCATTCATGAGAAAGCGCTGCTGCTGACAGTATGGTTATTAATTCTCTCTTTTTAGAAAAAGATAAAAATTCGATTTTTCTCTCGCCTCGCACTAAAATAATCAAAACGCGAAATCATGGACCTTTAGTTAAGTATTGAGTGTCAGAGTCTTCCCTGGAAAAAATTTGAGATCGCCGTTTTTACGATAATTGGTTTGGGTTTAATTTTCTTGTTTTCCAGAATTTCTACTGCGAATTTTTTTTTGAAGCATTTCCGGTTGAGAATCAAGCAAGCTATATCGTTCATTCTTTTCAAAATATTATTTTTTTCAATTTCAGTAGTTATATTTACTATATATTGATGAATTTATGCCTTAGAAATGGAACTTAAATTATTCTTCTTCGGATTCATTACTGTGTTTATTATATATATATATATATATATATATATATATATATATATACACACACACATACACACACATATATATATATATTACAAATTTGGAAATATTTGGTAGTATTTTAATTAGTTTACCCCGTTATGCTGGTTTTGTAAGTACTATATACATTATTATTATAGCCACTATTTCCTTCCCTCCCCTAACAAAGCACAACCCCAACATCTGACACTACAATAAGCCTCTCTTCAATTCCGCGTACTTCATTCTGTCCAACATCCCTATCCTATTCCTGTCCCTGCCTTGCTTGCCTAACATTTTCCCCTCTATCACAATCATCAAAATCTCGTTGCCATTCAAAATGCCTTGCACCTATCTTTTTGGCCTCCTTTGGATTTTTCCCAACAATCCCCTCTCCTCCCCCTCCGTAGCGTCTCCTCGTTTGTTTGGATATTTTCTCATATAATTAATCCTCTTGATATATTTACTTTGACTTATTCTAAGACATTTTGTTTAAGCATCAAGCAGTTGTTGATCGTTTTGCCTCCAAAACCTTGTATTACTTGTTCACTAGTCTACATATCTAGTAAAAAACTTGTTGGGAAATTCGATGTAATGTTTAAAGCATATTTTCTAATTGAACTATTGTGATAATATTTTCCACTTCTGTTGAACTATCGAAGTAATTTATTAAATTAATATATTATTAATTTAATATAATTTTATTATAATGAATTTAAAATTTGTAATTTCAATTAATTTATATCATATTACACTGCATAATATCGAACATTTGTTGTTTTTGTATTTGCCATTGAATAGAAAAATTAGTCGAACTAGGTCTCCGAACAAAGAAGCGACCTTATGAATGTAGGTTGTTAGGAAATATTTTATTGGTCAGAAGACCTGGTGTATTTAATTTTCCTGAAACAATTTTCCTTTTCTGACATTTTTCAGTAAAGGTCGAAGAGTTTTCATTACACAAAATTGAGCAAGTGAAAGTGGCTTCTTCTTTTCTTCCAGAATACCCTTCCTCCTTGGCCTCTCGTCCCTTCTTCACCTAGAAAGTAAAGGATTGATTATCTTCGTGGAACAACGAAAACAAAAAAATTGGAAAACTTTAAGTTGCACGTATCTACAGCTTTAAATTTTCATGATTAAGATTGCTCAGATTAACATAAGTTTGATAGATTCCTCTCTGTGCACATCGGCAAGTCTAATTTTTTCTTAAATTTTTAATGCAGTGATAAATTTTACATATCGTTGTGCTGAGAATAATATTTTTTAAGTGTATAGTGAACCTAAAGTTCTTATCACTTATACCAATGCAGGGAGAGGCATAATCGTAAAACCGAGCAGAAATGTCGAAACCCGGAGCTCAATTTTTTACATGAATGTTGTTACAGTGCTCTTCACCATAATACGCATATAGGAAGTAAAAATACACCTGAGCATTGCTCTTGCTATTCCCTAGAATATGACTCAAAGGGCCACAACGCCAGGCACACCTATTCTGATGTGTTCTCCCTCTCGCTCCTGGGATACGTCTTTGATCGTTCAGGTCTCCTGTCCGAATCATTCTCCCCAAACTCCTGCCGAACTCTCTCCATCAAAGTAGGCCTTTACCCTCTTCCAGAATACCTTTCCTCCCTGGCATACCACTCTCGGTCCCTTCATTCTCTCCCTCTCTAGCATGCGTACGCTCTCACCCTCCTTACTCCCTCCCCAACCCCTTCTCTCCCTCCATTTCTCTAGTTTTCTTCCCTCATTCCTCAATCCCCTTCCCATCCGTCTCTCGCGCCACTCCCCACTTATCAATCCTCTCTTCTTCCTCCGCCCATTCCTTCTCACTGGGACCCTCATCCTTCACCCCCTCCACGGATTCCTAGCCGCGCACCTCAACCCCTGAGTTTGACTCTCATTATCCCGTGTTCTCCCCGTTCCCGCCCTCACTCTCCCCCACTTCTCCTTCCGTCTTTCCCCTTTTTACGCTCATCTCAGAACATCCACCCCGTTCCCTCCTCTCCCCGAACAGCCCTCTTCTTCTCACCCTCTCCCTGCCCACCGAGCACTCTCCCCATCTTGCCTCTTCTTCTTCATTACCATATTTCCACCCAGTCCATCAACTGCTTTCGGAGTCCCCGTCCCACTGCATCCCTCCCGCCCAATATTCCTAGACTGTCTGAACCTTGTAGGTGGGAGGGCTTTTCGGGGAGGTTGAGTTGGGCAGGAAGGGAGTCCAGGTCGTTCTCCGACGCCTTTCAACTTAAATGTGCTTATGATTTCTTCTCTCAATGTCCCTCCCTCTCCTTCACCACATCTTAGCAAATCGTATTTCATCGGGCTGATGCTTCCCTTTCGCCCTAAACTTTTTGGAATTTTCTTTTCATGTTGATTTACTTACTTTCATAAGTTTCGGAATCGATAATCGTTTTTTTAACATCTTACCGCTATGTGTACGACCCGCCGACTTATTCAGTGTTGTGCTGCATGATACTTCAAGTCATCGGATTTCACTGCAGTAAATGAATTGCTTTTAAAGTATTTTTTTTATTTTCCTATGTTGACACTACCTTGCGATAGCGCATGAGAGAATATGTACCTCGGAAAATATGAGGAACCTTACTTTCAAGAGCTCTTTTAAATGGGATAAAGGCAACCGTTTACTCAATGTTGTTCGGTAGCTTTAAATGATGTTTTATAGCAGAAATAGGTGACTCCCTCCTTATCTGCAAAGTAAAATTAGTTTATCGATTGCGTATGTTATTGAAAAATAGAAATAAAAACGTACCGCCTGTTAATTACTTGTGGCTCTAAGCCTTTTATCGCTGGATAAGAGGTTTTGGTGTTTGTACGGCCAAGGGAATGAAGCCCTTTTAATAATATTAAAAAAGAATCAGCGCTTTGCAGCGAAGCACCAGCAGACCTGATTGAGAAAGAATTCGAGACCCCCAGTTTAATCAGTGAACGCGCTGAATGTCGGGCTAACTTTGCCGGCTAATTATAAAAGTAACCACTCGAATGAGCAGTAATTTCTTTGGTGCCACTGCAAATTAAAGCAGGAAGCGTTTAGGTCAAAACTACTCATTTCGCATCAACGTGGAGTTAAAATGAGTGATTTGGGACTACCGGTTTGAAGTAATTTCTTTTTATAAGCGTTTTCAAAGAGAAACCTCGTTTGAAATTATCTTTTCGGATAAATGGTGTGGGTGAGGTGTTAATCACTTGTGAAATATCTTTTGCCTCAAAAAGGTAATAATAAGAATCAAAAGTATTATTATGGACCACTCCTGTCGTCAAAGGACACATTTTTCATTAAGTCTTCCTGACCAGATTGTTCTTCACAACTTCACTGTTAGGGGTACTGTTACGTCCATAGGGACGTGTAATCCTCCTGGTTCATTTCCACCCTCATTCGTTAACATTCCCAGCGGGAAACCAAACTTGCCGTGACCCTACTTTAATAGTAATGTATTCACGTGTCTGTCCAACCTTGAAGAGTAAATAAGCTTACCGCGTTGGCTGAAGTTCTTTATTTTTTTCTTTTCACCATTCATCTTACTAGCGCGTGTTTTGTTTGTTCTTCCCTATGTATGTTCTCAGTTTCCTTTGTCGTTGTCCAAAGCAAAGCGACGTGATTCGTTTGGCAGCTCACCTCTGGCATCAATATTACCAAGTGGCTCGCATCCGTTTGACCCACAGTAGTCTTCTAATATGCCCTTCTTTTTGTCTTGATTACAATCTTTCTTCCTCTGAATATTTGTACATTACGTTTCGTTACATTGGAATTATTATGTTTCATACTTGTTCTTCACTCATTATCTTAATGTTTTTCATTACCCCATTCGATTTAATATACTTTTTCCCATTAGTCTGTCTTCTCCAACTTCCGTACTTCCCCACACCCGCTCACATATCTTCTCCCTACCCCCTTCAATCGCATCCCTTGCCCCAACCTACCCCATCGTGCCCATCTACCTACTCGGGTGATTCCGTTTGTCAGGTGTTTCATTTTTTCTTGTCTATTCCTTCCTCTTTTGTATTCAGGGTACCTAAAATTTAGTTCCAACGTGGTTCATTTCGTTTCACTACTTTCTGTTTTCCTCATGCACGGCATTGTGCACCTTGATTTTTTTCCCGGTTAATTAGGCAATCTCTCCGTCTTTCTTCTCATGCCAAACTGCCCTTGAAGGGACCTCCGTGTTTTCCATGTCTTTTTGTTGAGACCCTTGAGAAGAGCCATTCTATAGTCTTTGGGAAGCATCTGTGATCAGATTGCACATTTAAATACTCAAGCATTTCAAACACCCAGTGTAAACTCAAAGAAAATCCCAAGAATAAATTCCTTAGGGTCCATTTATGGTAATTACTACGACTTAGAGGACGTTTAAAGACAAAAAAATATGCGCAGAATTAATTTATTTTACTATCACTTAAATTTGCTTCTATTTCCGTTGGAATATTTCATAATTTTCTATTTCTCAACACATCTATATAAAGATTTCCAAGAGGCCGTTAAGCTTGGCGGTTTAGCTCTCAAGAGTTTTGGGCTTAAGTAGATCCGACACGCTTGTAGATGATCCGTGTCGAATGCATGAATTCCTCAGCAAATCGGTTTGGGTCTCACTTTTGAGCATGTGCGAGTCGGGCAGGCTATAAATATTTCATATCTAGTCGTCTTTTTGGAATTTATTCTTTGACAAAACGGCTCAGGTTTGTATCTCGTTAAACTCGGACCCAGAGGATACATTAACAGCCATTGACATTAATGAGATTTTTCTCGCTGCGATTTCATGCATGCCCCATTTATTGTTTTATTATTTTTGAATAGTATCTCCTGATTTTCACCCTTGTAAACATGAACTTGGGGCTCTTGGACAGACCTGATGCTGAGTGGTTGAAATGGTTCTTAGGCATCGTATTGTGTATTGTGTTAATTCCGAAACTACAATTACAATGATTATACAGAACTATAAATTTCACAGTTCTGAGAAATATTTTGAACTCTATACTACAATGAAATGGCTATCGTCCGGTGGTCCAACTTAATTCATTGGGCTGTTTATATATAAAAAATAATTTTTAGGTATTTACTCTGTTACATATTCAAATCAATGTTCATTTAACTGTATTCTGAATACTCCTGAATACTACTGAATCCTTGGACATTATTTATCAAAATAATGGAAATCAAATTACCTGTCAAAGCCTTAATAAGTTTCTGTCTCCTACTATAAACTATTAAAAATATTCATTTACTATTTCCGAAATTTAGCCCTTGCGCGTAAGAGCATAAGTTAAATTGAAATATCTCTTATTCTGAAGATTTAAATTTCATTCAATGCGTGTCTGTAAAACCTGAGATATCTCCACTCCGTTAATATACTGTATATTCCGGAAAATACATACTTTCGCTCTAGAAACTCTCTCCTGTCTTAAATGCCCGGTTTTACCTTCGTACAAATATATTTTGAGGTGTCCATCTATCTATCTATCAATTATGCATAGTTGAGTCGCATTACTCTTTTGTAGGTAGTTGAGTGAGTTTATTATCTCATTCCATAACTAATGCCTCAACAGTCACGATCCATAATGAGCTCCTACCCGATTTTACCTTCAGATAACTTCCGCGCCGTATCGCTTCTTAACATTACTAATCTCCGTGTACCTGGAATAGCGTCCTTCCCTGCAAATCCGTATGTCGCGAGTTAGAATACGGTATAGTTGGGTATTCCTCCTTCACCGAGGGCTTGAGTGTTTCCATGGTCTTTTAGTTTTTAACATTTGTGAAAGAGATGAATGTAAGAGAGATGCCTATTCCCTTAATTTCGCAACAAATTAGGAAACCATTTTTTATATTTATTTTACAAATAAAGTATTACTTGTAAATTAACATTTTCTCTCCAAAGTATTTTCATTGAAGAAACAATGAAGATGAATATACTTTATCTGATAAAATACTCATCTTCCTTTGGATTGTTATTTTCATTTTATTAACTACATTAATTCATTCTCCATGTGGTCATAATATAACTTTAGTCGTAGTGAGCTAGCAGTAATGACTTTCTTTCTTCCCTCACATCTTGCAAAAATTCATCGCTATACTTACTTATTCCGCTATCTTGCTCTTGGAGATACTTCTTCTTTAAATTCTACCCTTCCTTGTAGTCTGAATCCCATTAACTCGTCTCTCTTCTTTCGAATCTGCAACCAAGTTCATTTTCTTACTACACCCCATGAAAATAGGACAGCATCATCAAGCACTCTTTTTTTAATATCCTACTCTGCTAATTTTATGGTGTATTTCTATATTCGTTAAGCTACATCGGCAATTACATATGTGCACACAGGCCATCGTTCGGTGTCACTTTTCTGAGACTCGCTCCCGAAAAACTCCTAAACCCTCTTAAAACACAATCGCTTTCTCATTTTTATAATACCACCAGTCCATTTCCCCTCGATTCCTGCCGTCGTGCCACGTGAAAAATATAAAATTATCCTACGTACCCGCGCATACTCGAAGCCGTCTCTCCCCCGTTCCCTTAGTGTTTTCCCCCTCGCTCTTTTGTCCCCCTTGCACTTTAGAGAGCGTCAATAAAAGGGATCTTTACACCCTTTGGATTGCCTCTTTCGAGTTTCTTAACGTTTCGTTCCAAAGAGGATAAAGACAATCATGACTCCTCGTCGCCTAGCTCATTGAAACTTGAATCGTTCTTTCTCCTAAAAATAATAATTAATTTTTCGTCTTGGTGCACAACTGTCCCGGAGACTTAAAAATGATTTTCTGGCACTGATTCGACTCCGCATTGTATTCACTTTATGATTCTATTCATCTTATTGAAATGATTACCTTTGTCTACCTTTTCTAATGACACAAAATTCTTATGAAAGAGCTAAAATTCGCAGGTGATATGTTTGGGAATTGAGCCATCGAAAATATCTTTGTCTAAAGTTTGTAGGATTTTGCTTATTTATTTGTGGTAATGTGTTGAATGTTACCACTTGTATGACTGATCGACACCTCTTTTAAATTAATTAAATTTCTTAGTGCTGTAGTGATACTATTTCCAGTGATACTGTTTCAGTGTTCATAGTTTGCAAGTATGCATATGTATGTGTATATGTATTTGCAGCATACACATGTATATACTAATAACATTCGCACTAGAAAAATAAATGTAGTAGCAAAGCATGTGGTTTTACTGAACCTCTTCCATTTATTAGTGGTCGGACATTAAATAAAAAAAGTTAAAATTAAAAAGAGCACACTGAGAGTGAAATGAATTGGAAATAAGGTTTTAGTTCAAACACATCAAGTATCATGCAGCTTTCTAGATAAATACTTAAAGAAAATAATTTCTTCGGCTCCTAGATTTCGGAGGAAGAAAAATATGCTTTCAATGAGAATCAAATTCTTCTCTTCACCATTCCTTCACATTGCGTCATTCTCTAGAACCCTTCATCTACGATTATAGCACTTCGTCTGGGAAAGTTTCCCTGTTTCATTCAACAGTGAAAATAAATTATATTTGTCTTACCTTCCAATACCAAGTTAGGCTCTGCTTCGCTGAACTTCGTGCCTTAGATTCATAACCGAATTCAAGATTTGGAAAAGGGCTAACAAAAATTTTACACCCCAGCTGAGAGCTTTCATTTCAGTTCCAATGAAAATCAAGGAATTCCATTGGGCCAAACTTTCCAGTTCTCATTCTTGTCGCATCAATGCCCTCCATTAGATGGCGAAGATCGGTGTTATTTGAATTTATCAAACTTATACAGTGAAAATTTTACTCAGAATGCTTTTATTTTATATTCATCTTTCCCGATTTCTCAAAAGAATATTGAGAATGAATCTTTTAAATTGGTAGGATTTTTTTTTTATTTTGAATGGAAAAACTCCGTACCTAAGGCTCCTAAACTCATCTTTAATATCATAGGAGTACGTACCATGGACATATTAAGGAGTTAACTTGAGTCAAGTGAATTAATTTTTTTTACTCAGATCCACTAGTATTTCTCTGTTCGAGTCGATTGAAACAAATTAGGAGCCCGAATATGACGACATCAAAAGCGCAAAATTATTTATAAAATCTTCTGTTTTGTATGACGCTTTTCCCTTTTCCAGATGCTGTTCAAATGTAAAAGACTGGCGATCCTTCCTTTTATCATGTGGCATACCTTGGAGGAGGATAATGAAATCTTAGTGCTTTTATGAACACTTTAATGATGAACTTATCAATCGGAAACATTGTAGTTTAGACGAGGACCTAAAGTATTTCAATCTTAAGTACTTCATTTAATCCGAAATGAGTAGATCGAAACTAGACCGCCCATGAATTACCTCGCCCGCGACTAGTCATTTGACAAGGTTTTTAATTTTTAAGCATTTCACATTCTTTAAAGACGTTCTTAAACACGAGCACGTAAAAAAACGCGCTCATTATCGAGACTAAACTCCTTCGGTGGTAGTTTAAAATTACTAAAGCGTCATGTGAATTAAGGCAGGAGAAAAAATTTCACCTATAGAAGTGAATTTTAGGGGAATGGTAGCAGGCCTATTATGATTGAAAGGTTGACGAGCGGGAAATTGAAAAGAAAAAGTAGCGTCTCGGCGTAAAAGGATTCATTTCGGAGCTCCGAGGGAATCATATCGGTGGAATGAGGTGTGGAAAATAGTCTGGAGGCTCGGCCCTATTTTAACCCCATTATTCTCACTTTATTGTTCCTGTGCCTTCGTATCGTTTTTCTATTCAAATCTACCGTGGGGGGTGTACATAGTTAATTACGGTTTGGAAGGTTGTAGATGATATTGCGGCTTGCAATGGGAGGTCGTATAATAGCTTTGGAAATAAGAGGAGGTGAGCGAATGAAGGTGGGGAGGGGACGTTGAAGGAGATAAAGCGGTATGGGTTATTAATGTTCATAAAGGAAATAGTTTACATTACGCTAAAAAAAGAGGTAAATTACCGCGTTATTGTCTTTTTGGGGAATAAAAGAAGATAGGAATTTTGTGGAGTGAACGAATGGTCCATTTAAATGTAATGTTTTAGATAATTCATTTATGAGTTAATTTTATTTGGGGTTTGGAAATTTTTTATTGCTTAGTTATGGGATCCACCAAATACCTAACTGCATCCGTAGACATGACTGATTATGTTCTTTTAGTACCGCCTATTGGTCGTAAGATCACACTTAACTAGCGAAAGAATAAGAGTTTCTGGGAAAGAAAATCTTCATAAAGAATGCAGACATTTCTGTGAACATAATTTATTTTGAAGCATAATAGTCACATTTTACATTTTAACAATAATACGAGTAATTCCATTTTAAATATTGTTTTCTTTCCCACTCTCTTATGCTGTCTTATTTCATTCCTCCTTCCTCTCTGAGCCGTGTAAAATTCATATTTCGGTAACTGAAAATCCTGCTTATTGTGTTTCACTACTTTTTACGTTATGTCTTTTTATTCTGTTTTCTTTCATTTTCCCTCTATCCTAAATGGAATATAGCTCTCGACCTAGCCGTCCTACCGTTGCCGCGTGGCACAGAAATCAGTCCACATTTGTTAGCTTTTACAGAATTTAGAATCTCATGATTTTGTTTGAATCTGATGTTTCGAAAACCACGCTTGAAGTGGGCGAGACAAGGAATAGTGATTTAGGCGACACTACAACTTGATATGCCTCCCTCACCTTCTGTCCCCCCAGTCTTCTCCGCAGTAATCTTTTGCAGTTCACCCTCTTTCTTCCGACCCCGCCTCCCGTAGAAGAAGGCTTCCTCCCACACCCCAGACTGCTTAAACAACGTCCACGCTTATTGTTTCACCCCTCGACCCCTTACTGAACCCATCACCCGACCTCCCACTCCCAAACTCTATTCAAACGAATATTTGCTCCCCTCCTCTCCGTTGCCACCTTACTCTTCCTCCTTCCCACGGTGGGAAGGTTCCCTCCTCCCCGCGAGAGAAGCTTCCGCCCTTTCCCCCTTCACCCCCTCGGTGATCCCAGAGTTCCACTCCGCCACCCCGCCATACGCCGGAACCCACTTCCATCTCTCACCACCCCTTCCATTCTTATTTATCCTCAAGCGCTAATCTCATTCCTTCTTTGAGAAGTGTCTCTCTTCGTTTTTTTCTCTCTCCCCTCGCGCACCGTCGTCTTAAAGCCATTTCTTTTGCCCTTCTCCCCTTTCTCTGTCTGACTCCTTTATGATCACCCAACGCCACCTCGCCATTCCCTTCATCTTCCCTTTACCCTTCTTTCTCCCACCTTCTGACCCACGTCTTTTTCTCTATCCATAAGAAGCACTGCATCTTCCCATCTAAGTAGATTCTTCCAACGCTGCCCCTGTCCGCTCCCCTTATTTGCCTGATATAATTACCGAAAGCTTCATTTCTAATCTCGTTTTATATTTTTTTTCATTGGCGGACTTCTGGGCTTGGTATTGGTCGCTTGTGCTAAATGTCTGCCATAAAATTTTAGTCATTACTACCTTTCAGGTGTAAAGAGCATTGTAATTAGGTAAATGACCCTAGAATGCTTTGTCAAGAAAGTCAAAGCTACAGACATTAGCATTTCCTGTATAATCTATAATAAATAAATTTCTCAGTAAAAGAAATTTTAATCTCAAAACTTTTAGAAGAAATTTTAAAAATATTGTCGTTTCATCATATGCTACAGTTTTTTATGTATAAGGATCCCTAAAACCGTTCCTTTCGTCCTTTCGTTCGAATATATAATTCAAATAGTAAGAAGTTTTACCAAAAGTCTATCAAATATTTTTCGCTCAAGACTTTGAAATTGCAGCAAGCATTGTTACTCATCTCTTGAGTACTGTTCACTCTCTACCCGACTCATGAAAATTAATATCTATATACGTATTTATAATTAAGGAGGTTTATTAGGACAGGTACACAATTAATAACAACTGCATGTAGTTGGATACCGTTCTTTAAAATGCTTCTATTAGCTAGCCACCTATTAAAGGATGGCATCGGATTTATTTCAAGGCCTAAGTAACTCAGTATGTCTGATGCCATTTCGGTAGGATTACAATTTCATAAAATGCGTTACACATTTTCAGGGTATTTCTTTATCCCTCGAGGTCAAATTTTTGAATTATATTACTCATTCCTAATAGGGATGTCATTAGCGTTGGTCATATCGTATTAATTTAATATTTTGGGAGCAGAGACGGGTGAAGTCGCATTAAACGCCAAAATATACCTGGAGTAATGTAGAAGAAGGTTAGCAACCTCGTGGATGTCAGAGACAAGCTGATGAGCACGTTAGCCGCTTAGCGATAACTGACTGGACCTCATATTCCGAGTTTCGATTCAGGATGACACTCTGGAGACTGTCATCTTCACCTAAGCTGTGTGATATTTCGAGTACCAGAACTTCCTGGGAAGTCCTAGGCGGCATAGTTAAAGTAACAGGCCTCCCTGCCCGGATGTTTACGCATGTGAATTCCATGTATATATCCTTTTTAAATGTCCTTATTTTTGTGTTTATGAGTTCCTCCCTGAACATTGATTTACTTTGATGATTTATATGGTTGTGATAGAAATCAGTAATTCGAATCCCACTCTTTTTTAGTAAAGAGTGCCATTTATTGAATTTACACGTACGTTTTCCAAAGATAAAATTTCTTAGGCAGTTACTTTCCAAGTTACATTGTATTCTTTTTGTGTTTTACCCTTATATTTTTGACGATTTACCGTGTGAAATTTTTAGATCCTTTGAAATTCATGCATTCTATGTTAATATTCTGTATGTAACTCTTTTTACCTGTAAAGTTAAAGGCTGAAGAGATGAACGAAAAACCGATATTAATTTTTTTTGACCTTGTTCCTTTAACGTTAGTGCATTTTATTCATGCTTCAACACTGATGAATTTGATTCTATATGCTTCCTGCATCGTTTAAATTCCAATTCCCCTACCATTGTACCATTCTACTGAACCCTCTCATGCTCCAGTTCTCTCCCGTAGGCTTTCAACCCTGCTCATTCTTCTTCGCTTGCACCACTTCTCTTTCCCTGTTCTCACGCAAAGCTGGAAGGCAATCCATTTTTTCCCTTCATGCGTTTTTCCATTTTCCGTTTTAGTGACTCCTCCAACCCCTACGCCACTCTTCCACTTGGCTCCTCCAAGCTTTTCTCCCCCCTTCCCTCCCACGCTCGAGAAATGTTTGTAAATATTTTTCGCATTTAATTTTCCATTGCCAGATCTTCTTTTTCCTCGGTTGTGCATTACGCTAAACACTTTCGAAGGTCAAATATGCTTAATGTTTTCGAAAAATGTTCAATATTGAATGGCTTTATCCTTTGGTTTGTTGCAGATTTTGATGTTGAAAAGGTTTCGTAATAGGAATTTCCTTCTCTTTTGGTATTCCTTGTGAATATTTATGCGTATCTAATTCTGTTGATGTTTGTTTAAATTTGGTCGCATTAACCATTTATCAACTTTCTGTGGGTATTCTACCTAGTTAGTCATAGCGCACCATTCTGTGTGTATGTTCTAACTTTTATTATTCTTTCAGATAAAAATTCTTAATACCATCTCTATTTCATTTATTTCTCCCTAGTTCTGCCAAGAGAGTCTCCGAATAATCTTTTCCTTAAGAGGGAAATATTAAGATTATTCTGGCGACTATTACGCGTGACTCTTGGCTAATCTTCTCCATGACAGATTACTTTAAAGTCACATTTATCCTTGAACTCACTCATTCCTCTTGCCCCTATAATGAGGCCTTTTCGCTCCTCACCACTTTCACTCTTTTATTTCAGCAACCCTCATTCCTTTTCACAGCTTTTTCTTACCCTATCCCATTTGGACCCACATTAACCAACCTTCACTCGGACCATGAAAAACTCAGCATCTTCGCAGAGTGAAAGATTATCAAAATATTTTCGTCTATGAGAAGCATATTCGCTTTTATTTATTGCTTTCCTATATGTATAAATAATATTACGGTATATATTGTTGTTATAGTCAGTAGCCGAATGACAGACTTTATGTAAAGTAAATTCTCCCATCAAAAATATACGAATGAAGTCGAATATGTGTTTGATTTTATTTGATAACTATGTGAATATAAAATCTCTTAAAAATTGATAGAATTTTTTGCTTGCAACATTTTTTTATTTCCATTGAAATTCGCGAGTAGCATTCCGGTGAACAAATAAATCTCGTGAATGAATGAACATCTCGCTGGAAAATAAATTATCATTTATTAAATTATTTTAATTATAGCTGTTTTAAAGTTGTGGCATAAATGAACTTCATTAATTACTCTATCTTCAGGTAATCTGTGATTATATATAAATCTTTATGCCGTGAATTTGGTGGATTTCATGCAAGAACTTAATTCACGGGCGAACGTGAGCGTGCATTTTCGCGTGATGAAATTCATTACACAGCAGAGGGTTCGGGCCGCAAAGAGATAACAGCAGCAGAATTAAAATTTTATATTAATGGGTTATATGATTAGATTCGGTCACAAGTAAAACACTTAGCACTTCTCATAAGAAAATTAATGTTATTTCTCATAGTAGCTCCTTCTCTTTTCGTGTAGAGTCAACTGCCTTTACAATTCTTATAATAGTAATGATCTGTTATTAATTCCATAAATTTCGCACCCAATTATCATTATTATTTTCATGTTTCTTGACCACAGTTGTAGAGGTATTAAAAGAAAGAAAACTCGTTCAAGGTAATAAATCCGTCTAGTTCTTAAATATTCAATTCCGAGGAATATACCCGATTTAGATATGTAATAAATACTCTCTCTTCGACAAAGTATTATAAATGTGGGGCTAAATGTATTTTGTGACTTAGTATTAATGTACCAGTCAATCATGCGGCTCCTATACAAAAAAAGGTTTGTTCCTTATTTTATTCTTCTTCGAGTAACGTACACATTTTGGAAGCAGTCAAACCAAACCGCAGCAATAAACCCGAATGTTGCTGAGATAGCTTCGGGAGGTGGGCACTTGCTATTCGGTTCCTACTATGTGAGAAATGCACACTTAAAAACCGGGTGTGAACCACAGTTCTCTTCCCTGTGCCGAATGCGGTATCCAAAGAAGTTTCCGAAAAATGATAAGGATTTAGTGAGGGTATCTGTAGGCGTCACTCTTCAGTCGTTAGGCAAACGCTCAAATCATTAGTTTTTAGTCCCTTGAGATCGAACAGTGCTACTATACTGACGTCTTCTCGCTGTCAAGCCCTTACCTTTTCCCTTTGATGGTCACCGGGTGACCGAAATACCATCATTGGAGCTTTCCAAAATTAACGTTATTATTGGCTATAGGAACTTAATTAATTTCACTTCAAAATGTATGAATTTCCATAATCTGCTTTTATGGCCTATTTTGTACTAAATTGGCCCTCCTAAAGTTATTTTTTCACAAAAAAAAAACAAAAACCGGTGTTAATTTTGAAAGAAAGATAATTGAGCTTAACAAAGTATTAGTTTTTGGGATAATAACATCTGAAAAGTTTATATATACATTTATATACTCCATTATGTTCACATTTCATTTTATATTTCATTACCTCGATGGTGACCGTCAACTGTGGACCCCGGTCGCTACTGTGATAAAATGTGTGGGAAGTTACCAAGAATTGTTTTACTTCTACGATACTACACATTTACTCAACCAATCCGCCATCAACATGCATTAAAATTATGGATAAAGATGTCTGTTTGAAAATAGTGTGTATCCATGGGTATGACTAGAAATAGAAGAAATAAGTATATGTTTCATGCAAAATTCCACCAATGCGTACCTCTTGACATTTAATCCTTTTGGCGGGACTATTTGGAACCTGTGATATTCGCATAATGAAAATTTTCATCCTTCCACTCGAAAAAAATCGCCCATCACACATTCAAATGACCCTAAGAATTCATTAGTCAGACGAAAAGTTTCCCACATTTTTTATGCCCGTCGTCTCCGCCATCACCGAGAACCTCCCGTTTTTAAGATAATTTCTCATCTCCATGAATTTCGCCCCTCCGTTTTTCTCATCACACACATTTTTGCCCAACCACGAAGGGGGGTGGAGTGAGGGGAGAGAAAAAAAATGAAGATTGAATTCCCACCCCCTGCAAATTCCTCATGGGCGATGATCCAGGCCACAGGGCAATCTTCCACCCACCCAAAACCCCTTGTGGGAAGAGGGGGGATGAGGTGGCAAACCCCTTCGCAACTTCCCAGGGCCCCTCACCCTCCTTGCTCATACCACTCCCTTCACCCCAAAAAACACTCCCTACCCCGCCACCTCTCTTCCTTCCTTTACTTCTCATATTTCTTTCCGTCCGGCTCGCTTGATTCTTCCTCTTGTGTATTTGAAAGCATCTTTTCTTCGTAATCCGCGGGCAATTTTTGTTCTTTTCTAATTCTCACAATTAGAAGAGGTGGACTTTCTATTCCCGCTTTTATACTATCTTGTAATTAATATTTATTGATATGAATAGCAATGGTATTGGCAAACATTGCAAATATCTTGTGAGGTTTAGGATTTGTCATGGTTTGTTCTCCTAATCCTCATTCATTGAATTCCAGTGAAATTCGTTATCCGCTCGAGCAGAAGTCTATTTTAAAATATGTTACATGTTTCACGAGCAGTTGAGTTGCTAGATTAATTTTAAATTATTTTGCGCGACGTGGTCGGACACCGATCTTTAATATTTCACCTACCACAACTACACTTCTGTGGAAAAGCTGTTGTTTTTTGTCATTGGTGGCCAACTCCAAAAGCAAGTTTAAAAAAAAAGGTTTGGTTCCAATAAAATGCTGTAATGTAATTTGTAAGGTTTACTCCTTCGCTCATGAAAAACTAAATACTGTATACAATATTTGTCACCAGAAGGCGTGACAACGCAATCGTTAAATTTAAACACGCTTTATTAACGTCCCACCCGCCGGCCTAATCTTTGAGAAAATGAATGGCACTTGTCAATATTATCTTTGTTTGTCTCAAATAGTTTCGCTGCAAAAATATTGAAAGCCTACTAACTAATAAGAAACATGAGCCATCCATCGTGAAGAAGTTTCTACACGTCACCGTCGGAATTCGTTTCGGCGCAGACGTTGCCACATTCCATTCGCGAATTGTCGAGCTCTAGACATCGCTCGTACCAATTATGCCCTTCAGTTGTTATATTTTTCAGTCGTTTTTCGTCTCAATTGCTCTCGAGTCTTTCGCATTCCACCGTGAAATGCGTGAGGTCAAATTTTTAGTCGAGCTTTTAAAAGCATGCCTTCCGCTTTTCTTCCCCCCTCCCCCTGTATCCTTTTTCCGTCTCCTCCATTCGTTTGTCTGACTTTTCCGCGCCCTAGGGTTAAAAGAGAGTGGCACGCCACCACCCACGAGGCCCTGCGGCATTCCTGATGACGAATTTGGAGGAAAATATAAGATGGGGAGATGGTTGAATGGCTTCAGAAAGGGGAAAGGAATGAGAATTGATGAAAGTTTACGTGAAAGAGTGTTGAGTTGGCCACAGAAGCAAATTCGTTGCGAAGAGGGGCTAGTGAATTATGTGAAAATCGCCACAACTGTATAAAGCATTGAGTTCAAAGGCTATTTTATTAGTTCGACTCGAAGTATTTAGACACGGTAACTATTTAGAGGAGAAATAACGATTGCTTTTTACTCTCCAAGAATAATACACTTAGTATTTCACCATCATCCTTAGTTGCGTTGCTTTCGCTGACTCCAGCACAGTGATTGCAGCACAATCCTGTCGAATTTTTCACTTGAATTATCTTACGCCCTTCGTCTTTATCGTTTATTAGAAATGAATCAATCCCTGCATTAATATTAAAGTTAGTTCATTTTGGACAGCTCTTGTACTTTTCCTACATTTGTAAGCATGCCTATCAATTAATGCCAGAAATGATTCTATTCGGTTCGTAGCGAAGGGTGAAATTTTGATAGGAAACTATTAAATATGCCCAGAGAATAATTGCCTTGCAATCATTGTTGGAATTATTAATTCATAATGTATACGTAATTGTGTGTGTAGCCGTGTATACATATGAGAGTTGTCAAAAATATGAAGTGAAACATTGCATTCTCAATTAATGAAGCATTTTCATGAAAGATAATCGATACAATGCCATAATTATCTCAAGGTATTTTGCGTTATAGAATTTTCTCGAGCATTAATTTCTTTCATTTCGCTGAGCTTGCATACTTATGGCATGAACTTACTGACGTGGAAACGATGTTAACTTATTGGCGATTGATGAACTTTGGGGGTTTAAATGAAAAATTGGGAAAGTTTTCGTTGCATGGAAAATCGCTAATTAGTCATATTAAGATCGAGTTATTATTTTTCCCCTCGGATTTTCTGTTTCATTTGTTGATCTCTTAGGGATTAGTGCTTTATTTCCAGAAGAGTCTCTTGTTCGTATTTATTTCTATAAATATAATATAAATTTATTTTGAGTCTCTTTACGAAAGGTATTTTTAAAGCTTTGTAGTTATTTTACGCGGCATATATAGCCACTATTTGTGTGAAACTTCGACAATTTATTTCTTTCTGCCACAAATATTTCACTTTTTTGTTTGAGATCACACATTAGATAGCTGAAACTTTCAGTTGTGCGCGCCAGCGGTTGGAAAGTGACAGATTAAGTGCATGATTTCAATGAATGGTGCAGATAGTTCTTTTGATGAATGCTCTGTCACCATTCGTAGGGTTGGTGAATGTATTTCATACGTATGTTCCATGACTTGAACAAGAGAAAAGTGTAGCTATTATTTAGCGGTCACCATCCAAGCAGTACGCTGATCATTCTATTTCTTCTCTGATGGATTAAACTTTAAAAATTTTTTATCGATATTAATAGCCTTTTCTGTTTTTTTAATTATCAGTTTTCCTTCAACTCCACCCTTTTTAATCTTGTTTTCAAAATCTGTTGACGGGTGGAAACTCAAGCCAAGAGGTGAGAACTTCAATTAATTTTTTCGCGAGTCAATCTAGAAGCTTTTAAATTCACACCTGTGGTAGATGGTTTTAGTAAATGTTTTGAGAGAACGGACGACATGATCAATGCCAGGAGCATACTTGTTCCGAAGTTCTTTCAAATTCCCTATTTATTTTGCGATCTTGCAAAGTGAACGACACTCAGGATATGACTTGTGCTATATTTCAAAGGATGTTATCGTTTCATCTTGTTTTTGATTGTGGATGTATATTATATGCTCCCGAGTAGTATTTATTTATGGTTAATCATCGTATAATTTACTGTGGTTGTGACAATAGAATCATTTAATCATTCGTAATGTCTTGCTTTTGAAAAGTTTTAATAATTGATTTTCCCGAATTTGGTGAACGTGGAACTAAAGATGAAAGTAGAAAAGGTCCTGCTTGTTATAAGTGTTCCTAAAGTAATATGTATTTCCGGGAAGAGCTTGATATTCTGCAAAATATCCGCAACTCGTTAACAGTGAGCGATGAAACTGTGCATAATTACGGTTAACTTAAGAAGCGCTCTGGTTGTCGTTGCTATTTCATGGGATTGAAATATATTTAAGGCCAGGTGATTTCTTAGAATGAAAGGATTTTTAATTATTTTCCTCTTTGTGGCAAATGATTTTCTTTAGCAGGAAAGAAAACGATGTATGTAAAAAACTAACTCGTATGTACGTTGGTGAACATGAAAGAAGTCCTCTGTCACAAAGGGCGTTTCCTATCCGGTTAAAAATGCTCATGCGTACTACTACGGGATAAACGATTTAAGGAAACGCTGGTGTAAATTTTGGAGTTCCTAATTTGCATTTATTCTGCGTCGAATCACGCGAACGACCCGTGCCATTTAACCTCCCATTCGCGACGAACAAATCGAGATGGCGCCGGAGTTTCCTTTGGGGGACAGACTAGGAGGAAGGGAAGAAACGCTGCGCACAGCGACGGTGACGTGGAAAAGACGAATCTAAATAGGTTACTCTTTTGAGATGCAAAATGGATGTCGAGAGGAAAAAGAACTTGTCGTTTGTGATGCGGCCTGCCCGCACACTGAAGCAAACGAATCGATTCGAGGAAAATTGCACGCTTTTTTATTCTCTCCCCCCCCGTGGAGAGAAATTGTCATGTTATGGGTGGGGAGCGAGGGAAAATATAGCAAACAGTTTCAACTCCTTTTGACCTTCCGTTCCTCTCAAGACCCTCCTCACCTTCTGTGTTTGCCTACATGTGACGCTGTTTAAATTACACACGATTCGAAAAATAGGGAAAAAAAGGAACGCGCCTTACCCAAGCGTCGTCGAGAGTAGGCAACGTTTACTGTTTCACCATAAAAACAAATCGCCTTCCGAGGTCTTTTGTGACACGCCGAGAGGGAGGGAAGCGGACTCGGGAATGCGGTCTGGTCCCTAGAAGAGTGTGTGGAGGCAGGGGGTTGAACTTTTCTTTTTACGTTTTTGTTCCTCCAAAGGGGGAGGGTTAGGAAACCTTTTTTTCGCTTGCCCCGTCCATTTCTTGGTTTTGTCGGCAGATTTTGGTACAAATTAGATTTTTGTGAAGGCTTGCTTAAGCTGGGTATACATCAATTTTGCCTGCTTTATCGGGGAAAAGGAGAGATTGGCATGCAGCGCCCACACGGCCTCTTTCAAAAACAAGGAGCTATTGGCTCTTGCAGAGTGATGGACGCAGGAGCCTTTTCTGTAAAGGCGAAGAAAATGGTGAAGAAATAGAAATTTCTTTGAAAAATGTTTGTAACTTTCGCTGGAGTTTCTTTTTCCTTTCCTTTGATGCCCTCTGGTTCAGAAATGCCAGCCAGTATATAAGCCTTTACATACCTTCCTTTGTGGGTCGCGGTAGTCCAGGGGTGGAGCGTTGGACTAATTACCGGAGGATTCGATTCGTGTTCGATTCCCGGACAAGCCTCTCTGGGTACCTGCAGCTCCACCCAAGCTATGTGATATTTCAGGTTCCTAGGAACCCATAATCGGGAAAGGCACTGGCTCCCCTACCATGATGTGTGAATTTCACACCCCGGTGGGCTTAGTACTGGGTGAACTCGACCGTCACCTACCAAACCGACCTTCGGGTTGATTACCCTCTTTATGGTTTATACCTTCCTTTATATTTTTTTGGTTACTCTTTTTACATGGCATTATGTTTAATGTAGTATGCTATGAGTATAAAGTACGATATATTTTATCAATATTTCTTTTCCCCTGGATATTTGGACATACTTATAGTGCGCTGCGTGAATTCATCCCATCTAGGCATTATAGAGTTCATTATGATATAGATTATATTTTATGCATGGCGAAATATCCAAGTAATTTTTGCAATTCTCCGATGCTTGCGGCAATATAATGTGTTACCTTCTTACAGAAATGGTCATTAAATTTATCCCTAGATGTAAAAAATTTTTGGGAAGTCTTTGAAATATTATCAAACTCTTTTATACAACTTCTGCATAGTTAAAATACTGTCGTGCATACTTAAAAATACTGTAATGACTTCCCTAGGCACTTCTAGATGGGAAATGTGTTTGATTTTTCTAAAAATGTAATTTATGATTTTGATACTAACCGAAAAGAATTTCAACATGCGAAAGAAACTTTTGGAGCTGTATTTGAGCTGCCTGGATACTGCTGTAAATAATGAAATGCAAAATGATTTCAAGCGTGTTTCATTAATCCGACACGTGTAATTCATGAGAACTGGACTGCGTGAAATTAGCCGGAAATAAATAAATAAATGCAACTGAGACATGTGTCTCTTTCATGACAGCAGTAGACTTGCGAGAAGGAAAGTTTTTTTCCCCCCGCAGAGATAGCAGTAAAACAGTCCGATACATACGTAGGCGCAACGGAGGGGTTGAAGGAAGCGGTGCGGCTTTGAGGGACACTGTGAAACAGTTTCCTTAGCGGGTTTTGTAGGATGCAGGGAAGGGCGGTCTCCATAAAAGTCGGGAAGAACGAGGAAATGAAATGGATGCTGGGTGAATTGAATTGGATATCGCCTCTTCTTTTATGAGCGAACGTTAAAGGTACACGAGATACCGTCATGCCGCGGTGTAGGAAAAAGAAGGGTGCAAGAGCGAGTAGGACTGAAAGAAAGACGAGGAAAGAGAGATGAGACTAAGAAAAAGAATGACACAATAAAGGGAATAAGAAAAATGGGAGAGTTTTAAGGAAACACATATGTAGCTGCTTTTGGATTGGTTCAATCGAGTTACAATTTTTATTTACTTCCCTTACTTGTTTTATTTGCCTTATGAGAGACAGAAATAGAATTGGATAATTTGTTTTCTTATTTGTAGCAGTTTGCTTGACGTTTGTAAGTAAACTGATACAAGCAGTTTACAGTAAAAGTACAGCTTGACTTGTTTGACGATTTGCTTGGATTACTGACGTTGTATCCTTTTAAATTAGAATTTCAGGGTTAATTAAAGTCTAATCCAAGTTGCTACGTTTGAAAATATTTTCTGAGACTTGAACCGCCATGCACTTCAAGTTTTTAGCTATTGTTATTCTCGTGTTTTCAACCTCTTGTCGTATGTATATCTACTAAAGCACCAAATGTTAAAAATACATCTCCCTTGCGGTGCATGCTCAGTGAATGAAGCTTTATTGATTTCATCTCCGAGAAATTGTAAGGTAATTACAGACACCTAGTATCAAGAGAGATAAGGGCCATATAGAGCCAAACAAGACCTCTACATGATGGACCATTTCCTATGATGTTGGCAACATGAAAAATATGGACCACAGTTATTTGATACTGTAATGGAACCACAACTAAAGCAATCTCGGGAAGTGGCATGTCATGAAAACGATAAAATCAAAGGTGAAAGATAATTACGCTAGAATTAAATAGAACGATCGACTAGACCTGTTGATAAAAATTAATAATCAAGGGTATTGCATATTAATGACACTATCAGAGTCCTATTCATCTAGATAAGAAGGCTTAGTTAGGATTTCTGACTATAAGACTACATGCTTCAGAGCACGGGGAGAAGTGCGAATTTGTGCTTGTAGTACGTGCTTCAGAGTACCAGGGGAAAATTTTAAAAGTCATTACAATAATCGTGTCCTTGAAGCATGTTGTCCAATTGTACATTTTTCATAGGAAAAAAAATAAATATGCGGACACCATTTCATTCTCTCAAGAGTTTTTTGGTGCCCATTTCATCATCTTCATTACATTTCCACACGCTGTCATAGTGGGAGCCCATCTCAATAAAGACATGTCGACCGGAATTAATCCGGGTTCATGTTTCCACTCTTCCCCCATCTCCTGCCCACTACGAGACTTCGTCTCCTCTTTCGTTCTTGTCACCCGCAGATCGAGTCCTAGCAGTGCAAGCGAGGTTATCTGCAACTACGAACGCGCGTGTTTGCTTGTGTGTGGGTGTGTTTGTGTGCGGGCGCGCCTGACCAAATGACTCAATGAATCCACCCCTCCCAAATCCCTTGTTCATCCTAATCTCCCCTTTCTCCCTCGGCACTTTTTTTTCGGTCGCCCTCTCATTGCTCACCACGCACAAGTCTGTCAGTTACTCCTGTTTATTTTTATCCAACGCTTTGTCCTTTCTCCCCTCATCCCATCCGCTCCTGCTCCAGGTTTCCTCTTACCTTGTTTTGTCACGCCGTCCCCCACGTCTCCCATATTTTACTATTCATTCTCTATTCATTAAAAAACATATTGGTCCATTTCGAACAACATGCGGAAGGGCAATGTCTGCCATGGGCCATTGTCGGACTGCTTTACGTGTGGGACGACAAAACTTTCACTGTCTCGATTTTCATTAGTGACAAGAAAGTCCGCTGATAAACTATATCCTGGAACTTCCTTTTTTATCACTTGACGTCTAATTCCTTGTTGTCATTCTGCTCCCTATTTCTTGTGCCGTCATTGAACATCTGACCTTTCCGTCTGCCTCTTGAATTAAATTTATGTTCCCCAATTCCTAATATCTCCTCATGCCACATGTTCTTCTCCATGAAAAACAACGGTGAATATTTTTAATAGCGCGTTTATTGTGTTATTTTCTTAATAACATTGTATAATTTTGTTTTTAGCTAAGAATTTCGTTTCTAATAATCCCCTTTTTGTGTTAGACTTTCGGATTTAGCTTTGTTTGTGGAACGGTGTCATTTATTGATAGATTGCTAACATATATATTTCTTTTCTTTCTAGGTAAGTCTAAAGGCAATTCACTGAGTTCATACTGGTTTTGGGTGCCTATTGGTAAGTGGATTAAATTGAATTTTTTTAGGCTGCCCTGGCTGTTTGAAACTTTTCTGCTATTTTCCATTGTTCCGTCGTCATTTTCATTAACTCTACATTCATGTGCAATGGAAATCATTAATTGATTGGCTAATGTTTGACTCCAGATTCTTTATCAATGTTGTCGCCAAACTGAAAATAAGAGAAAAGTCTTCGCTTACTCCTGCATTAATGCCTCTAGCTTGATAGTTGTACCATTTTCTGACTCAACTATAGACAATTGGTGATTTTACATAATTTCCCTATACTTGATATCTGTGAAAACTGCTTGGAATAGTAATAATCTCATTGTTAACTTAAGGAGGCCAGAATAATGAAGCCATGGTTTGTGATATTGGAGAACCAAAAGAGGAATCTGGGCGGAGATAATGTTAACAGAATAGTGAAATAATATTAGTAATCATTATAATGTCTTTTTTAACTAGCATCGTAAAGGACGATTACTTAAGTGCGGGATGATTGATTGTAGATTCTTAAACATACTTAAACAATTTAAATTTAAAACTCTGAAATAAGAATTACCGTGTCCCCTCATGCAATCATCTCTAGCTATGCAAGTCAACTTGTTTTTTTTTTCGTTCGATAAACTACGGAAAGCAACGCAAGCATTGGAGACGCATCCCGTCTTATCTCAAATTCTTCACCCGATCGCCCCCACTCTGAGCGCCATCTCTCTCCGCATCTCCCTTAAGTCGAAGAAGACGACTGGGGGAAGGAGGCGGGGGGGGGGGAAGAAAAGCGGAGGAAAAGTCGCCAGCCACACCGCATTTTTCACTTCACCTCTGCTTCTACTATCAGTCACTCTTTTTCCTTCCCCGCGCATCGTTTTATCTTCTCCTCCGGCTCCACCCCTAGCCTCATCACCTCCCTCTTGATTCTCACTCTCTCCACCTCCCACCAGCCTACTTTTACTTCTCTCACTCACTCCCTAGCTCTCCTTTTATCTCCTTTTTTATTCCGTGCCATTTGTCTTCTCTTTCTCATCGCGTCGACTTCCTTCCGTCTTCCTTACGTCCCCGCCCCCCGTCCTCTCCCCACAAGCGTTCCTTCGCTCACCCCCGCCCACCCTCTGTGCACTTCTTTTTAAACTCCTACCTCACGGGCTTGCTATCTCCTTCCCAAAACTCCTCCTCGGTCCCTTTTTGTGCCGAACGAGCGTTTTCAGTGTCTATCTCTTCCTCTCCCTCCCTCCCTCTCTCCATATAGTCTCCTCATTCACCCCATCCCCTTTTCCTACCCACCCACACCCTCGTCATCCTCCCACGTTCCACTCTTTTCTCTTCCTCCCACTCTCCTTGAACTCACCAAACACCCGTCAGACATAGTCGACCGAACCAGAAGCATCCTTCTCATTGGCATCCCGACTTTCCTCGGAGTCTCCCGCCACCCCCATGCAGTCCGTCCTCTTCCTAAGGCGCACAATCCATCCCGCATCCCCCATCTCCCCTCAGACTCTCCTCTTTCTTAACTATTTTGAAAACCACCCAATTCATCTCCTTCCCTGCTCGCTCTTTTTACCCTTCCTCCCACCTTAATTTACAGGGACTAGCCTCCTCTTCTCCTCCCTCTCCCCACCCTCCTGCTCCTGTACAGTACACCCCTCCCTCCCCATCTCATTTCCCATATCGCCCTCCCTATATCTGCTCCTGTCAGCCACCCCGGAAAGACGTTTCCTACGCGAGCGGCATATATTCCTCAATGCCTTTCCTCGTTCTCCGTAATTTGCTCGTGTGCTGTCTTCCTTTGCTGGGAGAACTCGTGGGGAAGACGAGGAGAGGGGTGTGCTCTTTGTAGGAGGGAGGATAGGGTAACGTAGGCCGCGTGCCTTTGAGAATTTTTGATTTTTATTTATTCGTTTCCTCCATTCCCTACTGCTAACGGGCCATTTGTCAAGGAAAATCCTTTTCGATGCTTATTTATTGTTCCTCTTACAGCCAGTATATTTTTCCTTGCTTTCTTTGCTCCCTTATGTTTTGTATTTCGAAATGTATATATTCTTGCGCCAATGCGATAGCCTTAGGAATCAAGTCAATATGTTTCCATACTTTCATTTTTCATGACATTAGCACCCATAAAGTCGCAATAAGCACATTTATGAGGTTTCTTACTCCACAAATCTTTGGAAACTTCTATCATTAAAACATCTGGGTATGAATAAGAACAGCCATCTCCGTTCATTCGTTTTTTTTAAGGAGCCTATTTCATATTTCAGTGATATTTCAATTCACTTTTTGGAATCACCGATTGTATAATCCATGGCAGGTATACCATAATATATAGAACTTAAAAATATTTATAATGTTTCAATTTTAAAGACGTTCTAGGAAATGAGTTCTTGAGTTATGTATAACGGGGTCTGTGACATTTTCTGTCCTGTTAGTCAGGGATTTGGAGTACCATAGTGCGTCAGTCAAAAACCTAACTTAAATCGTTAGACTTTTACTAATAATAATTTTATGTGACAGAGTTAAAGAAACGATTTTTTAAATTAAATAAAAACTTATCCTTCACGCATAACCCGGGCTATGTTTTCTATTTCAGAATTTGTAGGATTTCTTTAAAAACGAAAGACCACGGCTCTCCGTGAATATTTTCACTTTGAACCACACCATTTTATTATTTAGAAAAAAATCACGTTTAAGAGGCAAAATAATGAGTATCAATTAATGTACATCGATGTAACCGTAAGTAAGAGATCATTTGTAATAATTCAGTACTAGAATTTATCGCGCTATTCTGGGCCGACACCCTCTTTTATCTATTGGTTGATCGGTACGTTGTGCGTAGGATTTTTACTTTCTCATCCAGAATTAATATTTAAATAATACAGTTAGTGCTGCTACTGGGTATTTCAGCCAGCTACTGGGTATTTCTGGGCATAAATTGATTGTTTCTCTCAATGACTTTTTCATCGAATTTTAATGGTAACCGACAGTTGTATAACCTGATGTTTAGTCTCGGAATATCTCAGTCACGGACAATGAAAATGGCCCCGAGGAAGTCAGGAAGAGTTTCCCTGGCGCGGAGTCTCCAGAAATGATAAAAATTCCGGCTCATGCTCCTCACGTCTGTCGCGGTCGACAGTTGACGGATCAAGTCCAGAGGCGAGACGAGGGAATGGCCGTGTCACTTCTCCGCGCGGCTGTCCTCCTTCGATTTCGGCCATGACAGTTATTGGAAAACACTTTGCTCAGTCCTCCACCGCGACCATCTCACTCCCCCAGACCCCTCCGTACCCACTCGCCCCCGCCCTCTTCCGCGCGTCCCGCCCGTCACTCCCCCAACAGCCTCCTTCCCCGGCGTCCCCTTGTCTCTGCCGCATTATTCTTATCTCCCTTTCCCTCCCCCTTACTCTGGCTCCCCGCTCATTTCTCAGCTTCTCTTGTCTCCTCTCGTCCACATAGGGAAAGAGAGAGAGTTATTTGGCGCTATAAATCAACTGCATAAACGACTTCGACTCAGTCGCCCGGCCATCCGAGAGAGCGAGAGCCGTGTGAATGAAGACACGCGTGCTTCTTTTTAAAGTCGTGATAATAATTCTGAAGTAGCGACGAAGTTGTTGTTTCTTCTCATTGTGCGTAGTATTTGGTAATATTTACTCGCATGTGGATATCCGATTCACACTGGTTCTGATGCCATTGCTTATTTGTTTTCCTTTGGTGAACTCTCCGTTACAAAATTTATAGCCATCCTCGGAGATCTTCATGAAGCAGAAACGTTATTGTTGTGTGAGTAAATTTCACGCTACATTCCCAGCCGATAAATTATCGGGTCTATAAATGTCAAGCAAGCACCTACAAGGGATTTCTCACTTAGGCTTCTCTTGATACCGATCTCATTTCCATAGCAGGTAGTAGTTGTGAGTCTACATTTAGAGAGGCCGTCATTTTGAGAGATAGACACCTTTTATGTCGAGTCTGCTACGGAAGAATTTGCGTATATAATCATGTTTCGTTTTATTCTTCGATTTTTTACTTCAGCTTAAGGTCATTTCATCAAGTGACTTCCATTTTATGGCTGTGTCTACTGGACCTTTTTTATTGAACAT
Source organism: Hetaerina titia (assembly GCA_037158775.1). NCBI lineage: Eukaryota > Metazoa > Arthropoda > Insecta > Odonata > Calopterygidae > Hetaerina > Hetaerina titia. Next base: position 73,625,126 of record CM073772.1, on the reverse strand, counting down.
GTCATGAAAGAAAAGCTCAAGCGACCATTCGTATTTTTCGTGCAAATCTTAAAACGCTTTCAATGTATGGAACAGGAATCGAAATACTTTGAATGGATCGCCTATTAAGCGAGTTCGGTCAATGCTTGCCTCTCGGTAAAAATAAGCCGTATTTTTCTTTGAAGGTTTTCTAATTGATTTGGATTTCAAAGGAGAGGAAGTGGATACTTTTCAAGGGCATGTCTTCTTACAAATGACTTGGCTCAAGACTCCGCTCCCTCTCTCTCTCGCTTTGTGCATTTTTAAACGGGTATCCCGCGGCTTTCTTCCCGGCCCTCTTACACCTGCAGTGGACCCTGTTTCAACACAACGTCGTCTTGCCGCCGAGAAGAAGAATAAGGATATCGAATGCCTCCCCTTTCAAAGGCGGAGCCGCTAGCTTCCCTGGAACGCATCCAAAACTTACCAGTTAAAGAACTCCTGCGGAGCAACCAATCCTAATCCGATCCTTCCAGCTTTCTCTATTTTCTTTCTTGTCCTGCCAAGAGCAAAGTAGCGACAAACGTAGGCTATTTGCATTTCGATGAACCCACTCCCACCCCTTTAACCTCACGTCGAGCTTTGGGGCCCTTGATACATATTTTCCGATGTCGTCGGGAGTAAATACTAAAGCGTGTTTATTTTGGTAATACTCTTAAAAATACTGTTCTCTGTTAATGCCTACGTTAGATGCAAATGGATACTTTTCGCATTATATTTCTGGAAGGTAAAATTAACGCGTTCGTGGGGCTCATGCGTATCATATCATGAGTTCGCCAGAAATTAACTAGCTACTTCCTTTTATGACAGAAGCAAGTCTTTCAACTGGCATTAACTCAAAGGCACGAGTGATTAGACCAGCTCCTATTTCTTCCATGAAATCCCACTTCATTTGATTTTGATTCGATTCGACATTTAGCGTTGTGCAATAACATACTTTTCATCAATGCAATAAGTTTAGTTTGCTGGGTTCGTTTTTTGTCATTCGGGAGAAATTTCATTTAAGGTCCTATTTTAGCCATCTTTCGGAGAAAAGGTCTATGGAAGAGGAGTATGTCCTTCGATCCTACTTGCCCTTGAAAAATATGGCGAGTATAAATGTGTACGTAGACGTAACTGCTACACATAGATTCGTTCCTCCTCTCGTGGTCCTCTCCAGCTTTTCGAAGTCAAAAAAGAGAAGTAGAAATGGATGAAAAGACGTCCTTCGAAGAGCATCGGCAGATACCGACCGGTCTCTTGGGGGAGATCATCCCCGAGGTCCCATCTCCCACCCCCCGTAAACCATATCGTCCATCTCCTTTTCGGGAACGCCCACACCCCGACGCCGTCATCTTCCGCTGACCATTCCCGCCACATGGTAGTGCCATAGTGCGGTTGCCAAGGGTGCAGGTTACCCTAGCGTTGAAAGGGAGATGCTGGTGGTATTCGAAAAGGACTTCGTTCTACGATGTCGGAATCAACTGTGGGAGGAAGTGGGAGTTTCAACGGCCAGGCCTCATATACACGTTCATCCCCCTCTCCACCCTCCACATACATTTCTCCGCCCAAAAACACCGCTACCACCCCCAAGGAGAAATAAGGGGTGAAGCCTTAAGGGATATGACCGGGGAGAGAGGGTCAAGAGGGGGGGAGAGAGTTAGGAGCCCTGGCTGAAGGGTTACGACCATGTTTGAAGGAGTAGAGGAGGGAGAGATAGTAATGGAGGATACCGACTTGGTGCGGAGAGGAATAGTGCGGCTTTTTTTAAGATCGGGGATTTTTATTTGGAGAAAGTGGTTGCGGGTGTGCAGACTTCGCGATAAATGAGGAGAATGGTGAAAATACATGTATATACGCACAAGCACACACATACACCCACATGCACACACATAACACACACACACATATTAATATATATATATATATATATTTATTTATTTATGTTTTTCTTCTATTCAGAATCAACTACAGCAGTCATTAGAGGATACGCCCGACGGCTGTGGCCATTTGTGCCATTCGGAAGGAGACAGTGATTGGTAAAGGCTGTGTTTTTTGGAAAGGAGGGAGGGTTGAGATAAACCTGGCATCGGATTAAGCATATTTTACGAAAAGCAACCAATAGTCACACGGTTTCCTCCCCACTTGATAGACGGAATAGCCCGCTTCATGGAAATAAAACAAAATACTGACTTCAATATCCCATAGATTTATTATTCTATAGTTATATATTACTCTAATATGTTATTAGTTTATCTGAAGATTCTACCATTTTATTAATCTAGATATAATTAAATTTAATCTATGGAATGTTCAAGTTGAAAATAGTTGTAACCAGTGCTCACGTGTCTGAACTTGAACAGTGATGAGAGCGCTACCACTGGCAGTACCTTCTTCACGGCCCTCAAGGAGGGATCGGGATAGGACTGGAAACTCCGCTGCCTTTAGGATTTGATACCAAGCCCTCGGGACATGAATGCGGTTATCTAAGTACTCATTCACAGCAACCCTAAAAACCTCTCAAATCACAGCAAACCTGTCTCCTTCTTTATATTTATTTGAGGGAAATAAATAGTAATATCCTCTAATTTTGCTAGAATATTTTCATCATTTTTGCAAATTTGTGAAAGTGGACAACTTGAAAAATGCTTATGGTTGAATATATTTATTGACGATAAATTTAATACAATGGTATTTCATCATATGTCTCAGAGAGATTCATTTCTATGGTTTCCTAACTCGCGAATCTTAGTATGGCACCCGATTGTTTTTATCTCGAAGTCAGCGAGACCGTTACCCTTAAATCTAAGTATCTACCGAGTGAGCTTGCATGAAGTAATGCTAAAATCAGTTGGATAATGCAGTGCGTCTCTAAATCATTGGTCCACCTTCTGGTTTACATGTGATATTTAAGCCGTTTAGTTGATTCGTTAATCCGGAGATTCCAGCAGTTTGAATGATTTGCTGATTAAATCTTTTTTGTATGTGATGTTATCGATTTAAATCTCTGTTATGGAAAGTGGACTAGGTATCAGTGGATGTAAAAGATCTATTACAATTGTGTTGTGACATTCTAGGTAAAGGGAAGGCGTAAATACAATCTGGTCTCCCGAGGTAAACGATAAAATTCCTTAATTGCCGCCACATGATTCACCTTTCTCCTATTTGAAGATTTGTGTGTGTATATACGATATGGTAGCGGTAGGAATTGTAGACGAAGAGAGAGGGTGTGGATGTGAGTAGGAGAGGAGTTATATAGGGCAAGGGGAATGAAGGGGGAGAAATGTTGAGAAAAGGGGAATGGAGAGAAGGGAATAAGAACCAGGAGGAGTAATGAGGTCGGAGAGAACGGGACGGGGAGGGATGGATGACTGCGAGGAAATGGCGTGGAGGGACAGCGTTTTGTGCGTGAGGAGAAGTAAGGGAGGAATGGAGGGTTGAATAAAACCAGGGGAAGGGATGTTGTTTCCGGTTCCGAGAAAGATAAGTGAATTGGAAGGGGTGTAGGTACTAAGGGGTGGATTTACAGAAGGGGATTGGGGTGGACGGAAGAGGTAAGCTTCCAGCGGACGGTGTTTTTTTTAGTGTCGTGACTTTTTAGGTCAGAAGTTTGAAATGGAATGGTGGATTGGGAAGGGATACAATTGGGAGCCCGAGGCCTGGTGGTGGTGTTAACAGCTTCCTACATGGAACGTATAACAATGAAAACAAACAAGGGCTCAATTCAGTCGAATAAAAATATATTGCGGATAGATTTTTTTCCTCTAGCATGCACATCAACGTCATCACATGGTATCCCGTGTAACTTTTGATTAGGCATGGTAATTCTCTGCATTCTCTTCCCGACCATTTTGTCAAAAGGCTTTAAGCATGCTTAAGATGTCAGTTTAGAAGGAAAATATAATTCCGTTACTTTTATACCAAATTTTGTGATTGGATTTTCTTTTCGGAGTGAACAGTTCTAATGGAACGATTTCTTGATAAAGAATGTGACATCATTTTTGTCTTCTTATTTTTTATCATTAATGTTGTTATTAAAAAAATCGACGATCGTAAAATTACCGAAATAACCCTTTTTCATTGGTTCGGCTACAAATGGCGGAGAATCTTGGGCTTTTCGTATTTTTAGTGTAAAAGAGTTTTGCTTATTCAGGTCTCTACTAAATTCAGGAAAACGAATTTTATGGGTGCGTTTAAAATATCAAAAAAACCTGCTCTAACTTTCCGAAAAAATTATTCAAATACTCATATTCTTTGTTTAATTTTCTGTATCTTGGATATTTACATTTTAAAACTACGTACCACTTTACCACTTCCAGCGTATAAGTTGAATTACATTTGTCCATAGCTTAACTTCGGTGAGAAAAATGTTCTTAAGCCGCTATTAGCCGCTATTAATTGGAGAAAGGTCACTCAGGAAATACAATTCTAAAGATAGAATTTTGAAAAGGATATTTCCCAGATTAGTACCTAGTTTATTAAATTAATTTGCAGTTGGTCGCGTTTTGTGAGATTTTGGATTAAATGGTTGGCTCATGAATGAGGCAAACGTTGATGGATGGTACTATTTTTGGGGATTAAATCCGAAGAAAAAGGGGGTAGTACGAGAACCTTTAAGACCGCTTGCTACCCGCCAGACCATCCCCATTCCATCCGAAGCGTCCTCTAATAATCCCTGAGAGAGACTTGGGGATATAAATAACTGTGTAACATCCGAAAAAAATGTGACAAACATTTACTGCCCTTGCTGCTTAGGCCGTGTAGAAATTGTTTTGTACATTTTTCAAATAGACACAATGAATTCATATTTGTGTGTGTTTCCTAAACGTTTCGGAACGAAGGGGTTAGGGGTTCATCTCAGCAGATGTAACGACGATGGCAGGTTAACATTAAAGGTGTCTCTGGTTTATAATAACTGTGCCCAATGGATGGGCGGTGGACACAAACATATCCATTACTGGCAGGGATGGGCTCTTTCCTTAGTGTCTCTTTGCGATTATTATTTAAATGAACCGAGCCCGGGATGTGACGGGTGATGGAGGTCGGATCGGCAAGATGATGAGATTGGTTTCCTTGCGTATTTACAGCCTGGGGAGGGGGGGGGGGAAATGGGCGCATCAAATCCGTGTCGTTCTACTGACCACCTGATCACCCCGTTGGAACGCTACGGCCGCCACTGTCATTGCGGCGTTTTATGCCCGTCCTAACTCCCAGCCCTGGAGAATTCACTTAACCGTTATTTTTTTGTGGGGAGGGGATATGGGGCAGCCATTAAACCCCATAATATGAGTTGCGCTGCCGAAATAAACCCCGCCGTTTCTCGCGGAAATATAGATGAGAGATAATAATATCCCGCCGTACTTTTAATAGCGTTACTTTATTGAGGTGTTATCTGCTTTATTGGGCGTGTTTATCGCTAAATGAAAGGGCACATATGTGGAACTTCATTTTCAAAACTGCTTTTGGTTATAATGATAAAAAAAAGGGCTTATGTATTTTTCAAGAATTGTATAAGTAGAGAAGGCTTTAAAAATTCGGTATGGTGCGCTGCTAAAAAAAATGGAAGGATTGTATTATGACAAGTGATTTGCCACAGTTTCACTATATCCAGAATGAAAATCATCAAACGAGTCCCATACAAACTTTTCATTAATTGTTTCCTTCACAGGAATGACGCAGTTTATTACCGGTATCTTAATTTTAATTAAATTCGGTAGCTCGCCGAGAATTGTTCCCTCGCTTCTGCAGTGTGACTGAATTTCGGCAGTATGAGCTAATCACCTGCCTGCTTCATCCATGTTAGAGCATGTTTTCGTATTTCCTTAATGTTTTGTGGCATATTTCAACGGAGATAATTAATTTTCTATTTTCCAGAGTAGTCTCCATCCCTTGTTGAAATATCAGTCTGAAAAAAATTCAACGATTGAGTAGAGAGCTGCTTAAGGGTCTCCAACATTCCATAATCCACGTGGGTATTATGTCGTAGATTTTTCCTTTCCTAATACATGAAAAACCGCATCGCTACCCCGGATCATTACCTGTAAGCATTATTCGCCCTCACCAGAACACACATATAAGCGACCTCTCTCTCTCTCTCTCTCTCTCTCTCTCTCTCTCTCTCTCACTTGAATCAACACTCCTAGGGAGCGTGTGTGTGTTCGTGATAGACGCGGGAGAAGTTCTCCAGATCGCGCGGTCTGCACATGGCGTAACGACGCTTAATACTACAGCGCCTCCCTCTGACGATGAAGTGGCGAACCTTTCGCACCGTGTGTGCACTCTGGCGTGCTTGAGAGCGACGGACAGGACTGGGCGAGAAAAGCGTTGCGGTCCACGACGCAGGCCGAGGGATGTCTATTTTCTTTCTTGTTGGATAAAGGGGTTCAGCAGCTACGCTGAGTTTTTGTTTCCCACATCATTATGTCCGGAGACGTAGAGGACAAGGGTTGCGAGTGCGCTGCCACTCACTCTGTTCCTTACCATTAATCACATCCCGTATTCCCCGCAAGTAATTCCATCGTCAACCATTGATCTCCCATTAGATGTAGTTAGTTCCATTTGCTATTTATTACTATTTATCTACGTTTTTCCTTAAAAATGTTGGATACTTTAAGCTGGCAGGCAAATATAATTATTTTTGGGCTTTTCCTTCCCCATAGTGAAACATTGACAACGATATATTACGACTAAATGCATGTTTAAATCTTTACATATTCAGTGCGTTTCTAAAATCACTATCATTACAATCAAAAACGTTGCTACTTATATTTATTTTTTAATACGGACACTAGCTATGGTTTAATGAAGTTTTGCGAGATAGAAATAAAGTTATGAAATATTTCGGCATTCATTGGAATCCCCTGCGTTCTAATTTCACCAATCCATTCCCCATTTCCCATCGATTTCTCAGTTCACCTTATTTTCCCACGTTTACATTCTTCCACTATTTATTCCAATCAGTTTTCTTGTCTCTTTCGTCCCTCCTATCATATTTCCTACTTTCCTATATTCATTCTTTCAGTCCCTCCTCTGCTTCTTTTGGGTCTGCCTGGCTTTCGCGGTCCCCAGTTCTCTCCGATCCCTTCTCCATGAGCCCCTCTTCCCACCCTCCCCTCGCTCCCCAACACCCACCGAAACCCCTGCCCTACGGGATTGTCCGGCTTCGGGAGGTCAGGAAAGTTTTGGGTAGGGGGACGTGGGAGGAGCGTGCGGGAGGAGTTTCATATATAACTGCGAGAGTCGGATGTTGGAGCGGAATGGAATGGGCCTGGAACGGATGGACTCTGACGTGGTCGGTTGGGGGGGGGGGCGTGCAAAAAGGGAGGGGTGGGGACCCTTGGTGAGGAGGAGAGGAAGTGTCCGCATATGTACATAAATAAGCATCGTGTGTATTTTGGAAGTTTCGTCGGAGGAAAATGCGGATAGTTGTCAGGAGTTTGTGGGGGTGGAGGATGAGAGATGCTGGAGTGGGAGGGGGTTAGGCGGGTTTGTGGGCATGAGAGTTTTGAAGAGGCTCGGAGATTTGAAGGGGAAAGGTGAGCATGTGGGGGAGAGGGTACTGTTCGGGTGCTGTGTAACGTGGGGTGTGTTGGCGAAAATCCTTTTCTCTTTCGTGTGCTGAAAGGGTTTTTTTTCCTTCCTCTCGAGGAAGGATTGAAAACCTTTGGGTTGCTTCCGCTCGACGCCTCTAGGCATGAAGGGCTATGCCCTTTACTTCCCTAACCCTTCCCACTTTCTCTCCTCAGATCCACTTCTCCGTGTTTGTCTCCCTTTCTCTCATATTTCACTCTTATTAATGCTCTTCATATTCGAAACACCCAACCTTTGCGTATTAAGCTCATATTATTGTTCGAGATGAGCGTTAAGTTATCGCGGCACAACTGGGTGATCTCATAATGCTCAGTAAATTATAACAGCGGAAACATTTGAATTCGTCATTGAATTTTATTTCCCGAATTTTATTAGCATTTCACTATTGATTATATCATATCTTACTCTGAAAATGACTTGAGACAGTGAAATGAATGTGGACAATTGAGAATATCTTTATAGAATGAGTACCTTAATACCATATAGCACACTGATGTGTGATTAATGCGTTGGCTTTCATTTACTGTTTTTTTCTATTTTGAATGTTCATAGGTTAATAAATGTTTCATTAAATGGGATTAGCCATTGGCTGTTATTTTACGTGCAGCAAACTCTAATTTACCAAATAGCAAGGCAAAATCATAATAATTGTAGCATTTTAGATAAATGGATGGGCCAATTTTCATACTTAATTGTATTGGAGAAAACTGGATTGGCATTATTGAAATGAACTGAAAACTGAAACACTGAAAAAATTGGATTAGCATTATTGTTTTAGACAATATTTGACCTTAACGGGGCCTTACGAAGCATTTTATGTGATTACAAATGTTTTCGATCGTGGTCTATGCGCAATTACTGTATGATGTCCCACTAATTGTATAGCAAGGTAGACAAAAACCGAGTGATTCTACAATTACCTATTCCGAAACAAGAGATCCCTTAGTTCTTGTTATGAAAATTTGAGCACGAATTTCCACTTATGGGCTATTCGTGGGAAGGTGAAATTACGATAACGGCACATTGCCCCTTGACGTTATTAATCACTAATTTTACGAAATGAATCTTCAAGGCCCAGTTATAACTTGTCCCGATCTCTAGCCCCAGTCAGATACCATAAGATGTTCTTTTATCCAAATTTTTGAGTAATTGATTTTTTTCACCCGAAGATCAAATTTTTATGATTTTTTTTTCTTCATGCCGCTCAGAAAATTTCTTGCTCCATTTTTTAATAACCCTAGCATCATCATTACCTCTAAAAGCCGTTAACCCCCACAGCTGCTGGGCAATTATCCTGTTCCGCTGCCGAGGATAATTTACAGAAATACATTTCTCCGCTCCTTTATATCCCTGACGGGTATGTTCATCATGTTTAGGGAATAAACATGTATTTTATTACTCATCTTCCAGGATGCTGGCACCAATTTGAATTCATCCATCGATCAAAAATATATCAATTCAATGCTCATTGATAAACTCTTTTATTTAGATCTTGGAATAGGAAAATTTAGACCTTTGAAAATCCAAAATGAAATATATAAAACTCGTAAACGTTTTTCTGATCTAATAGTTTAGTCTAATAGCCCCGTCAGCTATTTCGATTACGAATTTTAGCTATTATAGTCGCTCACCTACTTTTTTGTATGATTGAATTTGAAAACATTTCCCCAATAAGGTATTTGATGTGCCTTTAGTCCCAATCTTAGAAGTGGTTCTCAGATTTGACGTAGGCAGTTTCGTTACATTGAGGAAACTACGATTTTAATTTCGATCGTCATTGTATTCGTCATAAATCAAATTCCCATCCACCACCCCTATTGAATTCCTATTTAGTATTCATCTAGCAATGGTCTTAACCCTTATTTTAAAACACATTCTAATTAGATATGATTCACAGTCATGTTCATGGCGGACCTATTGCCATATGATCGTATATTTGTCATATGTTAAAATTGTATAGAATATTCAAAGCTCACGGGATTTTTTTTATGTAATGACCCCCCTCTCCAGGTTAGCTAAAATGAGTTGGCTAATTTGTCTCACTACTTAATGTGCATTAAAATTATTATGTAATTTTTCAAGAACCTTGCTCTGCTGTAGTTTTTCCTGTTGGAACAATTTCAAGGATATTTGCGAAACACAAGCGTAATAAATTTTCGTGAACGATTTACAATGGAGTCACTATAGCTGTTATTAAGAGCTGTCGATATATAATTAATCTTGCAAACGGAGGGCACTAGGCTTTTCTTGCGGCGCCATGGATTCGGATTGGTTTTTTTTCTTCTCCCTTGCCTCATCCCCGTTGGTGTGGACCCTATATATTTAGCTTCGCATCGACCGTCTTGCTCCCTTTTATTAGTCCCTCCTTATTGTTCTGGTTTGACCATCCTGTTTTCCTCTTGTTAACGCCCAGGCTCCGTACCGAGCGTCCCACCCCTCATGCCTCATCTTCTTCTGCCCCTGCTGTGTTTTCGTCCCCAAACCCTTTGCTTCCCCATTCATTCGACCCTTCATTGCCCGCGTGCGTGCGCGTATGTATAACCCGCCCTTTTTCATTTCCAAACTGGACTATACCATCTCATCAGTATCAATCGCCCCTCCCCGAGTTCGCTTGTTGACCGTTGGGCTTTCCCCGTCGCTCTGCACTCCCCCCCCGCTGCGTGTCCTGCGCCGCAAGGCCCCCCCTTGCGTTTTTACCCTTGCACTCTTCCTTTCGGTCTACATGGACGGATTCCCCGTAAAGTTCTAAACCCCTTCTCGCTGCCATCACTCCCTCCCTCTTCTTTCTGCTCCTCGTCTATAGTCCTTGCACTTCTTTATATCCTTCCCTATGTTGTTCAAGAGTGTGTGTTTTCATGTCCCTCTTCTGAAAAATTCCCGATTTGGATGCTGGTGCAGCCTTATCCCACCCTCTCGTCCCTCTTCGGCCCAGTGACGACCAATCTCCATCCGCCCTCCCCGTTAAAGAATGGCGGTCGATGAGTGTAAGCCTCGATGGTCAAGCAGAAGGGTGGGCGATCGCATTAAATTATATCCAATCGCCAAAGCAAACTTTTTCCCCCTTCCTCATTCCCTCCATTTTCACTCTCTCTCCCCCTTTGCCTCGAACAAACCCCACTTTTGTGTTTAACCCGCTTTAACGGCGGCGTGGATGAAAAATAAAGTTACCCTCTCCCATGTTATCTCCGTGGTCATTCGATCGATGGAAAGATTTTTATAAAACTTCTACGGGAATTTATGTCGGCAAACAGTCGTTTGTCATGTGTGCGTTACTCGAATATTTGTTTTTCACTTTATGTCTTCATATTATGATTCGCCTTTATTTTTAAGGGCTCATATCAAATTGTGTACGTAACGAAAGGGAGTCCTGGAAGTGTGTTCGAGTATTCAATAACCACCAGTAGCAGTTAGCAATCAATACCCCAACTACAGCTCAGCTGTCACAGTAAATCTTTACCACATTGTTCCTAGTTATTTTAACTTTTATTGCAAAAATAATTTTTTGAAATTCCTCCCTTGGATATTAAATGACAACCTTTAATGGGTATGAAAAAATTGCTGAAATAAATTTTTGAACATTGCTACCTTCATTTAGTGTTGCATTATGTGTCGTATACAAAACGTGCGTGTAAGGAAACCTCGTATATGGACTGGAAACAACGAAGTAAGGAGATGTTAGGTTAAAAGAAAGATATCGACCTTTCTACTAACTGAAATTTTGTATTAATGTTAAATCCTTGCACATGGGACATTTTGACATACAAATACCAATTTATATAAATGCGTATTTTTCGTATGTACCATTTTATCAATTTGAATTGTACAATCTTTGATACGTAAGAATAAAAATAGATAAAAATAATTGCTTTGTTTTCAAGTTTTAGATTCCGTTATGATGTGGCGGTAATTTTTTAATTTGCGGCAATTGAGTGAGTTTGGGCGAATTTTTCAGTTGTAGTTTCCTCGTCGCACGTATAGCGTAATGTGCAGTCGGAAGAGCTGCCATTTCCTTCGACCCCATGAAATTCATATGCTCGTAGCATACAACACCAGAAAAAAATCATCGATGTAGATTTTTTTCTCAAGCCTCAAACTCTCGTACGTATATATACGTTTTTTATCTGACGAAAGAAACGAATGCGGCTTCACCATCATATTTTGTTTTATTACTGAGAATTGTGTGCGATTGTTGTGCGTGAATTACTTTTCGTTCATCGCAGACTCTCATCCGCAACCGTACGCCACCCCCTGGTTAATAAGTGTTGCAAAAAATTGTCATCAATGGATCGTGAGTATATTCAGGGTAACTTTTCGCATACTCCGTTGCTGTTCAACTCTATTCCGAAAGGAATCTTTGATGCGTAATTTGTGTCTTCATGATGAAGAACTTTGATTTATCATCGCCGTTGTATGTGATTTTCTCGGATATTTATCATAAATTCGTTCTCACGTAGAGTTTCTCTAAATCTTTTCTTTGAAAATAAATCGTATGGTATCATCCATTTTCAGTATTTTTTAATAAAAAAAAATTAGATTGATATAAGCAGGAAATAATAATTACATTATGCAGCGAATATCTGAGTTTACAATTATCTCTCCTAAACCTTCCGTCTACCGTGAAGCCAGGGCTGTAAAGTGCGTATTTTTATCATGTTTTATTCTGGAAAGAAAATTGATTTATTTGATTTTCCTCCTACTGCAAACGCTTGGGTATTTTGGTGGTTGACAAAGAAGTTTAAAGTGGTAAATATGGATTAGCAACTCGTTTATATTTTAGAATTAGGTCATTGTATCTGTATTTAAATTAACTGGCCTAACTTCATGTTTTTTAACGCAGTATTGTGCTCGAGATACAGTGAAAAGTAGAGGGATGAAGTTTTTTAAAGTTAAAAGGAGGAATGTTTTTATTGGAGAAATATGTCAAGGTTTAAGATACTTTTCTTTGCATTATAAATTAATGCTCATACTTTTCAATGAATTTCATTAGGTGAGTAGATTTCATAAGAATTATAAGAATGCTCATTATTTATTTTTGTGCATGTAGTAATTTTCTAAGAGAAGTGCTACTTCTCATGAATTAGCCATATTTATGTATAATTATTAATTCATAAAATACCTTCAGGTCTGTCAAGTTCCAATGATAATGTCATAGTTGATGTTTACCTTAAAACAGCTGTTGATTTAATTAATTTTAATTTTATTTTTGTTAGATTTGCTGATTTCAGTAAAAAGGAATGATTTCAGCTCAAGTAGCCGTTGGTTTCAGTTCACTGAAAAGGTGAATGTTCTCAAAATATATTCTCCCCCATAGTCTCGATTATGTTTTGATATGCATATTCTCATAAACTTTAGCTCCGAATAAATTATTTCGTTCCAGAACCTCAGTGGCTTCTCAATTATTTTATCCGTAAACGGAATACGGCCCATTTTGGTTCATCGAGTCCATCAGAAAACGCCACACTTTACTGCTATAGATTTCATGCACACTAATTTTATTAAGTCACCTCCTGAATAATTACATTCAGGTGGTATCATTTTCAATAATGCCAACACTGAAGCCTTTAAAACTGATCGGGTAGTGAATTGACTCTAAAACATCACTTACTGTTTAATAGCTTTGGCTTTATGTGTATCTCCATATTTAATTTCAGAGGATAGGGACCAATCATATGGGATAGTACAGTAATAAATAAAATTATAATTTGATCCAGAGGAGGGTGCAGTCGAAAGCTTTGAGCTGTGCTATTGCTTGTAGAAAAACTGGAAATTAAATTTCGATAATGTTAGGTAAAAAAAAAGAAATTTGATTATTAAGGCCACTGTTTTGGTGATTTTTTTATGCGTTCCGTAATGAAAAGCGTTAAAGCGATCGATTTTATTTCGGTGCAAAAGAAGTGTTCCATTCATTTTCTGGTTCGACTGATGCTGCTAAACTTCTCATTAATTTATGGAATCAAATTCTCATTAGCGAACGGTTGGGGGGAGGAGGGGGTGAAGGTTTCTCTCAGTTCCGATCCGGATGCCTCACGAACGGGTGAATGTGTTCCCAGTTCTTTACCCTTCGGCTTTCAGAGAGGGCAGCTTTTATGGTTTCCCCACGGTGGAAATCGATTTCTGTCTCGCTGTAACGGATATAGTGCTGGGAAAATTTTTGTCTGTGAATTGATGTTCATGAGGATATAATTAAACATGTCTTCTAATATTTATTCTCTGAATTGAAAAATGATACTCGTGGTGACCTCTGCTGTCTACTTTTTCATGAGACAGGGAAATGCGGCTTCTAGCGCAACAATGCTAGATGTCTGTGGATTATGTTAGTGGTTACTCATTATACACTCCGTGTTAAAATTACTGCTTGGATGAATTCCTCTGGGTGCTTTAGGTGAAATGTTTTTTGGTGTGAAAAAGATTCAAATATACACAATTTGATATGTATATATATATATATATATTGAGGAAGGCAACGGGAAACCACCTCAATTATGATTCCCAAGAATATTATGATGGGCACTATAGATAATATGAGTCCTGGCAACTACGGGACACGGCCCAAGAGGCCGTGTGTCGTGCCCGGCAGCGGGAGAGGCAAGGCTTCCGCGGTCGTCATCCCACGAAACCCTTGCGGGGAAGAAATAACTTCAGCAGGACAGAAGACTCAGAAGAAGGCGAAAGTAGTTAGAATAGGAACCTGGAACGTCAGGACAATGTTGAGGAGAGGCAAATTAGAAAATATTAAGCGAGAGATGGAAAGAGGTAACATAGATGTTTTAGGCCTCTGCGAGGTGAGATGGAAGGATAGCGGGGATTACTGGAGTGACAATTATAGAGTAATATACAGCGGGGGGGATGAGAGCCAACGAGGGGTTGCCGTAATTTTAAATAAAGGGGTAGGAAGAAGCGTAGTCAACATAGAGCAAGCGACAGATAGAATTTTACTCGTAGAGATTAAAGCAGAGCCGACGAACTTGGTCATTATTCAGGTATACATGCCACCGAGCAACCACAAGGAGGAAGAAGTCGATAGGATGTATGATGAGTTAGAGGATATCATCGCGAGTGTTCCTGCAGGGAAACATTTGATAGTGATGGGGGATTGGAATGCGACGGTAGGCGAAGGAAGAGATGGTGGTGAGGTGGGGGACTATGGGTTAGGCACGAGGAATGAACGCGGGGAGAAAGCAATTGAATTCTGCAGGAGACAGGGGTTAGTCATCACTAACACATGGTTTAGACACCACAAAAGGCGTAGGTATACATGGAAAATGCCAGGTGACTCAGAAAGGTATCAGTTAGATTATATTATGGTTAGGCACAGGTTTAGGAACAGTGTGATAAATTCGCACAGTTTTCCAGGAGCGGATGCGGACTCTGACCACAATTTAGTTGTTATGAAATGTAATGTTCGTTTCAAGAAGATAAGGCAAGGGCGGCGGGTTAAAAAATGGAATTTAGAAGCAGTAAATGAATTAACGAGGAAGGAGTATCAGGAGGCTGTAGAGAAAATGATGGATGACGGTAAAGAACTGAGTATTATCGAAGAAAAATGGGAATGTATCAAGAAAGGGATATTGGAAGCCGCTAAAGACACTATAGGAACCGTTAACGGGAAAAGGATAAGGAAACCATGGGTAACGGATGAGATGATTGCGAAGATGGATGAGAGAAGAAGATGGAAAAATGTAAACACAGAGTTAGGCAAAATGAAGTACAAAGAGTTAAACAATAAATTGAGAAGGGCCACAAATAAAGCAAAAGAAGAATGGTGGAAAACGCAATGCGAGGATATGGAAAGTTTACAGAAGAAGGGTGAAATTGGTGCTCTATACAGCAAGGTTAAGTTATTATCGGGAAGTAAGAAGGCAAGAGCTGTGCTAACAGTTAAAGATAAATGGGGTAAGATAATAGTTGAACCAGGAAAAATCCAAGAGAGATGGAAGGAATATATAGAAACATTGTATGGTAAAGAACTTAGGCCGACAAGGTTAGACATAGAAAAGGAACATGACGTAGAAGAAGATAGCTTAGGTCCAGGCATACTCGACGATGAAATAGAAAGGGCATTAAAGGAGATGAAAGCAAATAAGGCTGTGGGGGTGGACAATATTCCTGTAGAAATGTTGAAATGGTTAGGGAAAGGTGGGAAAAAGGCCATATATGGACTGATTCGTAGTATCTATGAGGAAGGAATCTGGCCGGAAGATTTTGTGAGATCGGTGTTAGTTCCTATTCCAAAAAAGGCAAAGGCTTCGTCATGTGAGGATTACAGAACAATAAGTTTGATATCCCACGCAGCTAAAGTTATTCTCAGGATCATCAACAAAAGGATAGAGAGTAAGGCAAATGATTACTTAGGGGATGATCAGTTTGGGTTCAGAAAAGGAAGAGGTACGCGTGATGCCATTGCAGTAATGAGATCACTAGTCGAGAGGAATATAGAATACAATCAGGACGTTTTTGCCTGTTTTGTAGATTTCGGAAAAGCGTTTGATAGAGTGAATTGGGAAAAATTAATGCGTGTATTGCAGAAAATAGGAATGGATTGGAGGGACAGGAGACTGATCCGCAACCTGTACATGTCTCAGACTGCTCAGGTGCGAGTGGGGAACGGAGAGTCTGGATGGGCAGTGTTAGGAAGAGGTGTAAGGCAGGGTTGCCCATTGTCACCGGTACTGTTCAACGTATATGTAGAGGAAATTATTAAAGAGGCATGGGAAGAACTGGAGGTAGGAATGAAAGTCGGAGGGGAACTCGTAAAATCGGTTAGGTTTGCTGATGACCAAGCATTAGTTGCTCAGTCAGCCAAGGGGTTGCAAGCATTGTTGAGTGAATTGGAGGTTCAGTGCGATAAATATGGGATGAGAATCAATATTAATAAAACAAAGGTTATGCGATTTTCCAGAAAGAAAAAGGCTAAGCTAAATATTAAAATAGGCAGGGAAAGAATAGAGCAGGTAGAGCAGTTTACATATCTCGGAAGTGTTTTGGACCAATACGGTCAAAGTGGTAGGGACGTAAGGAGAAGAATTGCGCTAGGCAAGGAGGCTTTCTCAAGGAGGAGGGAGTTGATGACGGGGACGTTGAGTAGGGATCTTAAGACAAGACTCGTAAAAACTCTGATATGGAACGTAGCTATGTACGGCGCGGAAACGTGGTCGCTGAAGCAGGAGGATAGACGTAGATTGGAGGCTTTTGAAATGTGGGTGTGGAGAAGAATGGAGAAGGTGAAATGGACCGAAAGGAAAACAAATGAGGAAGTACTGGAAATGGTGGGTGAGGAGAGGGGTTTGTTGAGAGAAATTCTATGGAGGCAGGAAAAATGGATGAAAGGCGTATTGAGCGGTAGTGGAATGTTGAAGAGGGTAATAGAGGGGAGAATGTTGGGCAAGCGAGGTAAGGGTAGGAACAGGATAGGGATGTTGGACGGGATGAAGGGAGGAAAGAAGTACACCGAGATGAAGAGGGACCTGATATAGATTAGTTTGCTAGGTGGGGAGTCACAAAATGTTTATTTGATAGTTGTGTCCATCCAAAAACCTACCTTAACCGGTAGATTACCTAATAATATATATATATATATATATATATATATATATATATATATATAATAGACGGGACACAAGAAGGGTAAAGGATAGTAGAGAAGCATTCATACGATCTTATAAAGGATAGGAACGGTGCGTTTCATGGCACGCATAGCCAGAAGAAGAGACGAGCCACATTGGCCAAACACATAGTATTCAAACTTGAAAATCCCGCCATACGGCGCACAAATATTCATTCAAACATAGAAATACGTATAAGGAAAGGGGATAGGAAAACACATAAGAGGCGAACACAGGACATGTGGGGAAGGCGGTATACGAAGTCCCGCCATACATATATAAAGATGATTTCTATATATATATATAGAAATATATATATATATTTCTATATATATATAGAAATTTCTATATATATATATATATATATATATATATATATATAACTCACACGTTATATCTTGATAATTTCGACGGCCTCGAACTCCGTCTTCTTCGGAAGATAAGTGAGGACTCATAGGAAGACGGAGTTCGAGTCCGTCGAAATTATCAAGATGTAACGTGTGAGTGTTCCTTTTATGTGTTCTCATGTGTGTGTTGTTGTCTAAATTTCTTATTTAACACTTCCGTGTCACTTCGAAGAAATCATCTTTATATATATATATATATATATATATATATATATATATATATATATATATATATATATATATACATATATTCAAATACGAAGTCCCGCCATACATATATAAAGATGATTTCTATATATATATATATAGAAATATATATATATATTTCTATATATATATAGAAATTTCTATACATATATATATAGAAAATTCTATATATATATTTGATATATATATATATATATATATATATATATATCAAATGACTTATCAAATATCAAAATGATATCAAATGACTTTTATATTTATATGTTTCAGTCATTTGATATCATAAGCCCTTACACCTCTATATTCAGGCTAAAAGTGTAAGTGCCTGAAAATGGTTATTAATATCGCCAGAAAAATATTTTATAAAAGGGTGGTCCAGGTGTCTTATATATAACTGTCAGTAAAATTAGTCTCATTTGAATGGATTTTTTTAAATTTATCAAATCTCTTAAAAGTGTGTGTTTACAGTCTCTCAAAACTTCCTGTTGCTATTTGTCACCCTGGCTCATTACTGAGTAAGCTAAATTTCCGTTTTCCCAGTCATCTTGCCAACAGTCGTCTAATTAAGACAAAGCACGCTCGGCTGGAAAATTATGTTTCCCGGCTATCTCCTACGTAGCCTACTCATTAATAGTGGGAAAATCCATGCCACCGTGCACACGTGCAAGTGACGTGCTTCTATCGACCGTCACATCAGAAATAGATGATTTTCGGAAGCCGATAGTGGCAGAGAAAGGCTAGTGGACAGAATGAAAGGAATCAGTCTAAAAGGTACTCGACAGGGGTTGATTGTAGCCACAGAGGGAATTGGGGGAAAAGGGAAGTGAAAAGTTAGGAATCAGAAAGGGCGGGGCAAACTAACGATATCATTAAGAGCGAGTGTCAGACGTTGGGAGAAACTGCAGTTATCCATTGTAGACGGATTAAACGTGACTTGATGATCATGGTCTATTTCTCTCGAAAAGTGAATCACTAAGATGAATCAGTAGGATCCTGAACGGAATTACAATGCCTATGTATACTTATTTAAAATACATGCCCATTTAGTAAATTAGTAATATGACGAAGAATTATTTTAAGCTTAAAATTTGTGAATAAAGCGTGCATTAGAAAGCCATGGTCAGATATTATAGGTATTTATTTCTAAATTATAATCTAATGTAACCAGAGGAACTCAATATATTCGATGTTTTCAGGTTTGTGGAAATCCATTATCACTGAACTAAAAAAAAAACAAAATGTATCTTTCACCAATTTTAATATGGGCGACTAGTTTCCATGCATCGGCGTTGTTCTCAGGTAACCGATAAGTCGAATCTAGTCGTACCTAATAAAATTAGCCAAAAGATACATTGTGTTTCTTTAATTCAGTGAAGTGGAACTCGATTTAAACTCAAGGGTTTCAAATCTGATTTTAACTTCCTTGAAGAGGGGCCATGAAATGACAGGTTATGAGACATAGACAATGGATATGGCTTGAAAGGAAATGATAGGGAGCTCGTGGTAGTGTGAAAATATAATGAAATGGGAATCATTGGAGGCAAATGTCTAAAAAATAGTGAAGGAACAGAGAGCAGCTATAGAGAATCAGAGAGGAAGGGATGGCGTAAGAAGGTTGAGAAATCGACCCACCTGGAGTTCAACTACGTACGTTGAAAAGGTGGAGAAAGGAGGAGGCACGGGGAGGGCAGGTGGAAGGAGTGAGACGGGAATGTTGGATTGGCTCGTGTTCCTCGCTCATTTTTTATTTATCCCTCCCATCCCCCAACATTTCCTCCCGCTCCTCGGCGCCGTTCTCACACAAAAACCTCTCCCGCGCCTCTCTTCCCCTCTCTTCCTCCCTTTCCCCCTACGCCCAGCCTCTCACCTCCCCCCAACTTCCACGCTGCCCTCTCATCCAGGAGGCAAATTAGCTGGCACACGTAAGGCGTCCAAGGTAATTTCGGAGGATGGTTCTGATAAATTCTCCCTCCCCCTTCACGAACCCCTCGCTGGGGCTGCCCCCTCCCCTTCACCCATCCCGCCCTCACACCCTACTCACCAACCCCTTTCTTTCCCCACACCCCAACAAACCTACCCCTCCCGCACCTCCCCGCGCGCTCTAACTAAATTTCATACTTTTCTCCCTCCCCTCTCTCTTCCTCGGAAACCCTTCTCAGAACTACTCTCCCTCCAATCCTACCCATGCCCTAAAATTCAACCCCTTCGGATCCGAGACTCGGCTCTCGTCTACTCAGCTTAACTCTCCTTCCCCGCCCACCCCTAATCTCTATCCCCCTGCTCTAAAAAAGGAAACCCCTTTCCGAGGCTGGAAGCGATTCCATACAACCTTACGTTGCATAGTAAAAGTTTTACGGTGCTTGAAAGTCAAAACACCTCGTCTTGTTGGCCTTTTAGAGTGGGAAGGAAGCATAGGAGGAGGGAAGGGTGTGAGATATATAGAGAACGAGAGAGACCTTGCTCCGTAAAAAAAATAAAAATAACCATCCCCTTAAAAAAGTTTTCCCGGCTGCCTGCAGGACTTGTTGCCTATTCATCAGGATGAAAATGTTTCTCATTGTTCATGGAGCGGATTAGCGGCGGGGTCCTTATCCAATCCTTCCTCGCTGATGTTTTTCTACACTCGCGGGTACTTTCGTTTGCAGAATTCGTAATGTAAACAC
This sequence comes from Hetaerina titia, assembly GCA_037158775.1. Taxonomy (NCBI): domain Eukaryota; kingdom Metazoa; phylum Arthropoda; class Insecta; order Odonata; family Calopterygidae; genus Hetaerina; species Hetaerina titia. The sequence continues at coordinate 73,604,660 of CM073772.1, read as the reverse complement.
AAGAATAATAATGTAGGAGTTTAGAAGTTGTTCAAAAGTTTTTAAGGCGTTTGCGTTCGTGACCGGGTTTTCACTACTTCACTGAGTCAATCGTGCTCACTTAATGCCTAGCTTTCCGTGGAAAGCAATTGTGCGGGATTGCTTCTTCTTTCTGCTTCCATCCATTCACTAGATAAATTGATTATTCTTGTTAATATTTCGAGGGCGATGTGGAAAAGGCCCCTCGGTGAAAATTCTCTTTCTCCCTCTCGGCAAAATCCATTAGGCGAACATGAAGGATCGTGGGCGTGGATTCTGCTTAGTCATTGGCGCTGTTGCCGTACACCCGTGACGTTTCAATCGATCTCATGAAAGGGCTTCATTTGTTGCTTCCGTTTTAAAAGGCCCTTGTAAGTGCGAAGCCATTTTTGTCTCTGAAAACATCTGCTCGGTGCTGGTTAGGATAGAAAAAAACTGCGTGTGTGTGTGTGTGTGTTTTGCTCAGGTTCCCGAAAAATATACGTTTTAAGAAAGTCTGAATAAAACTTTTGTAAAATTTTTAAGCGTGTTTCTCTCACAGTGGGAATTATGTTTTACATAAGAACACGATTGCGTATTATTGTATAATGTTAATAATCAAACAACATTATTCGAGCTACGCTTGTGACCAAAGTGATACATTATTTTGTGCATTGAAACGAAAATATTCTTTAATACAGTCGTTATTTAAGATGCTTTCATAGAATTTTAAAAAAAGTAAATAGTCTGAAAAAAAGTATTAATCCCTTACCATTACGTCCGCAAGTTGAAATTTTGACTCAAATCTGGAAATATACTACCTTAATAGATTTGCCCTTGCTGCAATTGATCGAAATGATGTGAACTGTTAATATTTTGTATCAATAATATCAGAGGTCTAATGCATCTCTGTAAGAATTAAAGAATTTTATTTTAAAGCTCGTATTGTTGGCTTCATTTTACGTAGTTTTATCGCTGAATGGTAGTGTATCACTGTTTAGTTTTCAATTCGAAGCAGTTAGTTCACCTAAAACTTATTGTGAGTATTATAATGACGCCGGACCACACAGAAGATGTATGTGGACATCAAATAATGACAGGTGAAATCTGTGAGCGTGGAAATGGCTATTGAGCTAGTTGGCGGCGAATAAATAAACGTTTCCTGTCGTTCCATAACTCCTTGTTAACGAGCTCGCTTATTGTCGGTCTAAAAAAAAATAAATCAACCGCCTACGAGTAAGGCACGAAGTGAAAGTAAAAGGCAAGAGGTGAAAAAAATGCGTTCGGTGAAGGAAACCCTCTCCCCCCCCTCTTTATCTCTCTCTCTCCGATCGCTGCGTCAATGTCCGGCCGCCTTCGCTCCCCTCGCGCCGTTACCCGGCGGGTATATCTCCCTTCATTGCCGGCCCAGCCCATGGACACACCCTCCCTCTCTGCACAAACAAGCATTGGGTGGCGTAGGAGAGAATAAAAAAATGACGAGGAGCACTCAAAACAATCCGCGGCTCTGATTGGCAGCGGTGTGAGGACAGGAAGTATAGGGTAGGTTGAAGGGAAGGGAGGCGAGAAGGGGCTGGCGACGGAGTTTATTTTGCCTCCGATGAGAACCAAACGCGCGGCCGCGCCGCCCCAAACTGTCATTTTTGCGTCATCCTTTCCCCGAGCGTCGTTTCCTATTTTCCCCAGCGTGACGTGAGCTGTCACGCTCTCGTCTCGTTCGAAGGCGTGCCGAACCTCCTCGGTTCATCCCACGCCGAGCTTCCCATGCACACACGCACGTACACAAAAGCACACGTCCGAACTCCCGTGTCCTCCAATCTAGCGCCCACGCACGTACGCACCCACATGGTCTCTCGCCTCTGCATGGGATGTTCGAAATTTTGTTGTTGGTGCATTGTGCTGAACGTTCCTCTCAGTACCTCCCTCCTATTTGGGATTTTGTTTTTAGGTTTTCAGAGAATGAAGTTTGCATTGATTATTACTTGGGAAGTAATTAGGTTGCCTTGCGTTTAGACAGAAATCTTCTAAACAGATGAAGACACAGCGTAAAATTTGGTAAAAACGTGAGTTAAAGGTGAATGATGGTTGAGGCCGAGACTTTGTGGAAATCCATTGCGAACAGGAGTTTAGAAATAACTTTGCAGCTTCCACATAAAATAACTTATTTTATTTTCTACTAGTTTCGCTACACTGTAGCATCTTCAGGAACGTACAAAGAAATTATTCTTTTTTCACACATATATATACTAGTCCAAGTTGGTGTGGGTTGGGTGGGTGGGGGGGGGAAACTGAGTGAGTTAAAGGAGTGAAACAGGAAGGACATGGATTTAGTCTTATCTGTTAGTAGCCTCGAGTAACGCGTATTTCTTCCTCATAGGTACTCCACATGCCCTTTGGAGGCTCATTATTAATATTTGCAACGTGAGATAATTTTTCAATTAAGCCGTATAGCATACATAACAGTTGAATTTTAATATGCGTGAAAGTGAAATAACTTATGGTGAACTTATTCATTGATACCTTTTGAAGAAAATGTATACTCTTTCAATAGTTACGTATTACTACGTCGGAATTAGCTGTACATGTATTTATTCTTAAGTTTGGGTACGTGCTTTATGCACTCATGTTGAAATTCTCAGATATTACCTGTAAAATGGGTTGCGTAAAAAGAGGTCAACCTCTCTCTTCCGGTAGCCCAAGGATAATGGATCGGTTCTTACTGGAGTAGAGATACGGTGCCCGACTACCAGCTGATTTACAAAACACTGTGTCTAAAAAACGATCCCACTAATTTTCCCGAGCCTTTCAGGTACTTTCCTAGTCGAGGAGCTTCTTATCAAAATAACATTCATCGTAACAGCTATCCCGACCGCTATCTCCTCCTAATGCCTGCTTTATTTTAGGCCAATCAGTAGTTCCTTCTTTTTCGCCGTATCGAATATTTAAAGTTGGGTCGTACCCTTTCATCGTCGAGCTCTTAGCATCTCTCAAGAGAGACGTGGCATTTGAGACAAATTTTCCTTTGTGAGCTGACTCACTTCGCTCCACGTCCATTCTCAGATACGTGTAATTTTTCCGCTGTCTTTTCGTTCCACTCAATCACCCAATCTCTTCGGTTCTTGCTGTTAACTCTCCATTCTCAAAGGACCGGTACTAATCTCCGTGGAATTTATGCATGCTACGTTTTGTCATATATTTCAAAGCATTACATCAGCCAGCATTTTAAATAGAAAAATGTTCATGAATTGTTGAATAAAGATAAAATATTTTTCTATGCATTGATATTTATAATTTTTATTTTTTCTGTTTAATTTATTTCTCTACTAGTAGTAGGAATCACGTAATAGGAAAGATGGAGATAAGAACTCGATAGTTTTTAATTGAGAGAGGTAGTTTCAGGTTTATTCGCATGTTATTTGTCATGTTGAAATTCAAGTTGGAAGTATTTCTGTCGATCGACCAGAAATTACGAAAATATCTCAGAGTGGAGGATTGAGTGAATACTTCGATCTCCCATTTTTGGATATTAACGTGTTGACTATAGTGTCTTCTTGTGATATCAGTTTGAAAAGTTACCTCGTCAATAAAGATGGAGCAATTATTCAGGGAGTGGATTTTCACTCCCTGAGTTGGTCATGTTTTCCTTTATTATAAATTTCACGCCGTTAACTATTAATATAATCTGCGAATAATATTTCTCGTAAATATTGAAGAATATTCTTGCCTCGTCCAAATGCGATAGCACCGAGTTAACAGTTAAAATTCAAAGCTGGAAGAGGATTGAAGGTGATGTTGGAATTTTTCGTTGTTTCATGGTGGTAGGTGTTTGGAGAGGTGACCAACAGCTTAGGTCATTTGCGTCATTAGAATTGAATGGGAAAGGAGGAAGGGTGGAGAGAAACCCGGCGTCAGCATTAGCCTACTCTTGACGAAAGACGCAAAGGGGTCTACAGTTTAACGTTCCATCCGCACTCACTCCACAAAGTGTTCTCCACAAAGCACCTTAAGTAGGGATCGAGATACCACTGAAAAGATCTGTCGTCTCCCGGATTCGAACCCGGGCCCTTACGGTGGGAAGCCGGTACGTTAGCCACCGCACCATCCCAATCCTCGTGGATTTCATTTAGCATTTTTTATTTCATCAAGAATGCTCACTCCGTTCCCACAATAATGTATTATTGTCAATAGAAGTCAATTTATAACTACGTCTTGGAATTTTTGAAATGTGTGAAACTTTTTTAAAATCTTCTTATACCTAAAGGGAAAGAAAATTGTTAGAGGGTCGTCCAAAAACGGTCAGGTGATTTGGAAGGAAGTTGGGACGGCGCGACGCCAGGTGACATGGTAGGGGGGCTGTGGAATCGCAGACAAGGTGACGTCACTTTGCGGCCGCCCTTCAAAAAACCCTCTCCGCCGTTTTGGGTCATTTAATGAGCCGACCTCCGCCCACTGAAGGATGTCGACACACCTTAACACCATAAAAAGGCATCAAATATTCCGATCTCCTCTAAAAGCCATTACAATTAGATAGAATTTGCTAATTTCAAAAGGTCAAGTGTAGGAATTTTTTAATTCTCGTTTCAGTTGCCTTAGGTGAATCGAACGTCTAGGGCCATTACTTTAAGATGTGATTCACATCACAAATCCTAGTTTAACAAGCTTAAAATTGAACACCGGAATTAGTGTTTCAATTTATTTTTAATGCTTGTTCGCTGGTCGCCTGCCTGATTCTTGGTTTTATTTTTTTAGCACTTTTAATATTCTTTGAGATAATATGAGGGATGATAATACCTAGTGTTATTAGTGATTTTGATGAGCCTTAATTATCATTATATTATTATTCTGTTATGAAGGTAATTGTTTTGATAATTTATTCATCAGTTTGAAAGTGCTCTAATATGCCAGTTCCGTGTAATTTAAGCTCGTACAAAGTAAACTGTTGAAAACATGGCGTCTAGAGACGGGCAGATGCTTTCTTAAAGTTGATGCTAATGAAATGGGGAGGATGGGTTGGTCAAAAATGGGAGTGATATCTTATTGGACTCCATACGCTTTGTGAAAAGGTTTTTGCAGTTGTGAGCTGTTTATTTTTATAAATAAAGGAATGCAATGTTTGAAAGACGTTATTTTACAAGGAACAATGAGTGATTGTGATGAAAAATATTGCATTAATCCAGAATGAACTGCGTTTGAGAAATTTGTTGCACAAATACTTACCTGACTCTTTACACTCAGGAGTGACCGTTACATGTTACTAGTAAGTACCTTTACTAATGATTTCCATCTGGTACATGCTTGGTTTTTCGTATCTATTTCTTTTTCAGAGCAAGTGCTGATTACATTGCAGGCTATTGTCTCTCCGCTGAGCGATTTTAGACGGCAGAATTTTAGGAGAATATATTTATGTTTTTTGAATGCTAGCTAAATAAATTGCTCACATACATGATTGTGAATTAGAATTGAATTTTCATCTAAGCTTTATGTCACATTCATTTCCCAAACGGCTACTTGGTGCTGCATGTTGCATTTTTTTTGTCTTTGACTTAAATATAACATTCCAGTTTGGATGATCGCTTTCCGTGTGAGGCGTTTCCAACATGGTATCCATTCACATTGTTTTTGCAAGTTAACTGCCTCGGTTTTTAATTTACAATTCCAAAAACAAATATTTTATTTCCTCGTCTTCACCCGAAATATACCGGTTTATATTTCAACGTCGCCGGGCGAAAGAGAAAAAATTGCTTTTCGGAAAAACTGCATCGCCGTGAAATGTAAAGTGGTGGAGGGATGGGACGATGACAATTTTCCGTCGGGATAACTGAAATAGCTTCCCACGGGAGCGAAAAAAAACATACAAAAGGGACCACCGAAACTACATATTTATTCCCCCTTTAATTACTCCACCATGGACTGCGCTGAAACATTAGCTTGGCGAACGGTCGAAATCCAAAAAAGGAATATTAAATGGAAACTCTCAAGCCGTATCAACAGAAAAAAAAACCTCTAGACTATAATGACAGAATGGGATTGTTATTTTTTTCCCTCGCACTCCAAACTACTAAAAACATCCTGGCACGTTAGGAAGGGAAAAAAAATTCAAGGAAAATTGCATTACCTACTCTTAAAAAAAAGTCAGGATTTTAAAATATTTTTTATGCAATTTTTTTCTGCATTCCCTCTCGTCTGTTACAAGTACATCTCCCGCATTGGTGCCGAGACACAGGGAAAATTGCATTCACCTGGATGATTTTTTTTCGGGGCGAATGGCGGGGAAAGGAAAAAACAACGCCCAGCGACCTCATTCGGGGACGAAGAGAATAAGCCTATGCCTTGAGTGGTATCTGCACCGCAATACGCACGCTCTTTTATTGTGAGACGGAAGTATACGGGTGGCGGATCTCTGACGGGCGGCGTGGGATGTAGGGGGATGGGCAGGTGGGGAGGGGGACCGAGTGAGGGCACCGAAAGGGTGGAGTATGGCTCGAATAATGGAATAGAGACGGGGAGTAGTAGTGGGAGTTTTAGGCCTCAAAAGGATACACAAGGAAACCCTGTTTACGTTCGCCCACTCGGGTAGAACTCCTCATTGTTGAGTAGAGAGAATGATCTAGGGCGGCTGTCTGGGGGTGCGGGGAATGGCGAGAGGGAGACAGGAGGGCGTAGGGTGGTTGGAGATCGAGTCTGGGGGGAAGGGAATGGATTTCGCTCAGGCAGGGAGCGTCACCGACTGAATAGGACGTCTGGGGACGCGACTTGGTGGGATGACGGGAGGGCGAGTGGGGGGTATATGGAATGGTGCGCTTTCGGCCGGAGGGGGAAGCGAGGGGAGTCGAGATGGAGAGTAGGGGGACCGAGGAGTTTAGGGTGTAGCCGGGAGAGAGAGTTGGCATTGTCACCGGGGCATGCGAGTCCTGTGCCACGTAACAATTGCATTGTTGTGCAGTCGACGCTCTTCGTGGACGCCACCTCTGTCGTCCTCCCCCATCCCCCACATTATGGCTTAGGTGGGGGTCCGTCTCCCTCCCATCCTCCCTCACTCCCAACCAGGCCATCACATCCTTCCCTCTAAAACTCACCCACCTCTTTCCCTTCCTCTTCCATCGCGCGTTCCCCTCCTCCTTATATCCTCCCTCCCTTGCATCGCGCGCCCCCGGTACCCATTTAAGGGGCTGCCGGTTCCCTTGTTCCCACTCTCCCCCCCCCCCCCCGGCAACCACTCCTCCGGCGCTTAACCCGCTCTGACAGGACCCAACGACACCTCCCTCAAACCTCACTCCCGCATCCCACGTCCCCTTCTCGCCGCACTTCCTTCCCAATAGTCAAACCATTTGCCATTCCTGTTTAACGCGACGTGAGGATGGACGGACAGGCTTTTCCTCTCGCCCTCAAACTCTCAATCACGATATCTCTCTTCCTCCCAAACTCTTTCTCTCGTTCGCGCCTCCACATACCTCAGAATAAAAGGCCGTTGACCTCGTTACCCATCCCATACCATTGTACTCGTACTTTTCAGAACCAGCATTTTTGTGTGGAGGGCAGTGTCACTTAAAGTGTCCACGTTGTTGGCAGCTTATTCAGCTTGTGATAATAGACGTCGCATTATCATTCACAGATCGATGCTCTTCCTCTAATTCCATACAATTTTGCCATATATGGCCGTACGTTGCATGCATACAGTTCTGTCACGGTGTAGAAATGATTTTTTTCCGGAATCGAGCGGTCACTATTTAATTTAAAACCTCCTAGCATGTAGGATTGACTTCACACGCTTTCACTCAAAAATCTGCGATATTTCTATAGCCTTAACGGTCGTGTCTTACATTTGTTTTTTCTTTCGAATGTCTGCAAATTTTCTGAAGCGGGGAGGATTTGGATAATTTATTTTAGAGAAGAAACACTTGTGTAAAAACTCTTTTATCCCATGCCAAGTCGTGCACCTGGCGAGAAGTATGAGTCCAAAAATAATGGCATTGATAGTCATGCTGCAAAAATCTGTCCTGAAAACTATTTAGTATCAACTCTATGCTACCGAAAGAGTGTTAATGTAATCAATAATATAATTTATATATAAATTATAAAGTTCCTTACCTATGTAGAGAAATATTACAAGAAGGGATGGTAATCCCATTACGATTCTATTCACGCAAACTTCAATGAATCTAGTTCGCGACATTTCCAACTTTTGTTCTCAGCATATCTGTCTGTCTGTCTGTCACTACTCCATCTCTCTCTATGGACTTGGAGAGACATCTGGAAGCATGTCAGGGGTGGATAGATGTTTGCTTGGCAGATTCGGACTAGCATTTGACCTCCCTACTCCCATCCGACTGGTTTTGCGTCTGCTCATGCATACGAATGAGAAATCGTGGGAGGGCGAGAAGTAAACTTTATAGACACGTGATTGGAGGGTAAGTGGGAGTATCGGGTGTAATGCCAGAGCGGTAATGTAGTTATTGATGATAAGACACAGCTAACGAAGGGAGCGATGCGTGAATGAGTGGACGGAACTCGCAGGCATGTCTGGGCGAGCGTGAATCAGTAATTGGGTTTCACGTGCGTCGAGGGATAAGGTCATTTCGAGTCATCAACCCAATCCAGAAAGAAAATGACTGCGCTTCACCATCACCATGATTGTACTGGGATTCGAGCCCTTGGCCTTCAGGGTGACTGGAAAGGTCATTGCACAATTCATTGCCCGCGCTAGATAGTATGTATAGCCCTGCTCAAGGACAATACTTAATGAGCGATACGACCTTATATTTAGATCATTCACATCTAAATTAAGCAAATTTTACTACTTTGAAACTAACATTAACTTTCATGTTTCGCAAGAGTTTTTTTGGACCAAAGTATTTTAATATTTTAATTGAAGTGTAAAGCAGCCACTGGGTGATAAACCATTAATCAGTAATTTGTATGCTATTTTAACTGTCTAATAATTGTAACTGTCTAATTGTACTATTGTACAGAATAACTGTTAAAATATTGTTTGTATGTTATGTGACCGTTGCCACCAGGACAGTTGCCTAATTGCAACGAATATCATCAAATAAATAAATAAATATTTTCAATCCGTTTTAATCTTCATCAGTATTCAATTATGTTGTATTACGTCCTGTATTCCTACGATTTTACCGATGTCGTTATTATATGGTTACATCTTCATGCATAAATGACCCTTAGGAAAGCTGTAGTTGTTTAGATATATCTCAGTAAGCTTGTCAAAATCAGGTAGGGAGGTTACAAGGGACATACGAAAAGTAAAAAGCAGTTGGTCAATGAAGAATACATTAAACAAATAGAGCCACGGGAATGCTCGTGATTTAACGTAGAAAATTAAACTTATAGGAAGTTGCAGATACTAATTTTCAAATTTAATCGGGTATGAAGAAAAATCTAAGCTCGTATAATCTTAAACAATCTTTTATGTGGTGCATTATTTTTTAATTGTACAAATTATTTCGTATCTTATGGCTGACTGAAGAGAGACACTGAATGTGTCCGAAATTGATGTCTCTGGAAGTATGACTATGTGTGCAATTGATTCAGTCATAATGAAGTTTCCTCTTCGTTTATTTTTGAACTTAAATCCTGGTAGATACTTAATATTGGTGAACTCGGAAATCCCCAACTTCTCCAAATAATCACTTCTCCGTTTGCTGAAACTTCGGCTCTTCCATGCTCATCTCATTTCCCGTGCCTCCCAATTCCCCCTCCCTCTGCTTCCCATCCTTGCTCCGCTTCATCTCATTCACTCCGCCTGCTGCCCACCGCAGTCCGTTCGGCTCTCACTGGGTCGCCCTTCTCTCCACCCCCCTCGACCACACCACACCGTTCAGACGCGGTGAGTGGCACGTGAGTAACTAACGGAGCAGTTCACGTCGAGATGACCATCGGTGTCTCCCCTCTCTCATCTCTCAATCTGCGCTCCCATGTGCTCTTCCCACAATGGGGAGGACGTTCATATAAGGACCCCGCAAATTTCACGCGCGAATGACGCAAGGGGCTGGGCCGCACGGTCAAACACACACGCGGACACTCTCGTGCGCATTCAAACACGCACTCAGTGCTGCGGAGACTCATCGGGTGTTTGGAGATGCGCTTTTCTCCCTTTTCCCCCTTCTTATTTTCCGCCGCTTCCATGTTCTCCTTTCCCATCCCGCCGTCGCTGCCCTGCAGGAAATCCACATGGCGGACGTCTAGCCATTGCAGCGGGACATTATAGGGGAGTAAGTTAGTGGGCAAGGGTTTGGAGCGGAGTGGTAGGGTATTGCTTCCCCCGGGGCGTTGAAGGCTGATGGCGGCTGGGATTGATGCTGTGAACGATGGGCGGTAGGATGAGGACAGAAGGTTAAGGTGAAGGGCCAAAATGATTGACAGTAAAGAGAGTTAAGGAGGGAGACAAGAATGATATAGATAACAGATTTACAGTTTGACGAAGGTGCGGAATGGTCAACAAGGTTACCATAAGATGTTGAAGTGGAAGGATGCTTAGGTAGGAATGACTTGGATAGGGAAATTCTGCAAATACATCGTTTTAAATTTTAGCATTATATTTATAGAACTTTTTCCGGTCTCTAGCATGCTAAAGTAAAAGGTAACGATATAAATAAATAATGCAACGTTTAACGTAGTACTGACGTTCAAGTCTTGCTACCTCTATTTCCACTTTTCCCTATTTTTCTTCGCTGGATGTTTTTCAAGCTTCAATATTAAATAATAAATAGAAATCTAGTTATGGAGTATTTTCATTGACTCGCAGCACCTATAATATTTATCTGTAGAAATTGTGAAGGAAAGATTTTTTTCTTAGCGATCCATATCAATCCGATGGAACTCTGGAAAAATTTTAGTAAAGTTAAACCATGAAAATTCGTATTGTACGAATTGGAATAGATTATTTTTATCTATCACGATAACATTTTTAAATGTAACCCCTACCTATGAAACCAGTATTCCAAACAATTGCTACTAATTGCACCCTTTAGCGCCGATCCGTTAGATTCTATAATGGTTTGCCTTTCTTTGTAGTATTTGCTTTATTGGCTTTATTTGGCCTAGGTAATGCACATATGCATTTATTGTAACTTTTTTAGATGTGGTTCTGTGCTAATTCTGATTTTGGTTGAGCGGATAATGTTAGTTAACCACTTGATAAGCACATTTCAAAATCGAAAGTAGAAATAAGTCTTTTTTCATTAGTTTTCAATGGTGCTCTTTGACGGCAAGGAAATAGCCAATTTTCATTTATAAATTGATGATTTTGGTTGTAGGAGAGGATTGAGCTTTCACAAATCTAAAGCAGAGAAATTATTAAAATCATTCCATGAAAGAGAATTCCCCATATATTCCTACTTAGGTATATTTATATAGTTAAGGAGGGTGGGCGCAGCATAACGAATCGGTTTCTCTAACTCCGCATCTTTTTAAAATTGTTGATGGGTGAAGAACGAAGGAGTCGTTCAGGCGGAGGGGTAAGTGAAAGGACAAATGCAAAGGGTAGGAAGGCTGGCGGTGGGAGGTAGGTATTTTCCTTCGAGGGGAGTGATGCGAAGGTGAGTCGGCGGGGACGAGGAGCGAACAGTCCGGCCGCGAAGGGGAGGCCAGCCGCAGGGCATCACGGGAAGGATGAATCCCCTCCCTTTGACGAATGCGGGACGGGCGATTACCGCGGCGGGATTCCTTGGTGACCGGGGAGGCAAGGTTTTGCGGGATGCAGGAGGGTCATGAAAGAAGCCGGCATAAAGGAAGGGCACACAAGGGAGACGATCGGCTGTGTGCTCGCTTTCACGTAGTTTGCGCGCGATAAAGACTTATTGTGCCTCTAGGCGCTCCTGAAAAAAAAATCCGGGTGGGAGAGCTGGCCGTAATGTTCCCTTTTATTCTCTCAACTAACACAAATAGAGAGCATTGCATTGTGCGGAAAGAGAGCCACATAAAATCCGAACACAAAGGGCAAATTAAATCTCCCCTCTGGTTTCAGACTTTACAAATCAATCAACTAAGTTTTGTTAGTGTTTTTGAGCGGTTTTGCGTTATACATTCGTGCTATATGGAACTATATATCGTATATTATTTTTATGTGCCTAAGTCCTCTGAGGCGCGAACACGTGAATTTAGTTCAGCAAACCCTTTTGGAAAATGACGAAAAAATTGTTCTCGTATGCTAATATTCTTCTTGCGTTAGTAGTTAGTATCATACAATTTTTAAAAGTAGGATTAAAAAGATCAGATGGTTGGATACACATTACTTAGTAGAACATTTTTAGCATTTATTGGAACACATTCAGACAAAAATATAACTCTCCTTACACACAAAGAGGCGTCTTCAGTACTTAGGATAACGTGAATTAGAAGAAATTTCTTGCAAACAAGGTAGAAGTTGTCGCGTGAATTTCTGTTTAACTATTGACAAAAATTATTTCACAGTGGGCATATTTGTTTCTGTTAGTCAATTTTGTCGGAGTTATATGGTAAATTCCGCACACATATGGGGCAGTTTACTGATGCCAAATGACTGGCTTTCTGCGCCACATGAGATCCTTCTCAATCTGCCGTTGATGAATTATACATGGCAGTAATACGAAAACCCTTTTATACTATATTTGAGAAACTATTCTCTTCTGAAAGTGGGAAATTCTTTAATGGGGTTTCCCTTGGGGCTTTTCAAAGCTTTTACTTTTATTTCATTAAGTTCATACCTAAGTTCGTGTCTAAGGCATTTATCATGAAAGAATTTTTGTAAAATGTCACAGTCGTAAGCATTCCTCTGTTACGAGTATAATTTAGGAACACACTGGACATCTGTCGATGCAGTTTCGATTTTTCGAAGTATTTGACCCGTAAATTTTCTTGCCCCTTTTGTCGAAGCATTTCTAAGGAAACCTATCGATCCACTTTTCCCTGAACCGCTATTTCCATCGACGGGGCCTATAGGAAAGCCAACCTCACTTTTTCTTCAATTTGCATTCAGTTTCATGTACACAAGCTCTTCTCCATGTCACGGTGAATAACTGCTACTGAAGAAAAAACGCCCTCCACTAAAAAAAGTGGCAAAACCAAACGCATTAATACGGTCTTCGAAATGAAGTTAGGTCTCATCTAGATGATTGGATAATGTGACATAAATTTATTTTCTAAAAGAAAAGTCTATCCTATGGTAAATCCCTGTCCTGCATGAGCAGTACGTATAAGGATATGCTAAGGAGGGCAGAGAAGTTGGGGGGAGTAGCGGGCAGGAACATAGTCAGTCGAGTTTAAAAAAGGAAGGGAAATAGGTGGTAGGGGAGGAGGGTAGTGCAGGGGAGGCAACGAAGAAGATGGTGTGAGATTAGCAGCGAGAAAAATAGTTTTCTCTCGAAATGGAATGCGTGTAGAAGTCCCGCAGCCGAATGGAGGAGTGTCTCTCGCTTTGGTGTGGGTGGTTGGAGAGTGGGAATGGGGTGAGGAAATGCGGTCGGATGTTAGGGAGTGGGGCGAGGGGGTAGAAAACGAGAATTTGTGTTTGGAGGGGCGAGGGAAAGATGGAGAGCTGCGAGGAAAACAAATGAGCGCGAACTGGAGTAAAAGGAGAGAGAAATGACGCCCTTTGATCGATAGGCAGGGCGGAGAGGTGACGTTAATGGAAGAATTTTGGTGTGACAATGACCATCGCGTCTCCCTCTTCCCTCCATGTGAGGGAGATTAAAATCTTCCGAGGGCGTTTCGGGCTGTCTCCGAATATGCTATGAATAACCGGTTGACGTTTCGCAGTTGCCAGCGGAATTGCTCTTTTATTTTTTAACTTTCAAAGCGTAGATAAATGTGGATTATTTCCACGGGGTCAAACCTCTTTGTTTTATTCTGTAGTTCATGGTCCATAGGCGAGCATTGTAGTTAATAATAATGCTCTTATAAATGCGATTTATTTACTTGAAATTCATAACAGATGGCTTAAATGAAGGTCTTAAGTATCCATAACTGTGCTTCCGACAGCATAGTCAAGTATTGAGCACCAGATTGGGCACCAGTACGTTATCAAAACATTTCCTCACCAATGACAGACGTCGAACATATTTTTCTCATTCTGAAAATCAATATGGCGCTATAAAGCTCACTTCATGAGACCTTTCAGGTCTTATTTTCAGTATTCCATCGAATCCATTTACATGCTTCCTACTCCGTATCGTAGCTCTCTTTATGATTGCATGCATCAATATGATGAAATCATCGATCGAGAATTTTTCTTTGCAGTTGTTTTAATCATAGAGTATCCATTACTATTTAGTGAATGTAGGTAATTTTCCCATGCGTTCATACACATCTGAAAATTTTAGAATAATTCGTCCCCAACTTTTTGTACAAATGAAGGGTTCTCACGATGAACATTTGCTCAAAAATCTCCTGTATTCAATCTATTAAATTGAAAATAAATTTGGCCAAGTTAAAGTGACATAGACCTTGGGGTTGAAGTATCTACGGTTTTTCCACAGTTGGAAAGCTGGCAAGACCATTAAAACGCTCACTTACCTCAAGTTTTATTGTAGATGGCACAAGGCTATTATTTTCCAGATGTCAATTGCATTATTAATACATGGACTTTATTAGCTAACTGGCAGGGTAAATATATTTTTGAAGATTGATAATTAATATATAAATTTTCCGTTCTAAAATGAAGTTTAATTATTTTTCCAAGAGACAAAAGGCTTCAATTTAAATCATAATATAAATTTTCCATTATGATGCAAAATATTATCTTGATATTTTTTTGCATTGGCAATTATGATGAGGAATTATTCTAAAATATTTGTCCCGAGTTTTTCCGAGACGCCCGGTTGCCAATATTTGACAAATAATCAATATTTTATTTACCTTGAGGAATGCATATACATTACTCAAGATTTTCAGAAACTCTTTGCTGTTAAGTTAAACCGGAAGGGCGCATTGTATCTATTACAACCAGTGCAGGTGATTTCACCGTAACTGTCGACTAAAACGCGGAAATAAAGTCGATTGCAATACATTTGAGAGTGCAGTTATATTTTTATTTTCACTTTAAGACTTGCTCTACTAATCGATAAATTGAATTTCGTATTCAAGCTTACGTTTCTTGTGAGGTTCCATTGCGAAAATTTTTCCAAGAGTGTGCTATTCATTCACTGCTAAAATACTGCGAATGATTTTTTCCACGCAAATATGCATTCGGGAAAATAAATGGAAACTTGACTTTTGAACCGCTTCCACACTTTATCAAAATTTTACTTTTCCACTCAGAATGCATTTTGGTCTTCAGGATCGATTCCATATAGGTACCAGTTTGTGAATATTTAGACCTATGGGTGAATGGGAACGTTCATTTTTTGGCTTTCAAGCACTCGTTAAGGGAAATTAATTGGAAAAAGATGA
Organism: Hetaerina titia; assembly: GCA_037158775.1. Classification (NCBI taxonomy): domain Eukaryota; kingdom Metazoa; phylum Arthropoda; class Insecta; order Odonata; family Calopterygidae; genus Hetaerina; species Hetaerina titia. Next base: position 73,589,279 of record CM073772.1, on the reverse strand, counting down.
AGCGTGCTCGAAGCGCAGAATTACTTGCTTGCCCTTTCTGGCTTCAACTCGCGCCTCTGACTTGGATTTCCGGGTTCATTATTTTGAAATAGTTTGTCAAATTGAGAGATACTTCTCCTTCTTAACCTAATGTATAATTTTGTCAGAAGGATTTATGCGATTTATTTTACATTATTGAATCTGTAATCTTATTAATAATTTATGGCATAATTTGATTAACGTATCATTCGAAATAAGTGACCGAGACACTAAGGATAAAATAATTGCCCACGCATGTATGAATGATAAGCATAGATGGAAGCTTTGGTAATGTTGGGGCGGAGAACGTTAGAAAATTTGAAGTGGACAGAAAGGAAGAGGCTGGGAAGGGATAGGAATTTTGTATTAAATGAAGGGAGGAAGAAGTAGGCGGTATTGAAGAAATGTTTATTGCTGTGCTGCGGTCGTGATTTGCTCGAATAGGCAAATAAATATATCCATATGTCGTAGTTCAGTTTCCCTCCATTCGAAAACCACCTTAAAGGGTACAATACTTATGCTAATAATATGAATTAATGAACTAATAGACATATACATATGTATTATTCTTTTTTCCGTCATGAATACATCTTCTTCCTCTTATTTAGTAAAGTCCTTAACACCGAAATCGACACCCATGCGTATTCCATAACTGTGAGGAAAATTAGAGCCAAAAATCAGTTTTTGGAAGCCTCAGCCACCATTTTTTTGCATTGAAATTATGTTATTAATTAATCCAAAAGTATCACTCAATAAAAAATTTTCTAAAAAAAATAGTGCACCGTTCTCACGATTTATTCATGTGATGTAACCGAGTGGAACCGCATGCGACCACAAAATTGCTTCGTTCGCCAAAATTGTGCGTGCGAATCATTTTTTGGGATGATTTCCCCGGAATGTAAAGCTCAGAAATTTTGGCACAGGGGAAGGAGGGAGCGGGAGATATTTGGAGGATAGCATTCAGGAAATTGCTCAGAGAAGAAGACAAAAATCCTCGCCCGGCAGACGTCCAGCGTCCCAGATGTTCTTGATTCAATGGAAATTTCCGTTCTTTCGTTGCAAGCGCGAGAGAGACAAGAGGGAAACTGCGATCGCGTCGGCGCATGGCAAAAAAATAGAAAACCGTGGCATCGGTGTAAAGGGGAGACGGCTGAGGTCCGCAAGGAGCAAGAGTTTCGGTGAAGGAGAGACGAGATGCGGAATACATAATAAAAAGGATGAAGATCTTGAGGGAGACAGGGACAAGAGTCGTGCGCTTTGCTTTATTGGTTCGGACGCAGTGTAAAAAAGAGCATGTGGCTCTGATCCTGGGGAAGAAGAACAGCAGAGGGAAGACGTTGATGGAAGAAGGTGGATTGGGGAGGACGAAGGGCAGGAGGAAGGGACGGGAGATGGGAAATACATTTGGACGGGTCGAATTAAGTTTGAAAAGGGCGGAGTGAGAGCCTGGAGGAAGTGGGGGGGGGAAGAAGGGTGGATAAGTGGTGAAAGGGTTTCTGGGAAGCGGGATATGGGGAGTAGGATGAAGAGAAAGAGAGAGAGATAAAAGGACATGTAGAAAATAGGCCGCGACACGCAAAGGAAATGCCTTGCCGAAGGAAAAATGCGAAAGATTTCTATGGAAGTGGCGAAGTGAAGTGGGTGTGAAGGGATGGGACAGGAATTGGAAATGAAGGGATTGGAGAAGGACGGATGGGAGCCATCTGATGTGAGGATTTTTACCGAAAGGGAGGCGAATAAGGCTCAATAGGAGACAGTAAAATGGAAGATGATTGAGTAAGGACTCGACGAGTGTGAACGAAGGGGAAAAAATATGCTGTGCACGACAAGTATTTTATATCCTCGGTAATTTAGTGCCCCGGGGGAATGAGTTGAAATAAAAGACAGACATTTTGACAAAAAATGAAGCAAACTTGGGTATAAAACCATGATGACTGGTTCTGGGCGCCAAGATTTCGTCAAATCAATTCGCAGGGCCCAGCTGAGTCCATCAAGGAAAATATCGCGAAATTGGAAATTATGGTTGGTTTATACGACGTCGTAAAATTCTTCAGAAACCAATGGATCGTAAAGCGATGATGTTTGTGGATTTGTGACCTTTTCTGCCATTATTTTATTTCATTGCCTGTCATATTTACTATTTAGTTTAATTTGAAAAGATGGAATGCTTTTTTATAATTACTGACGACCTTTGGAATCCGTGGATGGAAATGATTAAAACAAAGGTACGGTCAGGCTTTCAATAGTGTGTTTAATTTCTTATTTCTCTGTATGAAGTCTGATAAAACATATTGATTATCATCAGTAATTTCACATTCTTTAATTGAATTAAAATAATACTGAGCAACATACAGGTATAAAGGCTTATTACAAAAACAAAATTAATTGGCAAAGGGTTGTTTAAAAGTTGAGTGTTCAACTATGCCGTATGGCATGTTAAAATTTGGTGGCCAATTCCTTCCGTTCCACCGGTGATTTTCCTCCAAGTTCGGCTGACCATAAAACCAAATAGCTTGGATTTTAAATTTGGCTGCTAAATGGTATCACCCGCGATTTGAGCAGGGAATCTTTCAGCTAGGAGCCCAACCATATTCATACTACACTACCACGCCGTCCTAGTTTACCGCAAAACATCGAAGGCTCGTTTTTGGAGCATAAACGAGAGTTTATTCATGTCTTATAATAAAGCATTCAGTATAAAATGTAGATGATTAATTTGCCCACTCGATGGTAATTGTATGAAAGCTATGTCAGATTGTAGTCAGAAGTTACATACATACGCTTCATACATCATGGTTTGAATTTATAAAAAAATTGGCTGTGAAGAAGTTAATAATTTGTTTTGGGTAGTCTTTTAATATTAATTTTAAAATCAAAATACCAAAATATCCTGTATGAAGTAGAGATAATTGGAAATTGGCTACTGAACCAAAAAAAAATTTGGATTCAACAACTGGAACCGCCTAGTTAGTCGGGGTTTATCTCTACGCATATTTGAACCCGAGCTTGTGGTATTTCGGCTCTGAAAACTTGTCTTCCCAAACCTCACTCCCTCTCATTCACTAATGTGCTTTATGGGGTCGGTTAGCATTGCTTTATGGGCGTCAGGGGCGGTGGAGATTTCTCGGCCTATGTAGTGGTAGAGAATACACCACTACGACGTATGAGGATTAGGGTGTAAGGGATTTTGCTAAGAGACGACCAGAATGTCGTCTAAAAGTAAAATGAGAAAGAATGAAGAGGAGTCAGTGGTTGGGCGACTTTTGCATGAAGAAGGATGGAGTAGATGTGATAGAAAGCGAGGAGAAAGGAAGGGAACTGTGGGATGTGGTTGCAAAAGCAAGGCTGCTTTACAAGAACATTTGAGAATTGTCACATAGGGGGAATATAAAGAGAATTGGGGACAGACAGCGAACTATAGAGCGTTGTTGGTCATTAGATAGATCAGCGGATCTCAAAAGATACTCTTCGATAGGTGAGATCATTAAGAATTGCTTGTTAATCAGCGCTTCGTTAGAAAAAATAGAGAAAGAAGTTCAGCCGTAACATTTCATTATCATTATAAAGGCTGTTAGATTAAAAATCATGTCAAAGGGGTTCACATCATTGACGATATGCTGCGATCCAATCGCATATCTTTTTACGATATCTGATTACAGGCGGCTAATTAGTTTGCCCTTCTATTGCAATCAATTTCTTTCGAAATTTACATTTCCTACTTAGAATATATTCGGTGTATCTTCCATTGTAAACATACGAGATTATGGATGAGGATATTGTACACTTATTAAAACATGAAGAAAAACGGACTGCAGGGGTGAGGAAAGTGTATACTTAAGTGTAACAGAATGAAGGGGATATCTATCGTAAACCTAATGGGAAATACGTGACAAAGTTTAAGATTCTAATCTCTAAACGAGAAGTATTTAAAGGAATATCATAAAACTAGATTCACTGAACGACCGTAAAGTTAAAAGAGGAGCCAGGAAAGATATATGTACGATTATTGAGAAGAAGAATTGAGAATTAAATGCAGGGGAGAGAAATTGTGGCTGATGAGATAGTGGAATGGTGAAGGGATTCTGAGTGAAAGTGTGAGGACTAAGGTTTGAAGGACGAAGGGATGAGATGAAAGGAAGATTAGAAGGCGGAATAAGGGAAGAGACGAGTGTTAAGGAAAGGGCAGGAATGGGTCTTGGGCGGAATGATGATGGAAGAAGGGTGGGAATGACCTTGGGGATGAGGCAGTGTGTGGAAGAGGATGAGGGGATCAGAATGTCATCGACACTTCTGAGGAAGGGGGAAATGGGCGGGAGGGGAGTTCGGTTACTGAAGAGGGAGGACTCGGGAAGGCTGCGAATATTTTGGGATTAAAGAATAGGTGATTGAGGAGGATCGACTGGCATGGGGCAATCAAAAAACTTGGAGAGAAATTGGAGGTGACGGAAATAAAAATTAGTGAAACGCACTTCTCAACGGATCTATGGGGAAGGCGAAGGAAAAGTCAATTTCAGAATCATCATAAATTATCCAATTTGAAACGGATGCCTACAGAAGGACAACTTCTTCCAAGTAGTTATATTAAAGTTACTGGGGCTAACTGCTCAACAATATAACTTATGAAAATTCTGGGAGATAAATGATAAAAATTAAAAGTTTATTGATCCCGTGTGACTTTTTGCGGACGTAAGGCAGATCGAGTAGTCACATTTAGTTTCACATGATGCATTATTTACGAATTAAATACTCAAGAATCAACTATCAAACACTCAAGAATACATCATTAGTAAATTAATAACAAATTATAGATATATATATATACATACCTCAGATAAGGAGACTATGTAGTTAAATCTGTAGGAACATATGTACCGGCGAATTTATATTTTATATACATCAACACATTCAGGGAGTACATGAAATAAAGATTATTAGAAACGAATTTTGAGTGCATTCCTGTTATATATCCCGGCAGTGTGTAATATGTATGTTTTTGAAGGCTTGGGTTTTGAAAATGCATGAATTTAAACTGTTACATACCAGTTGCATATTTTTATAATAATATGAGGCTGGTTTCTTTCAGAAAATAATGTCCTTTTGTCCAGAAAATAATATTTCCTCTGAAGTAATTATTTGGATTTATTGTGATATTTGCAACCATCATATTTCTAGCCTATTTAACATTATATACACATTAAATGGTTGGAAGGATCAGGTTAGAAACTGTGGAACAACATAATCTGGCGATAAGAGTGGAAAGAGTGAAGGGGAATGTGATCGGTGCTGCTGAAGAAGCGAAGGAGATACCAGAATTGGGGGAGGACATACGCCGGGGATCGAGGATCAGGGAGCGACGGGATTACGTGGAAATGGACGGTGAGGAATGGTAGGGGATGTAGCGGTGAGTGGTTGCCGAGGGAACGGGGAGGAATTGGAGAGGGAGAGAAAATAAAGGAAGCGTTGGAAGTGGGTGTTAGAATGGCCGTTGGTAGGTTTGGTTGGTTGACAAGGAGACGGGGCCTGCCCTAATGAAAGAGTGACGGAAAAGAAGTCAGGAGGAGAGCGGTTGTGTAGAGGGGAGGACGGATGGACTACTATTCCGCTTCGGTATTTTTATCCACACGTTTTCACGCTTCATGACATTCGAATGAGACTCTCATCTCGGCGTCTCGAAAGATGGGTCGCAGATAAAGTGATTTTTATGGCCCCGTGGTCGTTCTCGCGTCTTTCAGTAGATTAAAAGCTCAACCCTGGAGTGTATAAATAGATATCATCTGGTGTGTCGTTGAAATAGCAATTTTTTGATCCTCATAAGAAGTTGAGACTCTGAATGTTGATAACAAATAAATGCTTTTCCATCAGAATAATTTTACCATAAATCATAATTTCGTTCATTGAAAAGGAAGAAAATGGTTGGAGGCGCCCTAGAAATAAATGAGCCAATCGTCGGATTCTCAAAGGCGTTGTCTAGATCTTTACAGTAAGCTGCTAGCTCAGTTGGCCTCATTATTTAATTTATACGTGCCTTTATTGTATGATATGTCCACTCGAAAGGGATGAAAGTGCTAGTTGAAAATAGTACGTAGAACTTTCTCTCTCTCTGGACATCTAGTCTAGTCCAGTAGACATGTTGAATCTCGTGAGTGGTCTTCAACAACGCTCGCTCTAGCATCCCATGAAGAATGATAATCAATAAGTACAGGACTTGAAGGTATTCCATGAGGTAGAAAAAAGAAAAAGTTCGCATATATTTTGCTAAATTTTCTCATTCAATCATGTTTCTGTTTTTACAAAATGACGATGTAATGGATAAAATTCATTTTCAGTGAAGAGAAATGTATGCAGACATTAAATTTCTAACTCACTGTTTCACTCCGAGAATTCATCATGGACATTTATTGTGTTTATCTTTACCAACGAATAGTGTCTCAAAGTCCTAGGAACTTCAATATTGAATTTATGGATGCAATAATTACGTATTGGCTATTTTCCGGAACATGAAATGGCAAGAAGATCAGCTGCCTACCCATCCTCAATGAAACATAATGCTTAAGAGCACGTCGGAAGCATGATGTTCTATTCTGAAAACATTTCCTTCACAGCAAGTCCCGTAAACCTGACTCCCAAGCGTGCCATGTGCCTTTGAATATTTTATTTGCAATCAAATTTCATATTTTGATAAATGAATGTTGTAATTTCTTTAGTTTCTAGTAAGTTGGGAGATGACACCAATAGAAAATGCCATGTACTATTTTCACTTCATTCACTGTGCTACATTCAGGTGTTAATTTTTTATACGGAGCTTAGATCTATAGCTTGTATATTTTTGTGTGTCATTTAACGTGATTGTTTCGAGGATTCTTTCGGTTTCACGTACAAAGTTACCATCTTACTTTTTGAAATCCAAAACTGAAAAATATGCCAGGATTATTCCTTCAGAATGATCTATTCCGATCTTTAATTATACTTTTCATATATCCTCAGACAAGAGCGTATGAGGTAAATCGTCTTTTATTTGTTATAATGTATTTCTCGTGCCTTAGATAATTTCATTTTTACGCATAGATTTGCTTTTGGACACAGTCACTACAAATTCAATTTTATGGTTCAAAGTTCATGGCCATTTCATTGTATATCTGCATATTTCCTTCAAGAATGTGCCAATCAAATGTGTCATATTGTTTGAGTAAAACACTTAATTGCTTAGTAAGAAAAAATATGTTGTAAATTTAATATGGCAACTGGTAGCACACTGTTGAATGGGACGTGCCCAATTATGGATTTATGCAATTTACAAGTCCAGTATTTGTTCAACCAACAATGCATCGGATTGGGGCTTGGAGGTTTACAAAGGAGAGAGTTAGAGACAGGGAGGAAGGCTTGTGAGATTGCAAGCGTTTATAGAACGGTGGGTGGTTCACTCCCCGAGGGGAATCTCTTGCTCGAGTGATGGCCATTGGTGCAGAGGAAAAAAAAAGAAGACCAAGAGGGCCCCTCTCCCATGTGACACTTAGGAATGGATTGAGGACGCAGAGGATGGAATGGGCTGAGGTCACGACGGGACCATCTTCCCACCCTTTGTCTCCCTCGGTGGAGGGGGGAAGGGTGGGTTACTGCTGCCAGAGTCACACACAGACTGATGTGGGGCGGTCGTTACACGACTCCCGGACGAATAGAGGGATTTGATTGATGCCTCGGGCTCCTTTCTCGGGGGTTGAAATCGATGTTGTTTAGTTTTCTATTCCGTGGAGCCCTACAAAGCAGGATTGCCACTCCGCGGTGGCGATTCGAGAAAGATGGGGACGGGAAGTAAAAGTCTTACTTGTGTACACGGTGACGGATAAGGATATGGAAAAGTAATTGCCACAGAATACGTTGTTCACAATTTATCCAAGTTAAACTTTGACGTTCGTGTGACGATAACGTTTGGGAAATACTGTGTTGGAATAAGTTATTTTAAATTTACTCTCCGTATATTTTTGTGACTCCAATCAGAGTTTCCTTAATAGAACTTTGAATATACTAGGTGCTCGATTACCGGTGTTTATCAGATTAATGAATTTTTCTGCTTTGCGTAAAATTTTGTGAATTAGCTTCAGGGATTTTTAAAAATATTCCAAAGGTGTTCTTTAACAATTTCCACAAATAAGATGTGTCGACTTGTTTGTCAATTCATCTTCTCGTTCTTGGAACCTTAGTTTCAAATTCAAAATGATATGGCCCCAATGCAGGGATAGCGTTACACTGTTTCTATGTTGAAAGGTGATGAACAAAACCTGCCCAGTACCCTGAGTGCTATCAGTATTTCTATCTCATAGGTGAGACTTTTTGCGAATAATCATTGCCGAGCTCTGTATTTAGTCGTGTCATTCGCTAAAATCGCCTAGGAACAAACACTAAGTCATTGACGTAGCAACTGATGATACAACCTTCCGAGAACCTCCGAACAAAGCATCAAGATGATTCTGTACACGCTGAGAGTAATTGAGCGAGAAGAAGATATCGCGGAGTTCCTCTACGGTTCCTTGGGCGGTCGCCCGAGCAGGGTGACTAGATCGCTCGGAACATGGCGGATGTCTCGAGGCATAGGTATGTTAGAAGTAAATGGCCCAGGAAGGAGTGGCAGGATCGGGTGGAGTGGAGTAGGCCGAGGATAAAAAGTTGAGGGGGGAGATATTGCGGCTTCGGGGATAGATCGGGACCGATCGTGAGAAAGATGGCGACGAAGGGGACGGGCGAACAGAGGTGGCGGAATGGATGCCGTCGGCAAAGGGCGCTGGGGTAAAGCGAAGGAATGGGCTAGAAAGTGAATTTGATAAACGGGATGGAGAGAGAGAGAGGTGAGGGAAAAAGAACTAGAGGAGGGCCTGGACGTGGAAGGTGGGCGGATCCCGGGCGGGATATGAATGGGTAGCGTCGACTCGGGATCCGAGAGGAATCGGCTTCAAGGAAGATGGAGAAGGTGGCCGCGAGAGGGATAAAGAGGGCCCATCATTCCACGTGAGGCTTCCTGGATTGCCTTGTATGCTTCTTATCACCGCGTCCCATTGAGCGGGTATCACTGTGGTCGCCATCGATTCCACGGAATGTGTGCAAGCAATACTTCGTCAAATTTTCACCCTGCCAAGTTCATGTAGGTGCTATTTTTTCCGTCGCAATTTTTACGTTTAGTAATCATTTTCTATGCCTTTTAAACCTTTTGTAATACAAGCTAATGATGCGGTTGCTGCCATTCTGGTTTCTAGTCTCTGGGTAGGTGCTAAACTCTTTCTTCTCTTGACTTAATTTTTATTTTACCTGCTCTGATGATTGTTGAGACGTTTCATGTGTCAAATTTTTATTTCTTATAACATTTGTCTGTATATTTTTCGTACTACGAAATAAGGATGTAGTTAAAATTTCGTGACGAGGTTTTTGGAAACTTATAAAGCCCAATATTCTGGAAGGCACTAAAACAAAGATTTTTTTACGCATGAGGTACGTGTAGGAGCATTTGAATGATCTAAATGTATTAGAGCACCTGTATTTGAGAGATGGTTGAAGCCAATAACATGCGGAAATCCATTTGTACCGCACGAAGAAAGAATCAAAGACTGCGTTTTCAGAGGAAAGAATTTATTGTGTCCACATATTAAATTCTTTCCAGTGGAAACAAAAAATCTTTGATTCTTTCTTCGTGCGTTATGTTAAAGTATACAAATTATTAAAAAGGAGTCATAAAAATTTCTTCAGGAGAAGATTTTATCCATTATTAGGTTAGCTCTGCTGTTCACCTTAAGCGCGTATTTAAATTTAAAAATACTTAATAAAGTCGATTAAAATATATGTAATACCCTTTACAACATTGCAGTCGAGAATATCCTTTACCCTTGTCGTTTATAACATTACATGTAATACCTTTAACAACATTACAGCCGAGTATAGAGGTTGCAGGATCATCTACTGAATGCCTATTCCGAGCTTATAACTTAAGGGATTCACATGTAAATTATATTAAACAGTGTGGAGTTATAAAATGGGATATAAAACCTTTTTTTAGCCCCAGATCATATTTTATCTAAGCAAGTGTGGAAGTTAAGTGTTTCTTGGAGCCGGCAGCTAAATGGTGGCCACCACGTAATCACTGCTGAAGTTATGTTAGTAGGAGTAAATGCAGCAAGGGAGCAGGAAAATGGTAGTTCTACGAATGTTTTAATTTTGGGCGTGACATTGTGGATAGAAATGGCATAAATGAAGTTAAAGGGGTGAATTTTGTTGCGGGGGAAGGAAGAGATGAGAAATAGTGGAAGAGAGTGGGTAGGGGGTGAGTGTGCGCCACAAAAGAGGTAATATGGGTGTTGGGGACATTGAGAGTGAGATGAAGAGGGGTCTAGCTGGCACTGGTTGGTTTAAGTGGCACTTAAGCGGGTGCCTTTATGACACGGTGTAATAAGTGGCCTGAGAATTTTAAGGAGATCCCGTAACGAATGAGTTAGGAGTAAGGGTACGAGAAATGACTGAGAAGGGAGATTGGATGGATAAGTAGCTTGTAGAGGATGAGAAAGGGAATATAGAATTCAGTCACCAAAAGAAATGAAACGAGGTAAGAATTACCTTTGCCTGGAAGCAAGCATCTTACAGGGTTCTGACAATACTCCGATTGCATCATCCTCAACAACCTAGTCATCGCCCAAATTTTTAAATTTTACACCGAGGAAAAGTGAAATTTGAGGGAGAGTTACATCGTGGTTTGTGACAAAAATTTAAATGTTATTTAAATTAATATTTTGTGTAAATTATCCCTGAATTTTGTGGATTATCCCTGGACCAAATCAGGAAGTCAGGCTTTCAAATAAAATGTTTAAATTTTGCAGTGTTATTTACAAACAGGCCTTCGAAAATTTATGCTTCACATAAAGTTCGGTATTTCTTGGATAAATACGGACAAACATCTCCGATAGTTTTTCTCGAGGTGAACTTCGCATGGGCATTTGATTTAAAGCAGGTAAATCCACTTGGCGTTTAGCAGTGTTAGATGCAGAATCTGTTCCTAATCCCTTTGATCAAATGTAAAATCTTACCCTCATGTCATCATACAAGTTCACCGGACTTCCTCCAGCCTAGAGTTGGGCGGGGGAAGTGGAAGATTGGGGGATTTGGGGTGGAACAGGAAACATCCGCACAGGGTAACGGGAGAAAAGCGGGAAGGCGATAAAGGGTTTAAGGTAGGAAGGAAGGGGGAAGAGGGACATTCGAGGAAGGAGATTGTTTGCGAATGGAGAGCGAAGAGTGTAAGACGTGAAGGAAGGAAGGGCGGGAGGACGAAAGGAAGTAGAGCTAAAATTTAACTGAAGTGGATGAGCGGAGATGGGTAGAGACTAGGCATGATGTTGAGGAAGCTGGCAGGGGAGCGGGGTTTTCTAAGGTGTGCATATGAGAGGGAGATGGGTGAGGTTATGTCATGGATGGAGAGCCTGTCGTTCCCTCTCCCCCACTGAGGATTGAAACGCGTGGGTTGAAAGGGGAACGAGATGGCTTCCAAGGCTCGTCATTCCTTTAAGTTGGCGAGGAAATGGCGGAGACATCGTGCTCAACGTCCGGGAAGGATGCATCTTGCATGCGATGGGGAAAAAAGGGGTTACGAGTTTGTAAGTGCGGGATAATGTTAGCAGCCCCGTGTATGCCTAGGACATAGGAGGTGGCAGAAAAGATGGTTTCATTTTTTTTTGTGACGAGCGGGAAAGAAGGGTGGTTGTTTCGGATGAGCAGGGTTGGGACGGTGGTGAAAAATGGAGGGGAGGGGCGAGGAACAGAAGGGGGGTGACTACGTACGGTAGACGTATGGGAGGGAAATGAAGGCGGGGTGGTTGATGGAGGTACAGGAAGGAAGAGGAGTGGGGGACGGGGTGAGATAAGGGAGGGAGTTGCAGTAGCGTTTGGGTGGAATGTAGGGTGGGGCAGGGTGATGTAGCCCTGGATCGGTCCAGGGCTTTGAATAATAAAAGAGGGACTGAGAATATGGTTAGGTCTCCCGTTGTGGGATGGGAATCGGTTTAGGAAGGTTCAGAGGGTGGGGGGAGGAGGGATCGGTCGAGGGTGGGGGGTGCACGGAGGGGAGGGATTTTGAATGGCAGAGGTGAATAATTTTGAGTCAGCAAGGCTTTAATATTAAAACCCATGTCGGATTCCAGTTCCATGGGGACGTGGTATATACCGAGTCGCACTCGTGTCAATAATCCATTTTGCCATCACAGGTAACGGGGAGAGGGTGGCGGGGAGTCCTCGACGGGTGAATGGGAACGAAAAGCGGATATATGATGGAGTGGGAAAGGTATAACCGCTAATTGAGGGGACTCTGCGTAGGACGACTCTCGTGATTTGATTAATTCGTTATCAGAGATTTTAAAGTTTTTTTTGTGATGCGGCTACGATTTTGCATGTGAATTTTTTTATCATTTTTCCAATATTTTTTCCGAAGCAAACGAAGAAAAGTTTTATTAATTTTAGTTTTTTCCAACGCGTGAACGGGTTATGTCAATTCATCCGCTCAGTGTCGTTTTGTTTGATATCAGTTTGAAATATCGGTTTTTTAGTGACGTAATAAAAATTACATCTCATAGGTAGGTATACTAAACCTGGTTTAATGAGCTACCTTATATCATTCTTCATAATGCTCATGCCGTTTGACATCAAGACCAATTAATTAAATATTTGTGTCTTTACTGAAATGTATAAATGTGTAGCTAGGCATTCTCTGGTCCATCAACGTTATAAATATGTTAATATTCATTAACATTGAAGTTCAATTTGGGGAACTCTAAGGGAAATAGTTATCAATCAGTTTTGACGAAGTAAATATGGCAGTGCGTTAAGAATTCTAAAAATATTTTTTAAATAAATCGAACATTTGGATTTCCAGTTGTAAAGAATTTTTACTCGTACTTGCATCCTAATTTTCAGTTTTCAAAATTAATTTGGCCTCAAATGAAACATATCTTAATTAATATCCAAGATTTTGGGAAACGGTAAATAATTCACTTTCAAAACGGGTAAGTTATGCCCTATAAACATATGGTTAAGAGTTTATTTACTTTCAATTTCGAAGTGTACTCGTACCTGGAAATTCAATGGCCGCTCTCAATCACCAGATCCGAATAAAATAGCATCTTAAAAGGTGTTGGTTCCCTGATAGATTCATGACGTTATTTCCAACCCATATAATATGCAATTATAGCATTAAAATATGGTAGCCCTAAAGCTCGAAGAGCACCAAATGCTTTCAGATTAATCAATATCTCCATTTTACTGACGTATTTCCATCCTACAAGTATTAAATGCCTGATGACATAATGCTCCCTTTACGCAATCGTCAGGATGGTAGTGTAACGAGATAAATAGGCATATCCATGAACATCCAGAGGCAGCTCGATAGTTTTGAATAAGTAGAGAGACATAATACTGAGTTAATTTTTAATAAAATTTCAATAAAAGAATTATAGCTTGCAACCCCAAGAATAAATATTCTGAATCCTAACCATATTTTCTTGAATGATCCGGGAACATTAGAATTTTTCTCTTTAAAAAAATGAATATTCATTTTTCATTGCGAGCGAGAAAGGATTGAAACTTAATTAGAAGTGAGACGTGGGTACAAGCCTCTGAAACGTTGTCGCAAAAAATTAGATGCGAACGATTAGCTTTCGATAAATCAAAGCCGCTGCTGTCAGAATAACTGGTATTGCAAATGAGATAGCCGCTCTGGCGTCGTTCCAGGGGCAATTTTGGAGTCTAGGGGAACAAGAGGGCCAACGAACGGATTAAGTCTTCTATCGCACTTCAGGGAAATACACCTAGTTTAATTAATGTCATCAATGTATTTATGAGACGGGATTATTCCTGCTTGCCCTCACCCTTCTGCTCTCGGATGTTCAGATCGTCAATACCGCCCGGAATGGCGGCGATCGAGCAAGGAGCTAACGCTCCCCTTTCGGACGTCAGGGTCGGGAGACTCCCGTAGCTTTCGGCCTATTTCCTGTGAGCCTTGGGAAATGAGGGGGGCAGCTGGACCAGGGAGAACTGGAAACGCAATATCGTGACGTTTATTAATGCCGCTGGGGGCACTAGAGAACCAAAAGAGAAGAGCGAAGGGGAATGAGGGGGATTCATTGTGAAAGGAACTAGCTCGGAAAATAAGGGTTCCATCCTTCAGAAGGAATAGGACGTAGGGAAAAGTAAGGCGGCAGGATCACGAGATGGGCGGATGGGAAAGGGGAGAGTGAGCGGGCCAGAGAAGGTAAGGTGAAACGGACCGGGGTGGTTGGGGAATAAAGAAGAGGTCACAAGTGACCATTCAAACGTCTTCCCTTTACTTTGTCAATGTGGCAGATTATGGTATTGCATATTCGTGAACTCGTCCAGCACCCGCAAGGTGGGACCTTTGTTTGATAAAGCAGAAGAATGGAGGAGTTTTATTTGCATGTGAAAGCATCAGGGTTTGCTTACATCGTACAGCTTAGCCTGCACCAGTAAAATTTACTGCTCTTCCAGGGGCAATAACTACGATCATTCAAATAAGACAGTGGAATGAAATGTAGGCTTTAAAAGCAATTATTTTCAAATGTCGATTTGCGTGTGTAAACGTGCCCCTTCTGATTCGTAGATAATGCATTGGTTATTCAATGGTTTATAATTTTATCGCATATACATATTACTATTAGCATGCGTAACTATCAGCGAACTTTGCGTAACATTATCAGCGAACTCTATACTGAGAATAATGCTACTCACTCTTGATTGCTTATACCTTTCTTTCCTTGGCTCATTTACTTGAGGTTTCCCCTTTCTAAGCCCAGAACAGTCGCCAGGACTTTATTTGGAGAGATTTTAAACTCGTCAAAAATGATAGCTCGAGACATAAGTATGCATGTGGAAATCGTACTCGCCGAGCGGGCTTTGAAGTATTTATTGACTATTTTAGACGCTGTCGCCGTGAGGACGCTTCCAGCAGGAGAGGGGGGGGGTGGAGGTGGACGAGGAGGAAAGCCAAGCGAAAGGGTTGGGAAATGAGGCTTGCCCCCTCGCAGCGGATTATCCTCCCGAGATTCGATTTGCTCGCATTGTTAGGCGGGGGCTGCTGTTAAATGCCCTCTTTTGTCACGTGATTATGGGAGCGAGGAGAGGGCGGGGAGATTTTTGAGAGGGTTTGCAGGAGGGTGTTGCGAGAGAGGTCGAATGCAGATCGAGTCGGGTGCGTGGGTCGTGGATAATGGTGGTGGGTGGAGGACACAGGTCCGAGTGTCGTTTTTATTTCCGCGAGAAACGGAGCGAGTTGGAACCGCTCCTCTCCGCGTGGGTCGTGAGGGACCGTCACCCAGGCGGGCGCGTTCTAAGAGAGAGAGAGAGAGAGAGGGCGGGAGAACATTTTTTCCTCGTGAACTCTCCGGGCGGGTCGGGAAAAGCTATGGCTTCAGAAAAAACTTGGGCACTCGATTGTTTGGAGGTCGGTTCCACCAAGAGCGTGCTCCTAGTCTCCTCCTCCAATCCCCTTCGGGCGCTCCCGCTGTCATTGGCAGGAGCCGCTGGATTATGAGGGAGGCCGTTGGATGCAAGGGAGGGGGAAGGGGAAAAATCGGCTGCGACCTTTTCGTAAGGATGGAGGCGGTTCTGAATGCATTTTTGTGAAGTCGCCATTGAGAATGAGGTGTGGGCCAATTGAAAACATTAAGGGTGGTGCGGGATGCGTGGAAAATATGTGCTGTTGTGAATGAGGCAGGTGGCGGGGAAGGTTCTGTTGTGACGCGGAAAATTTTCCATTGAGCGGGATACGCTTTGGTAGTCAAGGGATGATCGGTGCATAATAGGCGAACTAGCTGCATTATGGAGCATTATGACGGCCATGAAAAGAGGGATGGTGTGAAAAGTAAGCGTCAAGATTTTGCTGTTGAAAGTGCGACAACGGCCACAACCTCGAGGGTCCATTTTATGAAACACAGCTGATTGGCTCTCTGGTGAAGAAGCCCTGGAAATCAGAAGCTCATGGACTTGTGTGTTTTCTCTTGATAAGTAGAGTTACGCAGTGGTAAACTTTCCGTGATGCTCGACTTTCTCTTCATCTCCTGTTAATGATATTGCTTGATTTTTCATATAAATGCATAGAAAGAAGTTACTGACAAGAGTACTACATAGAACTTAACGCAGTCCTTTGCTGGAATATGAAGTTATATTTTGTCTAAAATTGAAAGTTTTTAGAACTGATAATTATCTCGTTATTAAAACGCAAATACTTGAATGTTTATTTCCAAGAAAGTCTAGGCTATTTATAGTTTTTTTTTTCATAATTATTCCTCGCGTTTCACACAATGTAGACTTTAAAAAATTAACTTCCTAGAAACCTTTTTTCTAATAAATTTAGAAGAGGATGTTTCTCGTATTATTTGTAATTGCTTACGCTTAGGATTTATTCAATGGCGTCAATGATAGATTATATCCGATTTAAAACGAAAGAATTAAACATGTGTGACTGTGTCCCTCCATGGAGTTTATATATATTTTTTTGGTTTTTAATGATAATTGATTAGAATATTAATTTCGGTTCAGAAATTTGGAGTGATGATCGGTCGTTAGAAAATGGATGTGTTTTTTAATTTTTCACCAACGACGGTTATCTGGTTATCTCTTCGAATAGATCATGGATGAGATACCCTTTGGAGATTTCGCAACTCTTCAATCCAATTACTCGGGACGATTTGGCATGGCATTTATGGAGCGGGCTAAAGGTATTATTGATCAGGATGGGTTCAATTCATCGAGTGGTTATGAAGGGTACGGCAGCAGGGAAGGGTAGCATCGTTTTGGAGAATATAGTTGAATTCAAGGGGGGTGCTCGGAGAGAAATGGTGACTTTTGACTCGAAGTTTGGAGGATAGGGAACGCTTACGGTGCGGTTCAGTGATAAATTTTAAATAAGAGACTCTAAATTCATCAAGCAAAGATTTTTTAATCGAACCCCTTGCAGTTGAGGGCAGCTTCGAGCATCAGATTACGTCAACGGAAAACCACAATTTTGAAAATGTTACTTGTGACCCTAACGTCAAAGTTAGTTATAGTCTTTATGTGCAACTAAGTAAGGTCATTTCTGTGGCGAGGAACTAGGATATGACAAATCATCACCCTATTGAAGTCCGAAATTCAATAATCAAGTCCCATAATTTATTCCTTCTATTTTTGGATGTAATCACTGAAAGCAGGAATGAGATTCCCGTAATTTTTTCGTTGTAGTAGTTACGGGCTATAGATGGACAAATACTATTAAGTGGAAGGAAACGAGTATAAGAGAACTTAGTGTCTCTTGAGTGCTAGACAGATAAAATTGCAATTTAACTCCGTTCTCAAAAAGCGTGCTTAAGACCGTCGAAATACAGGAACGTCAACCAATTCCGAGCCCTAAGCTTTCCATGAACTAGTAAGTTATTTGGATGATCTTTATGGTTTTAATGTTGAAAACTATTAATATTATAAATATATTTTCTTAATCCGGATAATTTCGTCTATTAGGAACTATTTCTTAAAAATTCATAACATAAATAGAATAAATTCTGATTTGCACCAATTTGATTGATTTCAGCGGTTAGAATCTCTAGTAAAATAGTTTTAAATAAACAAGATCTTATCATGTGAAAAACGGAATCAGACGAAATGAACTAAAGCAAAATCAATTATTCACTTGCAATTAGAATTTGATAGTATCGTCCGTATGTCCCGATGGAAACCAGATTTCTCGTTGTTCAAGTTTTCAGCATTTATTCCCCTCTAGGCAGCAATATTTAAAATAAAGCTGTCTCTGCCAATTTGTTCAAGCAAAACACGTCACGTTTAACGCGTCTGTCCAGACGTATAGACATTAATTACGAATCTAATCCTCAGTATTGATGAAACTCCAGGTCAAATATTGGTACAGAACTCCCTTCCTGTTCCATGTCCTCCCCCAAAGCCAATCAGTTTCAATTGCATGACTCGAAAGGGAAACAGCCTCAGTTGCTCTGCTCGTGCATTCGAATCAGGCTCTAAAATATCCGTTTTATTGTTAACGAGTCAAGTGGTAAAGAACTACTGTAACGTAAAAGGGTTGAAAAATAGCTACCATGATTTTGAATGAGAGAAATGTGTAGCTAAAGCTATCAAAAAGGGTATCATCCCCGAGAAGGGTTTGTAAAATTTAATTTGATGTAATTACCTGTATGGATGTGAATTTTGAAATTATGAGCTTAACTACAGATACGAAAATAAATATTTTTTGATTACACTTAATATGTTTTCCACCACTGTGTGATTGGTCCAATTTATTTAGCCCATCAATATCCAGCCAATCCTTTAAAATTTTGTTTCAGGGCCACATTCAAATAGAAATCGAATTTCATGATTTTTCGAACCAATTTTTCTTCCGAAGTAGAGATGGTTTTTGGAACCGGTATACATCTAAATAGGAACGTTGTACTGCTTCCTCTTCCCAGATCTCATAACTCCCTAGTCTTTGGATTTATGCAAGGTCCGATAAATCAAGTAACGATTCAAATATTTTAATGCAAATTTCATAAATTTTAATTTTAAAAGAAATTAAATAACTAGCGGGATTTGATATTTAGAAATGATTCTGTTGATAGGTATCTTTAGAAATCTGTTTTTATCAAGAGCAACTGCAAGTAAGTTTGAAACTTAGTTTTTGTTTTGTGGTAATAAGAAAAAATGTTAATGTTCCACTTTCATTTCTTCTACCATAATTTAGTGAACAATGTGGCGGAAAAACCCATCTCCAAATCACCCAAACCGATAGTCATCTAGCGACATATTCCCTCATCGTGCTGAAGTGTGTTGCAGTACATGCACTCAATTTTTCGCATGTGACAATGTGGACGGGTGATCTAAAAGGCACCGAGCGAGATGGGAACAGGCCTGGAGCTGGAAAAGAGCATGGGGGTGGGAAAGCGAGTTCGAGAGAGCCGTCTCAGTCGGTACCTTTCCAACCCATCCCCGCCCCTCCTTGTCTTTCAGGGCTCTCGGGGATGACAACAGGATTTAACCCCTTTGAGAGTGAGATAGGAAGCGTAGGGTTTTACACAAAGGGAAATAGAGTGAGGGGGAACAAATGGCACGGGACGAATCGAACTCAACCGGTAACTTTCGAAAGTGGCCGGCGGCGTGTCACTCACGATCGCCCGGCTGTGAATCCAGGCGGCGTCCGATCACCTCCGGGGCCCATCCAAGTTTTACCATTTCCCTTCAATCTCCACCCATTTATCCCTCTTTCCTATTTCTTCCATCGTTTTGTTTCTGCAATTCCAACTCTTGTTTATGCACTTGTCCGTTTTACTAATGTTGGGGTTTCTCATATCGCCGTCATACCACGGAGCGGTGTTGTCACATGCAATTTTCCTCGGTCTTATTTAATAGTGACATTCTTTTATGGAATAAATTCCTTGTCTTGACATTCTTACTATGTTATCTTGTCTCATATGAGAGGTGGTGTAGTGGATGTAAAATATGAGACGCCGTTTTACGAAGATTTAATTAAGAAAATTAGTACTTCAAAATTGGGATTTTTAATTTTAACAAAAACAACAATTTCAGTGTGTAAAAATTATTCGCCTTGACCGGGATCCCTTTCAAGTTCTTATTCTTTTACTTAAACGGGTTGAATTTATAGCTATTTAAAAACATAGTTATTTTTACGCTGTCATTTTAGTTCTTTTCTTAATGATGTATTTTTTAGCTCGAGGAGTTATTCCCAATATAACTGATAATTCTTCCATGGGCTACGTAATGAGTCCTTGCATACATGTACGTGAGATGTTTTATTTAAAATGGAACATTTTAACAATCTTCAAACCGAGGAATTACGTGACTATTTTCATGGCCGAAAACGTACCAGAAAGATGGGAGGTTTATTAAGTGGTACTTGGGGATTCCACCTACAAAATGGGAGATTAGGAGAGATCATGACAATAAAATTAGAAAGGTGAAAGTTTGAAACGACAGACTTAGGATGTCATTTTTCTCACGAACGACGAGGGTTCAGAATAACTGTAAGCGACCTTTCTTAGGTAAAATAATTTTTCATTTTTCAGTCTAAGTAGTCTCCAGGAGCTTGTCGCTTTTGCGTAGAGAAGTATTAAATGCTATATACCGTAGTGCATCAAACACCATACACGACGAGGCACGTAGTTATCATTGCTAAAGTATTTAAAATATATTACATATTTATTTGATTAACAATTAGGAAAACTAAATTTTGGATGCTGAATGTCTAGTGTTGATTCAACCCTTGCCACAGACCGTAGCAGTAGCTTGCAGGCTACATTGTAGATTTAAGGGATCAGAATAACAAGATAATCAATCTGTTCTTAACGAAAAGAGCTTAGAGCTGGTTCGATGATGATGAAATTCAAATATGTTAAGAGGGACCTGATGTAGAGTAGGTTGATGGATTGTGTTTTGTTTGGAACCACAAAATTTTTATTTGATAGTTGTGTCCATCCAAAAGTGTACCTCAACCGGTAGATTACCTTATAATATCACGGATTATGAGAGATGGAAGGATCATGAGAAGACCTTTTGGAGAAGTGAGGTAAACGGAAGTCTCAAGTGAGAATGCACTCAAAGGGTCCGGGGAAAAGTGGCAACGGGGAAGAAGATAGATGTCGACTCGAGGCAGGGCGTCCCCAAAGTCGGATTGACAGTCGGGCTGGATTGTGGCATGGGAGCGGGGATGTTCTATTGGCGCTCACTGTGACCATGGTTGGAAGGGAAAGGGTGTGGGGGCGGGGGGATTTGAGAAAAAATGGCCCTCAGGTGAAACGCTCCCGGGTTCCTATCCCATTAAGTGGGTTTGGTGATTCAGGGGCAAAGCCTGGAATGGAGCACGCGTGCCCGCTGCCGTCGCGTTTTGCGTGTGTCTGGGATGTGGTGGAGGGAAGAGGGGCCGGGGATTCTATTGATGACGGTGTAATGGCCGGGTGCGCTGCGGTGGCCCTCAGAGAATACGTTAATATGGGACCTCTTCAATGATACCACTCGAGTGTTTTGGCCTTTTTAATCGGGGCAACCTCTGGCATACATCGGCCATCTCCGAATCAACGTCCGGAAATTCGTTTCATTGTCATTTGATTGGCGTCCTCCCGAGTACTGTCCATTTTTCGTTTTTTTTGTGATTAATTTTGTGATTTTTTTGTGTGTGGAAAATTGCTCTCCTGAATGAATTTTCTTATGAGGTGTGTGACGAAATATTTTTTGTCACTGAGTGTGTTATTAAGTACTGTCAGGACTGATTTTAGCCTTCTCCTTAATAAAAAAATCAAGTACTATTTTCCCATTTGTGTCATGCTTTTTTGAGAAATTACGAGAAATAGGAATCATGTGTTTTGTACAATCTATGCATAATAATAAAGGAATCTAATTATTTCACCTCTCGAAAAATGTTGGATCCAAAAATAGTATATTCACACGTACATGCGGTTCTAAAATAGTTTTATTTTTTCCTGGCACTATAAGGTTGTCTATTTCACTTTCCTTATTTGTTTTTCAAAATGAATGGCTAATATTTGCTAATTTTCTGGCAGATACCAAATGCAACTTATTTTTATTCGTTTGGCTCCAATCAAACGATTATTCCTTTTTCGGCGCGGGATTGCTCAGGCGTCCGTTTATTCCGAGTTGGTTTGCTTTTATGGCGAGAGGAAAATCAATCTATCCGTTCATTAGGCCCTTGCTTTTGTGGGAGATTACACATAATAAGCGTTTGTAGTCTGACCTCAAAAACCTATAAGCCCTATCGTTCATCATTACTCATTAATGTCGTTTCATGCGAAATGGGCGCTCATTGTTTGGATTTCCGCGGATTCGGTTGTGAAAAAACATCACAGAATCACTGAGCGACTCTGTGTTGTATCAGTGATGACGGCAATAAAAAGATTATCGTCTGCGTTGGAATAATGTGCTTATTCTACCTCTCTTTCTAAATTTGTGATTGGTTTCGTGAAAATCCTACCTTTTACTGTGTTAGGAAAGAGAAAAATGAGGAACCTACGTAATATGTTGTTCCTGGTCGGGTATGAATCTTGCCGAAATAAAACTTTTCTTTCCCCGATATTATGGACTTGCATATAAAAATGGAGGACGTTTACTCGTAAACGTCCTTCATTTTCATATAACTTGACATCTATCTCTCTCTCCGTATTCTACATGACTGCTGCAGTTGAGGTCATTTTGATACTAATTTTAAATCCCCTTATACCCATATTAATCAATCTGGCGCAATCCTTGTTTTCTCTAAATTCCAGCTTTATTCCTTCTTCTTCTCAGTTGACCCTTAAATTTGTGTTTTCCCAAGCGTATTTTTCATGTATATGTATGTTAAAACATCGATTTGTGCTCCTTTGTTTTTTTCATGGATTTTTCTATTACTTTTTCATTGCTATGGCAAGATGATGCTAGTTTCCCTCGTGTCGCAAAAATCTGTAATCATATAGAATGTATAATTATAATTTAATATAATTCTGTGATAGCTGTCTGCAAAAATCCCTGTGAGCCGTCCCTAGGAAAGAAAACGGGACGGTGAAATTTTGTTGTTATCTTTGATAGAAATGAATTCAGTGTGCTCGCAGAGCGGAATTGGTTGTCACAGCAACACGTATTTGTATCACAAATTTTTTCGTTCTTTATTCTTTTTTTTAAAGTCGAAATTTATGTGGACCAAAAAATAAATACTTGAAATCAACTAGTTTGGGAATACTTCACTGATAACTTCGGGGAAACTATGGTTCGTTCTTTAAAGCAACTTTTGGTCAGTAATGTGAAGGATTGTTGTTCATTGGCATTAATCTCATGTTCATTATTACGCATTGATTTTTAAAATAATATATTCATCTAACTTTCAAAAAATATTTTAGAGATATCATTTATTGAATTTATTTTTTATGGAGAAACGCTCGTCCACCTTTTCCTTCTTCTGTTCTCTCGTAACCCTTTCCCCCTTTACTCTCCGGTTCCAGCTACCACTCCCCTTTCATTCTCACCCTTTGTTCTCTTCAAAATATCCCCTCCTCTCCTTCTCTCTTTTTCCCTCATTCTACCCTAACTTCTTCAGTCCTTTGCGACCTATGAAGTAGATTCGTTGCTTCGCGAGATGCTTGACCGCTTCATCGCGCCCCGTTGCACGTAGCCATCTGCGGCTGGATACCTGGTCACTCCTTCAGTTAACCTTCTCTCATCCTGTCCCATGAACTATCCTGGCTCTTTTTTTATTTTTTCTTAAGGTTTCATTATTCTGGCATGTCTCTTTCTCTATTTCTTGGTCTTAATTTTACTTGATCAATCTGACTTTAAATTGTTTGAAGGAATCTGGAGTTCTTTTTGGGATATTAACATTAATAGGTGAGACTTTATTTCCATCTTGATTACGTCAAAATCATTATTTAAAAGAAATATTTCGGCATATACGCGGTATATGCCGTTTATATTCGGTACATAACGTGTATACCGACACATTAATAAAATGTAGAATAATAAATAGCTATATGCTGGAGTAATTGAAAATGTAAATTTTAAGTTATATATTTAAGTACTTTAATAAACAGTTAAGATTTTATCTTTAAGATTTCATCTTTAATTAACATGATATTTTAGGATTACCTTTGAATCCTTGGAAATTATATTTGCAAAATTATTGAGTGTCAGTGTGTTTATCATATGGGCTGTGCTGTCGATCATAAATTAATCATGTCCAATAATTACGTTGAGTTTAATAGATACAATATCAATTCATGGTTTCTATGAAGTTTCTATGAAGTCTGAATATTCGATGGGTAAACGGAATACTTAAACTTTCGTTTATATGATTTCATCCTACAGTTTATTTTTCCTGTTAATCATAAGTTACCATATCTTCATGCAATTTACATTCTCTATCACTAGTTAATTCTCTTCTGATGCCTTTAGAATGGAAATGAAAAGAACTTGGAGGAATTTATAAAGAAAGAAAGGAAATTATTTCAGCAATATTTCTTCGATCTCCTTTTACTTCAAGTCTATTATCCCACCTCAGATACGCCTATAGTTTACTAAACTTAACTACTACTTAAATTACCTTTGCTACCTAGACTCTTCCAGGATCTCCCCTCAACAATTTGATCGTATCTTCTTTCCCTTTAATGTTCCATTTCCTTCACGTAGTGTGGTCGTTATACTTACTTGTCTTTTGTAAAAGGCTCGAAATGACTGTATTGCAGGAGGACTAAAGGTCTCGCGTGACACAAATTACGCAGGTAATTATGTTTGATATCTGCAGAGGGCCAAGTGAATTTGCTGTGGGTTGGTTCGAGGCCGCTATCCTTCCAATACCATTTTCGTCTTCATCTCGTCCTTTTAGGTTCTGAACTCCATTCGCCGCAACCAACCTCAGTCTATCCTCTTTCTTTCGATCTCAAAAAAAGGAAGGAGAAATTGTATTTCGTTCTCTCACAACTTCCTTATTTCATCTTGACGTACGCACTCTCCTGCTCTCCCTCCCTCTCTATCTTCGTCTTCCATTTCTCCTCCTGACCCCCATCCTCTTTCTCTAACCCCCATACTTTTTCACCAAACTCACTGTTCTCATGCAAATCCTTCGAGTACACACACTCACTCACGCGCATCTGCACCCCTCCTCCGATCCGACCCCTCACTCCCTCGAACCGCTCTCTTTTGTCCCCCGCGTCGCACCCCTCCCCCCTCTCACGTTGCATCCCTCCTCCACCACCCTCGGTGATGTTCTTCCCTATCTCCCCACACCCCTCCCCTCAAAACAAGAGAGCTGCTCTGGCCCGCTCCGTCTTTGTCCACCGGTCATCCCTTTTGGGGACGCATTTTATCCCCTCCTCTCCACTCTCCCGACCGCTTTCATCGTCGCCCTCTCTCCCCTCTCTTATCCCAGCCTATTTCACTCCTCTCCTCCGCCTCTTCACTCCTTTCCAGGCCTCCCCTTGCTCACCGCCATCTTTCCCACAAAATACCTCCACTTGTGCCTTCCCCCCTCGACTTCATCCTCTCTCTCTCCTCCCTGTCTCCCGTTCTTCATTCAATTCTCTCCCTCCTTGTCCGCGTCGGGTGCCCTTTACTCTCATCTGCCTCTTCCCACTTCTCCCTTCTTTTCCCATTCAATCGAGTGCAGCTCAGCATGTCAGTTGTACGGCGTTCCAACCAGGTTGGAGCTCAAAAAATAAATATATTAAGCCCTCCGTTCTCGTTCACGTCTGCGTCACTAGGAATTCAGTGGGTGCCATCCATTCCCGTTGCCACGGCTGAAAGTGCACAAGCGCGTCTTCCCGCCATGCCGTATGAATTTTCATCCGGTTCCTTAGATCACTTCATTCAGTTATGGTTCCTGCTAATCTGCAGTATTGCCCCCGCAGTCTGCCTCTCACTCCGTTCACCTATGTCATTAGTACGCATTTGTGCATCCTTTATCATATTCCTTAATAGTTTTTACCTTATCATTTCTCAGTGTACTGGAAAAAGGGTATTATGTCCCATCATATACACGGATTTGTAATGCATGATAATGATAGGCAGTTGAAGTGATACTGAAAATTTCAAGTAAAACTAGGCAAAGGGACTTTCCCATTCAAACGATTGGGGAGTGCCGCTACGTCGGCAGAAAAATCGCCTGCGACTTAAGCAAAGGGTAAGTATTATACCGTGGACAAATAAATGTCTTTCTATCAGAAGATACGGCCATTAAAGTTGAATGTTATGGCTTTTAAACGAGGAGGTGGCTCACTGAAACATGTATGGTTTACCTTTCTTTGGCTCTAAGACATCGGTGATAGGACCGGCTGTAAGAAGTTTAGAAGAATTGAAAATTTATCGGTTCAGAAGAGGAATGAATATTATATAAGAGTAGCAAATGAAGTACTTCGAAGAACTGATTGGGGAGAAAATGTTGTGTTGGATACTTTGAAGAAAAATAATGAATTTGATTGATTAGATGCTGAGTCACGATAGTTAATCGAATGCCAAAATTGAAGGATCCTTAGAAAGGAGGAGTTGCAGAGAAAAACTAAGGAGCAGCAGGCAATGAAGAAGGTCCTACGAATAAATGAGATTGGCAGAGAAAAAAAACCGTGGATAAGTGCTGAAACATCCGCAGATTGATAAAAATACTTTAAACGATGTTGATGATAAAAATAATCGAATGAAATCCAGGTCCAAGAATTGAAATTCTACTCTTTCTAACCTAAGATACATCGTGTTCTCAGTATAATGGTGAATATTTTGACTGCTCTAACCTGTCAGTATTAAGTTAATATAAGTATTTAGCAGTATTTAATTAACTGTGGTTCGCCGCTTTTCTCTTTTCAAAATCCTTCAGTTTTGATCTTGTGAAATTTCTTCTTTATTTTTCGCACAATTTTACTTTATATTTATAGAACCACCTTATTTAGAGACATCTTTTCCCAAATAATCCCAGATTGACTCCAGTCAGTGGGTAGCATATCCTTTTTTACAGGGTAGCAATTTCTTTGAACACTTCTCCTAATACCTACACATTCGCAGTCCATTTTATTTATTTAATTGACTCCTTTGTCACACTCTTTTCTTGGCCTCCTCTTTTCGTCCGATATCTCTGCGGTATATAGTAAATAGAATTGTGGAATGGAGATATTTTTTTGATTGTCAATAATTTTATACGATCCCACCTGTTGGGAGATATTTACTGCAAGTAATGACTTTTACAACATCTTAGATCTTAAACTTTAAAAAAACCTCGTTATTTATGAAAATTTACCTTCTGGCTTTTTCTTTCCGCTAAATTTAAATTTTTATACTGAACGATATTACAGCTTTTTTTAGGAGCTAAACAATCGGTTTTTGAGGCTTAATCATAAAATATGCATGCATATTTTAACAAAATTATTTTTCATAATGTACGTTCTACACTTAACAATCACAATATTCCTCCACTGTAGAAATTCATTTTTGCGTTAGTGATGCACATTTACGACATTGTTGATATTTTTGTTACTGAATTTTAAAGGTTTTTGATTAACATCTAATATTTGCCGCCGTATCTTGAATGTGTAGTATTTGCAGATCCCATGCAATAAGCTATTAAAACGCACTCGATTTTTCAGTGGTACATCAGGCACGACTAATGAAGGCTTGTTCTTAACTGTAATGAAATAATTGAAAGTAAAGATAAGAATTGAAGAATTTTGATATCGGTATAATTATTTGCAGATAAATTAGATATTGGAATTAATTTAATATAAGACAAAGATTATTCCTACCATTATCCTAAATTAAGACAATGTCACCTGCACTGTGCAGCAGAATTACTTACTTTCTTGAGTGGAAACGAATAGTAAGGGAATACAAACTTAGATATGACAAGAAAAGAAATACATAGAACGACGGAGCTGAAAGCTATGCTCGAAGAAAAATTTCTCCCCATTGCCTCCAACTACGTATTCAAATTCGATATTCCCCGACTCTTCTTTTATTTATGTCTTCCCGTTTCCCATCGCGAGGGACATGCATTATTCCGACTCTCGTTTGCTACGACCGGTCGTTCGAAAATCCGAAGGACAAACAAGGACAGTTAAGAATTTACCGAATATTCCTTTTGGAAATGAATAGCTTTTCCCTTTTAGATTTTGTTGATGCCGCATGCGTTTTCTTCCATTTGCACACAATTTTGATTAATATGACAAATATCCGGTCGGATTCACTGTATAATCATGATGCGACTACCTTTTTCTCCTCAATAAAACACAAATGGCTTTAGGCAAGTGGTTAGAATATCTCATTGTGTACCTAGATGGCCAGGCACGATTTATTGCTATTATTTCATTAAATAATCGGCATTCGACGACTCAGAAAAATATTTTACCTCATTTTCGAAAAAATAGTTCAGCTGTATTAAATAATTTTTTCACCTCAGAATAATAGATGTTGGTGAAGGGTATTTAAAAGGGGATAGAACTTTTCAATGACAATAGTTGATATTTTTTGATCTCTTTAAAATTTTATTTTTTAACGTTGAACCCTTGGGTTTAATTCGAAGTAGTGATGGGTGGGAAATATGCGAATATTTTCTATTTGTTTTTCGACTTCAGCCTCGCCTTTCTTCTCATCTTACGTGAAAAGTTCCTTTACTTACGTAAGAGGACCAAGACGACAGGATCGGGGAATAAATTTGAAGGATTTATCGGAAAGAAAGAGAGAGGTTCAGAGAAGAGCGCATAAAAGATGAATTGTCTGAAGTGAGGAGAAAGTAATCAAAGAAGACGGCCGAGGAATCCCCATAAAATAAAGCGAGAAAAAAGGGAAAGTGGAAGAGAAAAAGACAATCGCTGACCAAAGTGAAGTCTCGTCGGCGGCAACTACTCTATCGTCCTTGGAGAGGGCATTGGAAAGAATCGGTGTAGGTTTGCGGCGATAAAGAATAGGCTTCGTAGCGATGACGATAAGTCTGAGACAAATGCATTGGGAAGATGGAGAGGCATACTTGGGGGAATAGGAACGGAGTTGGGGGAGTTAGGGGAGAAGGGGCAGAGAATCGGCTTAAAAGCCTCCTGTCTCGATTCATTTGTCTTTCTTCCCTTTCACTTTTTATACCTTCGTTCTATGTGTCTATCT
The DNA here is from genome assembly GCA_037158775.1 of Hetaerina titia. Taxonomy (NCBI): domain Eukaryota; kingdom Metazoa; phylum Arthropoda; class Insecta; order Odonata; family Calopterygidae; genus Hetaerina; species Hetaerina titia. The sequence continues at coordinate 73,560,614 of CM073772.1, read as the reverse complement.
AAAGTCTCGTCAGCGTCTTCTTTTCTCCCCCTTTCTTCGTTCTCTTTATTTTTGTGGAAATCGGCATCTCTGATTCCTCTTCTTACAAACCTCACTTAGGTGGAAAATCTTTAGTTTTTATGAAATGGCTCGTTTTTTGACAATTTTTAATGTGTCTTAAGTTCATCTCTTAACTGAAGTTTGTGATAGAATTTTTAGCTTCGCTAGCCATCTGTACCCTTTAACACAATTCCATCCTTGCTCTATTTCTGCTCAACCATTGTTCTACAGTCACTTTTATCTTGATCATATTTTCCTCGCGACTAATGGTACAATGTTATATACGTATTAATAGCATTGGCTATCTAGTACTCGAATTCATTTCTCTGGCCCAATTGGAACCCAATTCATAGGATAGGTGATCGCCTCCCATGAAGGGTTTGTCTCTTGTTCATTAAGTGCTTCTTATATCATAGTAAATTATACCAATTTCCAAACAAAAAGTATTTTATTTTCCTTAGCATTATTTTATTATCATCCCTATTCGAATACGCAGATTTATTGATTAGGATTGAAGTTATTTGATTATACAAATATTGGGTAACTTTTGATAGAAATGCATCATTAATATTTTTTATTCAGCAATTATTACACAGACCTAAAAAAAAAAATTTTTGGTGCCGGGAATCTTTGTGATGATTTTAACTATATTTGCGGAGCTGAATCCAAATATGAAATCCGTTGTTATTTAACAGCTCTATTTTTTTAGATATGGCACATCTTACCATTAGTTGTTTTAATATATTGATATAATCCGGAAAATAATTTTCAAAGTTAAATAAATCTATAAGTATACTAATTTATAACCACTCTGCGGTGTTCTTTTTATTTTCAATAAACTGTCAATAAGTTTTATGTATATTTCTATATTGTAGGCCAATGAGATAATTATTAGTATAATATTCCCATATCACCATGTAGAAGATTTTTTTACGTAAGTAACAACATATCTATATCTTGAAAACTATAGCTGATAGGAAAAAACTAGTGTCATAATTGGATTCAGCACCCTTATTGTTCTTTAAATCAGCATTAAAAGCTCCGGCACCAAAACCACTGTTGGCCTGTGTTATTAATATAATATTCCCATATCATCATGTAGAAGATTTTTTTACGTAAGTAACAACATATCTATATCTTGAAAACTATAGCTGATAGGAAAAAACTAGTGTCATAATTAGATTCAGCACCCCAATTGTTCTATAAATCAGCATTAAAAGCTCCGGCACCAAAACCACTGTTGGCCTGTGTTATCTGAGTACGAATCGATAGTTGAATTTTTTCCGCCCTTTTGGATAACTTAATGTGGTCCTCTTTTAGGTCTATTCTGTACTTGCTCTCGTACGGTGTGCTTCTATTTCTTTTGCCACATCCATTTCTTTTCTCCATCCATCTGGATATCTTTTCTCTCTCTTCCTTTCTCCATTCCTTATAGGTATCTTCTTCAGCCCCATCCTCTCCTTCCTGGGGGTTCCTCAAGTCACTTCCACGAAAAATGATTCCCCTCCCCCTTCCGCGTTATCGCCACTTTTGCTACCCTGCCCTTCACATCTCAGTAAGACTGCGACTTGACCCTCGCGCTCCCCTTCATGCGAGTTCCTCTCAGCCCTTCAAGCATTATCAGCCTCTCTATCAGCAAACTCTCGCCCTCATCCCTTCTCTCTCGTTACCGTCCATGCTAATGAGGTGTCGTGAGAGAGCCTTATAGGGAGGAGGGCCTCGCGTTACGTACCTCAGTGCTGCCAAATTGTCACGAGGCGGATGCCTGGCGCGTGTGGGAACTGGGAGTCGTGGAATTTCAGATACCGAGAGCGTGGAGGTGGGTGACTGGGGGGTGAGGGCGAGCATACGGGTTTTGGAGGATGAGCACCAGGCAGCGTGAATTTGAAGAGAGGTGGGGGGGAATGAGGGGAGAAATTTTTGATGTCTTTAATGGGAAGAAGGGGTTGTAGAAAAGGATAGAGGAATTTATTAAGAGAGGGAAAGGACAGGGTTAAGATATGAGGGGAAAGGTTGGACGGGAAGTAAAGGCACAACGTTAACATCGTGGTTTTCCTTTGCATTTGAGAGAAGATCGTATTCATTAGGACAAATTTGGTTGTCTTAAACCTAGTTCTTGGAGGCCTAGATCTTTAAACTATGGCTAGTACGTCCAGAGTTTCTTGTTTTCTACGTCCTCTTATTCGCAAGGCACGTGAGGAGCTTTGCAGCGTTACCGTTGGTTGTGGTATCATCATCAACAGAAATCCATTTGCATTCCATTTTGGCGTTCATATTTCTTTATTTCAGAGATATATACCAAAATTTGACTGCTTTTGCCTGAGCTATAAACGGAATACGAAGGATTGTTCTAAATCAATATTTTCCAACAAAACACATAAAATGCCTCTGGTGGCTCACATGACTAAGGAATTGAAGCCTGTTTATTGATGAATTCATAGTTGAATTAATTTCTTACAAGAGTTCGAGCGGGTTAATTCTCTTGGTACAAAAAAATAAATGAACGTTGGGAAAATGAAGAGGCATACTTTTTCGTTGAATGCGAACCCTTAAAGGGAAAGCAGTGCTTAAATGGAGCGACAAAAATAAATATCTTCCTATGGGTTAAAGTTTTCTTGGAATAATATAAAAATAATTGGTGCTTATATAAAATTATAAAATAAGTAATATTTCGTAAACGTTATGTTGTAAATTTAAAAATGATGACACACAATTTGTTATTGAAGTCTGGATCTGAATCTAAACGAAATTTCTCGAAGGATTAAGAAATTTCTCCCTTTAAGCAAAAATAAATTTGCGTTGAAAATGAGGATAGACTCGTATTTCCCAAGTTTTAGGTCTGCAATATCTTGAATAAAATATATTAGATCAATTTCTTATATATGTTTCGAGATAACATTACGATTGTATCATTTCCTTAAATGATATTTCTATCTGATTTTTAAAGTGCTGAGCAAAATGAAATATTTAAAGGCTTATAAGTTGTACAAGTTATTGATGGTGAATATCATTGAACACCTTGTAGTTTATAGTGAGTGTGTTCAATTTCAAGTGTCTCCAAAAGTCCTTGCTTTTGGCACGAATACAGGGACACTAATACCTGTATGCAGGGCCCTAATAATTAAAGTCTTCCTGTGTAACGTTTTGGAACTCTCTCGAAAAGTGGACACTGATCGATCGTTCGCATTCTTTGCTTCCACTTCTCTCTCCTCTAATATTCTTCTAAACTACCCCCGTGGACGCCGAGGTTACATCCTCGTCCTCCTTTTCTCTCACTATCGTTCCACACGCTCGAACCTGTGAAGGTGAGGTCGTTCTGGGTGGACCTCGGGTTTTATCTCCTCCTCCGCTTCCCTTTGAGGTGTTAATGCCTCTCTCCATGCTTTCCCCCCTCCCACGCTCGCTGCGGGTCAATTTCAGAGGAAGAATCCTTAATAAACCTCCTCCTTCCCCTGCCGTCACCCCTCCCGGCCTTCCGCAAACCCCCTCTTGGTTCCCACCCACTTAAAACCGTCGAAAGCCAAAACCGCCTTGTGTGATTCGTGTGCCCCGCAAGAGCGGAATGGAGGGAGAGATAGAGATGAGATTGGGAAAATTTACATGTCCCTCTGATGTTAGAATCAGGGCGCACGCCGACAAAATAAATTCGTATAGCGCGGGGGGATGGACGGGGTATGGTGAGACGGCGGTTGATGCGATGCCAGGAGGCCTGTGTGTATATTGAAGGCTGTAATTGCTCTCCATATCTCTCTCTTCAACCGTTATGCATTATCCGTGGGGGTTGGTACTCATCCAGGGAAAAGGAAAGCATTAATGTACCGATATCCGTCAATCCTCATCGGTTCTCTTCAAGTCATCAAAATCCACGCGAGCGTCAGCTCCAATCATTTCCTTCTGCCCTGTACTCTCTTCTCGTTTCATCTTTTTCCCCTGGGGAGACTCTCTCTCAGCAAGACTCCCGTCTTCATCTCCTTCGGCATGAATTTTCATTGAGTCAGAAAGGGGTGAAGAGGAAGGAGGAGATTAAAGGGTTGAAAACGGGTTAATTTCGTGATTATTTACGGACGGGGGGGATGTCTCTCACTCCCGTGCATTTGAAAGCAGTCGGACGAACTCGTAAGGAGTAGGTGAAGAGGTTGCTTGGTATTCTCGCCTGAGTGCTAATCCCACGGTTTAATGAGCAATTATATTAAGTTCGTCTGCGAGACCGTAAAGCCGGGTATATAATTTTTTTTTAGAATGTGTCTTTTTCGAGCGCCAGTCAAAGTTTCCATTCATCTCGGATTTCAGAAACTCCTGGGACACTCTCGAAATATTTCCATCAAATTGTCGGTATATATTAAGTCGAGAGTATGCTTCAGTTTGATGTGGAAAGATATCTTTTTGTCTTTTTTGTTTCTAATTTGTCTGACTTTTAAATTGTCGTTTATTCTCATTTCCGTATTTGATTTTCTTCACATGTATACGCGTTTGAGTCCGCCATGTCAATAGACGAATGCATTGATTCGAGAAAATAATATAATGTTAGTTAATATCGTTGAATAATGAAAAAAAAATATTCGGCAGTTAGCCGTGTCCTCCGTCTAATATGAAAGGATGGCATTGCATTTACCCGTTAAAAATAACTGGTGTGATATTAATTTATTGACATGTTTGTAATTACCGTGTGGTGGAGTCTCTTCCGGTTGTCAATATCAAGTAAGTCGCTGCCTACATTTCTCCTGCCGAAGAAACTCTCTTACGACTTCTTTGGCCGATTCCCCAGTTCAACATTAGAAATAATAGTTTAGATTGATTAATTTGAAGTGTCATTTGACCAGAAAAAAAGCGGAAAACATCGACACGTGTAATTTCGATCATTATGTTAGTTGCAAGTGCGTGTGTTTGGTAAACGTTCAGATACTCCAAAATGTTTATCTTATCCCTGTAGCTGACTACAAGGGCTGTAGCTCGGTGAGTTCCATTGCCCCGAATTCCTTTCATATTTACTCATTTTTTTCATATTATCACTTTCTTGAGTTTTTATAGAAGATGGCAGGGCGTGGAGCGTATCCTTATATAATTTTTTTCAATTGGCAATGGGCAGTGGTCTTGAGGAAAGTTATTTTTGACATACTCTCTTGACATCAATTTGTCACGTTCTTAAAAGTAAAACCATAGTTCATTATTTTGATCCAGTGAAACGGTAGTGACGGTAACTTATTCATGTGGGGACACTTTTTATCTATGAGAACTGAGGAAAACTCCACGGAATTAATTCTATCATGAAAATAATTGAACGTGTTAGCAACTATATCGGAGATTATTCATCATTTATTCTCAAAGCCCTATTTATCTCTGTAAAAAGTCACCTCAACTTATATATCTCTCCATCAGCATTCTCCGATATCCTTCCTTAGCTCCTTCCGTAGTATTAACTTTCCTTGGTGCCACTGCTCTTGGGTCTTTGTATTAGCGGAAACAAGAGTGCAATAGTCCCCAAAATAATTTTGAGACACCTTTGGTTAAAGCATTAAGCTAAGCCAAAAATGAAATGAGAACATTGTATTAGATATACACGTTCTCTGCTGACGTTGCTACTTCTTTTAATATCCCATTTTTATGCTTTCATTATCTATCTCATAATGCTGAGTTCCTCGATGGGAAAGATTCAGCAGAAGGGAACATTTGAGAACTTGTCTAATGATGTTTTCCATTGCCATAAGATTTTTGCTGAGTAAGAGTTGTTTTACCTTCCGAACGGGAATATTTTTAACGATGTAATTGTTCGAGGGTTTTTTTTTAATCTCTGAACGGAGAAGGAACGGCGAAACGGGACATCAAGGTGATGGAACGATTGGAGTATCAAGTGATAACCGCCATTCGCAGTCGCGACAAATTTTGTAATTTCCTGGTAGTTTCCCAGCCTCTTAACACTCGCCTCGGGTATCCTATCTTTTTGTCATCTCATCTCTAAACCACTCTCCCGGTTCCCAGCCTCCTTCCCAACCCTTTGTGAACTGCTCTGGTCGTCCGTGTTCTCTGTGCTCCAACCAATATCACCAGCATGCAACCCTACTTCCCTCCCTGAAGTAACTCGCAATGAATATTCAAATTAGAGCTGGGACCTCCCGGCCTCGCTCTCCCGAAACCGGGATACTCCTCCCCCCATACTTCCCACGCCAATCCTCACTACCTCTCCTGCTTCATTCACCTCCCTTCCACCTCCACTCTCAGCGTTTTGTTCATACCGTCCCTTCGTTCGCATTTCTTCCTTTTCATCGACCCTTCATTTTCTTTTTTTTTCATTTTAATCATTGTTTAAATTTAATTTTGATATAGTTTTGTTTCATGACAGAACTTAAATGTAATTATTAAGGGTAATATGTCGTGTCATTTATTTACTGTATGCTCAATTTTTTTCTTGAAAATTTAATATAGGCAGAAAAGACAGGGGAACGACGTAAAACCCAAAACCCTGATTTCTATTCTTCTTTCCAAAAATATTGGTTTTTAAAAGAGTGACAGCGCTAGCTTTGGTGGTCTCCAGAAGGATAGAAAAATCAACATAAATGTCCCGATATGATGACAAATGGTGAAGGAGAAAAGAAGGCGGACTAAGAAAATAGATGGAAAAATTGATTGTAAATCAATACATATGAAGCAATTGGAAATACTATAGGTAGGGAGTTATTATGAACGAAGAAGTTTATCTAAATGAGGAAAAAAAAAATATGAAGAGCCGATGTCGTTAATAATTTAGAAATTAAACTGTTGATTTTCATATTCACACAACGATGAATAAAAGTTTTCAGGAAGTATTCAAAACCTACCAACATACAGTATACCTGTATTGTAACCTTGCGCAATAAATTTGAGAAACAAATTTATTTCATTCGTTATGATCTGCACTGGTTTTCCAGTAAAACCGTAATGAAATAAATTTGTTGAAAAATCATTGGGATTTAAAAGTATTTTTAATGCCATTTTTGGAGCTTTTTGGGTACATTTTTTGGGACCATTTAACGATTAGTGATAATATCATAGTTATCTTTGTAATGTTACATTTTCTCTTTATAAACTTTTGGTCTTTCTATTGATGTTTTCCTTTCTTTTCTTCATATTGTACGTATCTGAATTCTCAATGTGAGTTGAATTTCGCTCTCGCAGATTGTCCATGTTTTCGCTAATTTACATATTTTCATTTCTTTCGCATACCTTTATATAGTGACTCTCCCACTGCGGCATTATATTTCTCTTCGTTTTTTTCACTTTCTGTCACCTAATCTAATTCTTCCCATATTTTCATGTTCTTTATGTGCCTGTGCTCATAGCCTTTTTGGTCCATATTTCAAGAGATATTATTACTCGCCCTTTGCCGACAACGCTCTTAATGTCTCGGCTTTAAGTCTCAACCTACGTTACCTTCACAACAAGAAACTTTCTCTTATTGCCTTAAATGCATCTTGATAAGGAAATTTTTCATGACTATTTCATATGCTTTTACGTTTCGTGACATAATTCTGTTGTTCTCGGAATGTAATTCTATGTTCGAAATAAATCCGTATTGCGGCTCAAGCAATATCTAAGCAGGATTTAAAGGGTATAGTAAAGATTCATGTGATTGCCTTAATTCTAAGGCATTCATGTGAGTGCCTTAGATTTACTCTTATTAACTGATAAACTTAATAATGATTTGTTTCTTAAAGAGATAATTTCCATATTATTTTTCGAGGACCATAGATTGAAAATACAAATGGTACCTTTAAATCTCGTTTAATAAGACGAGAAACCACAATTCTATCAAGATGAGTCCAATTTTTTATGTAAATTGTCTCCATATTCATCAGGATGTTGTTACTTTTCCTCCTACACATGTTCATTCAATTTAATGTTAGGCGAAATAATGTTATTCTTTCTCATGAAAATATTTGTATCATACTATATCGCAAGAGATTAGAAAAATATACATTCCATTCCAGACTCCAATTTCCATTTCCACCGAAATTCTAAATGAAGATGGCGAGGGGGTTAAGGTGCGAATATTTTTCGTCACCCTCCGGAAATCTCAATTCCAGAATCTTCCAGAAGTTTATGGGAGGATACCGGTCCTTCCAAATTTCTCACCGTTATCAACTCTTCCATCCCTATAATGTCAAGGGGGAAAAAATGAAGGAAAAGAAAACTTCCTCTTTCCACATTCTCGCTCCTCCACACCCCTTCTTCAACGTCCGTGTCTCTTGATTCTGGTCGAATGGGATTTGAGTGAGGGGATGGGAAAGGGAGCAAAACTCGGCGAAAATCTTCTTATTTCCTCTTTTTTATGCCATCCGCGTATGGTTGAGGAGCTCGAAAGCCGCCAACCGTACTTCGTTCATCTTTAAGCCCGCTTACCACTTACCCACCTTGGCCATACTGCTCCGAGAACCCACCTGCCTTTGACATTTACCCCGAAATTCATCTGCTGTCTTTTTACTTTTCGGTTGAGCCAATATTTTACGCAGTCGTTCATCTAAGCATTAGTTTTCACTATCAATTTATTTTTATGAAAAACTCATTGAAATGCGTTCAGAATTTTATTATGCTGCGAAATAAGTTATTCCTTCTGTATAATATGAAGAACCTTTCGCTAGAATTTTGCTCTAAAATTTTATTTTTTTAAATATTGGCTAAATTCCTATCTGGAAGTCACTCCTCACGATGTTCTTTTTTCTTTTTTTGATTGCCTTTTTCAGGTATTCATTCTAATCCAATGGATTGGAATCAAGTCTTCATTGAAAGTGTGGCATGTTACCGTTTGTTACTAAAATACAGCCACGCCACCCCCTCTCCACAGTTTTTTATGCCACGCCCATTTCATCTTTCGGTCTTCCTCAACTCAATGTCTTCCCCTGCTTCGCTTACCAACTCCCCCTCTCTTTTCAGTTGGCCTCCTTCCGCTTGCTCTCCTCTTTACGCATGTATGATTCCTCTGTCTCCCCTCGTTCTCCATCCTTCTCCCCGAACCTCCCTTTCTTTCGCTTGGCCGATCTCCCTAAACGCTCGGTTCCGCTGCAACGGACTTGGTCGGACATGTGGGAGCGCTCGACTTGCCCGATTTCCGATCCACGTGTGTGGCGGCATGCCCACACCCTGTCTGCCACCGACCACTCGCGCCCCTTTTGTTATTTCCAGTGAAAGTTTTTCCTCCCACTCCAAACCATTTCCCTTGCACTGCATGCCTCATCCGTCTCAATAGGTTCTCCTTGGTGATGGGGCGCGTGTTGCTCTTCCTTCTCGCCGGCAAGTCGTGTCGTGGGATTTTAAACCAACCACGTTATGGATGGATCGTCCCGCTCGAGACGGACTTTCTCACCTCGTTTGGGTGATTCTCAAGTGATTGAAGCGTGGACGATGTGATAGACAGGGCATTAAGGGATATGAAACCAAATAAGGTCGTGGGGGTAGACAACATTCCTGCGGAACTACTAAAAGGTTTAGGAAAATGTAGGAGGGAGAACGAGCTGATTCATAGTGTCTATGAGGAAGTGAGGATGTGATTGACGCTGCTCAATTTGAGTAATATTCTTCCAGTAGTGAGGTCCTTATTGTGTGAGTGTTTTCCTGAGTGCTTGAGATTGGCGCGAAATTTATTCCCGTCACGGATAGGTTGTACGAGTTTGTGTCCATAGTCCTCCTAGATTGATGTAGGAGGACTATGAGGATTCGTATGGACTGATTCGTAATGTCTATGAAGAAGGAATCTGGCCGAAAGACTTTGTGAGATCAGTGTTAGTTCCTATTCCAAAAAAAGTAAAGGCTACATCATGTGAGGACTACAGAACAAAAAGTTTGATATCCCACGCAGCTAAAATTATTCTAAAGATCATCAACAAAATGATAGAGAGTGGGGAAAATGATTACTTAGGGGATGATCAGTTTGGGTTTAGGAAAGGAAGAGATACGCGTGATGCCATTGCAGTAATGAGATCACTAATCGAGAAGAATATAGAATACAATCAGGACGTTTTTGCCTGTTTCGTAGATTTCGAAAAAGCGTTTGATTGAGTGAATTGGGAAAAATTAATGCGTGCATTGCAGAAAATAGGAATGGATTGGAGGGACAGGAGACTGATCCGCAACCTGTACATGTCTCAGACTGCTCAGGTGCGAGTGGGGAACGGAGAGTTCGGATGGGCAGTGTTAGGAAGAGGTGTAGGACAGGGTTGTACATTATCACTGGTGCTGTTTGTTATGGAGCGTAGTTACGAGTATGTACGACGCGGAAACGTAGTCACTGAAGCAGGATGATAGAAATAGATTGGAGGGTTTTAAAATGTGGGTGTAGAGAAGGTAAAATGGACCGAAAGGAAAGCAAATGAGGAAGTACTTGGGATGGTGGGCGAGGAGAGGGGTTTTTTGGGAGAAATCCTATGGAGGCAAGAAAAATGGATGACGGGCGTATTGATCGGCAGTGGGATGTTGAAGACTGTAATAGAGGGGAGAATTTTAGATAAACAAGGAAGGGGCAGGAACTGGATAGGGATGTTTGACTGGATGAACGGAAGAAAGAAGTACACAGAGATGAAAAGGGACTTGAAGTAGAGTAGGTTGCTGGATTGTGTTTTGTTAGAAAACAAGCTATTTATTTAGGAGTTGTGTTCATCTAAAAACTACCTTAACCGGTAGATTATGTAATAATAATTATATATATTTTTACACATGCATATGTAGTATTCTACCGGTTAAGATATGTTTTAGATGGCCATACCATTGCAATAACACACAATTAGACTGCGGTAAGTCCTTCAATTCCACATACTTCCTTCCATCATTTCTTCCAAAAATCGTCTATCCTCTCCCACCAATCCAAACCTGTGTCGTTTGTTTTCCTTTCTGTCGATTTTTTACTTTTCCATATTTCTCCACACCCACATTTTAAAATCCTCCTATTGACGTCTACTATCATGCTTCAAATACCATGTTTCCGCACCGTACAAAACCACGCCCCGTTTATTTACATCTTTTCTCAATGTTCCTGTCATTAATTCCCTTCTCATTGCGAAAGCATCGTGGCAAAAATGAAGGAATTTTTCCTGCGCTATCTCCTCATGCGTTGGTGCATATTTCGGCTAAGATAACTGTAGAGTAAGAGAATGCGGTTTTTTCCGGTCTAAAGAATAGAACAGATCTCCTTGTGGGACTTTGTTACCTGGAGGTATTTGTTCTTTCTATTTCCTGGGAACCAAGGACCGATTCTTCGTTGTCTTGCAATTTATTGGTGCCATAAAGGTGATTGATGAAATTGTGTCCTCTCAGTGTTACCGTTCCCTAAGGACTCCCTGGAACTTTATCTGGGCCACTCGCCAGTTCCGATTTTGATGCTACGTCCCTGTTTCCAGTTTTAGCGAAAAACACTTTCTTTTCTCACATTTTCACCTCCTCACCCCCGAATGCTAGGAAGTATTGGAGACTCTGCGAATTATGGAATAAATATTTAACCTAGAATAATCTACTATCTGCATAATAATTAAGTTTACTAATTAACTAAAGTCCTCAATCAAGTTAAGAACCAAAGAAAGAACTTTTTGCCCTCATTTGCAGAAAAAAAACCTTTAATCCGATTTTTCAATGAATGTATTGATTATATGGATTTCCAGTCAGCCTTGATGGTTTTACCATTTACAGGCTGTAAACAGAGTCGGTGGGTCCTTATGAAACTGAACATATATTTACAGTCGCTAGCCCAAGGATCGGTGGTTGTTTTTTCCAATGGCGTAATGTTATACTTACGTAATCTAGATTGATAACACGTTTTTTTCATTCCCTCTGCTTTTGAATATCTAATTTCCATACACGACGGAAATTAAATCACTTAAATTTATCCGTCGAATACTAAACTTCTCATTATTAATAATTGAAAGATCAAACATTCCTGTACAGCTTATGTAAAAAGGATATTTTAAACATTATTCCATGGAATTATGATCTAAATAGTTTGTCTTTGATGAATTAGTCATCTAAAAACCTCATTGACACCTTCAATATTTAAAAATAAATATTTGAATTATTTAATTATCAATAAATTATTAATCGTCATCATCACTTTAGTCAATTGTAAATTTAGTCAGCTAAGATGAAGATTTAATGTCTACGTTTGAATATTCTTGTATTTACAATTTTATACTGAACCAGAGAGATATAGGAGTTCCAAGTCACTAAATATCCGTAATTAGATGCCGAAAAATCGACAAATGTAATAAATTTCGTGTAAATACTGCCTATGCCTACAACGCACTTTTTTCAAGTTTAGAGGTACCGGACAAATTTCTTTAAAATGGATTTAATAAGCGTGAACAATAGTAATAGATTAAACTCTAGCACCTTCTTTCCATCATTAAGAAAATGCGAATGTAGTAATTGGTTAAATTGCTGTGTGGTGATTATTTTACTGTGGAAGTAAATAAAGATGTGATTTGGATGAAGGGAATATCTCTATCTAACCATTTACCTTAACCATTCGTTCCAAGAAAGGGAAAATATTTTTATTTCTTGCACATTCATTTACTTCTTTGAATTTGAAAAAGGAAAATAATTGCAGTAGGTTTACAATTATCGCTAATACAGAATACAGTTAGCTTCAAAGTTGGTGGTGAAGCTTTTTTGCAAAATTCTATTAAATTGAATCAGTGTTTTGGCTCTGTGAAAATGTAAGCCGTCTCTACTTTCTTGACCAGAGCCCTTGATTTATGAGTAAAAATGACGTCCGTATATCTAGCCTGAAATTATTGGTTAGCCTATTAACAGTACGATTTTTACTAAGCTTTTGCCAAATTTCCGTGTCTAATTGTCACATTGCAGTGGGGAAAAACAAACGCTTAGTAAAACAATGGGTTTTGGTGGTCCACCACTGAGCGATTTATTGCACAGCCGGCGTTTGATTAATGTGTCCGAAAGGAAATAAATAGCGGAAAAAATTCTTTCGTCGAATACTTTGAAAAATAAATATCTTCCATTTTTTTGCGGGGGCGTATTTCTGTATGGACTTATTTGAGGGGTTTTCATGTAAATATATTTTTTAAAGTTTTTCGTTCGCCACTTACGGCTTTGTTTCGGTTTGAGGGGTCATTTTTCTTTCGCTATTGTTATTTTTTGTATTTACATAGTTCTTGTGCGGGAAAACTTTGTATTGATACATTTATTAATTCATGAGTACTTTTATTTAATTATTGATCTACTTCAAAATAGCTGCTATGCCCCTACCTACAATAATGTCTTTAAAATGCTTCATAAAGCATTTTAAAGATATTCTTCCACCTTAAAAAATATGAAGCATCATTTTTAAACATTATTAATTGACACCGACCGTAGTTTCAACAGGTAACTTAATAAACAAAATGGATAAAATCGACGTCATACTATGAAGTGCATATTATATTTGTAAATTTATCGTGAAACGTTTTCGTGCAGTAAGGTCAGAGAATATTTTGTCTTTTGCATATAACAACCTTTAGTACAAAATTATTGTCAATTATTCTTGAGTTCCACCTCTCTATGACAATGATATTGCCTTTATTCCTTTTAATTAACGATTAAACTAACTGAAATAGACGTTGTGTTCACTTTGTTATTAATGCTATTAAAAATGATATTATGTACCACGCCGAAGTGGTAATTTTTCATATTTCCCCTGGCTGTCATGTACATTTGTCATATTTCATAGCAGCATGTGTAAAATTTTAAGATGTGATACAGCCATAAATTTTGCACTTAAATTTCCATTACTCTAATATTTGTAGAATTCACCCTCGAGAGTCATCATTTTTTCATCTTTCTAGTAGTAATTGCCTCCCTGGTCTTTCTCCTTTGCCAATGACAACCGAGAGTATAACTGGAGATGGCGCTATATAGTATACTATATGATTTCCAAAATCCAGCGCATTACGATCCCTTAGGTGGTCTCTTTTATCAGTTACGGTAGAACATGAATTATATTGGAATATCAATCCATATCCGCAATCTCTCTTTATATCTCTGCTTCGATCTTTGGTGACCAAACATGGTATCGTGAAATAAAAAAATCTTTCGGAACAATATAATTTACAACTACTGCAATAAAAACTGGCCGCAATAAATCGCAAATTGGAGCAACAGGCGAGAAAATTTCCCGCGCCATCCTATTCGCTCGCATCCCTCTCAGTCTCTGCGACCGATCGTGGCCGAAATGTTTATGATCTTCCACTCGTGCCTTTTTTCCCACCGGGCATTCCAAACTCCACTCTCTTCAAATTTAATCCCTCTCGTTTAAAGGGAGAGGGGACATTTCCTTCCCCTATGAAGGCCTTTTAAAACCTTCACTTCTATTCTATACACTCCCGAGGAGGTGAAATCTAGCTTCTGATGGTTAGCTTTATGTTTTCATTAAATATAAAGTCGGATATATCCGAGAATCACCTCTCTCTTCAACTAGCCCAGCCCCGTCTTCCCCGTCCATGATGATCCGGTAGTGGGGAATTGGACCTATTCGGACTATGCCAACCAACTCCAGAAAATATTTTAAGTCCGTATGGGAACTTGATATTTCTAAGTTAGTTTGAGTAATGCGACTCCCTTTTGCTTAGATCTAACGCAAGCATGGGAGATCATAAAAAATAATTATTGCAAGGCATCATAAGTGTGTATTCCTTGCAATACTCGCATTTTCTAAAAGTCCAAAAGTTGAAATGTTCTCAAATTAATGTATATTTTTTCCGATTCAAACAATCTTATTTCAACTCTTTACTTTCATTTCATAAGATGAATGAGCTCTACCATCACCTACCAAACCAACTTTCGGGTTGATTACTGTGTATATACTATTCATGCTCAGAATTTCCAATTCTGAGGCTATCATTTCTCAGGAATGTAAACGACGGTTCGGTAACAGACAAGTAATGGACATCGTAGTAATGGGCCTCTATCGTGTCTCAAACGTTTATCTACAAATGCAAAATACTTTTACCCAAATTTCAATCTCGAAAAATTGCTTGTAAATTTTCGGTGTCAATATGTGGTTTATTTAAATAACATGTTATACTCTAACAGTCCAAGACAATTTATGTCCAAAGCAAAGTTTCTTCTTTTTGATATTATTGAAGCTGAATGGAAAAGTAAGGCCTCGATTAGATGTTTTTCATTTAATTTATTTCGCATTCTTCGTATTACAATACGATTAAGATGCAACTATAATTCAATCAATGTTGGTAGTTTTCCTCTCTGTAGTTTCATTGACATTTAAATTTCCATGCGGGCAAATAAAAACAAAGTTTTAACGCGAATGGGTCACGTCTTCGAAGATGAGTGATCATCAAGATTGAGAAATATAGGTATTTAATTTAAAGAGTCCATGTCTCATGTAATTGTGAAAGACTTTCGCGACAGGTATTGAATAAACTGAGGATATGATCCAAATATATTTTATATGGGTACTTGAGGATTTCAACTGCAATTTTGGATGTCTTTCATTTGATAACCATCGACGATCATTGGTAGAAAATTCTCGAGACAAAAGAATAAGACTGAGTATTAGTTCTATTTAGTAGTCAGGATTCAAAACCCACCCAAAGTGTACATAATCTCGGTCTTAACTACTTCATCGTCCCAACCCTTCTTCACGTTATTTTAATCCTATCGGCAAGGTACACAACTAGAGTAAATATATTTATGAAGAATATAAGACTATCTAAGCAGAGAGCGGAAGTGGAAAGTGTCGAGGTGCTGAGCAGGTTTTAGCTAGCGGAAGGCTCTTTTAAACCCGTGCCTTATTCATGATCACGCTTCCAAACTACCACCTTCTCTCTCTCTCCTTCACCACTTCCTTTTTCGACCGAAGCTGCTGCTGGAGACCATCATCATTTTCAGTGCTACTATGTCGTGGCCCTCCTCTTTTTCTTGCGGCCCTGCTCTTAACTAAAATAATATGAAAAGAAGCGCTCCGAACCCAGTAATATTTCCTCCTTCGCGATTCCATCCCTCTCCATCAACCCCTTCTTCCCTCGTTCCGAGCTCCTTCGATGCCGGTGCCTCCACCCTTCTTCCTTCGGTGTCCTCATTCTCCACCTACTTTGAATATTCGTTCAGCCTCTTCCATTTCTCCACCCTCCCTAGTCTCCTGGTTTATTTTTTTGACACTCCTCTTTTATCACCAAAGAACTGGAGGAATAGTCATGCGTCTTCCGAAAAAATGACCCAAAATAATCAGCGTCATTTTTACTGTGGATGCTGAAACCGTGTTCGAAAGGAGTGCCTAATTTTTCTGGACCGGGATCAGCCGATGCTATCTATCTCCGGAATCCGCAGTGTGTCCGCAGCGTTGAGTTTCTGACGGGCTTTAAAAAAAAAGGTGCTGCTCCTCTCATTTTGAAATTTTTGTGTATACTTACGATTCCAAGTCAAAGTATTATAATGACTAATAACTGTTCTATAAGTGCAATTAATGTGGAGTGTAGCGATAAGTATACCTTTGGGAATTCTATTTAACTAAGAAATTGAGACCATCTGAGGTTATCGGTGCAAATTTGAAATGATAATACTATATAGGAGGTAACTTGAGGGAGAAGTCATCAAATATGCGAGACTTCGTTCAGAAAATGTAATAGTTTGGATTTTATTGTACCCAAACTTTATGGTTAGTCATTTGGTCATTATGGTGTTCTAGAGGTATTCAGTGATGTAGGTATTTTTATTGAAGTGATTTGTTTTCTTATTCGTCTTAATTCTTGGACTTGCTTGTATGTTAAAGTACTCTTCAATCAAATACACGGATTTTTCATATTTCATTCCGAACAACGTTGTCCTTTCCTTTCTTCGTGGCTGTAAACTTCGATTATTCTAAGGTTTTCTTTCAAAATATTTACCCTACTCCTCATCTCCTTCTCTTCCAAACTGGATTTGCACACATACTCTAACCGGCCGTGCTTGCTCTTCCTCTCTCCTTTCTTCGACGAGGCTTTCCCACATGCATGGAGTAATTTCCACGCGGCGGCCGAAGCAGTCCATCATCTGGTCTCAAAGCCCATTACGGCAGAGACCCGGGTTTGAACTTTGCGTGCAACTCGATATTAGGGGCGTGACTCCATTCCTGAGAGATCCCTTTTCACCTCCCCCTGCTTTCGGCTCCGCAGGGTCGGTCCCTCACCCAGCCTTGCGCCCCCATTAACTTAAACCCCATCCACTTTTAGGCTGTGGAATCCCCTTTATATACGCCCCCTTTCCACCCAGTCATTTATTCCCTCTCGATCCTCCTGACTCTCTTTCTCTTCTTCTTTGTCCCAGAGCTCTTCTTTTTTGAGCATGCTCGTGTTTGCGGGTGGCCGTCTGGGAATGCGAAAAATAGTTTTTGTTTCTTTTTCTTTTGAAGTTAGCTTCAATTCGGAGTGGTCACGCGCACATGTGCGGCGGTATGCTCGGGCATTTCCGAAAAATTTAATTTTTAAAAATTTTGTGTGGCAGTCTGTGGCTCACATAAGCTAACACACATCTGTTACGTAGTTTTGAGAAAACGATAGTGATTTTCAGAGGTTGATTGAAGGAAAACTGCCTATTTCACGCCACCGTCTGGAGTCATCAACCTGAAAATTCTTCTCCACAGTGGAGTCATATGGTATCAATTCTATGAAACACATCTCCATTAAGATTAACTTCTTAATGTTTTCCAAACGCCAAATCAGATACAGTTTCAAATGTTAAAATATTATGACAATCATTGATTTATGTACAATTTGTGTTGATGAAATTCAGAATCACAAATGGTCCATTTTTTCTGTTTAATTGTGCTGAGAAATTTTATTCTAATTTATTTTTAATATCCATAATTGAATTCTCTTTTAATCAATCTTTTTGTCTTTGCAGGTAAGTACGAGTTCATTCTCTTTGAAATTGAAGATGCCAGATTCCAGGACGGGGTTTCTAACTAATATTTGGTGCATCAATAATGAGAGTAAGTCTTAAACTTGCATAATAGATATAGCTCTGCTAATAGAAGTATCTGATGAGTGGAAACGAATGAAGTTGCTTTATTTTATAGTCCCTAACCGCCAACAAGTAAATTTAGGAGCATAGAAGTGTATAGTTCTTTTGTGAAAGAATATTTGAAATTGCAAGTGAATCTATGGTGCAGAGATAATTTTTGTAACACATTTTGCTATAAATGACATCCCAGTCACAACTCTCATTATGATTTTTAAATTTAGTTTTGAAATTTGTAAGCTTAGTGTTTATCGAGTATTGAGAGGAGTCTGAAGCAACCTCAGTTCTAATATTTTGCAAACACGTACATTATTTCATGTGATTGTAATTGTTTACATAGAGGAAAGGCTTTTCCCTAAATTTTTAACGAAATCCCACTAAGGCAGACCTATGTGATATGGATCTTGTAAATAGGATAACACTCGTTCACCACATCGATCTAGGATCGGATCTCAGTCTTAATATTATTCAAAAACTTATCTGTTGTCTTTCCATCATTTCGTCAACCTATTTCTTTTTGATTCTTTTAGGATCTATGGTGCGCTATCCTGTTTCATGCATATGTGCGGAATGAGTTCGTTTGGCGTTAATTTCATATTTACTGGGAATAAACCAGCATATAATACTCCTCAGAAACGCCTTAATTATTTCCACGTTTCGGAGCTTCCTTTGATTCAGTTTCGGAGCTTCCCGTACTCTGCGAGTCTTATCGGCTTGGGAAAACAATGGAGACACTGAAAATGAACAATGGGAAATGGACGTTTTGGCAAAGGCCGTGTTGAAGCCTAGATTCTAGGTCAGGAGGGAAGGAGAGGGTGCGAAAAGCTTCGTGCTTCTGTGTTCTCGTATTTGTGAGCGAGCTCTCGGGAGTTGGGGCAAAGGGTGAGGTTGGGAGGGGAGCGAAAAGGGGCCCTTGAGTGTAATGGTGCGAGTCGGGAAGCTTGGTGCCGCTCCCATTTTTGCCCTTCGATTACCTTTTTGAGCATTACGAGTAGGGTGATGACCTCTAGAAAAACTGTGCATTATCAGTGTATTTTTTCACATCCCAACCTGCGTATTTTTTTTCATCAACCAACCTCCATCAGTGATGAAAGAATAACAGTTACAAAAATGGTGAAGCTGATATGTTCTCACGTAGGATCGTAATGCAACCGAATACTTATCCCGAGAATA
Source organism: Hetaerina titia (assembly GCA_037158775.1). NCBI lineage: Eukaryota > Metazoa > Arthropoda > Insecta > Odonata > Calopterygidae > Hetaerina > Hetaerina titia. Next base: position 73,541,438 of record CM073772.1, on the reverse strand, counting down.
AAATGTTCGTGTCTATGTTCAGTTAATGTGTATTTTTCCTTATGTATATATTGATTAAAATTAGGATTCCGGTAAATATTGATTATGCTTTGTTTCATTTGACATAATTTTCGAGTTGCGATTAAATATGTTCGGGTCGCGGCCGCCAAATAATCTTTGAAAGGGCCGGTGTATTTTGAAAAAGTATATCATCTTACTTTTTATTTTAAAATGAATTATGATCCAGATCAAAGTTGATTTTTGAGTTTCTAAAATTATGTGAAACACTTAAGTTCACGCTACCATACGTTAGTTTATCCTGTTCAGATAGACGTTAACGTATATTTGTTCAATGGGTGGCGCAGAACTGCTTGATTGAATTGTGAATTTTGGAGAACTCCTATTTTATCGAGTTCCGGGATCTCCAATGTTATTTTCACTTGTTTCGGAGGCTGAGAGCGCCTTTCATAGTCAGAGATTAAAGCGAAATTTGCATTTAAATTTGTTCAAGCATTCTCGCCTCGTCTTTTACCACAAGCTCGTAAACAAGACCTCACTCACGTGTGCCTCGCGTGATGTATATCCTCCCCGTTTTTCACCTTTTCTCTTTTTATCCGCCGTCCTCACCTCATGACCCTCCCCTTTCTGCCTCCATCCACCTCCGCAGCTTCCTCCCTCACCGAAGAAGCGAAGGACAAAAAAAGAAACCAACCCCTGAGAGGTACTCGTCCTTTAGAGGGATACGAGGGATTCCCCGCGGCGTGTGAATCTCACCTATCACGCCGCCTTCTTCACACGCATTCTCATTTTTTTCCTCCGAGCTTGCGTGCGGGCATTAGCTGCAGGGGCCCAAGGGGGAGGGAGGGGCGGGACAATTCTGGGGCGAGGGAAGAGGGAGAGGGAACAGATTAGAGGGGTGAAGCAGATCGGACTTCCCTCCTTCCACGAAAAAACTTCACGCACAACTCTATGCAGGCGGCCAGCCCACCTTCCTCCAGACGGATTATTATCCTTTTCCACGCACTTCCCTCACTATCTATCTACTCACCTTTGCATTTATGTTCTCACTTTGTTGTTGTTTCAGCGTTATAATTTTTATCTTTCTCTCCTCAAAGCTAATTCGTGAGACTTCACGCATTTTTGTATACTTGCTTTAAAAATTCCTGTCTAATTTATAAATGTTGTTATCGTTAAATTTTCTATTCGTACATTTTCCCACTCTTTCTCGCTCACTTCCTTGTTATGTTTCACCTAGCATGAAATCATCTGTAAATAGATGCCAACGAGTTTCCATTGCGATTATTCTACCAATTTTAGTATTTCGCTTAAGTTGTCGAAAGCATAATATGCATAACACTTTCTTAAAGTGCGAGTTGAGGTCTCTCCTTTCTCAGTCCCTACTACTTCGATCAACCGCAACGGTATGGTTTTGTTTCCTTGCATCCTTCCCCTTGGCCTTCCTTTCCCTCCTTCTCCTTGACTACTTCTCCCCTGGTTTGTCCTATGATATTTGACATCCATGAATTGGAATGCTTGTACGTTGCTTCTTCCGTAAACCCGGTTTGTTATAAATGTGTATTCTTCGTGGGATTCCGATTATCCTATCAATTACGCTTTTGTTTGTTTATCGTTTATAATTATTATTATGTGTAGATAACTGGGTAAGAGTAGATTTTTAATGAACTCTAAGACGATACGCTACTATATTCGGAAGTCCTAAAATATCCTTAAACGTTATTCTACATATTACAATAACTTTATTTAACTCTGCAAACTTTCTGTCCCCATCTATTCTATCCAATATGCCTATGACTTTCCTCCCCCTACCTCGCTTTCTCAACATTCTATCCTCTAGAACCGTCTTCATTATCACATTGCCTCTGAGTATCTCCTGAATGCAATGGTTTTGATTTCTTCTGATTTTTCCCAACTGCCAGAAACATTCAAGACTTCGTTCAGTATTAAAGTTTTGACTAGTCTTTTCATATACACCTTTGCTTGCCATCAACTCGCAACTATTTGTAAACGTTTCTTCATCTAACGCAATACTTCTTTTAATTACCCCACTTGAAAATGATTCCCGAGTAGGTGAACTGTCTTATCTGCTCTAGTTTTTGTCCCCCTATTTAATGTTTACTTTACCCTTCCTATTTCTTGAGAATCTCATTACCTTCGCCTTCTTATCAATACCTATCGTACTAATTCTGCAATGCGCAAGGTAATATCTACATCCGCACGTTACCGCTCAAGCCACCGTGAGGGCGTATGGCAGGGGGTTTTAGGTCACTACACTTAAAATATGATAAAATGACGTCTACATCCACACAGTACCCCGAAAGCCGGCGCACGGGGGTGTGGTTGTTAGGACACTACCCATGAAATATAATGCAACCACATGCAAAATAAACAAAAGCATGCCAGTTAACACCCACAGAGTCTTCGATATTCATGTAAAACGCATTTCAACTTATACACGTGCAAATATATGACTAGAAACTAACACTCATGCACCTGCGGACATACCAGATGTCTGCGAAGCGTTTAATCTTATCCTCGCTTGTAATTCGAACGTCTTTACTACGATGTCTGTCCAATAAATGCGCGAACTGAGGCCATTAAAAACTTTATTTTGTAAAATTTAGTCTACATCGATTTTATCCACTTCAAAGTACATCTACATCTACTTAATCTCTTGCAAGAAGCCGCAAGGGTATGTGGCGGGGGGTGTTAGGCCACCATTCGTAACTAAGAAAAAAAACCCCATGCCAAAGCCACAAATTTATACATTCTACAAACAAAACATTGTATGCATTCATGTGAAAACCCTTACACCCCACACACATGCAAACACAAACTACCAACTAACACACACATGCACATACAAATATATCTGATATATTTGCAATGCTTGATTTTGTTCCGACTTGTAAATTAAATGTTTTTAATATTTCTAAAATGACTTCGGTTTCTTACTATTATGATTTGTGATTGTTCGGGGAAATAATGAGTTTTTTTTAAAATGCCTATTTATTCTAATAGATTTTTTGTTTTACATGCATATCTGGTGAGAACATATTACATTTATTCGTATATTCCTCGTATATTCCTTACCTTATGCCATACCACCACTTTTTACTCGGCTTCTTTCTGAGCTTAGCCATATAAAATATTTCTATCTCTTCCCTGACTCGCCGCAGGGACAGGGAATCAGTTAAAATGTCGATATTTTTTTTCAATCATTACCAATTCCTCCAATACGCTGCCTTTACGACTCACGCATAACCTTAGCAAAGTTCAAATGAAAGATCATTTTTGGCGGGGAAGGCCTCTGGTCCCATTTCCCTTTCCCTGCTACGACGTTAAGCCTGAGAGTGAGTGGTTTCTGGTGATATAACTGATAATGAGGTCGCGTGGGGCTCTGCTCTTGGTCTCATTCCTGGAATATCTGGCATTTAGTTTACCGTTCGCATGCTTTAAGGCAAGTATTTACGTTCTTTATTATGTTTTCATCCTTTTCCTTTCTTCTAATCTTACCTTCGTAGTAAAATCTTGCCGGGTAAACCCTTTCAAAGTTAGCCCTCCGAATTCTAAGCCCATGTTGTTTATACATTAGATATAACGTATCCATTGTATTTCATTAGATAGGTTGTTTTCACAGAAATGAAATTTTCATATATATAACCATTCAATCTAATTTGCATAAGAATAAAAAATAACAAGCAGTTTCGGCTATCGTCGATTGGCAATAAGCAGAAAAGGCAGTTTTGTTTTCATTGATTCCAGCATATTTTCCATTCCTGTTTTGAACCTTCATGGTTCTCAAAAACTCTTGAATAGCAATTTCCTTCTGGTACGTCTTTGAAAATCTCGTTTATATCATAAGACTCACTCCATTTGTATTTATTCTCTTAAAGTAACTTTGATCTCGTATAATAGACAAGCTTTGAATAAATGACATGTTTTCACATTTATGCTTGGCTTTATTTTCAAAACGGTATTAAAGTGCATAAAAACGTTAACTCGATTAAACCAAAAATAAATTCCTTTTTTTATCGCTTTAATTTAGGGGTAGAAAAATTTACGTTATCATTCTTACAAATCATTACAAAATTGATCTAGGGAATGAGGCCTCTGAGCAATTCCACTGTTTCCTCCGCGCATCCTTGAGCACCCTTTAAGCTCATTCCGTTGGCAGAAACCCAACATTTATCCTTCTTTATCCTTCCTTATCATTCATAAGAATCTCTGGAAAAACAACCTCTCTAGTTCAAAAATTTCCTTCCAGCTTCTGTTTCTTTCTGATATAGTTTATCTAGCTTTATTCTGTAAAAAATTGGTATAATCCATTGTACAAAATAGGAACAAAATGTGATGCAGTTATTTTATGACCTTAAATCATATTTACAGTCTTATAGCGTTTTAACTGCGTCATAAATGGGATTTTCATTTATTTATTTAACATATGTTAAGTTGAAATTAATGTGGCCTACACCCTACCTGTGGATTTTTTTTGAGAGCTCGAGGTGTTGAAAAATATTTAACGCCGGGCTGCAGGTTGTCTAAGTTTACTCTGAAGAAAGGACATGGAAGAGTATAAATTTGATTCTAATCTATATTTAATGTTTTTTAAATATTTTTGGGGTCATTATATATTTTTTACAATATTACACTGTCAGCCCAGCAATAATAGTCTTTCTTAAAGCAAAACAAATAGGAATAGTAAGCCGTCTTGACCATATGTTTGAATTGGAGGAATCAAAATGTATACTGGAAACAAAGGAAGTTTACGCATTTTGCACATTCTTCCTCAGTCACGTGGTGATCTCTATATTTCGTTGAGGAGTTTTTTCTGTATTTCATTGGACCATTCAACTATTTAATATCGCATTTGCCAAAAAGTTTTCAGTTACTTCTTTCACCTTTTTGTTTCCAGTACGACTATCGCTTGGACTATGCACTCTGAATTCCTGCAGTTGTCCAACTTCGTACAATTTGTTGCAAAAGGGCATCGCACTCTTCTCCACAGAGAAAAACCGTGTTGGCCTTTTGTCGTTCTCCTCTCCTTTCTCCAACATCGCCATTTACCACCGCATCCTCTCTCTGACATCCCAACTTCCGAGAACACTAATCCCACTTTCCTTCCCTCCTCTTCCATATTTTGTTTCATGCTCCCTGTTTTCTTCTTCCTCCCATTTCATATGGTCCTTCCACCGTGTTCCTCCTTCCCCGTGTCTCTCTTCCTACCCCTCACGCGAGGTAGGAGGGTCTAGAAGAATCCCCCTTCTTCAAGGTAACCTCCTTTTGTGCCACTCTCCTCCCAAATCTTCCTTTCCCCCTGCGCATTTCCTCAGCTCGCTCCTTCTCCCCGCCCTGTCCCTCTATCCCGCCCTCGTTCCATTTCTCCCCCCCCCTCGTGCGCCCCCTAGGGTAACCTAAAAGCCCAAGAATCCATGAATCTCATTTTCACCTTCAAACAAGTTTCCTTTTTTTTTCCTCTCACCTTCCTCCTTCCGTTCCGCGCACCCCCTCTTGCCCACACTTCTTTTTTTTTCCTTCTCCGCCTCCACCGTTCGCTCTCCGCACCGTTCATCAGTCCCCGCAGCTCGTCCGTCCCGCCACTCTAATTTTCTCCCCAACGCGGGGGTTGCTTCATATTTTTTTTGGTCCATCCCCTGCAATTCCAATTCTGCTTTGCTGTTTATCCGCCAGCCTTTTGAAAGCAATTTTTCTTGTTAAATGGTGCTGGGTTTAATTTTATCATAATAAAAGTCGGCTTCGTTCCAAATTTTGTTTTTCATTGTCTGTCTGAATTAGTGTCTTCCCTGTTTATGCATTTCGAATCTGGTTTGGGTCCCGAGTGATGGGATCGATGAATGTTTGGACGCATTGCTTTTTCGTGCAACCTTGAGCAATCCTTGCATTGAAGAGATTCATCTTCTAATGTGCCTCTCCCCGCATCCCGTCACGTCTCTCTCACCCTCTCTCTCATCCCGTCTGTTCCTCGTCTTAACAATATATTTTAACTCACTCCATCTCCCATCCTCTCTCTCGCAACTTCCCACTCTCCTTTTCCTCTTCTACTTCATCCGAATCTTTCCATTTTCTGGCTCGATTCCCTTCGCTTCACAGCACATTATTTTTTAAAATCTTACTCCGGCGTCCTCATTTGCCTTTTACTGTTCTTTCATTTCTTAGCATCGAATTTTATGTTTTCTGTTAGCAGTTTCCTTTTCTTCTCTCCTTCTCTCTCTTGTTTTTCGTCGTAGGATATTCATTTGGATTTTCTCCTTCCTTTGTAGTTTTTTGTTCTTTTATCATTTATTTGAAGGAAGAACATGTGGAGAGAGAGTTTCCTGAACTGGGTTAACACATTACTCTGCGCATGGGAATCACCGCGCCAACTTAGCGTGCGGGCTTTTTATCTTGAACTGTAATCCATCATATAGTAATCTCACTGAGACCGACTCGTAAGGTTGAATAAGGTATAACTGAGTAATCCGAATTTCGCGGTTTCGATTCTTGCCTCGGGTGTGCGCAATATGTTTTCTTGAAATAGCTTCTCCCTCTTTTAGGTTTACTTTGCCAAATCAACTCCTATGATCGAACATATCATAAACCAAAATTAATGTCATAGTATCTAATACAGCTTTCATGCTACATACGTTCAGTCTCATTGTTATTAACGCTAGTGCTATATTGTTGAAAAAGATTCTTCGATATCAGTGAGTTTACTGTTGAAGTTAAATATATACATGTAGTGCTGTAAATGACGTATGGCTTTAAAGGAAAACTCCTCATTTTGTTCTCAGGTCGATTTACCTTAATTATACGCAAAATTAATTCAGTTAAGTCATTAATTGCGCTCCAGCATGTCTCTTCGCTCTCATTTCTCAATTAATCACTTTGGAGTATTAGAGATTGAACATAGTTCCAGGAAATGCAATAGCAAATAACTGTCTATAAATATTCATGTGGCCCTGGTTCTTGTGGACTATGCGGTAATTTTAAGGGCATCGAGGAAGACTGATCCAATGATAGAGAGGTATTTTATTGAGGAACCTACGAGCAGCTATTTGCCAATGAAGTGGCATCTTATTGGAAAATCGGATCACTGAAATCCACATTCACTGGGGAAGTTTCCATAGTTGCGGCATTTTCCATTTGAAGTTTCCATATTTGCAACATGCCCAGACTGAAGAGTTATTGTGATTTTTAGTAAAAATTAATTACCTTCGCTTTTATCAGTCGCTTTTATGTACAATCGTTGCATTTTGGATGTTCATTTACATGTATATCTACATCTTACCCTGCAAACCTCCGAGAAGACGTTTTGCAGAGGCTGTCAATACTTCATCCATTAAGATAAATAGTGATAATTAACAATGGATATCATTTTATTTGTGGAATTTCGAGTTGTGAGCATTAAAAAGGATACTTTAAATCGATATATTCGGCAGTCAGTTTCCCTTCCTGTTGTGGCCTTCTCTAACAATTCAATACATATCCAAGAAACTTACTTTGGTGTCGTCGTTAAACTCAAATGATTTAAGTTGTGCATATAAACTAGTGACATTTCGTGGATGGTTAGGTTTCTACTATTATCAGCGATAGCATGGATTCTCAATAGAACGTAATTCATTTAAAGACAGAGATACTAATTGGTGGTTGAAAGATTGTACGGTAATATGTTAATTAATAATTGGTAATTTTCCACAAAATAAATTATTTTGTGGAAAACTGCCAATTTTTATTAATCATGATATTCCACCACATTACGCCTGAAACGTCTCTTTTTATTAGAATTATGTTAGTTTAAATCAAATTATTGATGCATAGATGCATTCATTATCCCATATGACAGATTGGTAGCCGAAATTAGACAGAAAGGCAGAAGTACCCGTCATTGCGTCAAATTTTGTCGTATATACATCGCCATAAAATTCGGTAAGTATCAGCCGTAAAGTTACCGAGTATATCTTTATTTTCTATTTTAAAGTGAGCATTCTTTGTTGCCGATAGTATAGGCTTAAATTCTACCTTGTTTTCACTTTCCTGTAGCAAAGAAGCGCAATAGGAAATCCTGCAAATTTGCAAATGAATTGAAAATGTGCATGAAAAGAGGCGCAACTTCCCTAAATTTAGCTCAGCGCCGGGTCATTCCATTCATTGCTGTCTCTTCTTCTGTTGCCATTTTCTGTTTCGTATGAATCCAAAAATCGCGCGTATGATTCTTTTTCTTTATGGGAGTCATGCGATCGTTTCCGACCCTCCGAATTTTTTGTCGTTCCTATGGCATTGAAGTTTAAATTGTTCTCTGTAATCACAAAAACACTTCTACCCTTTGAAATGTTACCAGACTATCCAATATCTTCACGGCACAATGTAAGACTGAACGAGACCTTTGATGTGTTATTGATGTTAGCTATGAACGTTATTGTCTCTGCATCTGTGTAAGCTTATGCTGTACTAGACGGAATATGTTAGTACTTCGGAGTATCCGAACAAATGACTGTCATATTCTCAACGCCATTCTTCCTTGTATCCACCTATTTCGATGTCATTTAATTTTAATTAATTCGTCTTGGACTGCTAAAATTTATTAAAAAAATGAATTTGGTTTAACAATATATGCGATCTGTACGTTGTTCTTTAACTTCCTTTTTGGGTTTCTTCATTTAGTCTAAGTTGTATTAATTCAAGTTTTCTTTCAAATATTTTTATTTTCACGTCTTTTCATTTTATTCCACGAGGAGTTACCCTGCTACTTAAAACTGACTTGCCAAAATGTAATGCTAGTATGAACCTCTGGTGTGCAAATTCTTTCTGTTCCATGCCGAGAGTAGCATCTTAAAAAAAATCCATGATTCAAGTAGAAGTGAACAAGCATCGGGAATTTCTAGTGAACAACGTGCGAAGGGTGGATTGTAATAGTTTTGACAGCCTCATTTTGTGAACTAATCAAGCGTGAACTTTCCGGGAAGGCAAGCAGAATGATTCGGAGGAGATGAAGGTGAGGGTAATTGGTTTCCGAGGAAGTAACTTTGCCACCCCAGTTTCTACTACTGCACATGCTCTAACACGCATTACGCGGTGTATGCTCTACGGATACTCTAAAAACCCTTCTCATTTTTTGCTATTGCTGGAACTTGGTAGATACCTATTCACTTTATTATGAGCGCGGATATTCTCACCATGGGGAATTCTCAGTCCTCATTCGGCATTAATGGCGAACTTCAAACATGGACGATGTGATGAGCATTGTTTTCATCCAGTGTATAATCAAAATGTTTCCATTAAGGTTTTTCTTGTCTCAAAGGGCAGCGCATGGCTTGAATTTTAGTGAGAACTGTAATATCATATGAGGGTGAATTTTGATTGCCTCTCCAATCATAGAATAAATGTGGTGGGAAAGCTCCAATGGCTGGACGCCTTTCACAAGCAGGTTTAAGTATAGAGGCAGGTGCTCCCAGAATGTGCTAGAGCCTGTTCCGTTGTGGGTTATTTATGTGCAAACGAAATTATATTTGTAATGATTTTTTCGATTCTGCAAATCTTCAAGGAGAATAATTACTCTATTCGTAGGCAATTCGTCTCATCTATGAAATTGAGATACACCATGATTATGTCCTTACGTTACTTATGTAGTTGACTTCAAGCCTGCTCGTTAATTGAGTTAAATAAGCGTTAGTATACGTGTAACTCATATAAGGAGATTTATCCAAGTTAATGCTAGATTATCGAGTATGTTTTTAAGTTTTAGCCAATTGTCTCGTTTTAATCCAGAAGTGAATATGTCCGAAGAAGTCTGAAGAAGGATTAGAGGTCTAGGATTAGAGGAGATCTAGGTTATTAAAACGAGAGAGAGGAAAAATAACTGGATTGACTCTATTCTCAAGCAGGTTCAAGAAAATTCATTAATTTTTCAGTGGAGGGAACTGAATTTTGCTGCAGGCCTCAGTCAATATATTTGACTTTTTTGAGTCTGGATGCCCGTCATAGACTTGAAGGGATTGTCGCAATGTCACCAACATACGAGTTGACAATCAAAGAATAAATTTAGTCAATCGGAAATTATTTTCCTGTATAATATTCAGTGTCTCAGTCTTGAATTTGTGTTAAGCGAGTCTCCTTTAGAAAGGTATTTTAGAAACACACTCTCTTTTAAGCTAAATCATATGCTACTATGATTCATTCGTTAGTTTCCCCTCCATGGAGGAGAAAAAGCCGGCGAAATAGGCAATCAGCTTATGGCGTCTCTTTTCGGTTCGTTAAGTCAATTCATTTCCAAGGAATTTTGTTAGCAGGCGGAGTAAAGAAGACAGGGATTCGTGGAAAATATTTGCTCCGTGATTTCCCTTAACTTGCTATATTTTAGTTGAGTTTTCTTTAACCCAAGAGTTGAATAAAATGAAACATTATGGGTCTTAGCATTTTGTTAAGTCCATTTCTTTGTTTTATTCTGAAAAAATCCGAATAAAATCCTTATTCCTTCCTCTGGATTATTTCCAGGTCGCTGAGCTTTTGAGTTCAAAGATCTCTCACAGGGAATCACATCGAAAAACAGCCGTCTGTGTAAATAGTATTAGTGTATATCTTTATTTACAAGTTGTTTCATCTTCCGTCCATTCCATTTAAAATGAATTTAGTCACCCTGGTGTTCAGAAACCATCCCGAATAATAAATTCTTTCACTGGCACCAATTTCTGATTTAAGGTTCAAAGGTCCTTGCATTTATGCATGACAGTTCATCCGATTCTGAACTGTTCATCAGAGCGCTAAAATGTGTTTCGTTCCCAACGGTAAGTGCACCGTTCCGTTTCAAGAATGTAACTTTTGTTCAATATTACTTTTACGAATGCCAATCCCCGTATTATATGTTAATTGATCCTACGGAATACGAATGTCGTAATATGCATTATTAAGATATTTTTTAAACGAGGCTAGACATTTATTTCTCTCAATTATTAGGACGCGACATTTGTATCCTTTCTTCCAAGTACGAAACCTATGACAAAATTGATAGCTTGAGTCGTATATAAACATTTTTGTGCAAGCATCCAAATTTCAACAAGTTCACAATTAATACTTAAAATGTATTTTAATGAAAACAGTCAATTTACGTGCTATGTAAATCTCAAAAAATTCAGATAAGATGATACGCAACGAATATAATGTATATTTTATTTGTTAACCACCCTGCTTTCCTATATTCTTTTTTCTTTTGGATAATTCATATTTACGTTAATTGTAACTCCTTCCAATAAAGGTTGCCCACATACGGATTTAGTCTGTAACTTTTATATATGAATTGCTGTTAGCATGTATAAATTTTAAACTGAAACCTTGATTCCATTACATGTTCTTTCCGGCCCGATAAAGACAAAAAGTATACCGTAGTTACATTCTGGTCGCCGTATTTTGTTGTAAGGCCATGATTAAATGTGGATCTCATAATTACCGCTACAAATATTTTTATTGTGCGAAAAATGTGCACAGAATAACAATTTGGCTCCCGGATATTGTTATATCCAAAATTTGAAAAGGAAGAAGTTTTCCGTGCTACTGCTAAATAACGCCCGGGCATAATCATCTCCTCGGCGTAGGTACGTTATGAAACATTAAGCAAGCCAACGGAATATTTCTAAAGCTAATTGTTTTTCGAGTTTCCTTATCTCATGGAGTTTCCTCAAAACTTCGTCCCAAGAATCCCCTAACGCTCATTTTCTCGTCGTCATTTATCCCTTCTCCTCCCCCCCACCTTCCTCGCTCCTTCATCCCACGTGCCTCATCTCTGTTCTTCTCTTCCTTCCTCCATCTTCTACGCCCCCTTTCACCTTTCCTCACCCAGTTCCATCTAAATAATGCATAATTTGGACACTTGAGAGCCCTTGAATAAACAACCTCCTCTTCTCAGTTTAAATCCATGCATTATACCGAAGCCAGCCTCTCTCTCCCCTTCAACCCATTCTCTCTCTTATTCTCTCATTACTTTCTCTAAGTTCGATCCGTCCCCGGGTTCGTACATTCAATCTAGTTCCTTCATTTTATCTCTTGCATATCTGCGTCATTCCATCCAATGATGTCTTTCCTTATTCATGACTCGTATTTATTTCTAAATGAATTTATATCAACTGTGCATAAGACTACTGAGAGCACATGAAAACTTAAATTTCATTACTTTAATGCCTACCACTTCCTATTTATATATGGAATATTGTTCTCAGTTACCTCATGAACCATACGTTGCCACTCTTTTGTCTATCTGTACCCCTTTATCTTTTTTTGCACGTCCACAACCCCCTGTAGCAGTGCGCTTTCTAATATGACTGGATTTCGTATTACACAAGGGTTTTGCTTTTAAATCTCCGCTCTTCGCAGTTAATGATTTGAACAATATTCTTGTGCTCCTCATCGGTTCTTGATATTTTTCTCGTTTGCGGATAATTTTAAACTATATTCACTCTTCTCATTTTATGAAATCTTTTTATAACTATATTTGAATATTGTGGTTTTTGAGAAAGAGGATAATTAGTTAAATATTATAATAGGAAGCCAATAATCTATAGTAAGTGGAACAGTTTACCTAACTCGGAAGTAGTTTGGACCAAAATGGTCCAAGTAGTAGAGGCATAAGGAGAGGAATTGCATCCGGCAAGGGAGCATTCACAAGGAGGAGGGAATTGGTGAAAGGGACGTGAAGTTACGATGCTAAGAAAAGATTCGTAGAAACTTAGATATGGAGCGTGGTTTTCTACGGCGCGGAAAAATGGCCGTAAAAGTAAGACGATAGTGAAAGATTGGATGCTTTTGAAAAGTGAATGTGGATGAAGATGGAATAGGTGAAATGGACCCAAGGAAAACAGACGAGGAAGTGCTGGGCGTAATGATGGATGATAGGAAATTGTAGGGAGAAATGCAGAGGCAGGAAAGATAGATGCAAAACATTTTGATTGGGATTGGCAATTTCAGAGTTGACACTTGTGGAACTTAACCATTAGGGTAAGAAAAAATGCAGCTTTGTAGATTCCACTTAATGTGGAACTGTGGAATTTGCTGCCCATTTTTCTTTCTGATTTTGTTTGTCATTGGGATTTTGAAGGCGGTGATTGAGGGGAGAACATTAAGAAAGCGAGGATGAAATAAAAACAAGATGGGTAGGTTGGACGGAATGCAGTGAGGAAGAAAGTTTGTGGTGTAGGAGATGGGCTTATTGTAGTGTCCGATGGCTGGTATTTTTTACTAGGATAGCTAAAGAAAAGTGTCTATCCACCTTATAAGGTAGAATACCAATATTGATGACCTTACTAATGAATCGAACACAAAATTTAAAGTAAACTTAAATGCTGCTTCGATGGAAAACTTTCCTGCGGTTATAATTCTCTTAAAAAGTGTATCTTGTAAGTTTATTTTGCTCAGCTTTTTGCAACCTTTAGTGTTTCTTTTTTTACCTTTCCACTCGCCTTTCTTGACCTCAGCCAGGAATTCATTTCTCGGAATTTCGATTCTACCGTTCCTGAATTCCTCTTATCTGGACATTTCTCCTGCCTATCTCAGAAATTTATTTTCATATCTCCCTCAAACGGCGGCACCTAGTCTCTCGTGACCATCTCCACTTCATTTGTTTTTCTTTCTACACGCCTCTATCAGCTATTTGTCTCCGAGTTTGCACATATTTTCACCCCATCTCCTCTCCCAATTTTTCTTTTCAGTTTTTTTATTAATTATTCATTTTTTTTCAATTTTACATTAATTCATTCATCACCTTCTTTGTCACTTCATTTTTTACACTTCCACTTTTTATCTCATGCCGCCACTTTCACCTTAAAAAAGGTATTTAAATTGTGAAATCATTATTATGAAATGGGAGCAAAATCCAGTATTAATATCTTTCCCGTTTTATCGTCCATTTAAAATTATTATTTTTGCACACATTGTCATAATTTTCATGTGCTTCTTCTTGACTAAAGATTTGCACAATATAATGTCTTCATACTCGTTAAATCATGTTTCTGACATTGTAGTTTGAAAACTTATTGTCTCATATCATTTTTCGGTATTGCATTTCATATTGCCATGTTCCAAAGGGCCGATATTTTTTTTATTTCGTGTCTGTAGTCTATATACTTTTGCATATTCCCTCCAGTCTTCTACTTTACCTCCTTTCTCATTCTCACCTCAACCTCCAACCTTGTACACTCGAGATTCCACTACCCACGCCCACCGCTCCCATCTCTTCGCATGCGATTCATAGCCCATCCCCGGGATGAACAAGGTAAGTGGGGATGGAGGAGCGAGAGAAATGGACCCACAGGCGGAAGTGGGAGTGGGGGGGGGGCGTAAGTTTTGCATGAGCCACGCCGCGCCCGCAACGTCTCGGAAAGATACGGTCGTGGGACGTCGTAGACACGGAGATCTTTTGCGTGAGTGAGAGTGTATGTTTCCGGGAGCGGGGAGGGCCCCCAACTTCGGGGAATCTATGTGGGCGTCGCCGTCATCACCGGGAGCGGAGTGCGAAACAGGACAGGGTCGGGCGTGCGTGTTTACGTGTGTGTAAGTGGTGGGGTGCGTGTGTGGAGTTGAGGGTTTTAGCGGACGAGTAAGTTTCGGTCTAAGTTCCGAGGTGTGAGGGAGGTGAGAGGGAGGTGTCAAGAGTATGTAACGGTGTTTCACATTCTAATGCAAGACAAGATGGGAGGAAATGGAGGAAAGTTTCCCCCTCACACTTGTCTCGGGACTCTGTTTAAGGGATTCTCGCCTCTCTTTTTTCCTCTGCGAGAGGGTACCCATGCAATTTTTTCCTTCGCAGTAAAAGGAAGGCAGCGGTTGCTAGGAAACAAATGGAGAGGAAGGAATACATCACGGTCTTTGTGACTAAAATGATCCTCAAACCTCGTTCATTTCTTACCCTATGTCTTTAATTTCCACAATGTTTCAAGAAAAACATGAAAATTCGTCCTCAGTATATGAACAATTCCAACCGACGGATTTTATTCAATTTTCTATGCTCTCCGTCAATTATTTTAAGGATAATAGCTGTCATCACATCTTCTTTATGCTAAATGTTATGAATTTATATAGAAAGAATAAAAAATTAACGCCAGGGAATAAAATTTAACATAACGAAAAAGTCATGATAGCCATTTTTCTTAAAATAATCGAAATAATCGACAGAGAGTATAGAAAATTGAGTGAAATCCGTCGGTAGGAATTTTTTATTCCTCATTTCTAAACACGGTGTTTTTTCAGGATTGCTTTTCGTTTGTTTTTCTATTGCACGTCCTGAATTTGAACATTTTTGCATTGAATTTTTGCAGTTAAACCATCCACTCGTTCATGACTTTCAACATAAAGAGTGACTAGTAAAAAGGGATCCATGATAGTTCTCATAGTCGTGAGGAAAGCTATAAATTAAAAGTTAAGCATCTGTAAATTGGGCAAGATGATAAAAAGTATGAAAGGCATGAAAGATGGAGAATTTCGATATTTTCGGAAAGGCCGCGCGTCTCCAAGGAACGGCGATGAAATACGTGCTGTGATACAACAGCAGGGAAATATCGTTGGAGCGTGAAGGAATTTTCGCCGTTTGAGTTAAAAAGCTGCTGCGGAGTAAAAAATACGTACCCAACTACAATGTGGCACATGACCCCTCGTCAAAGGCATCGAGAATTTTTCGAAAAGTAAAAAAAGGAAAAAAAAAGAATGAAAGAGCCGTCCTCCCACAGCAATGTGAGCTTGCCTCGGCTTACACGTACGCTTGGGATTAGAGTTCGAGAGGTGGGAGCGGCGAGAATTTTTGACCCTTAATCCTTCATGCCCTTCCAAATGACCCCATCTCTTCGTAATCGCTGAGCTGGAACCGTTAAGTCACCCCATGGAAAAAAGACGCTGTGGAATCTGTCTTTTCTCTTCCTTCGCTTCCTCTCCCCCAGCTTCCTCTTCGAGAGTCGACCAGCGCTATTGGCCAAGTCATCGCCGTCGTGTTTTATCCTCTGTTGACCCGAATCGTTTTGTCAAGTTTTGTCCATCCCGAGCAAGACAGAAAAAAAAACCCCTTAAAGGTGCTTTGGGATTGACCTAGTCCTTAATGTGCCCCGCGTAGTAATCGGTGACATTCACGAATCAAGATTCACTCAATACGTAATTCTAAGGTATTTATAAAGCTCCCTAACCACCTTTATTAAAATTCTGATATATAAATTCAATAAATAATTACAACGTATTGAGAAAAGTTTAATTCCTCGGTGAAATTATACAAAGTAATAAGAATACAAATTTTTGTTCAACAAGAACAAGTTTTTGCTTTGAAAAACATTTTATTTCAAACACACGTAAAGTTTGGAGTATTGTTCTTAACAAAATGGAATATTAATATTGAGAGACAGTAGTTATCATTACTTTATAAAACATTATACTTCCATTAATTTTCAATATTTGTTATAAGTAAGCGATCCCATGTATCAGCATTTTTCTTCAGCACTTTCCTAGTACCCTGGATGATTATTTTATGTACAGAATGAAGATTTGATTCAGTAAATACTATGTTTCTCATGGGCTGTAAGGGATAGCAGGTTTTTCAGGTAACTCAGACCTTCAAGGATATCAGTTTCCTTCTCTAGATTCCCATTAACGTGTTTGTGCTTTTCAATGATTGGTGCGAGAATCATAGACTATGTGCATAGATGCGTATACTCAATAATCACATAAACCGAAGTAAACGTGCTGGTATTGCGTTTGCAAGGGTAATCCTATATTTATAAACAATGACGCCATAGCTAGGAAATGGCCGCTTCGTCAGCTACATATTTTAAAAGATCCAGTGATATCAAATTATTGATTGAAATCTCCCCTCAAATAATAAATAGGAGTAAGATATTCCCAAAAATATTAACCCGTTTTGTTGCTGTAATAGTTTTTACTCCTTTTCCATGAAAGTTCGCCCGTGACCCATCGAAATGGCCTCTTTTCGCATGGGCAGGCCATCATCTTCAGCCCTTCCCCTTCTGCTTTGCTGTGCTAAGTCATTCTCCTCGCGTTCCTCTTCCATATCATCCCACTCAACCCCCCTCCCATCCATTTCCTAACCCTCTCCCCTATCTTCCATCTCGCCCCACCTCCAGCAGCTAACCACCCCATCCATCCATCCATCCCCCCGAACACGCTCGCTTTCCGCAACAGTCTCAATCCCTCTTTCGGCTTCAGCGTTTCATGTAAATGCAGCGCGCGAGTAAAACCTTGGGAGGTGCATCAATCCTCCCTCATCGCCACAACACCGTCTTTCCGTATTTATTCATTTATTTTTATTTTTTTTTTGCTTTGCTCCGGAGTAATTACCCTCGCGTCCACGTGCGACGCATTTTTTTTGGTTTCAGCCCGGCTCCGGATTCCATTTACTCCTTCCGTCTGGGGAATCGCCTGATCCCACCCAAAAAAAAATGAGAGGGGGTGCACAAATCGCCCGCCTCAAGCCCTCCCGCGCCTCGATCGCATCCCGAGAGCTCTCGGCTCCTCCCTTGGCGCTCATCTCTCTCCCTCCGCCTCTACCCTAACAACTAACTCCCTTCCACGCCTCTTTTTTTCTCTCTATCTCTGTTCTCCACCTCGTTTCCGTCCCTCGCCCTCCTGTCAGGGCCCCTCCGATCACGATCACTTGTCCAGCCAACCCCGCCGAGTGCCAATCTAATCCGCTCCGCTCAGGAATTTTGTACAACATCGCCACCTCCGGGTTGGCCTTTCGAGGCATCACTACACACGTCAATATTTATTCCGCATATTATCTACTCCCTTGTCTCTGTCGTCATGGGACATTTCGTCATTGCTATGCTGCACTCTTCGAGCATCTCATCCACTGTTTTTTTGGAACCAAGCGGACTAATTTATAATTGTCTTCTCATCTACTTTTCCCTAGTAACCTACCTCAATAGCACTCAATATCAAAAGAAAAAACAAGTATCAAAATTATGCCACTTGAATTGTTACTTGGGATTGTTGGACTATCTTTCAGATAGTCTCTCGAACAGTATCGTTATTAATTGCATCAAAATCATGCCATAGGTTAGTTGAATGACATGACATTTTTAAAAAGAAATTATGTAACTTTTGCATTTAATTGCCAGTTTGATCTCTCCGTTCTCCTTTTGATATTCACTCACTGTGTTTTAGTCTTGTTACTGGTTTTATTAGTATGTACGGCTTAGTTAAATGATGACTCCTTATGGAGCCATTAATGTATTATGAGTAAGTAATCTTTAACTTCCGTTTTCTCCTTCTTCCTTCACTTGCAATAGCAGCCTGAAAAATTTTCACCATCTCCCTGGCCACATCCCCGATTACATTTCATCTCGTTTTGCATTTCCTACTGTGCCATTCCTGTTGTAACCCTTATTACCACTTCTCCCTCTTTTTCCTTTCTCTTCCCCCCCTCTCCTTTTAATGTACGTTCCTCGACCATCCCATTCCCATCATCCTTCTTTCTCCCACTTCCTTGCTTCCTTTTTTTCTCCTTCCTCATTTCCACCGCCGCACACCCACACCACTTCCGTATCTTATGCTTCTCCTCTTCTCCCCTCCCCCACGTCCGACCCTTACCCTCGCTCCCACCCGTCCCTCCCATCACGTCTGCTCGTTGTGTGCCCGACCACATCGCAATTTCACAGCTGTCTAACTCAGATCCGATCCCCTGATATGACACGCAACATTTTATTTTTTTGTGGTTTTTTCCCCCGCTCTCCCTCCATCTGCTTTGCCCACCCCACTTCCACTCTCCTTTTCCTACTTCACCTAATCTCTCTATCTCTCTAAATTTCTCTACCTTGCCTGTTTGATCTCTTTCTTCGTGTTTTTTCTGCCCTCTCACCAAGTAAATAAGTATATGTATGTATTTGTATATAAATATATTTATTTATATTTGCTCAAAGATGTATATGTATATCTCGAACATGTGGCAATTTTCCTTCCTCACGGTCGTTCCGGAAAGTTTATTTTAAGGCTAAGCCACTGTCCTTTTTCCTCTTTATTTTCACTCGCCAATCGTTGGCTCTCTTCAGCGCACTCTTCGTGTTCCTTCCCCATTTCCTTCAGCAAGTGACCGAAGCCCTCTCTGCCTGTTGAATCTTCCTCTCGGCTATTTCTACTCTTGTCACACTCTCGCCCGGAGTTCAAGGTTGAGCACCTTTATCCAAGCAAACAATAGGGGAGATTTTTTATCATAAGTGAGAGATTGATTTCAGGCAAATATCTATGTCATGATTCAAGTAGTAAATTTCGAAAAAATATAAAAATTGTGGTTTTGAATTACACCGTTTTACTTAAATGTTCATGTTACTAATCATTTCGCGTGTATACATAATTGTATAAAGCAGTATTTTATAATAATTATAGATGGTTTTTTGGCACGTTAAATTCAATTGCATGTGATTGCATTTGCTCAAGTAAAATTGCTTCCTAGATATTGTTTAATGGCAACGATATTTAATGTTAGGAATTTTAAATAATCCAAGTATGCTATAGGTTTATCAAGTGGTCCATCTTCTATTTCTCATTAGACATCCTTTAGACAAATCAAGAGGGACATATTTTTATCCTTCTTTAGAGGCATTTTCAATTATTTTTACCGTTCGTTCAATTTAATACATTACACACAATATCTTACCCATAAATTACACAAGATACTCAAGTTAACCTCGCCTCGTATACTCAGCCATAACAATATTCAACCCAAGTGCCAGAACCTATTTCGTTAAAAACTTAAATTTAGTCATTTAATCAATTGTTACATGATTCATAATAATCATGCATGTATTAATGTGAACTAGTGTCTTATATATATATATATATATTTATTTATTTGAGAATTTATCGTTGCAATTAGGCAATCGTCCCGGTAGCAACGGTCACGTCTGGCCGGCTGTCATTAATGACATTGGCATACATGCATCACAAGAAGAACAGATAGACAAAGCTCTTATATACAATGACACTCACAATGAATTATAAACTACAATATTACATTTACTATCACCCGTGGGCTAGGTTTACACCATTCGAGAACATATTTCGCACCGTTCATCGCCACACTCCGTCCATAATCACATATTCTTCAATTTCATGTACCGTTCAAAATCGCGTCCCGTTGACACATCATTCACTTTTGAAATACAACTTGTAATGCCGTCCACATACAAACAATATTTTAATTCGTACAATAGTATAATAATCACTGATCAATGGTTTATCACCCAGTGGCTGCTGTACACTTATTCTTAAAACTCCTAAAATTGGAAGGAAAGGGTCAAACAAACCTCCAGGCAGCTGCTTCCAATCAGTATATATATATATATATATATATATATATATATAGTAATGCATCTATGAACTAATATTTGTGCATACATACTTGGCCGGCATGGTAAGCATCAATCGCTACGCACCCTTGAGACGATTTTCAGTGCATTGTGCAGATGGTAGTCGCTAGGATTTAATCCTTGGCTCGTGATCATACTGTTGCATTCCTCGATTTCCCTAGGAATGCTTGCTCCATACTCATCGGTAGAAGAGCGATCACGACGTTCTTCCATTTTTTAGGAGCTGGAGGCCTTTTATTCAAACTTTATTCACTCTCCGGAGGAAGCCTCTAAGCTGTTTTTGGGTTTCGAGGGTTTCTCCTTTAGCGACCCAGGAATCCCACGACGAAACAATGGAAAACAGGAGCTCTTGTCTGAGAGACCTTACGCCCTTCGTCTTTTGATGCTCATTCTGACGCCCTCTCGTTATTATCCGGCCCTTGGGAATGGAATATGGAGAATACACTTCTCTCATCTTTGAGAGTCACGCAGTGATCGTTTGGATTTTATGCCCGATGCCTCATTTAGTCTTCTCCCAAGTCTGCAGCTGATATATGGAAGCATGCATTCATTTTTCGGGGGTCACCTAGAAATATCTCCCCTCCTCTAATTATTTATCCCGTCACCTTTCCTCGCTGCATTCTTTCGTCCAAAGTTTCCGTAATTCCTTTTGTTCAACCCAGTAGGAAGTTTGTCGTTGATGAGGAGTGCGAGTATTTGAGTAATTTTATTTTTGGGCCCGAATCAATACTCTTAAATTCTCCTCTGTCATATCGCAGAAAGAACTGCCACAGCCGTACGACTAGCACTTTATTTTAAAGTCCAGAACTATGTCTACGCACCTATTAAAAACCCAAACCCTTGCATATGTGCTACATTAGAAAGAAAAAGCATCCTTAATTTCAGATGTGTCAGTAATTTATATATACGTGGGAATCTTTTCAGCCCATCCTTTTAGATATTATATATATGTATGTATATATATATATATATAATTATATATATATATATATATAATTATATATATATATATAGTATATTATTAGGTAATCTACCGGTTATGGTAGCTTTCTGGATGGACACAACTGTCTAATAAATAAATATTTTTGTAACTCCTAGCAAAACCTAATCTACATCAGGTCCCTTTTCATCTCTGTGTACTTCTTTCCTCCCTTCATCCCGTCCAACATCCCTATCCTGTTCCTGCCCTTTCCTCGCTTGCCCAAAATTCTCCCCTCTAGTACCTTCTTCAACATTCCACTACCGCTCAATACGCCTTTCATCCATTTTTCCTGCCTCCATAGGATTTCTCTCAACAAACCCCTCTCCTCACCCACCATCTCCAGTACTTCCTCATTTGTTTTCCTTTCGGTCCATATCACCTTCTCCATTCTTCTCCACACCCACATTTCAAAAGCCCCCAATCTACGTCTATCCTCCTGCCTCAGCGACCACGTTTCCGCACCGTACGCTACGCTCCATACCAATTTTTTTACGATATATATATATAATTGGTTATGATAATCGCACTTAGTAATCCACAAATTTCTGGGCCATAGTGAATTGTTTGCGTATTTCTGCGTGTAAAATTTATACTTATCAACCGTTTCCTCTTCGGGATAGGATGGAATTGGCTTTTTTATGAAATTCGCCTGAAAAAATTATGTTTAAAGGGACTTGTGTCCTTATTTTATCTTCTCTTGATAAAATGGCCACGTGATTTTTTCAGCTGCGAAATGATAATAGCAGGAGGATAAAAAGGAGATTTTTGCCGAACAATCGTGACTTGCTATAATGCGTGCAACCTGTCGCAATTTCCTCATCCCGCTGGCCATCATTTTCCCTAGTTCAAATAAATCATCCTCAATTCTCCACGGTTAGTTCGCCTCGTCATATTTTTATCAATTAATCTATTCTAAGGTCTCACCCACCGTCGCATCTTTCCTGTGTGACTGCCGCTCGGGCTAGCGATTCACCTCGCAGCCAACAGCTTGTTTACGCTCTCGCACTTGAGTCAATCAGGCCCATATTTTAGAAACGATGGGAGGAAATAAAAAAAATATCCTTAGTCATTCCGACTTTTTTTTAGAATAGAAACTAATTAGAAATGACTTCAAAAATAACAAATTACGTACCACCATAATATAATAGGCGTACACAGAAGTTAAGTATGCCCCTTGGAAAATGGCCTAGGTATGTGTGTTTTCCTCGCATAATAGAGATCCGTATCTAACAAGGGAAACTATTGTGACGAAATAAATACAACCGTCGGACATTTAATCACATATAATTTTATATTCGTTTAATTTCGTGTTATGTGGTTTTCCTTCTCTCCTGATTTCCTCTTTCGGACATTGCGTGCGGCAAAACATAGCTGGTCACTCCCTCTCGTCGTCCTATGTATCAATTAAGTAGTTTGGATACGAATGAAAAGCCGCTGCTTCCCCTCCTCACTCCCTTTTGCTGCCATCTCCTCACCGATGATTCCGCTAGCAGTCAATGTCCCTCGCCGATCCCTCCCTGGTCTAACTCCACTGCGACGTGGGCGGTCGAATCTGAAATATCAGGGAGACCACCCGTTGCACTCGGCATTTCGTTCTTGCACGGGCCCCGCAAGCCAAGGTCAGTCTTTCTTGTCTTTACATGGCAAGAAGATCATTTTTAAGGAAGCGTAACGATCTCGGTTTCTTATCTGCTTTGGAAGTAAACAATACGAGAGAAGAATTCGATAAACCTCCCTGAGGATGCGCCTTTTGTTTTATTTTGTTGCTTCCCATTAAAAAAAAATGATGGCAAATCCTACTCGAAATTTTCTCTTGTGGAATTAAATAATATGGCTTAAAACAGAGATTTAAACCGCTTACCTAAATGCACCAAACTTAGTCGTTTCATTTTAGTCGTGTCTCGTGTTTGAACAAGTTTATCCTCGTTTACCTGTCAATTGATTTATAATTTTCTCTCCTCTTATTTTACTTACCAACAATTTGATTATGTTTACTAAGTGCCTAATAATAAAAATACGAACATTCCGCTGCAATCATATAGTATATCAGGAAATCATTTCTTTTAAATATCCTTTAATGCAAATTGTACCAATATTTGATGTCGTCAAATAGATATTTGGTTTACATGACCTGAATTCAAGCGGATGGTTCTGTGGTATTGAATTTTGTTGAACTTTGATGTGACTTTAAAAGCAGTTTACGCAATATTAGCTTTAATTATAGGTATACATGCGACCATTTAGAATGGTTACGAAAGTAAAAGATATTGTATTGTGTTGGCTCGGAAATGTCCGTTTTTTAACTGTCCACATTTTCGAATGATGAAAATCATCTATTTATTATATATAGAGGATATTATTGAATTTGGAGTTTCTATTAGTCAAGTATCATCTCCCTGAATGACTTGTGGATACATTTTCGCAACTCCCAATGATCGTTTCTTCTGTTTGGACTTAAAGTAAACATTTCAGCAGACATCCTAACTCGCAAAATTCGTACCTTCCAAAGCTACTACGCCACACTTGGGGAACTATTATTATCTGATAATGCACGCTTTGAATGCCCTAATATGCGATCGTGCGATGAGTGAGTGTGCTCGCATGAATATGAGGTTCGAGGCGAGGAATAAACCCTTGGGCAAAGTGTTCGGAGATCGGACCGATGAAAGGGGTGAGTGGGAAGAGCGGAAACTTTCTTGTGCACCGATGCTCACTATGCTTGGGCGGGGAAGCTCCTATCTCGGAGGGAGAGAGAGGAGGAGCAGGGGAGTTGGAATTAAACTTGAAGGGGGAGCAAACTTGTGAAGAGAGTGAAAAAAGAAATAATGTAAGAACCAGCCCGGGACGCGTGGGGGGGGGGGATGGGGAATGGAGGTGAAAAAAAGAGAGAGAGTAGAAACATTAAGGGAGCTGCATCGCGCACGTGAGTCGCATGCTTAACCCAGGGGTAGAAGAGGAGGAGGAGGCAAGGAGAACTTATTTTAACGGTCCATAAAGGAGTTTGGAAGGGTGGAAGAAAAGGGAATGAAGGGGAGCCCGGCCGGACAAGGGAGACGTTGCCTTTTTATATGTGTATTTTGTATATGTGTGCGTGGACTTGGAAGAAGGCGTGTACCTTCATTTTTTCCCCTCTTGAGCGTCCCCGTAGCGATATGCGAGGAATATGGTTAAAGGCTTGTGCGTATGAGCTTCTTAACATTATTCCCGTCTGCTGCTAGTTTGATAGTCTGGCTTCCTAACCCAGTGTTCCCTTCCATCTTCTTCTCCCCCCTCTCCCACGCATTACTCTCTCCCTTTGCTCCCTCATCTTCACGTCAAAGGATTTAGCGTCTCCCCAACTTCCTTCCCCTGTCGGGAGATGGTTTTAACCCCCTGACGGATTAATTAAGAGAACCCGGATATGTTCGACAAGGCTTAAATGAATGCACAGCAGACGGGGGGGCGGTGAGTCGATTCCGAAGGGGGACGTGCTCTTAGGAGGGTAACGCGAGCTGTTTTCGAAATGCCTCCCCGCGAAAGGGTTCCATTTGTTAGCTACTTTTAGACGTGGTGGCAATTGCTTTACATTTTAAAAGTTCCTTTTTCCTCTTTCTTGGGCGTGACGGTCGAAGAATAAGTGATTAAAAGAAGCATGAAATTAAGAAAAGTTGTTAAACCCGCCTCCCAGAATGCATTTTCATATTTATAGCTTGTTAAGTTGGTGACATGAATCATAACGTACGAGTATTCTCCGTAACTACTAGGCTAACCCTGTTCTTACCCTATAATTGAAATGTATGTAATAGATTGAAAAGAGAACTCGCGCGAATAGGTAAAATATATTGAACCTTATCTCAAGTCATGTCAAAAGATCTTGGGCTGGTAATGATTTTCGAGGGATACAAAGAAATAATAGATTATCTTGTTCTTTAATATTTTTTGTAGAGCTACTCTGCCATTTATAAGAGGTTGTTCTTGTGTTGAATGACTATTACTACAACAAGTACATTAGTCAATGTGTTCTCGAAGTTAGGGAATCAAATGACGAAATTGAGCTGATTACTAGGTACGTTCATATGTAACACGTGGAAAGATAAACTGGAACTAGTTTCTAGAAAGGACTGAATTGAGGGGTTATAATTTATCCATTCTTCGATTCGTTTTGTAGGTTTTCCACTTAGTGATCAAAGGAAATAATTGTCTAATGTAATGAAGGGAATTTAGTTACCGTTATAATCGTTTTTCTTTGATCTGAGATCTCACCAGCCGTATTTGTTTTTAAATCGAACAGTAGTACTAATTAATAATTGGAATTGTTGTTAAGTACGAAAGCTATTACATTTCTACTTATATATTATTATAACATCTGAAAAACGTCATCGAATATCTTTTTAAGCTAACATTTTAATAAATAGGAACGTATTTGAAAGTATTCTGAAATTTAGGTTACACCTCATAAAGATCCGTCTTAATTTTGTTTTTTTTTGGCAATTTGGCTTCGATGTTTCAAGAATATTTTTACGAATCAGTTGATGATATTTTGTTTCCGGAATTTTCGGAAGACATTTAGCAATTATCGCACTCGAGACTCGATTGGTTTATATTGGTAATTAGAATCAATTTTTTTATTCTGAGAAATAGGAGTTATCGTAAGTTTGGACTGAATTACAAACATTCGGTTACCGAATGGATATTAATTTCCCAACATGCCTAAAGGTTAGAAATTTTCAAAAAAGTTCTCTTTTTCATCTCAAGGAACGGGACACGACATGCCGTCTTATGGCATATTTCTCCGTCATCTAACGGCTATATATGACTAGAATATTGCTTTATAATTATTGTACAGAGAAAATTTCATGTAAGAATACACACATTTATTTTATTAATTGTTTGCCGCATTCCTTGCTCGCCTTAACGTTATGGAAGATAGCATCGCTCTGAGTTCTCTTTGGCCGCTTGATATCTTGCTGGTGGCCGGTCGTTTCTGACCTTAAGCATCTGCGACCCTTCACCTCTTCAATTTCACATCTCTTATTTTCTCTCACACTTCAGTCCTTGTCTCTCTCGTTCTTTGCTCACCACCTGTTTTCCAACTTCAGGACAGCACCTATGCGACCTCTCACAAACCCCTCTCTCCATCTTTCTTTCTCTCTCTTCCCCTCCCAACGGCCTCCGTCGTCCAGGAAACCTCATATTTACTCCCTCCTCGTGGAACTTATGAAAAAAATGCCCACTCCCTCATTCTTGTCCTCTTCTCCTACTTTCCCGAACCTCCGGTTACCATTGCCCCCTATCCATTCGTTATATCTCTCTTTCTGTCTTCCCTTTCCATACCCTCTATACTCCTCAAGAGGAAGTTATTTAGTTGCCTCGCCTCGTCTTTTGCTCCTCCCCCTTTGCCCGCCTATTTTGGTTCGAAATCCTTTCAAATTTCCAGTGTATATCTTTATGACACCTTTCCTCTACCGCGTATTCCTTACACACTCCCGTTTTAATCTTTTTTTTGCGGTGATAATAGTATTTTTAATGAGTTTGGCTTTTAATCCTTTAAAGTGCTTTTATTTGGAGTTAACAGAAAACAGGAGCCCTGGAAGAATGTACTGTTCGCCGGAGGATATTGATTTGGTTACCAGTTTTAATAGGTCGTATGTTTTACCTCACCTTTGCCCTTATGGAGAGATTTAAATGGTAAACATAATAGACGGACGCCTTTTTCCACCGTGTGTGGATGTAGGAATACACCGTGAAGTGAAGGTGATAGTTTCGATTTGGATGATAAGGAATCCCTTTGGGGAAAGTTGGAGTCACCAGGACTATTGAATGAAACATGGTGTGGTCCACAAATAAATTTCTCAATATAACTGCCAATTGAATTATCATATACCGTGGGAGTTATATCTTAGTAGTATCTTGCTATTAATTTCCCGATGACCGAATGTGTAACCTGTAATTTTACACTCCCAATGACATCATGTTTCGAACGCCCATAACTTGGGGCAAAATTGATTTGTGAAAAATATAAACGGGAGACAAGCTTGTTAGCCCACAAGTCGGAGTAAAGATTATTCCATCGTGAGAATTCTGCTTGAGTTGCCAGAAGTTGTGAACGCATTAACTCCCTAAATCCCTGAACGACGGGTTTCTGGCAAAACACTTGGTTTGAAATCTAAAGTTTGAACTTATGTTCTGCCCAATTTCTTAGGAATTAGGCACTTAGGTTATACCATAGTACTTTGCTATGTAAATTTGGTGTTTGATATTGCACCTTCAAAACTTCGGTTTCCAATTAAAATTTTCTTATTTTAAGAAAATTCAAGTAATGCGGAAATATGATCGATAATCCACAGTGGTAAAATCGAAGGTTGGTTTTACAGGATAGGTTGGCCCTATCCTATTATAAGACCAACTATTTGTAAAATTCAAAAGTTAGGATAGGGAGAGAAGTTAATTCTCCTGTACCATATACAGGCTATGCAGAAAGATCTGCTATCGGAATAATCACGCTGTTTTTGTGAAACTGAGGGTGCCCAGGCACTTCACCCGTAAAAGTAAACCTGGGCCCTCCGGTCAGTCACCTAGCGCGATACCCTCTGGACACTCAAGTTCCACGGATTGATAAAATCTAATCACATTTCTTATAACCGTAAATGAATGACATGTTAATTGTCAATGAAGGTAAAACAGATTAAAATAACCTAAAGGGAGTTTTGTCATTAATTAAGTTAGTGTTATTTTATTTACTTCTAAAAAATGTCAAAATTACACAAAGTTCAATCGTCTGCTATTCATTTTAAACTGAGGAAAATGTACTCATGTTAACAGAAACTTAAACATATCGACCCGCTGATGTGTACGGAAATGCGAGAAATGTAATAGTATAGCTTCGTAAAGCGCGAGGCATTCAATAGAGGTATTCAAGTCTTGGCGAATTATTTCGGAACTGTGAAACTTCCTGTTCAAAGCTACATTTTTTAAGGCCCCGTGCATTTTCTATTTATTGTTATTCCAACGGTTTTTCCGCGAAAGAACCTAGTGAAAAACAGGATGGGTTTTAGGAAAAATAATAATTGTTTTATCTCATACAATATTTTCCTGCTAAGTTACACTCGCAATGCCTTGGAAGGAATAAGTATCTCAGCCACCACATCTTCCCTGGCCACTCATTGTTTTCCCAATTCCCGCCCTCCATGTCCGTTACTGAGATATCAATCTCCCGGTCTTATCAATCCCGTTTCGCCCTCTCCTCCCACGATATTCGCTCATACATTCATTCATCTTCCGTCGCCAATCTTTATCACTCAAGGGGTTTTTCCCGTCGATTATCACCTTCCCTCCCTCTCACTCCCGCAGCCATTCTCATCACACATCATGCTTCAACTCTTCGTTCCCTCTCTTCCCCTATTGCCCTCGCCCTCCTTACCATCGCCACCTCCGTTTTTATGGCGTCATCGAACGTCGAAGAACGACAAAAATGCGGACCACCTCCTGCGATCGCCGCTCCAGGAGCGAGGCATTCGGAACTCTGTCTCTCTCTCTCTCTCTCTCTCTCTGGCTTCGTAAAGGAGGCGTTGAGTCGGGGGGGGGGGAGTAAGGGATGGGAGTAGGGGATACGGTAGTGTAGAAATGGATTAAGAGGGTGGGGAAAATGCTTTCTTTATTCGCCGCCCAGACGCGATGACGACACTCGTGTGAGGAGGAGTGAATTGCGGGAGGAAGAAGAATTTTATGATGGGTGGATATATATCATGGCCATTCATGCGGTCAAAGGGAAAGGTCTATTTGTTTATTCTTTTTTCTCCCTTTTTCTCCCTACTCTGCTCCCTCAACGGATTCGCGGCGAGAGATGTGGATGAAGGACGGGAGGAATTTTATAAAGAGAGGCGAGCGGAAGAAAGGACGGGCGCATGACTCGTTGATTGTCGGATTTTTATGCGGATGGGATATAAACGCTCTTGCTGGCACGGCTCGTGCGTTTCGACGATTGTGAGCCTTAAGAAATAGCCATTCTCCTCTGGTTTTTCCTCCTTACGCTTTGTTACGAGGAGATCTGGAGTCCATATTCATCGCTGGCCACGATCATGTAGTCAGGTTGAGGGATTTAGAAGTTACCTAACATGTTACTTTTTGTGAATGTACGTCAGAGGTGGGGATTGTTTTATGTGTTTTCACGAATTCATGAAGTCTTTAAATCGGGAGGTAAATCTAAAATGGTAAATTCTTCCAAAATCCCGAACAATATTCCGGATATGGCCAAAAAAAACCTTGAATTACGGATTTATTTTTCTGCCGGTAAAGTAATGACATCAATTAGGTAACCCTAAATAAATTTCTCCACGTAGTTAGTGTGTATATTAACTGTAGTAATTACTCATACAGCATACAATTTTATAATAAGCGATAGGTTTCATTCGAATCATATTCATATCGTCCGGTGACTCCGTATGGCATATGAATTGCAGCAACCTCGTCTGATCTTAGGGAGGTACCGTCCGGTACTTAGTTAAGTACCGGACGGTACCTCCCTAAGATCAGACGCAGTAATTTCTTGTGTACGAAGCAAATTCTGGGAATACGATCTTAAGCCACCCTGCTTTAAGTTCATTCGCTTTTGCAGTGCAGCCAAGAATGACACATTTTGTGGTAAAGTTTATGTTCAACGTTCTTTTGGTGAAATCACCAGTATTTTACGTCCATTTCAAACCATATATATCTTAGGGTAAACTATATGGATAAATTTTATGAACATCTAATTTCAAATCCAAAATTGGTACGCTTAACGAATCTGTAATCGGGAGTAATGTTGACTACCAAAATCAGTTATAATAAAGCGCATGATAGAATTATTATTACTAGGTAATCTACCGGTTAAGGTAGGTTTTTGGATGGACACAACTATCTAATAAATATTTTGTAACTCCAAACAAAACCCAATCCAGCAACCTAATCTACATCAGGTCCCTCTTCATCTCTGTGTACTTCTTTCCTCCCTTCATCCCGTCCAACATCCCTATCCTGTTCCTGCCCTTTCCTCGTTTGCCGAACACTCTCCCCTCTATTACCTTCTCTAACATCCCAATACCGCTCAATACGCCTTTCATCCATTTTTCCTGCCTCCATATGATAGAATAAATTAACCGTAAATGAAATTTCTGTGTTCTTCTTAATGTTTCGCAGGTTAAATAATTAATCTGCACTACCGTTATTTGGAATTATGTACTCTGATTAGGTTTTTTCGTCGATTACAATAAATCACAATACATTTTTGTGAAGTCAACGTGCTTCATAAATGATGGCATTGTTTTTATTTTGTGAGAATCGTAGCGTGTATACCTCAATGGAAATAGCAATACACAGGCGCACTCAAAAGTCCTGACTTCTATCTCTTATTTAAGGTATCTTATTCCCATTAAAGAAAACTTAAATCCCTCCATGGAAATTAATAGGCACTTGTAAAGAAAATATTTATTCACTGTGTTTTCATTTTTGAAGGAGGGCAAAAGGGTTGTTTAGGTACCAATTAGGTTTCTCAAGAATTCATCCCCGCACAGCGCATATTTTAATGAGTATTCTTTTCTAAATGTCCACTCCGACTGTTCATTAGAGTGTTCAAACATTCCAGCGGGATCGGGCCCGTGCATGCGAGTGGAAAATCTCTGAAGTGTGCTCCGAATAATCACCAAACTTGAACATTCCAGCGTTTCCGCTTTAGTTTACTTTGTCTGTCCCGAGAGGAATCTCATCTTCCCCGAAAATATCTAATCTCAAGAGCCAGGTCAATCTCGTTATTTTTCATCCAACCTTCCCTGCTCCTCCTCGACCTTTCTACGGGCAAGAGGGGCGGGGGGCTAGGGCTAGAAGGGAGGGGTGGGGGAGGAGGCATAGGAGGTCGGAAAAGTGGACAACCAGAAACTCATTAACGGAGGGACACGGTGACGCAGCCGTCCCCGGAACGAGGGGGCCGCAGGTGGTCCCTGTACTATGACAAGGCTTATATTTATTTCCGAGAATATTATTTCCCTTTGAAGGGGTGCACTTACTGCCCGGGATAAATTTACTGAGATTTCATCCCGCAATCGTGCCCGCTAAATCTGTATCATTGCCTTTGCCCTCTTTGCATGCTCAGATAAAAGGGCAAAGTAATCTATTGGCCGGGGCCGCTTCGTTCCGTTTGTTCTCCCCCGTGCAAACAAACAGTCGGGGCAAGTATTGGACGCGAACTCGGGTGGTCGTGAGGCGGTAATTCATCCGAGCAATCGCCGAGCCAATATTCTTTGCCCGTTTTACGTAGACCGAAGAGAGGAATAAAAAAATGGTGGTGGTGGAGGGAGATATTTTATACGAAGTGATCGAGGCATTTTTTTTCTCTCTGTTTTCGCTGTAAAGCGACTCCTCCGGATTTCGGAGATGATTTTCGCTCGGAAATCTATTTTTTTATCACTTTTAGCGAATACATCCCCGTGCCCTGAGCGCTATTTGATGAGCGCAAAATGCTTTATGGTAGAAGTATTTATTCGTATCTGCGAATCCGTTATTTTCAGTAACACAAACCCTTTGTTATTCCTCTTAAAACGAGGCGAACGTATTTGCCAGTTTTAATTAAAGTTGAAAATAGGATTTTTAAACTCAAGATTTGATAGGCAGGCAATTAATCATTCTGTATTTTTCATCAAAAAGTTTCCTTTTCTTGGCAGGATTTGTAGTCATATTCTAAGGATATGATTTTTTTTGACCCACTTTCCTGCTCGCATTCCTTAGCTTCCAAGCGTTAATTTTTCAGTCTCGTAATTAATTTTGGATGAATTCGTCTTAGAGGTCACTTCACTCCGTGAGAAAACCTTAAACTGTACAGCTTCTCTATAGCTACGCAGTCTCATTCATGGGGTGACATATTTGAGTCCAAATTTGCCTCCCTTGATCTTGTTGAATGGTTTCTAATAAAACCATAAACACAGTAATCAACCCGAAGGTCGGTTTAGTAGGTGATGGTAGAGCTCACCCATGTACCAAGCCCGACGGCGTGTGAATATTTACACATCAGGGTAGGGGGGCCAGTTCCTTTCCCTGTGCCGGTTATGGTTTCCCAGGAAGATCTGGTACCCGAAAAATCTACTAGCTTGGGTGGAGCTGCAGGTGCCCAGGCTGCCTTGCCCGGGAATCGAACCCGGGACCCACTGGTCAGTAGTCCAACGCTCTCCACCCTGGACTACCGCGACCCACGGTTTCTAATATGAAACTGAAATAAATGAAAGGAAAATGGTCCAATGTCCTTTTCTCTGCTCGGCAAAATGCCACTTTTTATGACACCGATAATCGAAAAAATAGTTTTACGTAGACGTTATCAATTATTATTTTTCTTTCTAATGTTCATTTTGTATTAAATTTTTAGTATTTTCACGAATGGCTGTGTAAAAAAGGCTCCCTCAAAATTAATGCTGATCCGCAAAATAAATGATGTTACTTCAGGCTCGAGATTTCGTGAAAATATTTCTCCATCACGCAATTCCCTCCTCCGTCGTCATTATTCTCTCCTTTCTCTTATCCTGAAAGTTTATACTTCCTTCTTCTCGAATTCTTTTTGTGTTTTGCCCGTCCGTGGGGAAGCATATGATTTTGTCAGGTATCTCACTTGTTTTCGCGGCGTGATCTTGTGTGGGAAGCAGGGCATGGGACGCGGGGTGGGGGGCCTAGGCGGAGGGACGAGCTGCGCGGAGGAGAGAGAGTATAAGGCCTGGAGGATAGTCCCGGAAACAATGGTGGGGCATAAATCGTGTTACGCCCACCTCAACAAAACTCCCCGCTGCTCGACCACTCCTCTCCCATACACCGTCCGCCACCCATTTCCCTGTGCCGCCACGCCCTCAATTCCTTCGCCTCGGCTACCTCCCCTCTACCGCCCGGTATCATTTCTTGCGTTGCTTCTCGTGTTTTTCATGCGTGAAACCCCTTCAGTTGGCCATCTTTCCCATCAAGTCTGGCTCTCTGTAAATTTAATGCAGGATCTAATTTCAGCGGAATAAACAATCGGAATCCGGCTCAGGCCATCCACACTGCCGAATCATTCCCTAGTTCCCACTACAGTTATATCTTTCAATTCCATTTTGAGAAGTATACTTGCGGATGCAGCTTTGTAACAGTCTCAAGCAATCAACCTTGTATACCTGGGCCTGGTTTTTTTATGTTTTACTCGAAATTTTCGGAAGGAGGCATTGGCCTAAGCTGAGAAAGATTGGTTAAATAGGAAAAGTTTGGCTCTGGTTTTTTTTATAATACGTTGCTATATCCTTTTTACTTTTAAATAATATGACTAATAAATGGCTAGAACCACCTTCCATTTTCCGCTGATTAATTTCTTTCTTCGCGGGTGCTACTGGTTTTGAGAAAGTTAGCAGCTGCCATTTAACGCGTTCTTATTGCAGTCATTATACTTATTTATTGCTTTTTCGGTTCCTTTTATCCTTAGTGTTATTACGGTCTTACGGTAGCAATAAGTGCAATGTATTTCTTGTATTATAAATTATTTTATTACATGATTATACCTCTTTGCATTAATAGCATTTATATAGAAATGTGACTTCCATAAATTGTTTCAAAACACGTAAGGGCTGTTCAGGCCCAATAAAAGCTATTGCTCATATTTGAATCGGTCAGGTCAAT
This sequence comes from Hetaerina titia, assembly GCA_037158775.1. Lineage (NCBI taxonomy): Eukaryota > Metazoa > Arthropoda > Insecta > Odonata > Calopterygidae > Hetaerina > Hetaerina titia. Next base: position 73,507,484 of record CM073772.1, on the reverse strand, counting down.
TCCCTAGAAAAAGCGAATTAAGAATCTTCGGCAATTTTATTTCTTTATCCAAATGAGTTCAACTTAATTTAATTACTTCGGAGTTTAAAATTCATTGTGAATATTGTGAAACACGCGGAGAAACACCTGCTGGTTGGGTTCTCTTTACCAAACAAAATGTATACGAGCCATGAATTTGGCCTCTTATAGCCATGGATTCAGTGGCATTAATAACTTCGGTGACGCTCTGGTTCTGCTATTGGCAAAGATACACAAGATTATCAGTTCGTGGCACTGAGACGTATCAAAATTTCCTGATCGCCAGTTGTGTAAGTTTCCATATTAGTTGTCTTGTAAAGCTATATGGTTGTTTGAGAATTTTAAAGTAAAAATTTTGTATTACCCAAATTCAAACGGCCGATATTCTGTAATAATATCAAAATGCATTAAAAATGTTACAAGTTATTTTACTAGGCTTAATATGATATTGACTGACATACCTCTTGTTTGCTAAAATTGGTCATAAAATGTTTCAGTCTTAAATGCATATCATTAGGAAAGTTCTCAATTATAACGGTGGTAATGTATTTCTAAAATCCAGAGTATGGAAATGGAATGCGCAAGATTTTGTGTCCAACAATATATAAATATATAGTATATATAAAATATATTTTTACATAATTATAATTATATATATATATATATATATATATATATATATATATATATATATATATATATTTATATAATGGTGTTTAACTTACTTAATTTTGGGATTTTTAATTATGTTGTTGGACACTTCCATTAATACAGAGAGTGAGTTAATCTTACTATTGTGATCGCTAATTGTGCGAGAAAAAAAATTATCTCCCAATTATCCCGTACAGGAGTCTTTATTTTTTATTTTGCCGCCGGGGGACCGATATTATTATATGAGGCGCGGGATCCTGATTGTTCTGTTCTCTTCATGTCTGGTATCACTCTCATCTTAGTTTTTATGATCACTCTTCAACACTTTCCTAATTTTTCTTACATATCAAGCGAATGCTCTTTGGACCCAGTCTACTGGGATTATGAATGCATAGCTGGTGACCTAACAACCCCCGTCACACGCCTTTTCGGTGTTTGGCGGATTATTGTGTAGATGTAGTTCTTTAATTAAGGTCCATCATTTACATCTACATGTCACCCTGCAGCGCCGCCGCAAGGGGGGTATGTATGGGTATTCTCTGGAACGCTAAATATTTTCATGATAATGATTCTGTCACTAGAAGAAGTTAATCAGATTTCTTGGTCATTTGATTTGAAAAATGGCTGCTATTTCCCTTCTTCTATATTCCTTACTTGAATCGTTAATTTCCCTATATTCTTCGTCATCAAAATCTCACTTCTTCTACCGTCTCAATTCCCATTCTCCTAAAAAAAACATTTCCACTCCTCTGTTTAGCTTTTTTTTGTTCTTATTTTCAGTGCTCATTAAATTATTCACATCCAAAGTCCCAGCTTCAATCTGTGTAGGCGTTACAAGGCTAAGACATGGTTGCGGTCTGAAAGGCCTTGATCGTACTTCTAACGGATTTTGGGTTCCGGTAATCATGATCATTAAAACAATTCATCTGGACTCGCTCCTTGGTTGCCTGTCTTGGGACATCCAAGGGATAGGTCAGAGTGCTTTTAATGGAGTGGTTTCCGTTGACTTATACATCTTACCCTGTTGATCAGCAGTTGTTCATCCTCGCTTGGGGGCGTTTTTCCATTCCAAGGGCAAGATCCCCTTGGTCCCATTTACCTCTCCCTCCAAGGAGGCCGTCGGCAATTAGTGGGAGGACATTTTCCACTGGGTCGCCATGGCCTCGGTTTTGGAATCAAGGGCGCACCTTGGATGTGAGAGGCTGGAAATTGTGTGGAAATAGATAAGAATTTTCATCCCACTTACTGATGCATCTACGTAAATATCAGGCTTAAATTGAGCCTAAATATGTTTATTCGATGGGTCACCATTTTGCGAACGAAGCCAAGAAATGATTTTGTAAAGATTTGGAGCAATTAGTTCATGAATTAATTCCATATACTCAATTTATATATTTCTTAAAATGCCTTTAAAAGAATGCTTCCTGTTGTTGTCAAACAGAAACAAATATTTTGGTTAGTCTAATTATTCACTAGTTCTAATTAGGTGTATTTTAAAAATGTGTCAAAAATATCATTTTGAGAAGATACCATGATAAAATAGTGTTTATATTTTCCTGCTACAAATGAAAGAACGCATCTATGATTTTTTCCTGTTTTTAGTCGGTGTTACGTAATTGTATGACTAATGACTGATTTGGAATACAGCGGGGCCTCAGCTCTCCAGCCTCATTCTCATCTGTTTGTACGTGTATATTAATCCAAAGATTCTTCCTTGGGGTAGTTCTTCATTTTTAATTCGTCAGTATTTTATGTACTACCTGAACGTTCTAAAACATATTTCATTCATCTCTCTTAATTTTTCTACGTAGTTGTCTTATCTTATTCGTGGAATATTGCACTCAACCTTTTTCCGCCTCTTAAATTCCTTACAAATCCATTGCGGTGAATCACTTCATGAGTATGTACAGGTTTTCATGCCTCAAGGTACGACTTTATGTGCTAGTGGAGATACATAATCGTGGTTCTTATTCTCATATAGCATATACTGCTCGTGCATGTTCTATATTAATGACTCACTGAAAGATGAACTCTAATTCGCATGTTCCATAAGTTAACACTGTCACATTACGTAACATAAACGTGCCTCGGTCATAATTGAGATGTTACATTATTCTGCAAGGGCCAAAAGATATACGATTAAGTCATAAATATGATCTTAATTTTCGAGTCAGTTTTGTTTTTTTTTTATTTGGAACGAGCGCCGTTTGAAGAAATCGTCTTATCGCGGCCCACGCTCTCCTTAAAGACGGCGATTGCCTAAGCATTCCATCGCACCCCGGCATGTCGTCTGTTCCAAATGTTTTCATCTTCCGCAACTTTGATTCTCCCGTAGTGTAAGTATATAACTTTATAAGCCGAATGTCATAAATCATGATGGCGATGATTTCTTTCTTTCGAAAGTTTTCTCAACGAGAGAGATCGTGCATCACGAGTGCCCTAAGTGCGTGGGTATCGTAACGAGTTTTGGAATATATTACCTAACCCCCCCTCTCTCTCTCCCGCCCTTCCAAAAACACAAAACGCCGACTCCTCTTTTGTTTCTTAGGTAGTGATAATGATGTACGGATTGATTGTCTTTTTCGCCGATCATGACTTAAATACCGTTGTTCTCGACATTGCGTCATGATCCATTTGTGCCAGTAGGCGTGCCTCGCTACTATCATTCGTACCATTTACTCAATGTGTGCCGTTTTATTCTTCAACAGAATTATGTTCATTTCAAAAGTTCCATTCGCGGGGTACGCTACCTTGTCTGTGGTTTTTGCCTTTCTTTTTGTTGACGTCCTGTTACTCTGTCTACAGACGACGGGACCTTTGCGTGTAGTTGTTCTCATTCCTTTTTTTAAGGAACGTGGGTGGAAGTGGTGAAAAGTGGAATCAAAGCAGGAAAACATTTGGGGTTGTGGGCGGTAGTGGGGGAGTTTTTTGGAAGAAGAATCTGTTTAAAAAATTTGACTTATTTATAGTTCCGAGTTGCAGGGTGCTGGAATTTGAGGCCCACTCAAGCCATTCGGTTGCCATGTCTCTGGAACGTCCACCTATATACCACACTCACACCTCCGCCATCCCAACCACCTTTTTCATATGGTCAAGACGTCCACCTTTATTCTTGACCCTTAGAGCGTTTCATTTACTTCTCCACATGCGTCCCTCAATCATTGCTGAATTTCTTTCGTTGTCCTGCATAGTATTTCACTTTCTTCCCCACTGTTTTTCTTTTTTTCTCATCTGTCTCACGACTTTGAATGAAAATCCTTATGGGAACCTACTAGAAATACTATATATAATACGGAATGTCTGCAAAAGGATGAAATGAAGATGAAATCTGATGACTAAAGGTAAACGATGTAGTAAAACCAGCAATATTCCCTCTTCTTTCCTTTCAACGGTATTATTAACCCTGATTCCAGAGCACAATTGTTATGTCTTTGTTATTACCCCTATGTGATTTGTTTTTCGTGGCGGTGGAATTTTCCATTCAAATTGTAATTATTCTTCTTTAGTGCGTAGTGGTCACTAGTTTGTTTTTTGCTCTTTTTATCTAGTTATATTCAGTTAAAAGTGGCATACTTCTGTATTAGTAAATTTGAAAGCATTTCGCCCATTGAATGATTTTTTTGCACTTTCACAAGCCATAATTTCTTTCCATATCCTAAATCCTCATGCAAATTGAGTAGAGAATTCGGCTAATGTCTACTGTCCGAATGGCTGCATAGCCGGAAAATAAGCATAAATCCACAATCAGTTAATAATCCATTCTAGTATTCTGCATGCTAGAATGGTAAGGTATACCTAAGTGATTACATCAAAAGGATTTGATCTCATATTATAGACATTTTAGTTTCCTACTCCCTGGACAATATACTACCTTATCTCTAATCCCTTCTACAAAATGTCGTGCCTAGCCTGAACAAAATTTTCAAACTAACCAATGGTTGGAAACCTTTAAATGATTGGTAAATATTTTTGAATAATGCCATTTTCAGATTATTGAAAGAAATTTACCATTTTCCTTGGAAACAAGAATCCCCTATTCATGCAGTCGCAATTAACATTCAATTCATTCTAAAATGAAAAAAGTAAGCAATTATTTCCATCGTTTTGAAACAGTTCGAAGCTTACGTTTCGCCCTTAATGCTTCTAAACCAAATTGGAATATAAACTAATGTCTATCGCTTATTTACACATCCGTACCATGCCGCCACCTTCTCAGTAGTGCTACAATAAAGAGGCGTACCTTCTGCGGCGAAATACTATTCTTTCTTAACATGGACCATTTCTCATTACTTGTATAATTTCTCCTGATTATAATTCAATCTTTTTACTGTTTAAACCTACTTGATAATTGCTATAGATTACTTTTGGCTCTTATCTGAATGTGCCAACTCCTTTTCTCATTCTATTGACACATCAGATGAACTCTCTTACTGACATCCAAGAAATGCAAGTATTTTTGCTTGGTCGTTCGTTTCTCTTGGATCCTCTGTATTTTTTATGCTGTTTTACGTCCGCTTACTATTCAATTTGTTCAGCATATTATACTGTCTTCACTACGCCCTCTCATCCATCTTCCCACGGCCCGTATTATTTTGTCTTGATTCACTACATTACCGAGAAGAGCGGTCCAATTTACAGAAGAAATTTCGTGGAAGTTTTGCCACTTCAGGCTATCTAAATATGGCTTTCAAATGTCTAGTAAAGTTATTCAGTAAGGTTCTTGGAAACACCCTTAATGTGGTATAATAAAAAAGAAACAAATTCGTTCTCATTTTTAACTTCTTTATTCTTTTAAGTCTATTAAACTCCATTCCGCAGCAGCACATCTCAGACTAGGCGTTTCTCTGCCTCTTCAAGGCCCTCGGGTAAGAAGCAGTCCTCGTTTTCTGAAGATTTATTGCTACAAAAGTGACATTTCCTCTTCCGGCGTTAAGGGGAAGGGATAAGCTGAAATTTCCGAAATTTACGCTAACCTTTGTGCTATTTCCACTGTTATGAATCATATAGGACCATTTAGTATAATCGCTTTTATCGTGCTCAAGCGCTCCCTTCAAAATTTCTTGTTGTACCACTCAAATATCTATGTATTTTGAAAGTATTACTTATTTTTGTAGTGGAGATATTTTTTGCTTAATAGCGCTGTTACTTTTGAAAGTGACTAGTAAAAATACAGCATTCGATTGACAGCGAAGGAACCATAATCTAAGTTACACGAATGCTATTCTTTTTGGTGCTCTGCATGGTTATGCCATGAAGTCGAAGCTTCTAGCGCACCGTTCTACCTATCTTGCAAAAGAAATATTTTACTTGCAATAAGGAACTAAGACCATTTTACTCACTGCAGTGTCGTCAGTCTTTATGCTCAGAATATTTTCAATCGTTATTTCTTAGTGGCATTATGTGTCTATCATTTCCCACTCTGTTATACTCATATACTCATGCTAATTCTGTTGATAGCATGCAAGAATCAGCTTTTCGTTTCTCTGGACATAAGATCATATATTTTTATCCATTTTTATTGGAAAAGTTTGTTTAAAATTAAGATTTTAAAAATTTAAAGCCAGTTTTTAGGCGCTCTTCAGAACTTTAGCATGGTAGACATTCCCGCTTTTATTTTTTCTCATTGCCTTTGTGTTCATGTTAACCCTCGGGGTTATTCAAGTGTCAAAATGTGGGCATGACGAGCTGAGGAACGGAGGAAAGGCGAAGTGGGACCTCTTCTTTCAATGGAGTTCATCGCCGGGATAGTGTGTGTCCCGACACGTGCGCTGAACCCGATTCCCTACCCTGGCTTGTCCCTTCGACCGCCCAAAATCCTCCTTCCTCGAATTTCCCCTCCTCTGACTTGGGATCTTCGATTCTTTCCCTAACTTCCCCCCTCCCCACTCCCTCTTGCCCTCCTCCCCCGTGATCACGCCTGAGCCATCTTCCCTACCCTTTAACCCCTTCCCGCTGCGCACCCCTCCCATACATTTGTCATAACAACGATGCACACTCCTAAATCACGCAAACGATGATATACGTACGTGTTCTCGAGGTGCGTGATTCCCTCCTCCCACGTCCCTCTGCCCATCCCGCTTTCCCTCTCATTCGAAAATACTCCTTTCTCTCCCTCCACCACTCCCCCGCTGCCCTGAGGCCCCGATGGGTCGAAGCGTCGCTCACATTCTCTTCCGGAGTCGGGTTCTTCACAGTCCTTCCTGGGAGAGAGACTCCTCCAGAGGAAAGGTCGTTTGGGGGCTTTTTCTATTTTTTTCCTTTCCACGAGGACGCGTCAGGATTGAGGTGATTTGCCGATCCCTCGCCATCATTTGAGAAGTTTATCATGCATTAGTGATCGAAGACGTTGAGGCAACCATTACGTTAGTAATATATCGCTCCAATTTTTCGTCCGTGCCTAAGTTTTATATACAACCAATCAAGTGCATAACAGGGAACCATTTCATGGAATATGTTTTGATTTTTATTGTGGCTGTTCTTAGATTTTGATGCTCCCACAATTGCTTATGATATATTATTTTATAGTTTTTCGCTATCCAGGAATTTAACCGTCTTTCACCAGGGAATTTATGTATTCCATCTCCAATACGTATCCAATAGGACTTCGACGTCTTATTTGGTGCCTTCCAGTACTGCAGTTCAATCATTATGTTTTTCTATCAATGCCGACTTTATATGCTTTCTTAACCTCGAATTCTTTGTTCGAATTCTTTCTCGAATCCTATTTGTGGCATGTTTCATCTCTTCCTTGAAGGAGACTAATAATTTCAAGACTTATGTGTTGGTTTTGAATGCGGTTTTTTCCCTTTTTTGGGTGGTGACCTAACACCCCCCGCCACACGCCCTTCCGGTGGCTTACGGGGTATTCTGTAGATGTAGATGAAACCTGCTACATCGTCTCGGTGACGAGGTCGTTCGGTTCGGTCTTCGACTGATTATTTCTGCCCCCAAAATCCCTTCCACGTGCTCACTTCCTAGTTTGGACATCGCGGGTATTTTCCCCTGCAACTGAAAAGAGGGGAACTACGATGTGGTTTCGTGAATTAATTGAATGGAACGGACGAAGTGGACAATTGGCGCAGAGCGGTCGTTAGGGAGATAGAGAGAGACGGTATGTGCAGGGATTGAACTCGGCACCCTTTTCGAGAGGTGAAGGGTTCGTGGACCTTGGGGTGACGTCCATCGTCATGATCCGAAAGTGGAATTGGTGACAGGCGACGTTGAGCGCACGGACCATTGCGGACGGCGTCAGCGGCGCTGCGTGATTGAAACGTGTAAGGAAGTGAGTATGGTGACGTAGGCGGGAATGGACGCGCTTAATGCCTTTTACTTGAATTTTTCTCTGCATAAGGGAAGTTTCGGTCTGTTTTATTAGGTAACTCCGGCCGCTTGGGAACGTGGAAAGGGCAAGTTTCTGTGGGGAAGGAGTCGGTGTCGTTACTAGAAGTGTGGGGGTCAGCGAGAAGGGTGATATAAATATGTGTGTGTGTTAGTGTGTGTACATGTGGATGCGTGTGGCGATAGATGGATTGGAGGGAAGGTGGCCGAAACGTTGTCGTGGTCGTCCACGTTTCTTTGAATGACTCGAAGAAAAAAATACGACTGCCACGTATTCAGGAAATTATTGTCGGAGCGGAAGAGGCGTCTGGGATGATGGAGTATTTTAGAGTGAGAGAAGGGGTGTTTATTTGAGGGTGGGACGATGGAGAGAAGGTCCTTTCCTTTTCAATGCGGGGAGAGTGGACAAGGAAAAGGTACCTATTCAATGGATTGCGACGACGACGAAGAAGGGTGAATTGGAGAGGGAGGTTCTGTGAATGTATGTGTGTGGGGGGGCGGGGGAAGAGGTGTGCATGAGGGAGGGATATGTGAAGGGTGGAGAGATGTGTGGAGAGGGGCCGAAGATGGTCTGGGAATGAGGAAGGGAGCGTTTTCCAATGGGGTCCTTTCTGTGAGGGCGGGGGTGAAATTTTGGAGAGGTGGCCGTGGCTGGAAGGGGGGAGGGGATATCGCGTGTTTGTGTGTGCGGAGTTTGGTGGGTCGAGGTTGGGAGTTATTTGGGGAATTCCGATGTCCCTTTTGGTATAAAGAGGAGGGAGAGGACTTATTCAGGAAATCATTAATGTAAGCCAGTGGATGTGGGGGTGGGGGGAGTTCTTCTCCCCACCCCCGGAGTTTGAAGCTTTTGGGAAATAAAATGGGGCGGCTCGCAGAAGGGAGGCTATTTGTAGGGGCGCAGGGAAGGGGAAACGGGAGGGCAAATCATGGTGTCGCCACGGGTAGCCTGCCCTTTTTCGACAGCAAAATGTGCCCCCAGTTCAAAAAAATGTCACCCCTCCCGCTCCTCCCTAATTTTCTGCCACACTCGGGAACTTCACCCCCATCCACGAAGGGAGTGAAGGGGGTGAAGTTCCCTTGTCCCTCCTCCTCCTCCCGCTACCACCTTATGCACTCTCCCGATCTCCCCAAACCTTTCAGCATAACTTAGCCAGCAGTTCACCCCATCCTAATATTAACGCATCCGATTCCACCTCCTACTTCCAATCCCTAATCCCTCTTCTCCCGCACGCCTTCCCGTTCCCCTTTTTACACCGCCCTCTTGAGCGAGTACGGGCCGTTTGCCGCCACCCCATGGAAACTCTCGCCAGCGGTCTCTTTTAGTAGTATCTGAGGACCTAATCCCTTTTTGCATCCCTTCTCCATTCATTTCTATAATTTCTGCCGGGCATCTGCTGTTTTTAGTCTATTCGAAAATTATGCAAGCAACCGAATATTGTTTTCATGCGGAATATTTATTTTCTTAAAATGTTGCTTAAACTATACAGGACTTTGGTTGATTAAAGTATTTGCTGCCTACATTATTCAGTCTGAGAATAATTATATCATTCGATTGAAGTTTTGGACCATACTTTTGTCTTGTAGAGTGAAAGACCCTGTTGATAGTCGCACTTCGAGAGATGACAAATGTGTTTGAATACATGTAGCGTCTTCAAAAGATGTGATGCTGATAGATTGAAGAAGTGATTTGATCTGGACTGAGGAAGACCTTTCGTTTGTTATTACGTGTTGGGCTTGCGGTAATTAGATGTAAATACACAGTTAATTAATAGCGGGAATATCGATTATCATCACGAAATATCAAGTAAATTCACATATAGGGCCATGGTTATTTTACATTTTAGATACCGTATTTGCTTGGAGTTAGATGAACCTGCAGTTCCATATATTCCTTTGTTTAGTTCGAATTGTGATTTCAGAGAAATCATGCTTACTGTGCAATCAAAATGTTCACATTACTGGAAACCTTAGAACTATTCTACAATTGAGATTTTTCCGATCGATTGTCCGCTTTTGGTTTTTTATGAACCTATTGCGAAATTTTTAAAAGCAATTTTTACAATTATTTAGCAAATGATCATGCGTACTTGTAGTGTATTTACGAAAGATTCTCACACTATCCTCCCGGACACCTCATGACCATTTGGATTACGGTGTTGTTAGCGTCTGAAGAGAATTATGAAAAGAAAGAAAAAGTGACAGTGAATTATCTGTGTATCATTGAAGTAAAAATATTGTTTTATTCCAATTCAACCTCATAACCTCCACATGGTTTTATGGAATAGGTACGCAGGTTTTAGTCCAGCTCGGTGACATTTGTGATTCAGAGTTCGGTGAAAGAATAAGATTTATAATATTGAAACGCCCTAATTTCACTGACCAATCTAATAAATTTTTTGCAAAGGAAAATAAAATCTTAGGATAATATTTATTCCAGTGAACACGTTAAATAACTGAATTTACAGAAAAATATATGCTTCAACTTGAAACAACTGCACTAATTAACTTGGTGTTAAAACAAAAATGTCTATTTTACAGCGCTCCATCGCTGTTTTTTGTTTAGTTTGTAGGCGTCAGGTCTGATGATGTATTATATATTCTCCATCTACCCTACTATGCCGTGACAAAAGAAATGAGATATGATTGGATGGTGGGATGAGGAAATGGGAAGTCGGTAGGTTTGCAGTGGTGGATGTGGGGGAGGGAGTCGTGTGATGGAGTGAGATAATTGCGTACCGTCGAGATGAGTAGCAAGGGAAAAAATATTCACGCTTACGAGGCGCACGAGTGCATATGGCAGTCTCGTTACCTTGTCAACGAACTACCCACGATCTCTGAGAGCCTCCGTGCACGCTCCTCCCTCCCCTTCCCCACAAGCCCCCAACACTCTAGCAAAAGCACGCTCCCACTCAGAGGCCACCCGTCGCTCTTACTCCCTCCCTCAGTTCCCTCTGCTTGGCCACACCCCAGCGAAAACCCCCGAAAACGTTTAATGTCCTTGATGAAGTGAAACGCGACCTCCCGTCCCGCTGCGAGAGCTTCTTTCTCCCCTCCCGCTCCCCTGCCATCCCACCGCCGCCCGTCCTTCCCTCTCTTGTCCTATGCCGCCGCCTCCCACTCCTTCAATGCCCTCGTCGCACCCGCCACAACCCTCCCTCTCCTCTCTTCCCTTTCCAACCAGCCCTTTCTACCTTCATTCCAGCCGGCTGGGCCGTTGTGACGCGAGCGTGCTCACGTCTCATTAACCACCACTTTAGGGAACGTTTGAATCTGAGGTTTGTCACGTTTTGCGGTATTCATCACGGGGGAGTTGGGACACGCCTCCCTTCCGGGTCGCGCTTTGCTTGAGCCGGAGCTCTCAAACCATTATGTATAGTCGACCCTGTTTATTACCTCCGAAGTAACAATTCGGCTAATTATCGGTTCATGGTCAAATTTCATTATTATTCTCCTTTTATGGGGAGCATTTCAAAATGGATGATTTTATGGAAAGTTATCGGGATCGGGAGCGTATTCCTTATTTTTTAATTTACCGTCAGGTTTACCATTAACTACCACGGTCCTTGGGATATGACTCTATAGTATGTAGAGTCACATGTTCTTAGTGGGGGTGACGAAATTAGTCAATTCATGTGTACATCATTTAATTCAGTTATTGATTCATTCATTAATTACTTATTCGATTATGCCACGTCCAATCTATTTCGTGCCATTTGTATGGTACCTTCTCACGAAACGTCTGTTATTGGCTATCTAAGGAATTAATAGTATTCCAGCGCATAACTTGCAAAATTAATGATGCTGTCTCGGGGAAGCCTGTGTAGCCGTGCGGTGGGCAAGTAGCTTTCGCTATGTTGCCCGAGAATCGATATCAATGTTCTGCCTTAATTATTAAATTTTGTTTAATAAATCATGTCTACTTTACTTCAATTTTTATCGAGAATGGTTTTAAAACCAATTTTCCGTATTGGTTTTCGATAACTACATATTGGATGAAGGATTTTCACTAGTATCGGCTTTCCAATCAGCACAGGTCTTTCGTTGACTTTTGCTGACTCCTATAGGAAAGAAATACGTTGAGGCGAAGGGTATATTAATAACATCTGAGTAGGTATTTTCAGTGAATGTTCGCTTCTTAATCTTACAGAAAACCAAAATCCGCGTTTTTCTCGCCACAGTCCAATATTGCAGGCCTTCTTTTCGCCAGTGGGAAAAATATTACAGCAATTTCTTTTCCCACGGGACGTTATATTGACAGTATCGCTGTCCACACACTTAAATGGGTTCAATATATTTTTCCAGAGCAATCTGTGGGTGTCTAAAACATATTTTTCGACAGGTTACCCAAAAGTGAAAGGTCGGCGTCGGCAAAGAGAGTCCTGAGGCCAGAGGCTTCGCGTTAAATTGTGAAAAGGGTATTGATGGGTTTTTAAGGCTCGATCATGAGCCAGTCACGATAGATCGTCGTCACGATAGCGCATCGGTAAGCGCTAAAAGAAGGTTCATAAGAGGGTGGCTGAGAACGGGGAAAGCATATCTTGGGAGATCCATTAGGAGGTCGACGTGGGAGAAATGCAAATGGACCGGAGATTTAATGAATGTGGAGTCAATCACTCACTCATTAGCAGGCCCGTTGAAAGTTGGTGAAAGAAAATTTAGGCGTAATTCTTTATAGTCATGGCCATATTGACGCCTTTAAGATGTTTCCGCGCGTGTAGTTTGACGAATAGATAAAAGCACTAGTGAACCTGAAGGGTATCTTCGATAGGGAAGCCATAATTTGTTCTCAAAACTAGGTGTGCTTGTATGAAAAGCTTTTAGGTCACAGTAGGCCGGTGAAGCTTAAAATAATGAGAAATGACCCTCCAGATCGACCGATTTCCTGGAACATTGCTGGTCCTATTTCTGCAGGCAGATTGAATGTTGATAGAGCGCAGGCATGGCACTGGACGGAGTTGTCGTGGAATTCTAATACTATATGTCGTAAAAAAGCTTGGTAGCAAACCCTGTCTGCAATAGATAGTCTTGATTTAATCTTACGTAATTTATTTTCCCTCTCGTTTCTTGAAAGGTTCAATCTTGCCCGAATTCTACTTTTTCTTTATCCATTCCATGGCACTCGAAATACCCCTGTCATTAATGCTCATCATAAAGCATTTCGTTTTCAAAGATCTTACTGCGAATACTCGCCAATGTATATTAAACTCCGATAATACACCAGTATGGAAAGAAACGATCCATTGAGTTGTCATTCATTCAAAATGATATATGCAATAGCTTGATAAATATACTAATAAAATAAATTGATTTGTATTACATTTCATTTGTCGAAAAAGTGTGATTAACTAACAGGACTGAGTTTGGAATGTATGTATGCATTTATTTCGAAGGGTTATAACTTGGTGAGTAAGGAGATTGGCATCATGTTGCTAAATGACTAACGCGATAAATATATGCCAGTTATTTGAATTTGCAATGTGGAATAATAGCGGTCAAATAACTTTAGAGCTTGCATTCATTTTCATTATAAATCCTCGGATAAGATGTTGATTACCCCTTCACTGTGATTAGGTAGTCATCTTCCGTGAGTAAGACTTTATAAGAGGACCGTAAACATGGAAGACGCGGATGAAATGCATTGTTTTCCTGTACAATAATTAGGCAGGGAACATGCATGCTTGGCGGCGGGCCCCTTGGAATGATCCGCCATTCTTATAAAAACAGAGTCTGAGGTGCATACCAACTAATCTAAACGAAATCGACGGAATGAGAGGATAAGAAACCGACTTTGGGCACTGCTTTCCTCTGGGGTGAGGATGGAGCGGTTGATGGGAAGTGGAGAGAAAAAGAGAAAGGAATGAGTTTCGGACGCCACGGAGGATGATGACTATTCAAGGAGTTAGATGAGGCGTGGGAGTCGAACGATGGGATGAGACGGTAGGTGGGTGGCGGTTTTGTGCTCCGCGGAGGGAAGATGAAGACTGATGGCGAGTAAGGGCGGGGGAGGGGCGTCGGAGGGGTGAAGACAGAAGAGAAAAGGAGTTGGAAGCAGGAAAGAGGCGAGGGTCGTGGGCGGTTGGGAAATGAGAGTGGGATGGGGGAATGTTTCAACGCGGGAGTCCCTGTGAATGACGTGAAGAGCATCAGTTGGACGTAAGTGTGGGAAGGAGTGGAGAAAACCCAGACATCCACCCTTCTCCATCTCCCTCCTACCCTTGTTTCCATTCCCAACCTCTTTTTTTCCTTACACCCACCGGCCGACTCTCCCCCTGCTTAGTCTGTCTGCTTCCCCTTTCCTTCATCCCATCTCCCAGAATCCCCTCCGTCCCTCCCGCTGCAACGAAGGAGAGACGGAGATTAATATGGAGAATCGGGCAGAGGCGGGGCGAGGGAGAGGGGACTGGAGACAGGTTGTGTAATGCAAAACCCAAGTAGTATGAGGGGTGGAAGGAAAAAGATAAAGGGTTTCGTGCCGATGAGGTAGGTAGGTGGACACGCGGTAGTATCTAGAACCCGGACCGAAAACGAGGGCTATGTGACCGAGAGACAAGGAGCGGGGAGAGGGTGAGATGATTATGTTGATAGATTTATTTAAGTGCTGCTATTGTGTCCTCTATCCAGTGGGCAATTTCTATTTGACTTCGAAAATGTCAAAGGCCTCTGAGAAACTATTAGGTCAATAAAAACAACGAGCTCTGGCCCATTTAATGTTTTATCATGATGGATAGGAATCAACTGAGATAGAATTGAATAATGATGTAGATTACCAGAGGCAATTTTGGGAAGTTACTTTCCTAAGGGCCTTACTTTTGTCCCCTAATTTTTGGGTAATTAATTTTTTATTATAAAGTTGAAGCAAATACACCTTTCACAATGCGTATATAACTCGAGGAAATTCTTTTATTATTTATAATCGATGCACTTAAATAACGATAAATATTTGTATGCGCAAATTGGCATTCTAATAATGGTTAAAAAATAATTGAAATTTCAGGCCTGAATTCCATTCGGAGGCATTAGGGGAAAACTCAAGAGACAATAAGACCTGTAACCAAGATAGAAAGGATATTAAATAAGGCATTCACACCATCACATATTAATCCGTGATCTACAGAAAAATGAGGAAACACTGGTTGGTGATATTGTAGGGCATATCTCTACGCGGCACTGACAGAAGGAGAGGAGGAGAAGGATATGGGAGGAGCAGGTCAGAACGGCCTTCCCTGGCCGGTGGGGAGATTCCCTGGTTGGAAGTGGACAGACTGACGAAGGCGGGCTCCAGGGCGTGTGCTGGCTTGTCGTCCCACTGCGGACGAAGGATATAGCGAAGTACTCGCGTGGGTCGGATGAAGGAGACGAGAGGTGGATGGTTCGCAGGATGGCCGTAAGAGAAAAGAAAAAAACAAGAGTGAGCGGGTGCCTTTGGGTGGCGCGCATAATTTCCACCCTATTTAACAAAACATTTATACGGACTCCGGAGCACACAAAAGGGAAAGAAGGACTTCCCCGGACGTTTTATCCCTTTTCTTTGCATGCGTTTCGAAGCCCACACGCCATGCTCATCCGTCTGTATTTCTCGCAGACGTCGGGAGAGAAGACAAAGATCACTTCATTCCGAAACGATTACCCGTGGAAACGTAATTGGCGAGAATGGCCGCGTGAAGGAATTAATTAAAGAAAAGGCTAATGTGAATGGATCGGCTGGTTGAAATTTCTCGCCTAATCGGAGTAAGGGTGTCAATTCTCCATCCGTATTTAGAGCTCGTCATTCTGCGCGTTGGGATTTTATTTTCTGAAAAGAATCGATTGAAGACGAATGATATAACCAATGGTCAAGTTGTTTAAATGGTAAAACGGATGACTCGGGATTGCTGATTTTTTTGTACAGTCATCTGTCACTTGCATGGTTAGAGCGCCAGAGATCATATCTGGCTTTTTAACCGATTATTTCTCCAACTCGAACGGACCGCTTCATCCGTAGTTGACATTGTGGCAAAAATTGTGGCAACATGTGGTCAACTGCATTGTAAATTCAATGAAGAGTGAACAATTCCTCAGTGAGATATATGATCTCGATTCGGAGTCGGAGTCTAAACTTTTTGTACGTTTAAATTTTTTGTCGTATAGAAAACTTTCCGTTAAGCTTCACGTCAAAGTACTTAAGTACAAAATTTAAGGAAGTTAGTTAATCTATAGAAGAATAATACCTTCTCTCTTCTATGCTTATATTTTTACTATTATCATTGTTAATTAAAATTGGCAATTTTCCAAAAAAAAATAAATTTTATTAATGCGACCGGTTTCAATGTAACTACATCATCTTCTGGTGATGATGTAGTTACATTGAAATCGGTCGGATTAATAAATTTATTTTTGTGGAAAATTGCCAATTTTAATAAATCATGATATTCCACCATAATGGGTCGCGGTGATCTTGTGGGTAGAGCGTTGGACTACTGACCGGAGGGTCCCGGGTTCGATTCCCGGGCGAGGCACTCTGGCACTATTGAACAAAATATCAGCACCTGGAGCACCTGCAGCTCCACCCAAGCTAGTTGATTTTTTGGGTGCCAGATCTTTCCTGGAAAACCATAACTGACACAGGGAAAGGAACTGGCCTCCCTACCCTGATGTGTGATTATTCACACGCAGTCGGGCTTGGTACATGGGTGAGCTCTACCATCACCTACTAAACCGACCTTCGGGTTGATTACTGTGTTTATGGTTTATGGTTTTTATTCCACCATATCACGCCTGAAACGTCTCTTTTTACTTATCATGGTAATTTTATTGTAACGTAAATTACTCAAATTAATCATTTCTCTTTCGTTGATACAGGTGATTGTACAGGGCTATTAGTAATAATCATAATTATTATCGACAACTTATGTTTCATTATGGAGAGGTTCCCGAGTAATAACTATTAACATTTGCAATTCGCTCGAAAGGAAATTTATTTCATCGCATATTTATTGTATTTATTTTATCGTTGCCATGTCATGGAGGTAGAGGCTCAATTTAGGAGTATGAAGCTACTTGACAGGACGTAATTCGCGGATGTTAAAAAAAAACGTTTAATTCCCTGCTTAATGCGGGCAATTTTCATGATTTTTTTTGGGAAGCGATAATTTTTTAAGTTCCTCTTTTGCCCACCCAAGAATCGCCCCTTGCTGTTCTTTGTCCGTCTTCAAACATTTTTATCATCCCTTTGTGCCCATCGCCATGCTTGATTGGATGACCACGAGAGCGCCACCGGTGGGTCTTGTGGTCCAATCAAGGGACAAGGGTAGAAAGAGTTGCCGAAGATCCTTCTCTGCCAGAGAGGGCCCATTAAACATGGTTACGGCCCTTCCCAATTTACCTAATTGACAGGAGGTTGAAGGCATGCCGTGTGGCATATGAGGGAGCGGAAGATAGCACCCGCGCGGGTTGTGTGCGCGCCCCCCTTACCAGTTTTATATATTTTTTTCCTACCGTTGGATCCATTGGATGGGGGAGCTCGGGAGAAGTGAAAGGGCGATGCTGACGAATGACTCCGAGTCGTGGGCTTGAGCGGGGAATGGCATGCGTGCGACCAGATTCGATCTATCCTTCTCCCTCCCCCCTCCACTTCCACCTGCTCGAAAACCCCCCGACTGCTGAGAAATAGACGGATGTAGTCGTCTAATTCAGTGAAAGAACGAAACGAACTCCCTGTGTGTTTGTGTGTGGGCCGCATCCCTGGTCCCGTTTAACCATCGTGGTTTTTCAGCACGAGGGTAGGCAAGAGAGAGGAGAGGGAGTATGAAATGGGTGTGTTCCCGTTGTAATTGATTGTTTGGGTTAGAGAAAGCTGAGGGTCAGCCGTCTATCTCACATTGGGTGATAACATTCGCTCCTTGAAAGTGATTTATTAATACCGTTACGTGTTAACGGTCACATGAACGTGAAAATTTCTCTTGGGGGAACTGTGGGAGTAAATTTTAAATTATTTTGGATCATTGTGGTACTTTTTCATTGTGATTGATGCAATACCCCTAGCCATACTGTTCACGAAGAATCCAATTTCTATCCGATTTCGGAATAATCGAACTTCGTATAAAAATTTATTACTACAATTCGTGGCGAGTATCGTGGAATAATGCATATGCTGAAATTCCCGATTTCTCTAATGTAAATATAGAATATATTAATATTAAAATTCAATGAATTATTGTTAGGTGATAGATTTATCTAACAATTCAGCCGAGTTTACTGAATGAACATTAATAAATTCACCTGGTACCACAACCTAATGTTAATTCGCGTTTGTTGTAATAATGCGTGCATTACTTTATTAAACGCAAAAATGAAGGGAGGGTAATGTCTCCCAAAAGTAGTCGTCGATAGGTATGGTGTTTTTATTGGGCGTCGAACTTGCTTCATGACCCTGTGAGATATAACGTGAACCAATGATATTAACTAACTAACGGGAACTAATTCGAACTAATGACATGCAAGAACAATATTTGTTCGTGTGTATCGTGATCTGTCCTGGTTTTGGTGGGTAATTTTTTCGTAAGGGAATCTTCGAAGAAAATCCATATCCACAGTTTTTCATTCGAAAAAGAGGGAAATGGCCATTTCACAGATATCCCGACTCTCGAATACACCTTTGCGTTTCCCTTTTCACCCAACAGCCACCCGCCTCCAAGTCCCCATAGCAAAACTATCCCTCCGAATAACTTCACCTCACTTCCCGGAATCCGAAGGGGTTAATAAAAAAAACCCTTCATCGAGGCTCGAGGAGAGTAAATAAGACAATACTAACTATCGACTTTTCCTTAAAAACACACCCCAATGTGCCACTTGGTCGGCAATCAAACCGTTTCCTTGGAAAAGGAGTGCCGCAGGTGGTGGTGGTGCCCAGGTTTTCCAGAGAGATCTCCCACGGCTAGTCGTGAGCGGGGGGGATCCCTCCTTATTATCCTCAGAAGAAAATGTCCTATCCCTCCTCTTTTCCCTACCCATACAATAATAAAATACGTGACCCCCCCACTTTTTTCCTCGAGACCTCTTTTACCATCCCACGCGACCCGAGGAATCCCTCGGGAATGCACGCACGCACTCCCAAGAGGCGTGGGCCGCTCACGCAAGTGTGGTGGGGGAGGGGGCGCTCATGGAGGGAAATCCTCGTCGCGCGATCGTCCCTTGTTCATTCCATATCCGACGCCGTGTCCTTCCCACGCACCATTTGCTCGTCTTCTTCCTCGCTGGGATGATAACCGCCACCCACCACCGCCTGTCGCCTCTTCTTCCCGAAGAAATAAATAGGCGCCCATCCCCCGGATCCCGATTCCCTTCCCTCTTCGGGACCGCTCGTTTTCCACCATCCTTCAACATCAACCCCTCGAACCTCGTCTGCATACTCCCCTAACTCTTCCCTATTCTCCGCGCATCCATTACCTTCAGGGTCTTGCCCACACTCTTCGGAGTCTCGCCACCAGCCCCAGCCTCCGCTTCGGCAAGTAATGCTGAGCCCTCCTTTATATCTACCTAGCACCCGGCGTTCCGAATTTATAACAAATGAGATTTCCCTCCCATTCTCCCTATTCATTCGCATTCAATTACTTAATCTTCGTCTTTTTCAACCCCCTTTCAGCAGAGGAGGCCAGGTTTAATTAATTTTGCCAAGGACAGGGGAGTAGGTAATCCACGAGTATATTGTTTTCCACATCCGCGTCTACAGTTCATTAAGGTTAATAGAGTCTAACCTAAGAGTATCTTTAATATTGAATTTCGGCAATAGTAAATGATAAATTCTCTGTAGTTATCTTTGCCAGTTAATGTTGTAATAGCACTTATAGCCAATAAGAAAAATGTGAGTTTCTTAAAAGTATCATCTTGTATGGAAAGCGATCATCTTGCTGGTATTGAGAGACGATGATGAAAAATTCGGCAAGTTGAGGTGAAGCTATTGAAAGGCTCATTTCAAATCACTTATCACATTTTCTGTAATTATCCTCTTCAGTAAAATAGTTCGTCGACGGTTAGACGGTCGGGTGGTATTTCATAAGTTGAAGTTGCTACACTACAATGCCAAAACTGACAGTTCGGTACCTGCGTGATTTTAACATCATTTGCTTCGTTGGCGCACAGCGATTTTCTAAAGAAATCCCATATTTATCGCAACCATAATAATATCTCTTTGAGTGTTAGAAATGATTTTGACTTGAAATGCTTACGGGCTTGTGCAACTCGATTCAATTCTGGTAGGTTTTATTCATTTATCCAGTTGTGACCAAGAAAAGTTTATTTCGCTTTTTTGATTAAGTTTCCCCCAACTCTTTAAGGGACTCAATTTTACGTCTCCTTTCGTTCAGAAAGTTTCTTCTGTTGCATAGATTTAATCTTTCCTCACTGTTTACTTTAATTTTTGTATATTTCTTTTACTTATATTTCATGCATTTTGTTCTTTTCTTTGGCAACTTTTCTTCTCTCCTTTCGTCTGCTCATACATTCTAATTTTCTCGCTTGCTCTCCGTTCGCCTTGCCATCACTCTTGCCCAGGTTCTCTATTTTTTTGTTGGTCCATTATATTTTCCTTCGTCTCGATTCATGAATTCATGCGCATATTTCAAGTAAGAGTTTGGATAAGTTTTCTTTGCATTTCGGGCGTCCGTTGAATATGTAATAATGTATTTTTCCTCAAAAAATGCAACGGGGAGATATTTTACGTATTTGCCATATTTTGCGTGAGTAGGATTCCGTGGTCCAGAGGAGACATGTCCAATTCAACGAAGCTGTAACAAAATGTTTGTCATACTCGTTGTTGGAAATGATTTTCTCAGACGGAAGTATTTTTCGAGTTTCGAATAAGTTACAACTTTTTCTTACAGTGTTAGTCATCTTACACCTCTCTTGTGTGTTAATCGTTAACTTTAGTAAAAGATACGTTTGTATATAACTGAACAAAGAAAATGATGATCTACTTAATACCCTCGTTGGCGTGTTGACTATAATTTTGCGAAAATTACTTTATTATTTGTAGCTAAAAAGTGAATAATGGTTGGTGGTATACCAAAGAATTCATTAAGGTGAAATTTCCCGATATACAATGATGGATTTCATATTCAAATTAAATCTTTCCATATCGGTAAACCTGTTAAAAAAATACAGAAACCAAAGAGTATTTACATTGATACTCATCAAACCGTTCCCTTTCGAACTCGCATGGTCGAAAAAATCTGATTTTAGTTTATAAAGAGGATCTCTACTCTCTTTTAATAAATCTTTACATAATCCCCTAAGTTAACTTCGCTCCTGAAGACGCTCCCTGCAACGGGAGAGAAACGTTGAGCCAAAAATGTCTCTCACGCAGTCCAGCCCGAGAACTACTTCTGCATCTCTCAACAGCTGCGAAAGCCTACGATCTACAACGAAATTTGCACTTTTACACTGATTTATAATTTACTCCTGATACAGATTTATTATTTACTCCTGACACAGATTTATTATTTATTATTATTTACACAGATTTATATATTTACTCCTGTATAAAATTTTGTTTTTCTCATACTGACGAACTGCCACTACATCTCGCCTGAATCTTTTGAACACATGATAGCTACCTTGTTTAAAAATGAATTAAGATGTTTATTCATTTAATATCATTAAGATATTAATATAGAGATTAAGAAGCGCCCAATTTCTGGTTACCAGTCCAACTTTATTTTCTGCGTATTTTATACCACTATGCCATCATCAGGTGTAGCGTTAAATGCGATACCAGTGGTGCCTTTGGTTTTGAATATAATAAATTTCTGTTCTTCGAAGTGGAGACTGTAGTCACTGTTAGTGTACTGGGCCTTGAGTTTACGTTGGAAACTAAGTATTTGCAAAATTTGAAAGTGACACCGACCCAGTAACGTTGCGCTTGCCGGATAGTACGAAATCTGCAGTTGGCCTTCCACTTCCTTGTGTACCATGTGTGGAATTTACTCAGTGGAAATCAAGGTGCGATATGACCTCAGCGTCAGAATACCTTATAAATTCAATGTCCACCTACCATTCCCTTTCTGCTGTATATCAGAGACCATATTCATTTCTGGGGTAATATTAGGATACCTGTTGGTTTCATGTATCGGCGAAGTTCAGGAAAAAAATATTGATTCTGACTGTGAAGAGTAAAACGTTTTATTCTTAATGACAGCCAACTTTCAACCTCACTACCTTGGCGATTATATTATTCTATTTGGCTCAAAAAACTGAAATGAGGACAACTCATAAGGATACATAATTTTTTTTAATTCCCCGGTTTGTAAAAACGCATCGGTATCGTTTAGTCGATAAAGTTTGAGGAACCAGGCTGACACCTTCCTTTTACGATTACCTCGGATGCCTCCCGTATAACGTTTAAACATTGAGTTCTTCTCAGAGGTTGTTATTTTTGAACTTGAGTTTTCTTAGGGAACATTTTTATAAATAGATAAGCACTTCGGAAATACTACTGTACACTTTGCCAACCTACTACTGCAAACATCACTGCAAAATGAATATGCCGCATTATTTATTTACTAACGGTTTTTCCTTGTCCCTCTGTTACTCTTGCTTTGCATAGAAGTGAAACCATAAAAACTATTAGCACAATAATCAACCCCAAGGTCGGTTTGGTAGGTTATGGTAGAGTTTACCCAGTACTAAGCCCGACGGCGTGTGAAATTTACACATCAGTGTAGGGGGGGCAGTTCCTTTCCCTGTGTCGGTTATGGTTTCCCAAGAAGATCTGATACCCGAAAAATCACATAGCTTGGGTGGAGCTGCAGGTCCCTTGAGTGACTAGCCCGGGAATCGAACCCGGGCCCTCCGAGAAGTAGTCCATCACTCTACCCCCTGGACTACCCTTAGGAGTAAAATTCTAACCAATATCTAAATTAGACTCAAATGTTCGACTTGGAGATTGGCTTAGATTTTTTCTTCTAATATATTTTTTAGTCAGTGGTCAGTGTCAATTTTCTTATTATCCTTTAAGTACAGTTCTGTTAAGCTCAGAAATTTAGACGTGCTCACTCCGATTAGACATCTAAATTATAAGTTTATGACCAGCTCGGCTTATTTCATTTTTTTATAAGAATATTAAGGTTATGTCGACGATTGGATCTTCTTTGTTGGTCAGATGCGATTATTTCGTCTCAGTAACTCATTTGGAAAAAGAACGTTTAGACATCGATGCCCGAGTCATCTGAATTTAGCTGAGGATCAAGTTTCATCGGGACGACCTGTTTCATTGAATTTTTTCCCGGAGCGTTCCATGGGCTTATGCGACATTTTCTGTCTCAGGAGGATAGGAGGTTAAATTTTTTTTTAAATTCTTGACAAGAGGTGATGAGTATTTGATTGGAAACTCCCTACTTAAATCTCAACATTTTATGGCAGGCGGAAAACAAGCGGAAGTAAACTGTCATTGGTATTTATTTTAATCCAATAATCCTGTATAAAAATTCAATAGGAGAATTTCACCAGTGGCACAGCCTGGAATGCAACTTTATTTTCAATTACTAAATCGGGAGAATCATATCATCGGCTGACGGGTACGTCCCTTTCCTCCACCCCACGACACCATCTCAATCTCATTTCCAAACCGCGACGTCGTCTCAAATGTGCATCTCAATTTTTCGAGCCTTTCTTCCGCCACTCACTTCTCTGTTCCAATGTCTCTCCACTTCCTTTGCCGTCTCCTTCAAAGGAGCAAAAATCCCTCGCTCATTTCAATACTGCCGACATTTCCCATTGTATAAATGTCTTTCTTATCTCATCTCCGCCTCTTCCTCGTTTTTATCCCTTTCTGCTACCATTCTAGTTCGTTCAGCTTTTATCCCTCCCTATTCATCATCCTGTCCTTTTTTTTTCGCTCTCGCCTTCTGTTCAGCGGGGGGCCAAGAAGAGAGGGCAGGAGGTGTAGGAACTCAGTCTCCCACCCGATTCTCTCCCATAAATCGGTTAATATTTTGCAATGCAGAGGCTATTATTTCTTGACACAAGTTTGCCTTCATTTTCCTTTTGCTAATCACTCCCTATTCATGACCGTCCAGATTTCTTCCTGCAATTTTTAATTCCAATTTCCGTCAACCACTGCTCCGGGTGCTTTAATCCTCACGTCTTTAGAATTTGCTATGGCTTTTTTTTTATCTTTCTAATCCAATTTCCTAACTTCAAATACAAATATAATGCGAGAGCATTTATTTTTGTGAGTCAATTTTTTTCCATTTAGAATTTAGAATAGCTCAGGATTATTTGTTTTAAACTTTTTTCATAGAAACGTATTGAAAATCAAGTTATACGTAGGTAATATTCGTGCTTTGTTATTCCCATTAACCGATTCACGGATCGTAAGAGCCCAAGCCTTGAAAATGTCGTAAAAGAAGTCGACTCTAGAAATATAATTGAATGAATGGAAAAGAATTCAAATAAATGAATATTATCCAAATTGTTCATCACCAATAAAAAATATTCGCGTGCTTAGAATTAGGTAATACTTATGTTTTTAACCTTAACTACATACTGACCCATTAGTCTTCCTGAAGTCGCAATAATAATACGTTAGAATTTATGGAAGATGGTAGGCAACTATCAACAACACTAACTTTAGCAATACACTTGCGAATTTCAGTTTTCACCGAGAACCCAAATATGGATCGGTAAACCACTGAAAATTCTCCACCGCTTGAATTTTATTCCTGACCCTTGGCCTGTGGAGCCATTAATCTTATTCGATTCCATTTATTTTAACATCGGTTTTAGTTATATATTCATTGTTCCGACATATAATGTCCTGAATTCTAAATTCATACATTAGTCTTTCATTAGTAAGTCAATTTTAATGTTCTTATTCTTTTTGTAAAATTTCTTCTTATTTGGTCTGCGTATTATCACTTTTGGCTTTCTAGGAGGATTTTCCTGCTTATAAGTTGTTTACAAATACACTGTTCCCCGCCGTGTGCCCAATGGGTTTTTAAGGAAGGTTTATGTTTTTTCTTCCTTCGTATTGTATATTTGTTTGTTGGTTTTTCTCTTACGTCTTATCCAGAGAGCCATCGTTTCTTATTTTATCGACCCATTTATATCTTCTACATTCAACTTTGTCCTCAGGTAACTTAAGTTTCTATTATTCTCCAAAATGATGTTCCAGGAATCCACATCGCAGATCTTTCGGGTGCCGATGTAAGCATAAATGTCTTGGTCTACTGCATTTGAATTTGTAATTTTATCTATTTAAGGATTATGCAAGGTGTTTGAGCGAGAGTATCTATGAAGGAGTTGTCTCAGCGGAATGAGGTTTACGGCTGTTTGAGATGGAACTCTCGACACATTCGTGAGGATATAAACAGGGTTTCTCCATGCTGACATCTGACAACCTGCACGTGGAAAAGCCTCATCACGCTGAGTGCAGTTGTCAGATGCACATTTCTTTTATGACGAGTCTTTTCGGAATGTGGTCACCCAGGATGAAGCGTGTGTTTACCATATTAATCCGGAGACGTAGAAGCAATTTCAGCAATGAAAATAGGTTCTCCAATTCACCGCCTCTGCAGAAGTCATGCAGACAGTCCGTGAATGGTTTGATGGCCAAGACTTCTATTTTTGTCAAGGATTTACAAATCTAAATCACCGATGGGAGTGTTGCACTTCAGGAGGAGTAAGTAGAGGAGCACTGAAGTGCCATAAAACTGAGACGGCTCCTTCATATGTATGCTAACTGCATTTCAAACACCTCTCGTAGCTGTCTCTTACGGATGAGCACCTTTTTTGACGAATTCTAATGGTTGGTATCCGTCGAACTTCTTCCACCTTATACTCTTATTGATAAGCGGCTATCGCAATGAGTTCCTTCTCCTGCCAGTTACACGATTTCAATTGTGATTTCTCCCATATCTGAGAGTTGTTTTCAGCTGCCCTCTTCCCTTCAATAGAATTTCAAAATTTTCCCTCTTTTTTTCATGCTCTACCCTTATTTTATCTATTTGTTAAGCTACCGATCGTAGTAGCTTTGTGATGAACACAGACCGAACGTCACTACATACCTTTGCTTCGTCTAATAAGACTCTCTCGTCCTGACACCCACTTAACATAAATTTTTAATTACTTTATTTCAAAATCCTCTTAATTTTTACGCATATACATACACACATATATTTGCCATATTTTATTGTTATTTATCTTTAACATCTACTCTAATTACTATGATATCCGTTTCATTTTAATTTATTTCATCTGCACATTCAACAGAGCAGGGGAGTAAATCTTGATTTAACTATTTTATAGATTTTTCTTCTGTTTTCCTTGAGATTACTTAGTTGATGAATACCAATGAATAAAGATTATGTTTCTGTAGTCCACTGATGGTTTACGAAGTCATTTTTACCATTTATCAAGTTTGTGTTGTGACTGTTAGTAACGAAGTGTTCCATAGACTTTTAATGATATTTGCGAGTTGAACTCACTTTAGCTTACTTGTTTGATGATTATTGTGGAGTTTTGAGATTATTGGGAGTAGCAATACTAAACACCCATAATATGTAGATCAAAGAGTGGGAATTAAATTGCGTTGCTTTACCTAAGGTTACTTACTACATGCTGAAATACCCTCTATTAATTCAGTGATAAAACTTCATCCCTCCTAATCCATCTCTCAGGAAGGTAGCCTTAATTTCTTCGGAAAACGAGGAAATGTAAGGATGAAGTCGTCACAAAAGTTTTTGTGTCGCCTTGATATCCGGCAGTATATTTTTGATTTACTTGAGAACAAGTCTCCAAAGGCAATGGATAAAAATTCAATCCTGTTTTCGCCCCCTTTCGCGGATACCCATTTTCAAGCTCATCATTGCTGCATTCATATTTTCGGAATGAGTGAAGATATTAGTTGCGTGAATTTATTAGTACTCTTACAATTTGGATTCATGACAATGGATCAATGTTTTTTTTATATTCCGAACGGAGACAACCATATCAAACTACGCCATATGGATGATGTTTGGATTTCAGATTTCCCGCATTCTCTTCCCATGAATTTTTATCAAATTACTTAAGCTTTTTCCATGATAATCCGTCCTTTGGTATTTTCTTTAAAAATTCTCCCTGTGATATCCAGCTTCCTTATCCCACTTTCTCTTCCTCATCCTGTTCTAGCGAGACCCGAGGTTTCAGCCCATTCCTCCTACCCCTTACTCATTGGGGCCCCTTCTATCCTCTTCCCCTTCCCACCCGTTTCTAAATCCCCGACACAGTCGATCTATCCCTCTCAAACCCACTTCACCGTCCTCATCAACCTAAGGCATCTTCTGACACTCCCAATTCCTTTCGTACCCTCCCTTGCCCCTCCCCCTCTCTCGTACGCTGCGTAAGATTCTTTTATTCCCTCTTCTCCTAGGCGTCGTCTCCCTTTCCCCTCCGTTCTCTTCTTCCCCTTCCGTTCTCCTTTACCCTCCCCCACGCCGCCACCCCACTTTAACTCCTCCCACGCAATCCTTCACAGTACATTCTCCCCCTTCCATCGCTCTCTTTTCCCTCCTCATGAGTCACGCCCTCTCCTCCACATCCCATGCTTGCGTCAACCCCTACCTCGGCACCCCTTTTGAGCCCTTTTTTCCCCCTCTTCATTTAGACGTTGGAGTGATTAAAATCACGTCCCTCTCATCCTTCCACCCACCCCTTGACTGATGTCCTTTCAGTCTTTTATTTAATCGCGCGGCCATCGGCACGATGAGGGATCAATCGTGATCGTTAAGGATTTTTATGTTGACGACTTATTCTTCTTGTCCCGAAGAAAACTTCTTAAAACTTCCGAGGGTTTTTTCACGGAGGGAGTAATGAATAAAGTGATTCTAGCGAACACCTTTTGAATTCCACATCCATTTTTATGCCTTGAAAATCTTTTATTGCTCTGGATTTATCTTGTTTTCCGTGAATTTTAAAAATAACGCTAGGACGGATGGTTTGGGAGACGGTAGGTAGGAGGGTTGTTCGCTTTAATATAATTAGTAGTGTAGAGAAATATGGAACTTGGTGATAGAGAGATGGATGTAACAGTTG
This sequence comes from Hetaerina titia, assembly GCA_037158775.1. NCBI lineage: Eukaryota > Metazoa > Arthropoda > Insecta > Odonata > Calopterygidae > Hetaerina > Hetaerina titia. The sequence continues at coordinate 73,479,431 of CM073772.1, read as the reverse complement.
GCGGAGTGTTTTTCAGGAAGATGGAATTTTAGGGATTTCAGTTTGAGTTTTAACTAATGATATTTTGGCTAAAGGTAAGCACGAATACAATGTTGACGTTATTCACTAACTTTCGGAAAGGAAGTCTAACTTAACTTTTTACTTTATTACCAAACTTTAGCTTAATATATCTCTTATGAGTCTTCTAAAAAAGCAGATATTATAAAATGGGAAAAATGGAGATGGAATTTTTTAATTGTTCACTTCAATCTAATGCCCATACGGCCTCGTACATATGTAGTCTATTTTCGGTATCGACAACCTTCACTGCATTTTACCTTTCTGAAGCCTACTCATGCTGTGTCAACTATTACTCAAAGCATGATCTGGTATTTTCCCGGGCGAATAATGTTTTCCAAGATTATTCGGGTCTCCCAGTCGAGCCGAGTCGTCCATCGTCCTCATGCCCTGAGGACGATGGACGATTCGGCCATCGAAACGTCGGCAAACCTACGGACGTGGACCCGGTGGGAGACCCGAATAATCTTGGAAAATATTACTCAAAGCCTTCTCTAATGCCATAAATGGGTTCCATTTAAATTACCATTACCAGTTGCCACTGATGCAATAATGTTACCACCCATTAATCTAATTTTTTTAATTTTCAGAAATTTAGGTCCTGTGTAAAACAGTTGAATCTAGGAACACGGCGTGGTGGTTCCATAACCATAAATAACGACGGCAAAAATGATTCCTGGTCTCTTGCCTCTCTCCTGGTCTTGTATAAGATGGATAATTTTATCGTTCCAATAATTTTGATAATGACAACCATGACGCCGTCAATTCCGTCGCGGGCAACGTTGAATGTATTTTGTAATCTATTGTTTTATTTGCTTCCGATGGAGAGAGACCCCTTTCCATTTTCCCCGCTCGCAATGGTGCTTCTTCTTCTCGTCTCCATTCCTTTCAAAGACCTCCTCGGAGAGCAGTGGAATGGAAGCTTTCGCAGAGGACGTGGGGTGGAGGTCGAGGAGGACGGAGGGTCGGAGAAGAGACATCGAAGAAGATGCCTGCCACCCTTAATTTTTTTCCCCGACTTCTCCCCTTCGACCTTCTCCCCGTCGCTTTCCAGCCTTCACCATTTTTTACAATTGTTTTTTCTCCGCCATGTCGTGACTGATTTGTTTATTTAGTAGGTATGCGCTCAACCCAGACAGAAGTCGTTTCTCAATATGCCGTCGCTCAACTTCCAAGAACCTAGAAATATCGTAGTTCGAAATATGTTTTAGAGCACCTCTAGAATTTACTATTGTTAGATCAAAAGTTCACTCTGTTTTACTAGTGCAATGAATTTTAAAGCCATTGCAAACAGCAGAGCACAATACTTCCTATAATAGGAGTAACGTCAAGCTTGAATACTTTGGGTGGTATTCTAAATACTCCATTGAATGTCTTGTAACCATTCGTTCAGGGTAATATTCGCGGAATGAAAGAAAATATTATCAGTGTTTATAGCAGGAAGGCGTATCTTTGTCAAAAAAAAACGATTTATTTTTTCTGCAATAGTTAGGTATTAATAGCAATACAATATATCCTTTTTAAAACTACTTCAATCTTATTATGTGAATTATAGATAACATATCTCATGTTGAATTTAGGGAAAAATAGCATTCACATTTTTATTAGACCTGGAACCAAAAATTATCCCATGGAGTCTAGCTCAATAGACAAAGTATAATTATATCAACTGGTTAGGGATGATAAATGTATATTTTTGTCTACTCCTGTTTTTCCCATCATTTAATGATGAGTACGGCTCCCAGGGTTTGATATATTTTTTTGACGTAGAATATGAGAAATAATAGGCATTCACATCGCCCATTAAATCCGAGGCTATCTTTTAGAATAGAAAATTACTGTAGACGTTAGTGGGGTTTTTCCTTGACAAAGCATTCGCCCAATTACATTCTCGCCTCCTATGTTTGGTATTTTAAAAAACACGGGATCTCAAGGAACACCGAACATATGCTTGAATTAGGTCTCTGGCCCGTAAGGTTGATTAACTGCTTCACAAAGCCTTTTCATTCAATTCATTTCCTTACGCATAAATATTCTTTACCGTCGGGGGCGTGAAACTTGATATCTTCCAGAGTGGGCTCTACAAAAATCAGGAAAACGGCAAGAGATGGAATCGTTTCGTACCGTTTTAAGAAAATTGCCAATTTCTTTGAGTGCCTCAAGATTCTTCCTTTCACCCGGGTCTGCATGCCAAATTGCCTCGGATCATTATCGCCTCTTAAGTTGCAAGTAAAATTTCTGGTAGGAATCCTAATCTTAGAATTTCAAGCTTGTAATGAAAACTAATTCATTAAGTTAATTTTACAGTTTCTTTTTTCGTCCCCGTTGGACAAATATGTTTTCCCCTCGGAGGACTTAATTTTTTTTGTTTGGTAGCTATGGATATGTCTGGTGAGCAGTGGAAGAGGTAGTCGAAAGTGAAAGTCGCCCATAACGGATGGTCGGAGCGAATGGATGTTTGGAGGGGGGGGGAGCAGAAGCGTAGTACTATTTTCCCTGGCGATTCCACAGACCAGAATCATCGCTAATGGAGAGGAGTGGGCAGATGTCTCCCTCCTTGTTTTTTCTTGCACACTTTCCAGATTTTCTTCACCCTCTCGATTCCTTGTCCGTGGCCTCCTTCTACTTTCTTGTGCCGCTCCGTCTTAATGTTTTACATGGCGTCATCCTTTCCCTTTCGTACAAGTCTCGAAATACATTTCCTTCTTGCCACTCGGACTTCCATTTCCTAATCTACTTAACCTAAGAACGTGTTTTTGCTAATTATTTCGTACACATCTTCGCAGCATGATGCCGGATTCTCCTACTTCGCAATGATAAATTTGCTTCAAAGGCAACTTCGCGGCAGTTCGTGTTAAAGCAGTTACTCTCAGTGAATTTCTAAGTACTATGTTAATGAATATCATTTATTCTTAACTAATTTCATCTTTTCTATTGAATTTATTCGTTTAGTGACGATTTAGAATTTTTTTTCCATTTTGAATTGATTTCCTAACTAAACTATTCAGACTAAAGAAAAAATAAGGGATTCACAGAATGACGGTGACGTTGTAGAGCTAAATCGCCATTGATGCAATAATGTTACCACCAATTAATGTAATTTTTTGTTTTAAGAAATTTAGGTCCTGTGTAACACAATTGAATCTAGGAAAACGGCGTGATGGTTCCATGACCATAAATAACGACGGCGAAAGTGATTCTTGGCCTCTTGCCTCTCTCCTGGTCTTGTATGCGATAAAAAATTTTAGTCAATCAATTAGAATGCTATGAAACAGTTCTAATTTTTGAGCCTATTCGTCACATCCTTTAAAGAAGGTATTTTTCCACATAGGGAGGGCAGAACGGCAATTTTAAAAATTCGAGTATAAAGCCATTAAAACTTCCTTGAATTTCTACCTTGTCGCGTGTTTTGAATTTGTTCCACGCATGAATGAAACGCCCCTCAGCTCCTCACATTTGTTTGTTGACTAAAGCATGTATAAACTCGAAATAAATTGCGCACAGAAATGGAATGACGCTTCCTCGAGACGGCGCCGTCTCACAAGAATCACGCCGATCACAGAACCATAAAGTATGACCTGGCGCGTGTGATGGGGCGCGCAAATTGCACTTCTTATCCTCGGGGCGTAATGGCAAAAGGGTCGATCCTCTTCCGAGGTTTCCTTCTGCCCGTATCTGATTATCGTTATTTCGAAAAAGTATCAACCGAGAGGATTTTGCGGTTAAAGTATGCGTCTGCCAGGCGCATGGGACTGTCCAGAGATAAGAGCCAGGAGGCCGGCAGACGCGTGGGCAGTCACCGCCTTCCTTCCATCGCGAGGCGCTCGACCTGATTCCCTGCCTTCACTCCGCGACGCGGGCAACGTGGGCGCGATCGTAAAAACGCTCGAGCGTGTAAAAAGCGCGTTATGCGCACTGAACTTGAAAAGGTGACCTTTAGGATCGGTCCCCGTGCTTCTTTAATTTTACCGCGGACTCTGTAACTCGTTTCTTGGGACGTTTATGCGCGACCACTGGTCGGATCGGATAATAGTTAATTTTGAAGTGGAAACTCGTAAAAAGGTGTAATATTCTCGGGTGCCAAAACAAATGGAAATAGTAATGTCTGGCTTGTCTGTGGATGGCAGAAGTCGATCAAAATTTATTGACTTCATAAATGTGCGCCGAATTGTAATAATAGTTTCATTTGGGCCCCATTTTATTTGTCCCGTGGTATTAAGCTAAATATTTAAGTAAGATCTTGATTAATCGAGTAGTTAAACAATTAATTTGTGTACTTAAATGTGAGTCTTAAGAAATTTTAGTGGCCGCGTTATCATAAAAATCGATGCCAACAATTAGATGATTGAAAGTTCTGAACTCGGAATAACAACACCAGGAAAGGATAAGTATCGACATAAGAAGTAGTGCAGCGTAGCTGTCACTAGTATTAAATTTTAGCTAAACAGAGAGGAGGGAGTCTACTACTTTAGGAAGAAAGGTAGAGCGAATAGTGTAAGGTAAAAGGTTAGAATTTAGAATTTTTTCCTAATTCCGAAAGGTACTGGAATATTTAGTACGAACCGTACAAATTCAAACCCTTCACAATAAGCTAGCTCTAAAAATACTTCATTATACAAGTTGTAGTAAGGTATTTGTCGGATATACTCCACAAGCATTGTTTCGTCTTGCTACTAGTTCAAACACCACATGCATTTTATAATATTTATCAGCCTCTACTTTTCAACATTATTTTATGCTAAGTCGTAGAAATTGTCCAAGGAGATACCACTCACGTTTGTGGCATTGATTTAACTGACAAAAAATATTTTTGCTATTTTTATCAGGTCTCAATGTCAAATTACTGTTTCTTGCTTTTTTGCGAGCATTGTTCCTTGATTGGCTGCGTTTAACACATCGAGCGAGTAAGGATTTCGAATCGCATACGATTGCATTAGCAACATAATTTTCTCCGCAATATTTTAGTTGTTTATAGCCTGTGTTGCAAAAAACGCCTGTGTGCTAAGTTTTGATATATTTACTATTGCGAGCGTTAGAATTCCCGAAATATAGTGAAATTGGCTATTTGAACCAAGGTGGACTTCACGCGAAGTGCGATCCGGTGGAAAACGCGTGCATTTTTCGCCCTGGCCAAACCCGCCTCATCAACATGCATGATATACACATGCAATCTCGTGGATCCCATATCAATGCAAATGCTCCCTCGGAATGGGGTGCTAGGTTCGGGGGTATTATCCTATGTTTTCTTCGCATGGCAGCGATTCGGAAATCAGTGAGAAAGGAGGCCGAGTTTTGAGTGGGAAAAGGGGGGAGGAGGGGGGGAGCGATATGTATCTCGGATTTCGGCACGTTCGACGTGCACTGGATTAACCAGTTTAAAGATTGGGTACGAGGGAAGGAGTCGGGAACGCTACTCGCGGAAGTGCAGTTAAAGGGGAGACGGATTTCCGCGCGTGAGAGAGAGAAGGGGGGTTGAATCGGAGATGCACCACCGTTCCCGGTCACAAGGGGTTGGCCCGGACGCGGGGAGTCTGTGCGTGATGAATTATTCAAGTGGCTCCGGATTAACAGCGGAAACGGGGATCGGGAAAGGAGGGTGTGTGTGTGCGTGTGGACTGGTGAGGGTGTGTGATGCGGGATGGTTGAAGCGAGGAAAAGTTTTTTGGAAAATTTTATTTTTCCACTCCAGCCGGGAATTTCATTCGACGGAGGAATATCCAGGGTGGAGGGAGGGTTGGGTTACGTGGGAGAGGTGGCGAAACGATGCCTGCGTAAAGGTAGGAGGATGGAACGAACGGGACTGGGGGTCGGGGGAGTGTGATGAGAAATGAGGGAGGGAAGAGAAAGAACAGCCAGTCCTCATGCAGCCCTCGCTTTCGTATAGAGGAGAACTCAATTTAGTGGAAAAAGTCCGGCTTGCGGAATCGACTTTTTTTTTGGTGCCTTTCCGAGTCCTCGCGAGGATCCCTCCGAGCGGCGCGGTTCAAACTGTCCCAGTCTCACCTCGTTCTTATGTATTTTTTAAGTGCTATTTCGAAAGATTTTTCAAACTTATTATTCCTGGTGAAAAAGTATACAAACTGCCTGGGAAATCCTTATTTCCATCTCGGTTGAAAATAGAAGCCATACAATGGGATTCCATCGAATAGTTTGGATTATTAAAATTAGGGTTGTTCCTGAGATTTCATAAGAAGATAATAAAAAATTACCTTTTCCTCTCAAATTAAAATTTTCCCAAAAGGAGTGCATTTCCTTTATCGAAGGAAGTACTTCGCAATACATTTTATTGTACCATATCCTTAAGTTTCGACTGATCCATCCTAAGTATTCTAAACATACCCTATTTTATTTTTGAGGATCTGATTAGCTCATATATTTGAAGAAGTGTACTATTTAGTAAGGTTTTATTGATTCTAACATGCTCAGGCTGAGTGATAATTTTGAGATATTTCACTTATCTTTTTGGCGTTTTCATTTAATTTTTTGAATTTTCTTCCGTTTGTATAGTGGATTTTCCTTGTTGAATTAAACAGCAGTTGAAAATGTGCTCTCTGGATTCCGGTTGTGGTGTGCGGAAAGTCACTGGTAATGCGTCAGAATTCACTTTTTTTACGGTTTTCCTACTTAAAAGAGCGGTGAACGTTTATTTCATGCCACAACCCCAACGAAATACAAGCAAAATTAAGCGCACAAAATGCTATATTTTACCACTCCAATTATGTAAGTGCAAACCCATATGCCTAATTTTTTGTTCGCAGAGTTGGCAAGGTGAGAGAGACAACTGCTTAGTGTCGTTAGCATGCGTGGTAGCATTGTTGAATCAAAAGAGGATGGGTGTGGAGAGGAATAAGATAAAAGAGACGCGAGGAGAAATCAAATAAAGGTGGCGATGTGAGGGATAATAAAAAAATATGGAGTTGGTCGAGTGTTTGGAGCAAAGTTTTTCCGTCGGCTCGTCACGAAGCACTGAGCACTGTGTGGAAGATTATAATGAGCGAGCATAATGAGATGAAATGTTTGAGGAGGCGTGGGGGAAAATTTGTCGCCGGAGGGGAGGACAAACCGGCTGGGAGCGCGGTGGAGAGAAGAGAGGGCAAGGTTCAGGGCACAAGACATGCAATGGGGGTGCATTAGGCACGCGGTGGGTGTTTACTGGTCGCTTCGGTTGAGACGGCTTTTTCGTGTAAGGGTTTACGTAGATCACCTGACAATGAACTGGAGGGAATTAAAAGGAGGAAATGCGAAGACTGAGGAAAGAATGGCTTGAAGTAAATGGTGGATATTAAATAAGTGAAAGATCCACTATTCACCTGTCGAAAATGGATTGTTATTTGAGTTTACATTTAAACACTATGAACTATTGGCCATGATGGAAGCACTTTTCATATTCTTCCGATAAGTAAATGTGTCTAAGTACTTAAAAGTTATTTTTAGAGTAAACTTCCTTTCCAGATTTACATCTGAATGTTATTTGGAAATTAATTCAATTAGGACTTATGAAAATGACACTTACCTATTGATTTAACAAGGTCCGCTATTAAAGTAATGCGCATTCTCTGGAAAAAATAGATTCATTGATCGTACTTTTACAAATGCTTAAAATTATTCAAAATACTTCCCCTTTGTATGAATACACTTGCGGTGATGTGTCTGCCAAGTCTAGAAGGCACCCTGAAACTCCTCGACGGGAATGTCTCTCAGGAACGTTTTATCTTGCTTTTGGATGTTTTCCACGGTCTCCCAATGCTTTCCTTTCAGCTCTATTCAGTCAGGGAAACAATAAAAAGTCGCTAAGAGTCAAGTTGGGACTGTAGGGAGGCTGGGGGACTACTGGGGTGCTCCGGGTCAGGAAGTTGGTAACGACGAAGGAAGTGCGGCTGGGGGCATGCGGCGTGTGACTGGGTACTCCATCGCGCCGTGTTAGAAAGTCGAAAAACACACTTCACGCGGAGGCATGTCTTTCCGCACAGTCTGCTCGGAGCTAACTAGCGACCAGCTGCGTTGGAAGGGCATACCTCCCACCATATTTCCCGACAGGTTTCACCGCGCTGCCACGGATAGTCGCGTCACAAAATCATGCGAATTTCTTCCATAATGAACCATGTGCATATTACTGTGCAACGCACTACAAGGTGGCGCGGTAGGGGATATGTTACCATGTAGTCATTAAGTAATCGATGCCTTTTAGCATCGGTTTTTATTTCATTTTCGGTGATCTTAAATAACTGTACGTGTTGTTATTGTTTGAACCGCGCATTATAAGAGATAAATAGTTTTCCTTATAAAGCTCTACACGTATTCGTCACACAGTTTCCTTTAACTTGTTTTTGTCTCGTATCTACCAATATAATACCAAACTGACATTGTTCTTCTTTCTCTCATTCTCTCTCAGTATTGAACTCCAATTATTTTTTTAATTTATCAAATAGTTAAAGATACGCATGTAATCCGTGCTTCCAAAGCGTTTCAACCCAGAATATCGTGTCATAATGGGAATCTCTCTGTTCGTCTAAGCAATTTTCATGAAATAGGCCACTTTTGTCTGTGCGTATATTGTTTAATTTCCAATTTAGGTTGTATGTCGAGGATTTCAAAGGCGCGACTCGTTTTAAAGGAGAGGACTACCAACACAAATTATAACACTTAAAAAATCTTTTTTTCCCGATATTTTCCCAATATTTTTTATTGAAACGCACTTCTTTGGCACATCTCGGCAGATTTTTAACATGTTTTCCCAATATTTCGTTAGATGCCAGAGGGCCTCTGGAGTATTCCACTTGACTTGGTGTCTACCCATAATGTGTACCCTTCCGAATTTATTTATGTAAGGTTGTGAAAAAAATAAGATTTTTTCTTAGAATACTGAGCACCTTTTCTAATGTAGCATGGAGATGCTACTCATGTAACTAAGGACTATTATCGTTATCTCATTATGTGACTCTATCATTGGCGAAATTTATAATTAATTTGTTTCAATTGTAAGTTCTATTATTGAATCGTTAAATTAGTTTAAGTTAATTTAGTTCAATCTTCCATCAGGTAATTACTCTCCACATAACAAATAATATTCACCCAGCTACTAATATTGTTCCTGTGACTAAACAGTTTGTGTAATTTTTTCCAAGTGGTGTAAGTATAGAAGGCAATCATAATATACTAATTGTTTGAGTGGATGACGTGCTAAATCGTCTGGTACCCAAAGGTCGCAGGTTCGGATCCTTCTAAGACATGGGCCAAGTGTCAACTATGGTAGTTAGGCCCATGAGAAACCTGATGACAAGCCAAGAGCTTATCCCTAAGATTCTTTGAGCACAAAGATCATCGGAGGGGTCCCGAGTGTCCATTGTTGATGTTTGAATATATTACTTTTTCCGAAGTAACTAAAGTTAATTTTCTACGATATTACCGTTGTTGGAGTTGGGGGATTCTCGTAATCCATCAAGAGATGAACAGCATAAGGAAACCGAAGTGAAGATCAGAAGATGAATTAATCAATCTTATATCAGTAATCTATGATATTAGGGCGCAGGTTTAATGGGATGTAGGGGGTTGAAATCAGTGCTCGTGAGAATAAGATAAGATTTTCCTGCGTGAATAAGACGGACAGGAAAAGAAATGTTCTGGAAGAAGGAGCACGTTAGAGCGGATCGAGAGTATTGCGATGGAGTGGTGGCAATGAGATAGCAGTGCTTCATCAAAACTGATGGTGTCTGTTGTTAGAGGGGGTTGGACAGAGGAGCATGACGGCGTCGAATACTCGTATGGCGCCTGAGGATTTGGGCGGCTGGATGGTAAAGGGGCCATTCTAAAGCTGTGACTAAAACAACAAGAAGATGCTTCAGTCGTCACTTTTATTTTATCCTCAACAATTCACCATTATTGGCGTCCAAAGTGTCAGAGCTTTGCTCTTATAAATTATAATTATTATTCCCTAGCTTATGGGCATCGCTTCCGCAAACAGATACGTCACTTATATTTTCAGAAAGGGAATCAGTTAAACAACACCGTTAGAATTCGAATTTTGGAGTCATAGGTTATACTTAACCGGCTGAAAAAAAATATACAGAGCCGAGTAAGTGCGTTGCTCACACCAGAGAAGCCCCTTGATGGGTTTCAAGGAGTTCTCTTCTACAATGTTTTTTCACAGGGGCACTTGGGTCGTGTGCCTCCAATTTTGCTCTTCAAGAGTTCTTTCCTATAAGAGGGAAGAGGGTAAGAAAACATTGGGTGGCAGAGTCATTCCTAACGAGATCCATATGCTCGGAAGGGATAGTTAACAAAAGAAGGGCCTCTGTTGAAGAGGATTTTATCAACCCATCCAGTAGTCACTGAATTTCGTCGAAATCCGTCATAATTTTTAGAATGATCGTCTGATGACATTGGATAAATGTGTTTTCGTTTGAAGACGATTGTAATAGTGAAGAGCACATCCTATACTTATCATATTGCTGATTCGATATCATTTATATTTGCTCATTGGGTGGGCGATTTTTCGTTAATCATAGTCGCACATGAATAGTATGATGAATTGCTTACAAGTACTTTCTTTAATAGTGTATACTGGGCTTGAATCTGTCATCAGAAAGGTTCGAGCAAATCCTTCAACTGAAATTGTTGCTTATGAATTTGGAGTTATGAATGTGCTTGAATGGTAAATAGGATTCCTAATCTTGTTTGTAGCAAAATACTTCAAATTATGTATAAATCTTTCTATAATATATCCGTGTAGTGGTTACATTTATTAAATCTATAACAGGTTGGTTTATAACTGCCTATTTATTATTAATGCTAATTCATTCTAGCATTCAAGCGTACCGACTTCCTCCACATTCCGGAAAACTCCCACGGGCATGAAAAACTGCCATCGTTCGATGAAAAAATAGTAATCATTCGGCATGTCGCCCTTCGTGTTTTCTTCCAGCAACATCTAAGGCCGTGTTTGCGGTTTCGGGGAACATCGGGCTTTTGACTCGGAGAAATTGTTTTGCTGTCGTTTTCGAAAACATTGCGTGTTATTTCGTCCCATTGTCTATTTCGGCGCTTTTGATGCCTTCGATTTGGAGAGGGTGTTCTCTCGTAATGACAGCCGATGGCAGTCGCTCCCACGGCGTCGCATCCCCCGTGGCCACCGTCATTACACGCGCGATCGCCATGTTCCTCCCTCCTTCCCCCCCCCCGTCCAACCGCCCCTGCTACAACGCTCCCGCTGACGCCTGGAGATTCAACCTACGAACGGTTATTAGTGAATGGCCATGGCGAGGTAGTTTTCCGCTAGGATGTATTGGACCAATTTTGTATTTTATTTAATGTGCTCTTTTTGTAAAATATTGACATATACGTATGTATAGAGTTATTGCCTCCCACGATAAATACCTACAATCATATATTCATTTATGGATCAATTTATATGCAAAAATGTACTGATAATTGATTGTTAAATGGAAATTACTTTTTAATATATTTTTGCGAAATCGCTGAATATTTATGCCTCACGATCAAAGTTGTTATTTACTTTGTACTTTATTAATATGATTGTATAGCCTGTAGGTGGATTTAGCATCTCATTATTTTAACTTGTTTGTTATCCCATAAAAAATATGCACATATTGCTATATTCCCTTGTGCAATGAAAAAGGAAATGTAGTTAAAATGAAATTGGTAAATGAGGACGTTCTGTGTTGAGATGTTTCACCAGCGAGAATGGCAATTTTATTTACTTGGGATGGATCCTCAAAAGTTAGTACTCCTTCGTACGTTAATTCAATAGGCTCTATAATATATATTTTATGCTGAGCAAGTTTCTAAAACCCAGTACAGACTGGTTGATAAAGTTTCTAACAACATGAACATTTCCCACCCTTATAACCATAACCATTAAAACACAGTAATCAACCCGACGGTCGGTTTAGTAGGTGATGGTAGAGCTCACCCATGTACCAAGCTCGACGGCGTGTGAATATTCACACATCAGGGTAGGGGGGCCAGTTCCTTTCCCTGTGCCGGTTATGGTTTCCCAGGAAGATCTGGTACCCGAAAAAAAGGATACCAATAATAATTAATGAGCTAAATTAGTGTTGCACATAGTAAAAGTTATTTGAGATTTTTATGAAGCAATATTTAACAGAAAAAATGCATTTCAATCTTATTTCCGCAACTTTTTTTGCCTCCAATCTTGTATATGAGATCTAAAAGTTACTGATGTTATTGCTAAAACCGTACTTAGCCGAGAAATCTCACCGAAATGCAGCTGTTATAATTGGTCGGCCCTCGATCAACGTGTAATGCTTAACAGCCGAAGTAACTGCTCGAGTGTTATCCCCTTCTAAAACTTTATCTGATAATGCTCCATATCTCGTCGTCGCATTCGTGTCCGTTTTCTCATTCATTCTCCTCCCCAACCTCCTTCCATTTCGCGCCTGAATTCCAGGTTTCTCGCTCCTCTATTCATTTCTCTCCCGCATTCCCCGGCGTATGGCCGTATGTTGGTCGCACAATCCCCGCCTCACAAAATCCCCCGGGTGGTCTCCCGCGACTGGCTCTCAAAACCCCGTCGTCTTCCGTTCACCCGGGGACCTTGGATTGCTCTCTCCATAAAGAGTGGCTTCAGAGAGATTATTTGACGGGCCAACCCTTTCAACCGCCCAACCCTTCCATTTTCTTCCCTCCACCACCTTCGCCGGTCAAACTCACTAGCCTTCCCTCCGACACCGAGCAATCTTTTTCATTATTCCGCTAGATTTTCGTCCCTATAAAGGCATTAAACCTCCCTCAAATAAATGTCCAGTTTGCGTGAGTTATAATGAACTCGCAGAGAGTTTTTAGCATCATTCGAATTACATCATTGTCATTTTCTGATGTGTTGAAAATAGATTGGGAAGGTTGGAATAGATTGGGATAGATTAGATTGGGAAAAGATAAGGCTTGAAGGTGGGTACTTATTACCCCTGCAGATCTTAAAAGTCTTTTAGTGGAAAAGAATTTTAAAGTCTTAAAATTCTTTTTTTGAAGAGGACAAAGATTTTCCATTCCATAATTTCAGTTATTTACGAAATTTCTTTAAACCTTATTAAAAAAGAGATGCTTACGCTATCGGTACACGTTGGACGTATTGAGTTTTCGTGGACCTGCATGCCATCTACTGTAAAAGCTATTTTACGAGGTACTGATTTTGCAGACAAATCGTAAAATTAATTGCTAGAGTAGATTGTTTCTTATGGAAGGTTTAGTTATATAATGGCGCCTAATTTATATGTCCCTAGGATATACTCTGTTTCGCGATTGTACTTGCTTCTGATTGGTATATTTTGTCGCTTGACTTTTATATTTATTTATTTTCAGTATCGATTTAGTTATGAAAAGATGCTATTCGAAAGCAGATAATGCATTGTTGAGGAGGAAGGGATTGCTAGAAATAACTTTGATGGAAATTTGTTCCCTCGGAAATTATATTGCTTGCGTAAAGCCGAAGATGTTTAAATTAACCTGTTGTCGAACCCGTGCACTCTAGTGTATAGTGTTATTTTCTGAGGTACCACGCTGGTATTGGGATAAAATTTACTTTGATTATGGATACTCAATGAATATTTATTTCTCAGGAATTGATATTCTTATTAGAATTGCACCTAATTTCGTGTCCGTGACCTCTTTTCTTTATCAGATGATCCATAAGTACACTCCTTGTACATGTACCCTGGACTGATTTTTCAAATTTTACGGTTTCTTTAAAAAAGGACATGTATGAAGTTATTACTTTCTAAAGTTACATCTCATGGGAATTGTAAGAAGATCTATTATTAACACATACCTACCAATTCAGAATATTTCAGGAGATTGTCCGGCTCATTCTTATTAGCGTATTTAGTCCAATATGCATAAGTAATTTACGAGTAATTCCTAAATTCATCTTTGGATTCGTGACACTTATACATAATTCATTAGAAAATTGTGTCTGTGTTGAACATCGTACAGACAGTTTTCCAAGGTGATGCTCAAATTATGGGATGGATGCATAGCGACAAGATAATTAAATCCTAAAAATTAATAATAACGACAGGAATGACAAAAATCCAATTCGGGTACCCAAAATTTACACTATTCCACAAAAATTTGACGGTTTTTTTTAATTGAATCAAAGCTATTTTTAAGGACGAGTTAGTTATCCGAAACCTTCCGCAGCGATTACGCCTAATTAGCATTTCGTTGAAATTACAATTAAACCTCCGTGGCCGCAGCTGACGCCGACTAATCAACGATTCAAAATTAATAGAAAAAAAAAGACAGGAACAGGTCCCGCAAATGAATGCGTTGTGTCCACTCCACACGTCATTCAATCCCCTGGCCCAGATGTGCGGCGAAATAGAACGATCGCCATGGCAACGTACGGGTGGGGATGTAATGGAATGCGCTTCGGTAAATGAGGACGGGACTTTTTTGAAGGACAAGCGATATAGGTGGTAGTGGTGGCGGAGATGAAGGGGAAGAGAATGTGGGAGTCGCGGTGGGTATCAGTGAAGGTGGTATCGGTCGACGGGTCGGGAGAGCCCGGAGGTGGGGGTAAAATAATGGGGGTGAAGTGGGAGTGGCGGAAAGGACGGCGCATCGGTGTGGACATCAGAGACGGAAGAGGGAAAGATTAGAGGTGGGGGGTTCCGAGATTCAGCCCTGTGAGGAGAGGGGAGCTCTGTTCTGAGGAAGGAGTGGAAGAGAGAGAGAGAGAGAGGAAGAGATGGAGAGAGAGATGGAAGAAGGAAGCAGGAGCAGTGGAAGTGGAGGCAGCTATTGACAATGAGTGAGAAAAGGAGGAGCGTTGAAGAAGGTGCGCCAGAGTGGGTGAGCGGAATCGGAGAGGATAATGAGGGAGTGGTCTGTATGGACGAGCGGAAGTGGAGCGGGAAATGGATGCTCGGGGGTGGGTGCTGGGGTGGGAAGTGGACGGTGATGGCGATGGGGACGGGATGAAATGGAGAGATTCAGAAAGGATGGCGAATGAGATGGAAAGCATGACGGAAGTGAGAATAAGAGAAGCGAATGAGGTGGGTGTAAACGAGTCTGATGACCAGGGAACAAGGAAAGATATCACGAAAAAGAAAGGAGTATATGGTCGCCATGGAGAATACACAGTTCTTCTACATGGATCACAACTTCGTTTTCACCGCATAAACCTTAGAGATATTTTCGGAGAAAATCTAAGTGGCGTATAACTTGATCGTATGCGGAAAGTTTGTCGTAAATAATTTTGGTGATATTGAATAATGAATGCAATATATAATGCACTTCACGTCATCGAACAGCCTGTAGTGGTACAGATTTGATCTCTGTATTTAATGTCCCGTAGTACGTTCTTTCTCTTACCTCCATTGTATTTTCAAAAGTATTTTTTTCCATTTTGTAGTTATACTAATAAAAATCATCTATTCTAAGCACGAAATGAGGAAATCGCTTCAGATTAGATATGATGACATAATGCCACTACAGAATTCTACAAACTTGTTTTAAATTATAATTTTGCTAACGCAAAAAATCAGGATTATCTCTTTAGTGTAATGACAGCATTTATTTTCTCATAAGATTTGAATTTTCTCTCAGATGTATTGATTGTAAATCCATTAGGGGAGAGTGTTTTCAGGTAGCGGTCGCCTTAAGATGTATAGATAGGGCACGTGCTTAACTTCCAATGCCATATGTATACCATTGGAAGAAATATATATTATTATAAAAGGTAATTTACCGGTTAAGGTAGGTTTTTGGATGGACACAACTATCAAATAAGTATTTTGTGATTCCAAACAAAACCCAATCCAGCAACCTACTCCACATCAGGTCCCTCTTCATCTCTGTGTACTTCTTTCCTCCCTTCATCCCGTCCAACATCCCTATCCTGTTCCTGCCTTTCCTCGTTTGCCTAACATTCTCCCCTCTATTACCTTCTTCAACATTCCACTACCGCTCAATACGCCTTACATCCATTTTTCGTTATATATATATATATATATATATATATAACTTAGACAGTAACACACAGCACGAGAACACATAAAAAGAACACTCACAATAATATTTTGATAATTTCGACGGACTCGAGCTCCGTCTTCTTCGGAAGATAAGATATGACTCATCAATTATATATATATATATATATATATATATATAATTTAAACGGAGAAGCGAGATAGCCCTAGCGAACAAAAACTCAGAGAAACACATCCAAATAAAACTCCCACATATTCAGGATTTTCGGTGACCAAAGACCAAACCAACTTCCTCTGGAGATAGGAGGAACGGAGCGATAAACGTATTATATATATATATGTTATACGTTTATCACTTTTGCGATGTATATTATATATATTGTGACTTTATATATATATTATATAAAAATAAAGTCACTTTCTTGAAAATCCCACGAACGTGCACAATAATGTAAATGGACTAACTAGTCGACATAAACACAGAAACTGAAACACATAACAGAGGGACTCACTGGTTCTATATATATATATATATATATATATATATATATATACAACACGGAAGTGTTGAATAAAAAACTTAGACAGTAACACACAGCACGAGAACACATAAAAAGAACACTCACAATAATATCTTGATAATTTCGATGGACTCGAGCTCCGTCTTCTTCGGAAGATAAGATATGACTAACTAATGTTAGTCATATCTTATCTTCCGACGAAGACGGAGCTCGAGTCCGTCGAAATTATCAAGATATTATTGTGAGTGTTCTTTTTATGTGTTCTCGTGCTGTGTGTTACTGTCTAAGTTATATATATATATATATATATATATATATATATATATATATATATATATATATATAAATAAATTTAGGTTTTCACGCCTACTTCAGTTACAAATTGTTTTTCTCCTATTTATACGTATATTTTGTATAAATTTTCTCAGTTTTTAGTTGACACTTTCCTGATAACCATTGCTACAATCCGTCATGTGGGATTATTCGGTGGCACCGAGAGTTTCCTTTATTTCAATACAACCAGCAGCATCCTTAAGGAGATGAATTAAAAATTCAGAATAGTTGCATGGCTTTACACAAAATAAATGATTTTAGGCTGTTGAGCTGATGGGAGGGATGAGGGAGAGTGAGTGCTTTTGGTAGAGGAGTGAGAGAATTTGGACAATCGCTGAATGGGCGGTGCAGGTGGGAAACAACCGAGTGCGAAAGAGGAACTGGAAGGGAAAGGATGACGAAACGAGAGGGTGTAATTCGCACGGGAAAATCAATTAGAGAGAGAAAAAGCGAATGATGAAGGCAGAGGAAGAGCAGCTGCTAGGTGGAAATAATTAAATGAGCGAGAGGTGAAAAAGAATTGCAAAAGACCAGTGAACGACGGATTGAGTTTTTTGGCAGGTTTCAGTGATGGGTCTATGCAGATAGATATGCGTAATAGTGGAAATGCGTGTATATCCCATTTCATTGAAAGAAAATGCACAAAATGGTAGTAATTTGAAAGTATAGGTATACTCGTGCGTAAATATTTTAAGTAGGTTCTAAGAGCTCTCAGTATGGGAATCATAAAATATTTCAAAAAATATTCCCGTACACTAAGATTTGCTATGAATAAAGGTAAAATCGATATTAATTGAAAATTTTGTAATTATTACACACCTGAGATAAATGTGTGCTCTTGTATTAAGTTTTACTCATAAATTGTTGTTCCCCGCGTGAATTCTAGTCATAAAATTCCTTTGGAGAGAACTGACGTAGAAAGAACGTCGGGGAGTGTCAGAGGATTGGAGCAGTGTGGATAGGGTGCGGGGAATAGGGAAGGAAAAAGAATCCTTGGAGCAGACCGAGGGTTGGCGTTAAAATGGGGTTTGAGTTTAATGAGAGGAAGACAGAAATGCCTAATGAAGGACCGCTTTCGTGTTTGTGTGCGCTAGAGTGCGTGAACGTGTTTGATATATATTTTTTCGGTTCCAGGACTCATTCTCACGCGTCACAGAGGGTTTTTTTTCCTCGCGCCGCTGGGACCTTTGAATTGGTGGTTGGTTAAGGAATAATCGGGAGCGCTGGGGAGGCCGCGCGGAGAAAGGGAATTTGAGGACTTGTTGAGGTGCAAAGGCCTCTTTCACTCCGGAATCCGTTTTGTCCCTTCCCAATTGGCAGGGTTTTTTTTTTATAGCTCCACCCGCGGTGACGATTGTACTCTTTCGGTCTCTACGGATATCTCCTCTCTTCCTTTCCGCCCCCATCCAACACCACCATTTAACAGGTTGGCTGCTGCGTAAAAGGAGACTCGCCGAAGTGCTGTAACGTAAAGGAAATTTGCAAATGAGTTAATCACCGTGAAGCTATTTTATCTCACTTAATGAAAGCGCCAGAGACCGAAATACAGTGGACTTTGATTTGAGCGCACTTGCTCCTGGAAAATTAATTCAAATTTCTTTAGTTGAGGATTTTTCAAATATCGAATAATATTTCTTAACAATTAGCAAAATAATAACAGTGACTGGGCATTGGAACAATGGGATTCCATAGATTTACAGTTGCATATATGTATATCCAATTATTTTTATTGCATGAATGCGGTATACGTGTATTACATAATAAATGTTAAAAGAGACGAAGTTGTGGTTATGAAGCAATGCATACAAGGTTAAAACGGGACTCCAGTTGAAGTATTAGAGACAATTAAGCACATCCTTTTAAACTGTGCAGTCCCAACTTCTCTCCTCACTTCCTCTTCACATGGAGTGGTTAACACGGGCTCGCAGTATATTCTCGTGGTAATATCATTTAATTCTTCCGTTAAGCCGTCGTGATGAGCCACTTTTCCCACACACAATTAAAATTCTTAAATATATTGAACTTCACGGAGATTTAATGGCACATTATAGTCCCAGATATATCACTTAAAGTACCCTTGTAACTCCTTGAATAATAACCCCTGATCTCGAGGGAATGGTGGAATGAAAAACAAAGATATTGGGGCAATTTTAATCTACAGTTACATGGCTCCCGAAAATTACCTCTGTAACGTACTCCAGGGGGTATTTACTCGTTACCCCATTTTATTTTTCAAATCGTGCCTTAGAAGTCTACTCGCAAGGTTTAGCCTGAATTCGTGAAATATTTCCTTCTTCCAGTTAAATTTATTTTTCTGTGTGTTGTTTAAATTGTGATCTATCACTAGGGCTTCATTCGTACATCTCGTGACAGTATTCTTGACTTTGTAGTAGTAGTTTTTATGGGAGGAGACCGACAGCTAAGGCCATTTGCGCCATTAGGGTTGGACAGGAAAAGATGAAGGGTGGAGAGAAAACCGACGTCGGTATTAGCCTACTTTTGTCAAAAGGCGCCAAGGGGTCCACAGTTTAACGTCCCATCCGACGGACATCGTACTCACACAAAGTCCTCTCCACAAAGCACCTCAAGTAGAAATCGGGATACCGCTGAAAAATATTTTTTGCCTCCAGGATTTGAACCGGGCCCCCTCGGTGGGAAGCCTACACGTTAGCCACCGCACCATTCCGATCTTTATATATGCACACACGAGTATATATATTAAATTAATAATTTTGTCGTATTTTATAACATCAGTGATGTTGCAAATTTAATACCTCTTAGTATTTAGGTTTTGAAACCTAAGTCTTCCCATATCCTCGATATTTGAGAGTGAGTACATTATTTACTCGAGTGGAAAATTACCTTTTTCTCATATGCCTCATTGCAGATGCTCTTTCTCGGTATAATTTTAGCTAAACTTCAATTACCTGTTAAGTTTTACGAACTGTATAGAGGATGATATTGAAATGAAAGTTGAACGACGTTTTAACACAACAAAGTTATCGTAAAATTTGCCCTTCAAATTAGGAAAGTTGTTAAAACTCGTAAAACGGGAGTGTCAATTAAACACGGTTCAATTTCCTAACATTAATTTTGTGCTAAAGAGTATTCTTACAAAATCTTGATGCATGGATCTGTCTTGACTGGAATAAGCTTTTCCATTACCATGGAGAATTTAATCAGCAGCACTATATTGAACGCGACGCAACAGAGTGCGGAAAAAATGAAGATGATAATTTCACCAATGAAGAGAAACCTTGCTCTGACGGGAATGCGTAGTTATTAACGTAAGAAAGATGAATAAGAGACCAGATGATTGTGACTTTGCCTCTTGAATTTCTTGTACACGCAGTCGAGGGGGAAGGAAAATTAATTCGGGGTCGATAGTGTGGAAGTTAATGAAGATTAGCTAATTACAACTTTCAGTGTATCTGGGAAAATGGGATGAGGATAAAAAGTTTTCCCGGCTCTGGCGTTGCATTTTGGGGTACACCGAGGACCATGAGATTAAGAAACGTAAATCTTAGCGGCGGTGGAAGAAACCTCCGGAGAAATCGGAAGAGACGATCGAGGGTCTTCACAACCACTTAAAAGAATGCCTCACTTTGGCCGACGGCTGGAAAGGGAAGTGAGATAAAGGAGTACATCACGGCATCCATGGATGTTTGACACAAGTACGTTTAGTGGTTTTTCGGTGAGCAAAAGGAGCCCCAGACGTTTGGAGAGTTTTTGAGCCACTCGACGTTCTCTTTAAGTCGTAGTCGGGAGAGGAAACGTGAAAGAGGGGAGGAGTAAATGTGAGGGAGGTCTTGAGATTCTGCCTCAGATACAAGCAGACGCCCTCCCTACATTGGCTCCCCGAGTGCATTCATTACCGACGACCGCACATTCCTACTTAACCGTTTCCTTGCTCCTCCTTCCCTTTCCATCCTCCTCCATATCCCCGTCTCACCACCATGCATGCACTCCTCCCTTCTCAGACAAGCTCTAAGCCCCGCCGTTTGAACAGCTTCCCGCTTTTAGCCTTCTGGTCCATTTCTGCTTCCTCATCGTCCATATGAACTATGTTCCCCATTTTCTTAAATAGTTCTATTTTTATTTTAAGTAATTTTCTGTCTAGATATTTTTGGTTACCATATTCTTTTCTTTACTGTATTGATATTTCATTTTCTAGGTCAAATCAGTCCGTGGCGATGTATTTCCCAACCCAAAAGTCGTTGGTTTCACATATTTCGTGATTCAAATAAGTACGATCAATTGGTTAACTTATCCAGAGTAAATCATATGTTAGTAATTGAACTTTACAGCTTGACGGGAGGTATCCATGCTACTAAATTTTATTAATAAAAAATTGTATTAATGTCCCTTAAACTAACATTAAGTTTCTTTAAGAGAGAATACATCAATTGTCGAAGAAAGAATCTTTTTCTCTCTGATTTTCGTATTCATTGCATTCAAGTATTTTGATCGAAGCCCCAGAATGTTATAAAAAATAGGGGTATAGGGAATATTCGATCTACACGAACAAATTTCTAACGTAATATTATGTAATGGTGTATTCTGCTATTCGGTTCGTCAGCATATTTTCGGACTCATTATGACACCATTTTCGCAACTCCTCCGTAATTATCCTTCGTGTACTTTTCAATTCATGGAATGCCATCCCTTGCCAATCTTCATCTCCAGCTCTACATCTGCCTGTCCATCAACCCTCTCCGGCACTCACTTCAAGTCTATTTCCTCCTTTATCGCTCCATTTTGAGCCGACCCCCCCCGCTATTTTCTCCTTCCCCTTTCATCCTCACCTCTTATCTCTACCTCCCTCTCTTTTTCCCCGTCCACTTCCCGCACCTCTTGGATCTCACTTCACCCTTCTCACCAGATTCCACATACGTCCTTTGGTCCCCTCCCCTCGCCCGACGATTCCCGATCCTCCAGAGGCTTATCCTCCGCCCGCCCGCTGCAATCTGCTCCCGTTCCACTCGAGTTGGAGCAAAGCACTCTCCCATCCCACCACTCGCATGCTCCCACTCTGTCGACCTCGCTGCCGATCCGCTCCCCTTTCCCGTCCGCTTCCTCGATACCTACTCCTTCTCCCCACCATCTCCCCCTCATTCTCCCCCTTTGCCGACTTCCTAAGCTCTCTACAAATTCAGCTCTCCAAGGATCTCTACCATTCCGCCAAAAAAAAGGAGTCGAAAAATATATTTCCCTCTCCCCTAACCCTCCAGTCATATTTATTTTTTCGACGTCTCTTTCTCTCCATGGTCCGGATGGCCATCCACTTGAAACCAGCATCTTCACTCTCCCTCTCTCTCTGCGAAATTCATCCTTTTCTTCCATGTCATCTCCAATCTTCCCTTCGTATGCCATTACATATGCATTCGCATATGCATGTTTGCACATACCACATACGTTTTATGTGTAAATATACGCTCATTATATATGTTTGTATATACGTAAATACGCGCACGTGTATAATTATTTTTGTATAAGGCCCATTTTTCTTGCAGTCCCTGTGTACTCTTGTTCCGATTCGCTTCTTTGTGCATGTCTGGCTCCTAATCTCCCCTGTATCTACTTTTCTTTCTCATAGCACATTATTTCAAATTTTCTAAGCGTGGATTGCGCTATCCCCAATTCCTCGTACACTCTTTTCTCCTGTTTGCATTACTGCTTGTATTTTCATGCCATTAGCCGACGGGTTCCCTAGCGAATTATATGCGGTATTATCGGCTGCTATCATATGTTTAAATACGATATGCGACCATCTCACGGGCTTATACCAAGACGATAGCTGCTCTCTGGTCCCCTGATCCCAATGAAAACCCAATCAAAATGTTGTCAATTCTTTTCACGATGTGGCACGGAATTCTTTTGATTTCTACGAATATGGGTATGTGAAAGTATTTATTTCTATTTCCACTATTTGTTCTTAATCAAAATATAGTCATGGTATTGTTACTACGTTTGCTTATACATTTTTTCCGGAGAATTTTGTTTCCTCAAACTATGTCGTATTTATCTAAACGCCCAAGAACAGCAATGGGACGGGTAGATAGATGGCCAACCACCGTTGAAAAGGAAAAGGAGTTGATTGGACCCTCCTTCATCGACGGGCTAAAAAGCCGAAAACACAGCGACTGAATGATTCCATCATCGGGCAGCTGCAAGCCAAGCGTAAAGAGGAAACGTTTTGGCACCAAGAAGCGAAGAGTATTTATCGATATGTTTTCGTTTGTCCTTTCTGAATATACACTATCTATAAAAATAAACAATGTATGTTCTATATATTTCCTTTTTTTGCTTCCAGCAAAAAAGGGAAATAGAAAGATCTTCTTTAGCTTACATTTTCTTAAGTTCTTTTTCTCATGAAATACCCTGAGTTACTGTTCTCCTATATGCAGTTTCTTAGGTGTCGATTATTCAACAGTTTTCCATCTGTTTCCCGATAGTTTTCTATAGTCTTAATTTCCTATGCATTTTTAAATACACGAATCTTTAAATATATATCGTATTTTTCTTCGCCTATGCCCTTATGCCCATTCTTTCACTTCCGCAGTTATTCATTTGCCTGTTTCGACTACTTATGGAATGATTGCTACTTCCTGCGCATGTTGTTACCTTTGTGGGTTTACTGTATTTTTACTGCTCATGTTATTCCTCATCATCGTTAACTTGCCATATGTGATCACTCTGTTGTCTTCTGCTTTACTGCTGAAATTTTATGACTTAATAGGCCCTTGTTCAATATTTTCGTCAGAATATGCCTTTGATTACCCTGTTGATTAAATGTTTTAGAGTTATCGTCTTAAGTGAATTTTATTAGCCGTAATTAAATCATTGTTAAAATTAAATCAAGCATTTCGTGTCTATAAACTTTAAGAGTATTGGAATGTAGCTTAACTGTTTTAGCAGCAAGTATGCTTTTATATATTTAGGGGCTTGGTTTCGGTTTCCTAATTTAAAGTATATTTGTAATATGTTAATGTGCAAGTTAACATTTGTATTGAAAAATCTCTGATTCAGTTTATTATGATTTGATTTTATTGGGCATCGTGAGTGTTGATTTGGTTTCAGCGATAGAAATGGCATCTCTATTATTCAGCGGCACGTTTACTTCGTTTCATGCTGCTTTCTCTCGTGAGCCGTTTTATCACCTCTTCGTCAGGGCAACAATATTAGGTTCTGAGCGTGAGAAAAACAAGGAAACAGCAATGTCTATTTCCTTTCATTTGCAAATTTGTCATCAATACTTGCAGTAATATTTCCCTAGCTGAGCGTTTATGTTTTATGTTAATTTCCTATTGAAGTTGTTTATTGAATGGCATTTATAAATATATCTTGATCAATTTTAGTGGTGTTTTAATGTGACAATTCAGTTCCTCAGTTGTAAAGAATTTTCTCCTATGCTTTAAGGAACAAAATGATTATGAACGCATCTTATATCATTGTCCTACTCTCTAATTTAAGAATAATTTGCTCACTATGATTTCGCTAATCATTCATTATTTTCCTTTTTAGGTAAGTTGTACAAACTTCTCAAAATCATTGAGCGCTGCGTGCCAAGTCCTCAGGTAAGGTAAGGTCCCAATATCATTAAGGTTCATTGGTGTGTAATGATTTGCTAGGATCGAGAAATTCATTTAGAAAATGATTTATTTTAGTTAAAATGAATATTAATATTTAGTTTATGAGAAGACCTGTAAGGTGATCATTCCCGGCTAAAAATTATTTTTATGGTTTTTTATTTGAATGAGGATTAGCGAAATGTGTGTGTAGCTCACTCTCAATAATTCGTATTTCAACCGATAGTTCTTTTGTGGCAGTCATGCTATTTGTTCTTGCTCTTCGTTGCATTCATCATCGAATAGCGTAAATATCATAATTTCGAGATTCTGTGACCAAAAATAAGCGATTGGACTAAAGTTTCGATGTTTCTCACGAATTCATATTTTTATCTGATATTAATGAAAATGTTATCGTTTCATCAACAAAACTATAAATAATATAAAACATACTTAATTAATAGTGGTTCTTAAAATTTCAAGAAACTGTAATAGTAACTTTAACGGAGTCACCCGCTATGTGTGCATTATAATGCAACCATTTCAGAGAGTAAAAATCATTCGCCTTGACCGGGATTCAAACCCGGATCCCTCGATATCCGGCCGAGTGCTTTAACCACTTAAGCTACCGAGACGTCCTCTTACACTCTGAAATTTTGGGGGCTTTAAAGGAACAAGATGTTATGACGAAATGCCGTACATACAATGTCACAGGCATTCGTAGTCGTGCGCGACGCGCCACAGTCCACGATGTTAATAAAGCCAATTTTCAGAGTGTAAGAGGACGTCTCGGTAGCTTAAGTGGTTAAAGCACTCGGCCGGATATCGAGGGATCCGGGTTCAAATCCCGGTCAAGGCGAATGATTTTTACTCTCTGAAATAGTGGTTCTTCAGTTTGTTTGGTTGATAATATAGACTTCTATAATATATTTATCAGATTTGGCGTACATATAGAATTATATCGTAAGAATGTTATTCCCATGAGTTGAAGTGTGGCTTGAAACAAAGATAAAAATATATTTCTTAGACATTTTGGCTCCCATTGGAATGACGAAGCAATTTTTGTTAAAACTGTATGGCTGAATAGGGAAGATTAAGTATACTGCGACGGTGAAAATACACAATGAAAAATATTTTATGCTGCATTTTTGCCTGTTATATTTTTTCTGACTGATGTCGTCGGATATAAATGACACTTCCTCTGTTTAAATAAATACGATAACTGTATTTTTTTCGTCAACTTTTCAATATTTCACGTGAAAATGGTTGGTTCTTCATCCTAATTCGCCCCTATGTTGAAATTATTGAATTTTAAATATTTAAATGGCATTCTTTAGATCGAACTACTTTTGAAAAGAGGTGAAACTTCTCGTTTAACTTTAATCAGAGCGATAGGGCGCGCACAGACCTCCATCTCGTCCCTAAGACGGTGTTGGAAGGTTTAGATAATTTATTCGAATCCCTATTCCTTTCGGCAATCCTCCCGGGGATCCTCAGCGTCGCACTTACGCTTCTCACTTGCGACTCTCGCATTGAAGCGCACCACTCCTTCGAGCGCGGAACAAGAAACTCTTCCCTCTCCCAGAATCCCGTCTAGAACGTTTCATTCCCTGATCCTACCTCCCTCCCCGCGTGAAGTCTCCCCCTCCCGTCATCATCCCCTCCACCACGCTACAGAAAAATCCTACATATACGCTCTCACACTTTTGCCATCCTTATCTCCCTTCCACCCATGCGCCGCATCCCCCAACGCAATCTCAGGAACGCCTGACTTTCCGATCCAACGCATCCATCCCCCTCCCATCACTCCCGCGGCGACGGACGACAGAAGTGCCCGCCGACGGAGCGAGCCTCCCGGCACCACCCCGTCCTCTCTCCGCTCCCCACTCACCAATCCTCCCCAAGTCGTGTCCCCTTTTTTTTCTTGACTCTTCCCCCTTCGCGCCCCTCCTCCACCTGCTTCTTTTCGTCGAACATCCCTTCTCGTTCCAAGCACTCCCCCAGCATTCCGTCTCTCCTACTTCAAGCCCCTAACCCCAAAGCTATCCGCCCTTTCTAATTCCTCAGACGGAAACCCTTCGTCCCGCTCACGTGTCTGCCCGTGGAATATCTCCTCGCCCCCCAAACCCGAGCATAAATCCGTATACGCGCGTGCACACAAAACGCCTTCTTTTCCATTTGCACCCTGGAAAGGAGGATTGGGATGCGGAGTGGTTTGTATGTGTGGGTGTGACCGGGGGGTAGAGGAGCGTTGGACTCTAGGTTGTCAGGGGTGGATTGATTGTCGCACAATGGTAGAAACGTGTACACCAGAGACCCGTGCATCATCGTGGGGAGTGGGAAAGAACCGCATGCGTGTGGGATAGAGAGAGCAATCAATCAATACATATCTGGACACGATCCCGTCTGTTGATAGTTTTGGTCTTCATTGAAGTGAGTCTTGTTGCACGTCGGTTTGTTTACGCGTGGATGGCAGAGGAATCCCCCTCTGATGGAGTCATTGTTGAGTTGTTATGGCGTTTGTTGTATTTTTCGGGGCGTGTCCTTCTTTCCTGATGAGTTTGATTCATCCTCGGGACACCCCTGTAGATTTCCGATCCCGAGAGTAAAATGCATGTTTGTCGGTGTCGGAGATCCTTTTCGATGATGCTTTGATTCTTTGGTCGCTAGGTAATATCGGAGCGGAAATGGGAGTTAAACGTCATTTTGTTGGAATAAATGACAGCAGATAATAGATGTGCCATGTGAGATCTAAGACCGTAATATCAAGGAGCCTGCTCTGACACTCCCAGGCTATAATGGTCACTTAAATAGCTCCACAGCATAGAATGATAATGTTTTATAAAATGGGACGACAAAACTCATGTCACGTTGTACACACTTATCAATGAAAGCAAAACTACCAAGGTTAAAGCACGACTCGAATCTTCCATTCAGCTGGCGAGGAAGATTCAGGTGTTTTAGATATACGTTTACGTACTTGGCATTATTTAGCCTTCTGTTATGCTTGAGAAACGAAAAAATACCAAGTTTTACTACGGCTATCAGTGTGCAATGCTTGTTGCAATAGTAAGAACTTTAATATACTAGGTGGACGGGATGCTCCTTTAAAGAATTGAGTTACATAATTTAAAAAGACAGGTTTATGTGTCATTTCTTGCATCGAGGGACTTTTATTTGAAATGGGAAAGAAGGCGTTGCAGACTCGGTGCATTTTCTCGGACCGGTTGATTCTCTGATTTCCCATCGCTTCTTCTTCTTCCCGAGAATTAAAATCTACTTCTCTGTGTTCGCAAAAAAATATAGCAAGTTGGGAAATTCGATTGGCAAATCGGGAGCACTGCCATCTCTTTATGCACATCAGGAGCAAGGAGCCTTTTTTTTACGCCGACCGGAAAGGGATTATAAAAATAAGACTGGGGAGCGCGAAAAAAAAATGAATTGATCACCTGAACACACACGCACGTTTTCATGCTCCACTGGAGATCTATTATAACGCGGTCCATTTGAATATCTACTTTTCTTCGCTCGGCTCTCCAGCCAAGTGGATCACCATCCCCATTCCTTCTTTTGTGTATGTGCCTTTGCATATCTTTTACCGCTCACCCACACCCATCCTCTCTCGTGCGGTCCTCCCCGTCTCCTCCTCCCTCCACACCTCTCGCGAGACGACAAGACGGAGGCCGTCGGCCTTTTTCAACGCTCAACCTTTGCCTCCACCATTAAACCATTCATCCCACCCCCGCACCCCTTTCTTCCTTCCCTAAGGGGATGAGGAGAAAGGGGGAGGTGGCTACGTCTCCCCGCTCCAATAATCCTTTCTTTTCCTCTACCACGTTCCGTTCCATCGCAGTCCTTTCATCTCACGTTCCGTTTTGTTCTGTTTCGCTCGCCGTATTCTCTCTCTCTCTCTTTCTTTTTAACCCCGCAATACCCCTCACGCCAATTTTTTTCTTCTGCCTCGACTGCAGTTTTGTCCTTCTACCGACACGATACCCTCGTATAATCTTATTCTCTCGTATATTTCGTGGGTCGTCCTTACCATCTACCCCGTTTCCGTCTCCTTTACCCTTTTTATCGCTCTCTCAGCATTGCCATTCTTCCGGCTTCATTCGCATTTCATATCTCATTGATATCTGTTCCCTGAATTGCCTTTCTTCCCCGTCTTTTATGATCTCCATTTCTGCTTATTCATTGTTTTGTTTTCATAAACCATTTTCCGCGGGCGAAAAGATGCATATGCTAGGCACTTTTCCAATTTTAGTCATGACGCATGGAATTAAAGTGCACACCATGCAAGTGAGAATCTATGAGGGAAATAGATATTAACCTCCCACAATGAAAAGGTGCAAAATTAAAGATTGTATGATAAATAATGTCCCTTAACTACATCGAGTAACATTGCTTTCTTCTTTTGTTCCTTCTGCTTTTATTTCTTATTTTTAGGCATGGTCGTAGCCTTCTTTAATAATTACCTACATTGTGTGTACTACGTTCATTCGTTACATGTGGTGTTTTCATAATATATATTTCCAATTACATGTTCATAATACCTCATATATCGCTGCAAGGGCTTGTGGCAGAGGGTGTTATGGACCTTTTATGTATAGATATGCATTTATACATAAGTACAAATGTATAAACACATAAAAAAAGGTATTCACTTGAAATGTACGTGCCTGTCTACATCACTGGGGTGTTCCGGTAAAAAATTTTAAATTTTCCTTTTTGATTCAAGAATGTGGGCGTGTGTACGTCTGATTGCACTATGATTACATATCATAGGAAGAACGGCACCCTTATTTGTCAGAGAGGTGGTATTTTTCCTTTTTATTTCATCCCTGTTAGTCCAACTGCCGATATAAAGTGGGACTAATATAATTCTTTCGGCGTCACGAGGAAACTCAGGTGCTCTGTGTCTATTACTTTTTGTATGCGCTAGTTCTTGGTTATCATTCCATTTTCTCGACTTTCTCCACTACTTTCTTCCACCCTGAAACCCCTCTGCCCTCAATGTCCTTTTACCGTTTTATTTCCGTCGAGCCACGCTAGCTCTATTATGAGCACTATTATCCGCGTTAGAATCTTCAACTGGCCATCCTAGTGGTCGTTCCACTTCCATCCCTCTTAAGTATCCCATTCAGTGCATCTCCAACGCACTCCAATACGTATAAAGTGATTCATATCTCGCGCTGCTTTTTCCGCTGCTTCATTCACATCTATTCAGATTCATATCTATCGCTACTTCTAAGTCATCATCCAACTGACAGCAAAAAGTGGTCTGTGTACTTCTTTATTTTCTGTACCACTTCAGGAATCTTGCTTCATCATTTGTTTCTCTATTTTCCCGTTGATACATTGTCACGAATCATGAATTCTCGGTTTGATTATTGATTAGTTCCTTAGCTGTTACATAAACCATCCTCAACCGGGATTTCGTCTCCAAGATCAAAAAGTCACCGAGGAATACTATCTGGTAGTTATTGAATGAGACGCTTGGCTCTAGGAGCTGTTATATAACTTGGTAGGGTCGCGTAGTACACGATGGATAACCGGACTGAGAAGAGTATGATGGGGTGAAGAAACGGGTCAAATTAATTTAACCTGTCATTCTACTCTCTCACATTAGATGCGTATTTTGGACCATCCATTATCAACAGGCCTAGTATTTTAGGTTACCTTCTCAGTAAAATAGTGTTGTGAGGGTCACTGATAACTTAACCAGATATATTTCACCGAAAATCATTCATATGAATCATTGATCTTTCAGTTACTCTGTTAGGGGAGAATATATTTTGTGAATTAAAACATGCTTTACGTAGGTTAGTCTTGTAGGTTAGCCAAGTATAATTGTGAGAGTTAAGAGAGCATACTTTGACCAGAGTATAGACAAAAATATTAGAACTGTTCCATTATTATTTGGTAAGCATTTATATTGACAAAGACTCTGCTATGAACCTCATAGATCGGGTGCCTTTTCGTTAATGGTAATCACTAATTTTGCTAAGTCTTATTTGAAAGAAATGACATAATTGTATTTTCCCATCTCTGAAACATTTACAAGTTGTAAGATTATGCCTCTTAATATCTAGAAGGCAATGTTCATTCATAGTTTCCCCTTAAAATCCAAAGTTTATTTTGTTATAGCTATATTTGGGTAATGTACTCGCATGTATATTCGCTTTCCGTTCACTTTCTCTCTAAAGCTGTTAACAATGGTAATCTATTATATCTTTTTACCCTTACGTTTGTTTGTGAGCTTTGCCGGTGAAGACTTTCTTCTTCTTACACTGATCTTGTCCTTGCACCTCAAAATCGCCACTGAATTCTCTTCTTCGACTATTCAGCCACCTATTATCGCAAAAGAATCCTATCTTTTGTATTCACCAATTTTTATTTTTCATGTCCTCCTTCATAAATTTTATCTGTTATTTAAAAAAATGTGAGTCAGCCGTTTTCTTTTTCATTGAAGACATTTTAAGTTAACGATTCCGAAAATTTTTCAGAGCCCGAGTCTTGAAATATTCAAGAAGAAGAAAAGCTCTTGCAGAAAAGCTTCCATTATCGTTTAACTTTTCTCGCTACCTTTGCTAATAATACGATGGTTTGCCAAAACTCCCATTTTGGAATACCAAATAGGACGCGTTAATATATATTCATTAGCCGAAATGCTACTCCGAAAAATTAAGACCGTTTTTGGAGCTAATAGTTAAAAGAAAATTACGAATCTTATTGTTTTTAACGATGGTGGTTTCATTTTTCAGTCTTTCAGCATGACGCATCGATTATATTTGATTTTTTAAAGAATTCCCCGGTAGCTGTAAATCGGTACCTATGCATACTACTTAATTCTCTAAAGATTTTATTCATTACAAGAATTATGATGGCACTTTAAGAACTTAGGTAGGGTGTTCGAGTATGAGCAATCTCTGCGAGTTTTCTATGGAAAGTTTTCATACTCTGTTATGGATGCGGGGAATCTGTAATAAGGCAGCGTACATGTAGTCAAAGTTTCACGATCATTTAATTCTCACTGGACTCTACTGTTGTGAACATGGCCGTATGCTTAATCGTTATTTCAAATTAAATGCATTATTTAATCGTTCTGCTAAACCGTGGTTTAGACTAAAACTAATTTCCACTTACATAAGTGCGGGATTTTAGTTCTGGTAATGCTTTAAGCTCAATTTAAATATGATAACCTCGTGCAAAGGGAATTTTGTGTTCATTATTTACTAAAATTCTCTAATTATCCCCGTTTATGTGCTTTAATGCGAGAATGAATTGATACATAAAGTTCAATGTTTGGAAAAGTTTAAACTATCCTTTGTGATTGTGGTGCGGTGGAGATGGCGGCAGTTCAAAGGAAAAAACCAGGAAATTGGAAGTACTAAGTATATTTCTGGATGAGCTAACGTAGTGTCATAAATAATATAAGGATCGAATAGGCTCGCCTATCCCGCTGAAGTCAGGGTAAGATAACAAGACTACTGTAATAAGACGGGAGAGAAAGGTAACCCAATCATACGGATTTGTCCGGCGACGCGACGGGCGAGGTAAGAGCGACATGAAGGGGACGATCAGGACAGGCAGGCGTCCACTTTCCACGGTTAAAGATCAGATCCGTAAATTAGTCATAACCCCTCCAAAATATCCTAACGCATCTAAAGTGGTACAATTTGCCATACGGATCACGGGTGCTTATTAATTTGGATATGTCTGTGTTGGAAAACAATGTAATAATAGATTCTTTTACGCCCAAAAAATACTCTGTAGTGACCAATTAAAGTGACTTTAACGTACGAACCGATCTCTTCGTATCCCACCCCAACATCACTTTCCATTGCGCATTCACTTCCTTAATGTCCCAAAGACTGATATAAGGAAACAGGCATAAAACTCACTAGTAACTTTGTGGCATTCCATTAACGGAAGATAACTCGATCCTCTTTTTATAAACTGTACTCTTCCACAGGAAAATACCTGCTTCCAAGGTTACCGTGATCTTCCAGGTAATGATGTTATTCGCTGAAACTCACCGTGTGTCTGGGAAAAGATACCGATTTTTTAACAAAAAAAAGACCTTTTAGTATACATATAGTTACTGGATGAAATTTATGCTTCATGCGCTAAAATATTCAGCTTATCTTTTGGTGGTTTCATATTCATTGGCACGAGAATATTTTAGTAGGCCATGAAGCATATTTTTAGTGGTGCATTAAGAAATGTCGGCATGGGCGATGAGGACAAATTTGTCTGGTAGGTGCAGTGCAGCTGCATAAGATTCCTCGACAATTAGCGAGAGACCATCTTTAGGCTCCAAAATATTATTCTCCGCGCTGGCACCATTTCCCAGGGTACAAGACGTGCTACTTTTTGGCGATAAAGTGCACCGCATCGCTAATGCTGACATTAAGTTGCATTAAAAAGGCGGGAGTAAATTCAAAATAACGGGGAGCGTCCACTGAGAGAGAATAAAAAAGACAATGCCATTAGTGCGGCCGGTTTCAGCAGCATGCGCTCGCCAAAAGTTGAAAAAGAAGCAAAAATCCTCCGTGCGCTCTTATGAATAATCCATCTCGATTTTACACGTGTTTTTCATCTTTTCTCCGTCCTCTGCCAATGACTATAATACTTAGTCGGAGCACGTAAGGTAGTATCCGACCAATCCTTTCTTGCTGCATCAATATTCTAACGACCTCGATAATAAATATAACAACGCTACATTTAAAGCCCAAAAAAGTTTCGTAATTTATCCCAGAAAGTTCCGCTCGTTTGTGAACCTAACTTCCTCTTTGCTGCCTCATATTTTTTCGTAACGGAGGTATTTTTTAGCCAAGGGTAAACGCTGATTAGTGCGAGAGTTCTCAAATTTCCTTTCATCCACCAGTGCCGATGCGATATTATTGTTCCAGAAAGCGAAGTTTGAAAAATTTTAATCTCAAAACTTGAAATTTTAGTTTTCTCCTTCTTTTGCTTTGATCAATCTCACTTAACTACATATTATAAATCTCTTTATTAATGGTCTCCTCCAAAAATAATTACCTCTGCCGTCCACTTCAAATTATTTTATTCCACATCCAAAGTTTGCTCCCGTAGTTTTGGCACGTATACACACACTAATGCATTCATTTTTGTTCTGAAAACTCAAAATCACGTATTTAAATCCGTGTAAAAATATATTTGCCAACGCATACACTTGAATATTTTCACAAATTGGATTACGTATAAGTTGAAACATTATTTTCTCTTGTCGTTTACGTCCTTATATCTTACATTTTACTCGCCCCCCGATTTGGGAGTACCAGTGAATCAACGAAAATCGTACTAAAAATCACCTGCAACCTATTTCCCGGGAAATCTAGTCGATCTTGGAATAAATGACTTAATAGTTCAATTCGAAACAACCAATCACGACATATTTCCAAGTCGCACACTCGCAGTGCCACGGGTGTCCGACGCACGGGACACAAAAGTGGAGGCGACGAACGAGGATATCCACCTCCTCTCCCCCTCTCCCTCGTTTCCCCAGCTCCACACGCACCCGCTTCTCGTGCCCCAAACCCCCGTCCTCCTCATTCGCTCTCAGTGGGGGAGATTTCTCACTTTCCCAAGGAGCTTGTTCGGAACACGAACTCAGGTGGAACAGATGATATCGGTAAGGGGAGAAAAGAAATCCCCATGTTTCACGGAATTCGTTCAATGGGAGGATCATTTACGGGGCGCGTCTCCCAATCGAACCCCACCGCGCGCAGAGGATGGGGTAGGATGATCGAGGAAGGGGGAATAGGGCGATGCCGCATGGAGGGCAGTGAGTGGCAAGGAGGGCGGGCGTGGGCGTAGGTGGGTGGTTCATGGCGGGACGGGAGGTGACGACTTAAGAGAGGGTACGCGAGCATTTCGTGGTCAGAAAAAATATGGAAGGGAAAGCGGGCGAGGGGGTGAAAGAGAGATGCTCCTTTTCCTTCCAATACTCTCCGTTCGATTGACTTGGCATTTAAAAGATCTTAACTCAGTTTGGAGTTTTTGTATCACATGGTGAAGGAATCAACTTATCCCCTACGTATTTCTGTGCGCACAACCTTGAAACCTTAATACTTCAGG